>OZ035881.1:123788350-124514958 GCA_964034835.1 Muscina levida
AAGAAGCCCCTTTAGTGTTTGTGTCTTAAGCAACTTTACCACAGATGTTATTAATTGCAATGCTGCTAATAATTGCATTTAACATAATTTCAAATAAATCTTTCCATACTCTTTGTATGTTCCAAGAATATTTACTGATTAAACATTTGTTATTGGAGACGTATACTTAACATCAAAATTTTACCCTAAACGACACTCATACGCCACCTAGTACTGATAATTTATCTTGTCTATACCAATATTTTTATTTTCATTTAAACACAACTAAATTGTGTCATAAATTACAACCCTTTCTCACTCTCTTCCGCCACTGCCACGTATTTTATGTATTTGTCCTATAGTTTGTGCCACAACCACCAAATCTCTATGATTCGAATGTTTTAGGTTGCCGCTGATAAATCTTAATATCCTAAAATGCTTTAGTTTATTGCTTTCGATAAAAACCAAAACGCAACAAATTAAATACAACGATATCATAAATTTAGTAGCTTTAAATTTATTGTACCATTTAAAGGGAAGATTGTAGTTGCACAAAACATATTGGATGCATGTAATAATATCCCCGCGTTATCTAAGACTAAAAGCTTTAAATGGAACAGTATAGAATTTATTGCACAAATGTCATGTAATTTTTATTAGCTTAAATTTTGTAAAGCAGTGCAATTTATGAACTGTGTAAAATGCATTGTTGTTACTGAATTAGTAAAATTGTACAATACAGTTCTTTGTTTTCGATAACCGAAGATGTATATTATTTTTCATATGTAGTTGTTGTTGACGTTAGGACACCCCATGTTTTTCTAAAATTATACTATTTATCGGTGGTAGTTGAAATATTCAAATTTTTTTAACTAAAGATGGATTAATTTATTTCAAAGCATAAAAAAACTAAGAAAATCTCAAAAAATTACATATGACATACAAAATTAAAATACATATGTAAATATGTCATAAACTAAAGGTCCGTACTATTAAAGAATCACACGCTTCGGTCTTATATCAACCACTTGGTCCTTCCAACGAAGTTTGGGTCTCCCTGCTCTGCGCCGTCCTTCAAATACCTTTCTAGCTAGATCATTTACATCCATCCGGGAAAAATGTCCCAGTCATCACAGCCGTTGGGTTCAGACTCTTCAGATTCGTCAGTTTGGATAATTTCATATATTTTTCATAGTACCCTCCCCTTGAATACTTCCAGATTTTGTATGTCCGTAAATATAAATAGTAAGATAACTATCTTCGGCTATGCCGTAGCTCTCAGATATCCTTCACCACTTGAATTGTTTAATTAAGCTGAGAATATTTTTATGAATTTTTAAAGTCCCTGTTGTAATCACCTTAGAAATTATCCTCCGTTTAGAGGGCAAAAGCTTGCATACCAAATTACATCGATAGCTCTTAACTTTATCTTTTCGCGTCCTCATAGCCCGTGAAGAAGCTGAAGGCGGCTGACTATGTGGTTGTGGATTTGTAATTAGACAGTGACTCAGACATCATGTCTCACGGTTTAATCATGTTAGTAATCGAAATCGAATTGGGTGCCGTTGGGGATGTAAAGTGAATCTTGCGTCTTAAGCCGACTCACAACCTCCTTCGTGGTGGCACCTAGGCAACGTTGTTCATAATATTTTTATCATGAAAAGCGGCTGATAGTGAGCGACGAACCCTGATGGTTGGGCTAGCCACCCGCCTTCAGGTCCTCTACTGGCTATGAAACACGACAAAGAAATAGTAACGAAAGGAACCCCCCAAATGTTGACGACCCCCGCAAACGAAATAAGGACCATGATTTAAGGATATGCACCTGGAACGTCCGAACCCTCTATAGAAAAAGTGCCACCATACGACTGGCGGATGTCGTCAAAAAATATAAGTCTGACATCACCGCCATCCTGGAGATGAGATAAAAAGGACAAGCGTGCTCGCGACGTAAAAATTGTAACATCTATTACAGCTTTAATGCCGAAAAGCTCGAATTTGGATGTGGATTTGTAGTTAGCGAGAGACTCAGACATCTCGATTCAATCCTGTTAGCGACCGAATAGCCGCAGTCCGCATTAAGGCGAAATATTTCTACATCACACTGATTTGTGCTCATGCCCCGACGGAAGAAAAAGACGAAGAGATTAAAGATGCATTTTATGAGCGCCTGGAGGAAACATACGACCACTGCCCTGACCACGACATTAACATTGTACTGGGAGACTTTAATGCAAAAAATGGAAGGGAAGATGTTCTTGGTCCAACGATCGGTAAATTCAGCCTGCATACCGACACGCCAGACAACGCGTTTAGGCTGGTTAGCTTCTCAGCGAGAAGGAACATGGTAGTGAGTGAAATCAGATTCTAGCACAAACATATCCACAAGACAACTTGGCTGTCCCCAGATCAACATGCCAAAAATCAAATTGACCATGTGGTTACTGGTGGATGGCATACATGTTGTGCATGGACGAGCGTGTGATCCGTGGTGCTAACATTGGTTCGGACTATTACCTGGTTGCAGCCAAGATGCGCACAAGATTAGCAGAACGAAAAACGCACGTTACCATACCCAAAGAAAGCTGGACATGGCGAAGCTGCAGACATAGGCCAGTACCTACTCCAACCTGCACTGCCAACTACTACGACATAACGCCTCTACTTCTAAAGTTACTGATTCACTGTGGCAGTATATTGCGCATTTCATGGCAACCGCGGCAACAACCGTCCTAGGATATAAAAAACGGCTCTCTGGCGAATCGTGGTTTGATGAAGAATGTTGCATAGCATCTGTGGAACAGGATGCTGCTTATAAGGCAACGCTTCGGAAAATTATAACCCGGGCTTTTAGGGAATGGCACAAGGAGACAGTAAAACAGGCGAGAAATACAGGAATAGAGGCGGAGACAGAAAATTTTACCAAAAACTAAAAGCAAAAGGCTGCGGTTATGGGCTCCTATCCTATAGGTACAAAGGTGTAAATCTGGTTACAGATACACAGAGTGTGCTGCATATATGAAGAGAACACTTCCACCAATTAATGGTTCCGAAAGACGACAAATGTAAAGGTATCACTTCAATTGTCAACGACAGTTTACATTGGGCATCACCAAGTCAAGCCGATGTAAGAGGAGCACTATCGCGGCTGAAAAATAATAAAGCAGCCGGTGCCGACGGACCTCCGGCAGAATTCTTAAACTCCGGTGGCGAGGAGCGGATAACGATCAGCCACCAGCACCTTCGCATGGTTTGGTTTAACGAGTGCAAGGCCGATGCTTGGAAGCTAAGTCTAAAAAAAGGCGATCCTAATGTGTGCTCCAACTATCACGGGATCAGCATTCTACCCATCGCAATAAGGTCCTGTCGAGTGTGCTATGTGAAAGACTGAAGCTAGTATCATCCCACCTGATCAGTGTGGCTTTAGACCTGGAAACAATTACCACATATTCTCACTTCGGAAAATCCAGAGAAACAGATCAGCACATTCCATCTTTTCGTCAACTATAAAGCTGCCTTCGACAGCCCAATACGACACAAATTACTCGAAGCCATGGTTAGGTTGTTATTTCAGCGAAGCTGATACGCCTTTGCGGAATGACGCTGACTGACACAAAATCTTCAGTGAAGATTGGCAAGCACGTTATTGAGCCATTTTATACCAAAGGAGGCCTAAAACAAGGCAACGGCCTATCGTGTGACCTCTTCAACAAAGTAATGGAGCTGATAATGAGGAAAGCTGTAGTAAACACGGTCGAAAACTGCGGGATGTGACTGCAGCCTTCTTAACTATACAGATGGAATCAGCTAAAATGGGTCTAATGGTGAACGAAGGAAAACGAAGTTGTTAATTTTATATAAATAATAATGACAATATTTTTTTCTTTTCCCCTTAACCATAAATGCACATGGTACTCACAAATTGAACTACTAGTGACATAGCCCTCTCGACGAACGAGAGTTTTTTTTGATCGGTTCTCAAGAGCAAAATAGATATTCAAATCGAATTTAAATTGAATTTCTACAATTTCATACTACAATATGTTGGTAACCATAGGGAAATAAGTTTTGTTAGTAATCCAGAAGTTTTTAATTCCCCTTGACCCCAACAGTTTTATAAACTGTTTTAACATTTTAAAAATTTCTTTTAGCACAACATTTTCCAGTATTTTTTTAATAACTGAAAAACTATGTTATTCCTACAAATATAATTTTTCTATTCGTTCGTTTGTGATTTATAAAATAATTGAAATTCGGCATAACATTATTTTGTTAGCAATTGCTGTTAATATAATGAAAAAAATCTTTTTGTTATTCTATTCTATATAATCCAAAATTTCTATACTCTAAACATATATTTATTGAAACATTATTATTACGATGAATTGTTGCATTTATACAATAATTATTTATCTTTTTGTCTAAATGTGGCAATAAATTACGCAAAATGTGAATAATTAAATAAATAATTATTTTGCTGCTGTTCATGTGTCCAAAAAAGATATTTATGGATTAATAATTGATTTTAAAAATGTAAAAAAAATTCTAAAATGCTATGTATGGAAATGAGCTCGTTTAAATACATCTGGCTATTCACATTGTACGAATGGACCTGACCAAAACTTCGTTGGATGGACTAGGTGAAAAAGCTGATATCTAGACGTGGTGTGACAAGGTATCTACGGACCGCAAAAGAATGAAGCGCTTGGAATTTTTTTTTGTACGTGCACATACTGATGGATGAACTTATATTGCTGAAACAAAGAAACGAGTAGTAAGCGATTTAATGGTAAAGCCATCTCTCGACGAACAAAGATCCAACTCTACCAAATACTGATCCTACCTGTATCTCTATACAGTGCAAAATCCTAAGTAATGACACAAGCGTATCAATCTATACTTCGGAAAATATTTGGACCAATCATCGTTAACGTGGAGTTCCTTTGTCGAATGAACCTCGAGCTTTATAACGATATCGGCGTAGTCACACGTGTTCAAATAAACCGAATGCGATGGCTTGGACAGGTTGTTGGAATGGATCTGACCAAAACTTTGTTAGATGGACCAAGTGAAGAAGCTGGTATCTAGATGTGGTGTAACAAAGTATCTACTTCTCTACGTGTGCCTACTGATGTATTGATTTATATTGCTGCTGCCAAATAAGAAGAAGTTGTCCGCTTTATATAATTCTAAGATTAAATCACCAGTAATATATAATTATAACCGAAATTAAATTACATATTCTTACACATTTATACTCGAGTCATTACCATTTATGATAGAGGTGTTATGCCCTTTACATAATTGTATGGTGATGATATTCTGAATATAGGTTGTGAGGGGAATAAATAAATTTGTTATTTAAATACTCTTGTCGAAAACAGCCAAGTGCCAATCCTGCGTCGCTTATCGCTTTTTTGTTTTTTTTTGTTTTTTTTTGTTTTTTTAAAATGATTTAACAACCAAGCTTAATGTAAATTTGTTATTGAGCAGACGCTTGAAGATCGGCTCATGATACATAAAAAAATGTTACGAATAATTACAAAAACTTTTTCAACAACATCTTGTTCATTTCATAATGAACAGGGACAAAAGCTTGCCACTTTTACCTTATTTTACTTATTGGCTACAAAACCCCTTGATTTATAAATCAAATATGTCTGAGGTTATATTCCCTCCATACATAGCACACTCGACATGTCATGCCATGATGCGTGTTACATTTATGAAATGCCCTGTATTTTTACCAATATCACCTGAGATTTTAATGCCCGAATTTTTCGCACACACACACACATTGTATATAACTATAATTTCCACTACATTGTAATCCTTAGCATTAGTAATTTACAACCTAATGCAAGCGCAAAAACTTCACCGCGTGTAATTTATTAAACACTTTTGTTTAATTTGTCACCCAATTTTGCAACAAATTATTTTGACAGCTTCAAAGCGCCATAAATAACGACGTAGCTCTTGCAAAAGAGAAAAGGATGAAACATTTCGACACAGTTGTGTGTGCCGTCGTCATAAAAAGCGGCGAGGGCGGGCATAACAACAATCAAAGTATTGTGATGTATGAAATACTACAATTTATAATGTTGCTCCCTATTGTTCGCACAAACAGAAACCGAAATGAGTGACATTTTTTATGATTTTACTTTCGTTCTTCGGTTCTTCTTTTGTCAGTGTTTGAAAGCAAAAACTAAAGGGGTTTCATACAATTCTGTGCGTTTTCTGAATCACTTGTTATGAAAGGGGTAATATAACCTTTTTGAGTTTCGTTTCATATAAAAGATTTCATATAAAATTATAAGTTGACCCTCTCTTTTCTGTCAGGTTTGTGTAAGTATTAATTCGAACAAGAGTTTAGTGCTGACGATGCTACATTTTTAGTTACAATGTGTTGTAGTGCACGCTAGTTATAAAGGGGAGCAAGTTTATCTATGAAATGTTAATATCTAAGGCAGAAGGCTTTTTGATTGAAAATATGACTTAACTTTACAATATAAAGACTTCGAGTGACTTTAACTTGAAGTGGCTGTTAATTTAGTTTCCCACAATATATTACACAGTGCAACACATGATTTTGGGACTCAATTCTGAGAACTGCACGTAAAAATAGCCCCAAAAAGAAGAAGTTCTGCATCATTCGTTTTGTCAAATTACATGCCATACTAATTTAATATCGATTTGAAGTTAGTGAGTATCGTATAGGGGAATTAGTCAGGTTTTAGGCTCTTTTGTTATATTGCTATATGGTGGCGTATGATTATCATAAGTAATATTCCACGTAAATCATACGTAACTGCTACAAAATAAACCAAGTTCCAAACTATTTGATGAATGAAAAAGTGAAACTGTTTGCTTATGTAGGGAAACGTTATAAGAACTTACTTTACTTACTTAAGTGTCCCATTACAACTTACGAACGTGGTCCATAAATTTGCGGTATGAAGTATTAAAGAATTTCACACACTTCGGTCTTCTGCGTGTGTTCTCCAGTTAGTCCTGCCAGATGGTGGCACGTCGCCTACCACTTGGTTCTTCCAACGGAGTTTGGGTCTCCCTGCTCTGCGCCTTTCTCACTGGAGCATTTACATCCATTCTGGCAACATGTTCAAGAAATCGTAGTCGTTGCATTCTGACTCTTTTAGCTACGTCGATGTCGTGGTAAAGCTCATGGTTCATACGATGGCGAAACTCGCCGTCGACACAGATAGGTCCATATATTTTTCGGAATACTTTTCTCTCGAATACTCCCAGGTATTCCCAGCATACAAACGAAAGGGTAAGATTAGCACCTGGTAAAGCTGTTTCTTACTATTCCGAGATAAGGTGGTGTTACTACAGTGCTACCGAAGTCCGTAAAACCATCTATTGGCGAGCATTATTCTCCGCTTAATTTCTTGGCCGATATTATTTTTCTTGTTGGCAGAAGATCCGAGGTAGGTAAACTCATCGACTACCTCAAAACAATAATTGTCAACGTTTACGGTGCGTCACCATCGAGAGGACTCTATGTTCGTTGAAATCATTATTTTTGTTTTGTCCCCGTTGACCGCTAAATCCATTTTTGCAGACGCCTTTTCTAGTGATGAGAAAACTGCAGTAACATAGGCTAGTAACATGTGGCTCTTGTGGAATATGGTGCCAGGCATGTTGACACCAGCCTTTCTTATCACCTTCTCCATAACTATATTAAATAGTGTACAGGACAGGCAATCGCCCTGCCTGAGACCTCTTTCCGTGTTGAATGGAAACTTAATGAAACTTAACCATGGATTTGGTATTTTCCGAGGCACATCTGAAAAGTCGAATCAGCTTTGCAGGAATACCAAACTCAAGGCAAGGCTTCATATAGCCCATTTCTTATCGACTCTCCGAATGCAGCTTTGTAGTCAACAAAGAGGTGGTAGCTGTCGATCCGCTTTTCGTGTGTTTTTTCCCAGGATTTTTCGTGAATATTTGATTCGTCGTAGATTTACCAGGTCTAAAGCCGCACTGATATGGTCCAACTAGTTTTGCTACAATTATCTTTAGACGTTCACACAATATGCTTGAAAGGACCTTATACGCAATTGGTAATAGGCTTAATCCATGGTAGTTCTTACATTCACTACGTTTTCCTTTCTTGTATATGGGACATAACAGACTGAGACTTCAATCCCCAGGCATGCACTCCTCTAGCCAGATGTTCTCCATGAGTTGATGCATGATCCTTATCAGCACCTCCCAGCTAGCCTTAAACAATTCAGCAGCGATGCACCGGGTTGAACCTTGAGACTAGGTGTCGCAGTCTCTTGCCAATCACAAATCCACATCCACACTTGAGCTTGTCCGCATGGCCGCTATAGGAGATGTCGCACGTCTTCATACGCGAGCACTCGTGTCCCGTCCAACCGATTTACTGTAAAGCGGTTATGTCAGCCTTGTATTCTTCGAGGATGGAGGCACCTTAATTCGTGGTTCTTAATTCGTTTGAGGTAGTTGGTAGGTAACATTTTGGGGGCGCATTTTATTCTTTTCTTACTTCTATTCATTGCAATAGTTCAAACTTCAGTGGGGGGTTGCAAGCTCAGCGCACCACGTCGCAGTTTTATCCTCCTGCCAGGATTTTATTACAGCCGCCCATTCTGGATCAGACGCTGACCAGGGTACCGCTCATTCTGAGCAGACGTGCCTGGGTTTTAGGTTCGCCCCTCACAGTAAGCCGTCCTCTGTCGGGTATCAAAGGCACATTTCCAGGAGTCACTACGTGGAGGTACTCCGCCCGCAGTAGTACCACGAATACGGAGCTCTGTGAGTAAACTTGAAGTGCAATAGGCAAGGATCACTCTGTGTTTGCCAAGTCAAACCGATCAGAAGCTTTACCTTGCATCACACTCGCGTTATATAAACAGATTCAAGGAATTGTAATTCTTAATTTTTTTTAAATTTGTTTCAACTAAATCGTACTAGTGGTTTTCGAGTTATGTCAAACAAAAGAGCCTAAAACGTGAGAAATTCCCCTATACGATACTCACTAACTTCAAATCGATATTAAATTATTAGGGCATGTAAGTTGACAAAACGAATGATACAGAACTTCTTCTTTTTGGGGCTACTTTCAAGTGCAGTTCTCAGAATTGAGTCCCAAATCAATAAGCGGAAACATTTTGTACTGTATTATAGATATGTGTCCATCAATTTTGGTTATAAGGAAATTTTTTATATTGTCCACTTTTGTTGGTTTCAGTGGGTAATAATTTGGAGAGAAATTGTGTTTTCGTCAGGGTGAATGACGTCTTGGGGACCGGTCGTGGCAGTGGTTAGAACACGCGACTACCATGCGGGAGATCACAGGTTCAACTCCTGGCTCCAGTCAAATTTTCTTTCATTGTCGGCTCCCCTCGAATGTTGTCGGCAGCAACTTCGCAGTATTAGTGTCGAGTCAATCGGCATGTCTAGTAAGAGCTTTTCAAACAGTGGCGTTCGCATTCGTCGATAAACAAGTAGGTGCCGTTAGTTGTGAATCTAAAAGTAGAAAGCGTGTTAATTCACAACAACGCGAGAAGCTATTCATGGGGTGTAAAGGGAAAATTAGTTAAGTAAGGATGATAAGGAATTAATAACATTAGGTTAGAGTAGTGGAATCTCTAAAGTTTTTTACTAGTTTTTGTATTGACTTAAGTAAAATGGGCCTAGAGTTAGTATTCCAGAATAATATACCATGGCGTTTTCGAAGTTAGCAATCCCCTATCGTTCATTATTTTGAAGTTTTTTAATTGATAACCCGAACAAACTGTAAATTACTTTCCCTTCATTGCGCACATATACCCATATTTCAATCCTAATATCCCTTTTGATACCTCAAGTATGGCCATCTGGCCATCCATTTGCCTTATGTCCCTTAAAATTAGATTCAATTATTACGCTAAACAATAAATGACTGATTACCATAGAAAATACTCAATTCATCGTTTCAATTAACTTACGACAAACCCTTCAGCAGCTAAATAATTTAACTATTTAATAATGATGGTATTTTCATCTATAATTAGTAATGATTGATTAACTTTTAATTATGCTTTGAGCATTGATTTTTTTTATTCATTACACTGTCCCAGCAGTTGGCCAACAAGTTGTAATGCCACAATGTATTCAATTCCCTTACTACGTCCACGAATTGCCAGTCAACAAGACTTATTATTCATGAAAGAGAACTTTGCTTGTGATTTATTAAAATATCTAATTAACTTCGGCCCACAAGTAACACCCCAGGCACCGATGAATTGTGACCCTCACGTTCCATTCCAATTCTGAGTAGGCCATTGATGTCGACGTTCTTTAAACTAACAACATTTCTTCGTTGACATTTCATTGTGGTTATCAGCGGCGGCTCTAACCGCAAGAAGACAAGAAATTCATCATGATGTCAACACAGAAGGCTTAAACGTGTTACTGCTATCTCCCTTTGCACTTGTGTACTTTTATGTTAAACACGTGCCTTAGGTCAGAACGGTAAGCGACAGTGGGGCGGTGAATTGTAATTGTTAGGAATAATATACTGATAACATACTCCACTATTAATGTTTAATTAATGTATTAATGTCTGTTAGACATATGTTCGCCAGTTTAAATCGTCGGGTGCTCTGGCTACCGGGAAAAATTGTTGGTATTAAACCGTATCTAATAACTTCAAATTGATATATCTCTTTTTTCGACCGATATACTTTTCCCGTTTGTCAGAACCCCCGCCGATCAACTACCCCTATCATTTGTCGCACATTGTAATAAATTTAAAATAAACTTTTTTTACAAATATGTACCAAAAACTTTTGTTCATACACAATAACCATTTGTGTATGCCAATTTGCCCCACTGTGCACGATGATGCTGCATCTACATGAATAACAACACTACACTACAGGGATCTTAATATTATATCATAATATTTTTTAGGATTGATACTGCCAACAAGATACTGAATGTTGACGTTGATGGCAACAAAACCAAGTAATACTTCAGTTTCAATTTGGTTTACGTGGTTCAGGTGCCTGAGGTTGGTGGTTGGTTGATTTCGTTCGCTTTACGTTTGCCATAATAAATTGGTCTGTTGTTGAAAGATGTTTTTCAGCCCTTTTATGTGTTTTGGTTTTTATAGAGCCATAAACGAATGATTAAAAGCGAACACGTAAAGAAAGTAAACTATAAATTTATGTTGGTAAATAGTATAAGAGAAACTGTAAAGATTGATGTGTATGCGCCTGTGTGTGTGTGTGTAATAAAACTGCGAAATGCAATAGTAAAGGCGTCGCATGATTGATTTGTAATTGATTTGTTCCATAGTACTAATACGCCAAGCACGAATGTAATGAAAATAACTCATACGTATGGGAAGTAATAAACATTTATGATTACGTACTAAAAGAAAAGACGTTTGCTGTTCATCACTCTAACTTAAATAATTGATTTTTCACAACATTACGTTAATATTGTTAAATCAATATTATTAACCCTATGTGAAAACAACTATCTATGATGATTATTACATGAGTAAAGAGAGTAACGTTAATATCATTCTACCCTAGAGTTGTCTTAGGAAGTTGGAATCACACGTGATGGAAGCTTAACACAATTGTACTTTTCGTTATGTTGGCTGTCTCAAACAATACAATCATGTAAAGTGAACTAATAAGCACTAAACGTCAACTTGCTATATTGACGATGCTGACAAATGTACAAAGGTTTTTAATTTAAGGATGACCAAGTGGGATGTCCGAACTCTGTACAGTAATGTAATGTTTCCCAAATGACGAATGTCCTAAAATGCAATGTATGCAAAAGGTATGTACTTGATTAAATATGTCGTGCAGAAAGGCACGAATTTGTGACCGAATAGTCACAATTCCCATAAATCCTTATATATGTACTTCCACCTACCAAAGACAAAGAAACTGAAGTCTATTTTTTTTTTGGCGACTAGGGGAAATTTATGACCGCCACCCTGTCCACGCCATTAAAATTCAGCTGAGACTTTATAATACTAAATAAGGAATTGGAGATGACATTGGCGGCAGTATGGAACACGGCAGTGAATGTCGAAACTGGCCATCCCCAGATCATAAGACAAAAACAAATCACGTGGTAATTGATAAAAGCGAATATCTCAACCGTCATAAACCCAATATCAAGTATGTTATACCGTGCGACATCATTTACAAACTATGAACGAAAGGTGCATTTGATAGTAGTGACCATATTTTATTGAAGGTTTTGTTTTAAATATTTAAGAATACAAATTTTAAAAGGACCTTTTTTGCCTATATTTATCCTGAAAAGTTAAAATAAAAAAAAAAATGATAAAAACAGAGATTGCCTTCCTATTTATATCCATATTACAACAATAATTTGGTTAAACTCGCATATCTATTACAAATTGTAAGTCCCTTAAAAAGGGATTGAAACCTGCGGATGAAAAGTAAGTATGTAGTTTAACTATATATTATTACTGCTATCACTTGTATATAGCTTTGTTCATGGATCAAAAATGGAATTGCACGGTGTCATATACTTGGTATTGGGTATAAAATTCCAATGACGAAAATAACTTTTTACTGGTTTTACGAATCATAAACAAACGCACGCACGCAAACAATGCATAATACCTATCGGAGTTGTCGAATTGTACACGGTTGTCGGCCTCACGAGGCTATGAAATGCGTATCACTGTACTATATACAAAGTGACACTGCAGGCAATGACAAAAACGCAGGTAAGGAAAAAGCACTTACAGAAAAAGCATTTATGTTGGAGGTAAAAGATCGAGGATGCATAACAATACAAGGATAGCAGTGAAGCCCGAGACTTATACTAAGACTTAACAAGTGGATATTATAGAACAGAGATCTTTACAGAAAAGTAATAAGTGATGACCATGGAACATAGATTTCTACCTGTAAGGACAGATATGAATGTCCGATGATCGGAATTTGAGTGTTTATGTACTGTGCTTAAAAAGGCGATCCAAGTGTGGGTACCAATTATCGCCGGATCAGCCTTTTAGCCAACGCATACAAGGTCCTGGCTGGTGTGTTATGTGAAAGACTAAAGCTCATTTTAGCGAACCTAACCGCTCCTACTATGCGCTGAGCAAGCATTTTAATGATAAAGCCCTTTGTCGTCGAACGAAGATCCAACTCTACCAGACACTGATCCTGTCGGTCTAACTCTACAGTAGGGATGTAACGAATGTGCTTTAGCGAATGCGAAAGCGAATATTGGAATATTTTTTTTGCGAAAGCGAATGCGAATAGTTATTTTTGGTTTTTGCGAATGCGAATGCGAAAGCGAATATTCCAAAATTGTTTAGCGAATGTCAAAAAATGGTTTACGTCAACGAATAATTTAGTTTCATTCCTACTGTCTGCATATTCCAGTCTGCTGTATTCCAGTTAAGTAATTAAACATAAAATATTTATTTCAAAGTAAAACAAAAACAAAATATATATAAATCTCAGAAACTCACGGCCATATTCATAAAAAATTTCTAATGTAGGTATGAAGCGTTCTCTAGCTAAAGTATTCTTTAGCTCTAACAAACCTTTAATAAGAAATTGTATTCATAAACGTTTTTTATCAGTACTTTAGCTTTATGAGTTCAGGTGGCAACTCCGACTGTTATTGGTCGTTAATGATGTACAAAAACAGCTTTATAATCGGATACAAAAGCTTTATAATCGGATACCAAATATGTATTTGCACTTAAAATAACTATGAACAACATTATTGTAGCATAATTTTTCATTGACTACGATTCTCATGATGATAAGAAAGACATTAAAGTAAAAATTATATTAAAATATTTGATTTTCTTTTCCTCATGTTAAAATTATAATCGGATACCGATTACATTGTTTCCTTGTTTTGATTGTTTATACATCACGAATATTATTTCATTATTTACAAATTATTTTTGAAGAATTTTGGAGAAATATTTTTCAAAATGGAATTCATGAATGAAAAGTGTCTATTTAGATACTTTTCTATGTACCCGATGATTAAGAAGAAAATTTCCTACACAATGAATGCAGCAACAATTCTTTTCAATAGGAAAAATGCCGAAAAACTCAAAATAAAGATCTCAAATTCATAAATATGCAATAAATTGTACAAACGTCAAGTTATAGCATGCTTAAAGTAGAGACAACCCTACTTTAACTTATTGAAGATGTGAATCGTTTATGAATATTGTTTTCTCGAAAATTGCTTAAAAATGGTTTATAAACTTCTTATAAGTTTTTATGAATAAGGCCGTCAGTCTTTAAGGTAACTAAACAATAATTTTATTTACTTTCGAAAACTTTGACGTATTCTGTATTCAAAGTTTAGTAGAGCCAAGTTGCATTTAACAAAAAGAAGCTTCGCTGTTTTTCGCTATGCCATCTAGTTCTTAGTGGATCATATATAAGTCCGGCTCCACTAAACATCTGTTCACTGGGGACACTTCCCGGAGGCGTAGCTAAGAACTGGCGTGCCAAAGATAATAACTTATGGTATTTCGAGCTGGTTAGTTTCCACCACAATCAAGGTTCTTCTGAAATATTATTTTTTTCTCTTTATTGTATTCACGTATGTTTTCTTGTATGTCGTCATCAGTCTCACTATTACTTGTATTTAAGATTTTTTTTTGCGAATGCGAATGCGAATATTGAAATATATATTTATACGAATGCGAACGTTCGTTACATCCCTACTCTACAGCGCAGAACGCTCCGGCTCGAAAAGTCTTCGGCAATAAACTCTAGATCGAAGCTCTTGGAATACTTTTCTACGTGCGGCTACTGATTGATAAATTTCGGTTGTTGCTGCCATTAAAGAAGAAGAACAGATCAAAACCTTACACTCAATTTTCCTCTTCTACGTCACAATTTTTTACAGTAGTTTAAAGTTTGATATTTTTGTACAAAAAGTTTGTGAATTCGATTGATAAAATTATTCTAAACGACTCGACGTCTTCAGTTAACATATATTAAACTTACGAGGAGCCAAGAGAGGCTTCTGACATGGTGCTAGTCTATCATGCGATCTCTTTATCATTCTATTGGAGTTGATCATGTGAAAAGCTGCAGTTAACTTGACTTGTATAATTTTTGTGAAACTGTCATGCTGCTCTCGTACGCCGATGATACGAATATCATTTGCAGATGACAGCGGGATGTTCCTACGGTCTTTTCAAGCTTATAGAAGCAGTCGATAGAAGAGGAAGTATAATATTGACCGCAAACTGCTGCTACTATGCGCTAAGCAAGTGCCTTAAAGTAAAAGCCCACTCTCGAAGAACAAAACTCCACACGAATATCATTTGCAGATGACAGCGGGATGTTCCTACGGTCTTTTCAAGCTTATAGAAGCAGTCGATAGAAGAGGAAGTAGAATATTTACCGCAAACTGCTGCTACTATGCGCTAAGCAAGTGCCTTAAAGTAAAAGCCCACTCTCGAAGAACAAAACTCCAACTGTACTAGTCGCTGGCCCTATGTGTCATGCTTAAGGCTCGTATCTGTACTGTTTTTCGCAGTACTGTACTGTTTTTCGACATCAAAAACTGCGTACTGCTTTTCTCCCTCAAAGTACTGTTTTTCGATACATAATAGAATATAAAGGATGAACAGCGATTTCATGCAATAATATTGTTTACTTCAAAAATAAGCTCGAAGAAACACTAAAAATGCGTCAAGAGGATGATTTTTTTATCCCCAGCTGTAGTATCAGAAAAGCAAAAACTTATTGACAATAGATACAATTCGATTGAGAAGGCTCTTACGCACTGATTTTTTTGGTAATTTTGTCTGCTTTGATTTGAATGCTTTTGTACTAATGAAATGAAGTCGAAGACGTTATGAACAAGTTAAGCGAGTACAATTTCTACAATGCCAATGAAAATGCGGAATATTTGCACACCCAATTTAGATATATCAAAAACGAGCGACAAAATTATGCAATGGAGAGAAGGCAATGTTTCCAATGTGGATCGGTGGGTGGAGATATTTATTCATCTCAATAAATGGCCACGATCGTTGAATATATTTTTTGTTTGCCAGGAACTTAAGCATCAGTGGAGTGAATCTTCTTGGACGTCAGACAAAACCCGATTAGATATGCAAACATTGAAGGCGATTCTGACCGTCAAATGTAATATGAAGTACAAATGCGTTGATTTCTACAATTACCTCAAAACAAAGCCGGCATTGCTTATTCAAATTGCTTCAAACGACAAATACAAAACAACCACAAAAGTTGATTCTGGAAATGATTGTTAACTTTTTTTACATATTGAATAAAATATATATATGCTATGTAAATATGTACTGCGAAAAGTACTGTTTTTCCAAATCGATGTACTGCTTTTTTAAAAATTTTCAGTGAAATGTACTGTTTTTGTCCAAAAATAATATACGAGCGTTAGTCATGCTTCATGTCGCAGAGTCCTGGTAATGGCATAAGCTGACAAATCTGCTCTGAGAGTCTGCGAGAAAAAATACTCAGAAAAACTCATAACTTTAACGGAGAATACAGTCGTCTTATGAATTTTCAGCTGTCGTATAAAAAATAAGAAGCCGCGAGGCTGCACCCGTTCAAGGTCCAATAGTAGTTATCGTTAAACGACGTTTGATCGCTGAATGAGTGACGTGATTTCGTCACTTCGGCGCTTTTTTTCAGTTTGAAAAAACGAGAGATGTTACGTCTCTGCAATAGGCATTGGTTATCCCGAGGCTATGTAGCCTTGCGAGGTCTACCTAACTTTACGTTTAGTTACGAGCTTTTTTGGTACTGTTTATTCTCGTGCAGACTCTGGCTGCTAGCAACAAGAGCTTGCGCCAAGGAATTATATGTATACAAAAATAAATATATTATATAGATCATTTATATAATGATTGACTTATTCAAGCCCATAACTTTACTTTATTGAGTTATATTTTCAATTTAACTTCTCTAAAATATCATCGTCAATATTTAAATCATTAAACTAATGCGAATACTACATGCATATTAATGCGAAGCACTCACTTTAAAGTGTTCTTTACAAAGCAATCACATTTTGAAAAACATAATTACCTTCCTATCGTCGCCCAATTCAAACATAAAACATATACAAAAAAGAAAAAAACATCTGATTTTTATGGCAGTGGCGCCAGTCTATGTGGAGCGTAATGCCTTCAATGTATTTGTTCAGTTCATGTATTGAACACATCAGCGTATAACTAAATAACTCAGCATTACCAGTGGCATCATAAAGTATTACAAATCTTTGTGTAGTAAATTCAGAAATTTGCATCAATTTGTCCTGTACATGCTGAAGTTAAGTACCGCCATACGCTCAACATTTGCATACGCAATTGCGACGTTGCACATGTACGTCCAAACAGAGTACATTCGCATACAGCCTCCAGTTCAAATGTTCAAATAAATGACTATGAGCACCAGGATTTGCCATCATCATTGCAACCACTACTTGCACTATAACTGCAGCCGCCGCCGCCGCCACCACCAACAGTGGCAGTGGCAATACTGTGCAATTGCAATTGCGCTAACACTTGATCATTTAGTGACATATTTGCCACATCTCTTACTTTGAACAGTTTTGTGTACGTACATGCAATTTTTTCAATTTATGATGACACAACTTGTGCCAATGCGAGGTGAGTGGCAGAAGTAAACGCAAAAAAAAGTAATGACTTTACTGAGTTAGAAATAATGTAAGTCATGCACATTCAATAAATGCTATCAGTAAAACATGGGATAGATTTTCATATTATGGACTCGGAGAGGTATTTCTTGTTCAGACCGATAAAGACGATTTCCACAATCAATTTCTTTTTCTGACAAGCTTTTGCAAGGTTTATTTCTTTAAGTACTCTGAATACTGTCATACACAACATTTGCTTTCAGCTCAATTTTGACATATTCTCCTGCCCTGACCCCTCGCATTTCATAGCCGAACCAATGACTGAGTATCTATTTGTATGTTCAAGTGTTTAGTTACAACTCATAAATTCTTTTCAGCACCAACCCAAAGTAAACCTCCCACAAAAAAAAAAAACACAAAAATTTTATTGCATCCAACACCATCAGTAGTGAGTGCATGCAGCACATGCACAACAAGCACTCATGCTGCGAGCTTTTGACTCGAATTTCTGTCTGTGCAAATCACTTTGTCTCTGACGGCCGCCACCGAAAGGGAAAGATTTATTTACACAGACGATGTCAGTGAATTTTAAAAGCAAACGCAGAACAAAAAATTATTACTTTTCATGTCACCATCAAGGGGATGTACATCGTTTCAATATTTTCCGGTCTGAATGATATTTTCTTTTTTTTAAAAAAAAAAAGATGAAGAAAATAGAAGAGAAAGAGAGTCTGAAAAATCCATCAGTCGCATATGGTTTTTAATAGTGAAATGAAATTTGATATGGGATGTGTTTGATTAATTACTTTTGCTGTGTGTGTGTGTTGAATAACACGTAGGGGAATATAAAGCACATAAGTGTATTGATTTTTCATGATGAATTTAAATCCTCTTTGATACTGTTACTTAGGCAAGAGACCGCTTTAAGTAATCTGCTGGTAGGAATTAAAACTGATAATATAGGAAAAATTCCAGCTAAGAGCAAAGACGGCGTAATGACAGTTAACGCTTAGGTTTATAATTTACACAGTGCAACAGATGACTTTGGGACTCAATTCTGAGAAATGCACGTGAAAGTAGCCCCTAAAAGAAGAAGTTCTGCATCATTTGTTTTGTCAAGTTACATGCCAACGATATCGATTTGAAGTTAGTAAGTATCGTATTGTGGAATTTGTCACGTTTTAGGCGTTTTTGTTTGGCATAACATAAATACTATTTGGTGGCGTATGATTATCATAAGTGATATTCCACGTTAGTCATACGCCACGGGGTACACTAGTTTTATTGTAACTGCTACAAAATCATTTGATGAATGGAAAATGGAAAAGTGAAACTTTTGCTTATGTAGCGAAAAGTTATATGAACAGATTAAAGCAATTATATAATTTATAACTACATAATTACATAATTCTTCTTCTTCTTTAATGGCAGCAACAATAGAAATTTTTCCATCAGTAGCCGCACGTAGAAGAGTATTCCAAGCGCTTCGGTCTTTTGCGCACCGTAGATAGTTCGTCACACCAAGCTTAGTTAACAGCACTTTCCCCTGATCCATCCATCGGAGTTTTGGTCGCCCCCTCCTGCGCCACCCATCGAGATTATTGCCGAAGACATTTCGAGCCGGAGCGTTTTCGTCCATTCGTACAACGTGTCCAAGCCAGCGCATTTGGTCTATTTGATCGCGTTTGACTATGTCGATGTCGTTGTACAGCTCATGATTCATTCGACGACCGTACTCGCCGTTAACGATGATGGGTCCAAATATTTTGCGGAGTATTTTTCTCTCGAAGACCAGAATAGATTGATACAGGATTCTGCGCTGTAGAGCAAGACAGGTAGGATCAGAGTCTGGTAGAGCTGGGTCTCTGTTCTTCGAGGGAGTACTTACTTTCTTAATTTCTCTTTCCATCCCATGAATGAGGTAAGGGATAGCTTCTCGCGTTGTTGTGAATTAACACGCTTTCTATTTTTAGATTCACAACTAACGGCACCTACTTGTTTATCGACGAATGCGAACGTCACGCCGATTGACTCGACAATTATACTGCGAAGTTGCTGTCAACAACATTCGAGGGGAGCCGACAATGGAAGAATAATTTTTTTT
This sequence comes from Muscina levida, assembly GCA_964034835.1. Classification (NCBI taxonomy): domain Eukaryota; kingdom Metazoa; phylum Arthropoda; class Insecta; order Diptera; family Muscidae; genus Muscina; species Muscina levida. The sequence continues at coordinate 123,808,104 of OZ035881.1, forward strand.
TAAGATGACTGGAGTCAGGTTTGACTCCAGTAAGTAAGACGCAGTAACATATCGCAATCCACGTCCAATTGTATCTATATCATCAGCATATGCGAGCAACATGTGACTTTTGTTGAAGATGGTACCATTTCTGTTTACTGCAAGCCTTCCGCATAATCATCTCCATTACGATGTTAAAGAGATCGCTGGACAGACTATCGCCTTGTCTAAAGCCTCGCTTGGTAGAAAATGGCTCCGACAGATTTTTTGCCAATTTTCACTGAAGACTTCGTGTTAGTCAGTGTCATCCCGCAAAATCGAATTAACTACGCGGGGATACCAAACTCAGCCATAGCTTAAAACAATTTCTGTCGTATTGGACTGTCGAATGAAGCTTTGTAATCGATCTGCGATCTGCATTTCTTGGGTCTTCTCCAGGATTTGTCGTAGTGTGAATATCTGGTCGGTGGTGGATTTACCGGATCTAAAGCCACACTGATAAAGTCAAATCAGGTTCGCCAAAATGGGCTTTAGTCTTACACATAACACACTCGACTGGACCTTGTATGCGATGGGTAAAAGGCTGATCGCGCGATAGTTGGTACACACACTTGGATCGCCTTTCTTAAGTACGGGACATAGGACACTCAGATTCTAATCATCGGGCATGCACTCCCTGAGCCAAATCGTGTTTATGCGCCGGTGCATGCATGTTATGCAGCTCATCGCCGCCGGCTTTTAAAAGCTCTGCCGAAAGTCCATTGGCTCACGCAGCTTTATTTTTTTTAAGCCGTGCAATTACCGTGTTGATCTCGTTTTGGCTCAGTGGTGGACACTCTCCTCCATCGTCGATGATTGGTGCGATTCCGTCACTTATGCTGCCTTCGGGAACGAGAAGAAATTAAAAGTGGTCCCTCCATATTTGCAGCACACTCTGAGTGTCCGTGACCAGATTTCCGTCTCTGTCCTTACAGGTGGGGATCCCTGTTCCAAAACCTTTACTTTTTACCTTTTGGTAAAACTTTCGGGACTCACCTCTATCCCAGTAGTTTTCGATATCGGCTCTCTCTCTTTTTTTTCACAGACGATTTTTCCGTCTGAAGAGACTTGTCATCTCCCTCCTTTTCTCTTTATAAGGCACCGTCACCGCACGCGTCACCATTGGCTGCAGTTTTGCCTTGTGTGCAGCATCCATTTCCTCAGACATTTCGCGACATTCAGCATCGTACCAGGGCTTGTCTGAGCGTAGTTTTTCATAACCCAGTACGGTCGGTGAGGTAGTGGTAATAGAATTCGCAATATGCTGCCACTGTATGTCGGGAACATCAGAACTAGGAAGGTTTGTTTGGAGTTATTGAGACAGTTGGTTGGAGTAGGCATTGGCTACCTCGGTGGTATTAAGCTTCCTGATGTCTAGCTTTATTTGCGTTTGATTACTATTGTTTTCAGCACTACTAAATCCTGTGCGCACCTTGGCTGCAACTAGGTGGTGATCCGAGTCAATATTTGCACCGCGCATCACATGCACGTCCAAAACGCTTGAGACATGCCTTCCATTAATTACCACGTGATCAATCTGAATTTTTGTATTTTGATCGGGAGATATCCAGGTTGCCTTGTGGATATATTTATGCGGGAATCTGGTTCCACTCACAACCATGTTTCTCGCCGACGCGAAACTAACCAGTCTGAATCCGTTATCGGAGGTGTGGTTAGGTAGACTGAATTTTCGGTCTAGTGAACCGGGAGCTTATTCCCTTATTATTTTAGCATTAAAATCTCCCATAACAATTTTAATGTCATGTGCAGGGCAGCGGTCATATATCTAATCCAGGCGCTCATAGAATGCATCTTTAATGTTATCGTCTTTTGCTACCGTCGGAGCGTGTACACAAATCAGCGTAATGTAAATATAGTTCGCCCTGATGCAAATAGTGGCTATTCGGTCACTTACAGGGTTAAACCGCGAGACCAGGTCCCGAAGTCTCTTGCCGACTATGAAACCACATACAAATTCGTTTCTTTCTGCATGGCTGCTGTAAAAGATGTCACAGTTCTTTCGTCGTGTGCATCCCTGTCCCGTCCATCTCGTTTCCTGTATGGCGGTGATGTCAGCCTTGTATTTGTCGAGGACATCCGTTAGTTAGATAGAGGCACCATCTCTGTAATGAGTTCGGACATTTCAGGTGTATATTCTTAAATCATGGCCATTATATCGTTTGCGGGGGTCGTCAACATTTGGGGGGTTCTTGTTTTTTCTTTTCTTCGTGTCTTCATTTTAATTGTTTTGTTTAAGGAGAGTAGCTTATTAGGCCACCGCGCCCGATCCTAGTTTCTTGGGGCTGCCAAAGCCACTAATTCTTAATGTTTTTAAATTTGAGCCTAAAACGTGTCAATTTCCCCTATACGATACTTACTAACTTCAAATCAGTTTAAAATTATTATGGCATGTAACTTGACAAAACAGATCACTCAGAATTTCTTTTGTTTGGGGCTAGTGTCGCGTGCAGTTCTCAGAATTGAGTCCCAAAACAATGAGCTGAAAAATGTTGCACTGTGTTATATATAAAACACTTTTTATTTTAATAAATATGGGAGAGGACGATTAAAACTCAATTTACGTTAAACCACAACGATTCCCATTTTTTCATTAGCAATATCAACTTGAGTTATTTAATAGCAGTAATTAAACAATAAATTTAATTTGCAGATCATACGTAAATGTTTGGCCCTTTAAATTCGAGATCCAGTGAAACTGTGTACACCTGTTTACAACAATTAACCTACAGTTTCACATGTGTATAGTGCAAAATGCAATGCCAATCGGCTTAATTTACATTATAATTATAATTCCCTTCGTATAACTCATACAACTCACTCGCCTCACACTGTATGGTAAGTCTCAACCACACTCATCATACGATTCCATGTCTCTCTTGTGCTTCAAGAGTATTTGTCGCATTTAATCACCCAAAGCCTACTGATGAAATATGTGCACACATAAATAATACAGGCAAAAATTTATTAAAATATTTTGTGATTTATATGAAAAACCCCTGTTATTATGTGGGATCATAAAAATGACAACGAAGACACATATCGTATATGTGGCAGTACCTATGTATCACATGTACATGTTTATGTGTCTGTATCACACACTGACTACATTTGCATTTAAAATGCATAAAAGCCATCCAACAACGCCCAACATAAAGTGATTTAAAGCAATAATGAATATGTCCTTGTCTTTTTGTAGCATTCACACAATTATGTATCTTTAAATGTGACTATTTTTTTGTTTTTTGTTTCAGCTCCAGATGTTGTTGGTCGTAAAACCACCAAAATGTTTAATGAAATCGGCGATTCATTTCTAATTTATGACTAAGGCAAAGGATGTGCCTCTATGGTGCCAATGTCCTCGCATAATCACAGTTTGAGACAAAGAACCCGGCATTTCTACAATTTGCCTATGTAATATATGTGCGTAAAAGTACCTTCGCTACTTTCCATGCTAAACAAGTATTGCTAGCTCTGCATGTGGTAGTAGGTGTCTGGACTACGTTGGGGTGTGCAGGCAAAGAGCAATGGTGATTTTGTTTGCTAACTCTCTTAGGCATAAAATTGTTAATTTATGACTGTTAGGTCCGTTAGCCAGAGGCCTGATTAAAATGCCATAACACAGTAATTGGATATGGTTAAATATGTGTTTGACCAAACACATGCACACACGCCCAACCACGCAAATTGGTATGGTTGGTAGGTTGAAAGGGTTTAGCAATGCACAATGATGACAAAGTTGTTAAATTTAAGAAATTAATGTTATTTTGGTTATAAACTCGATATAATACAGATTACATAACACAGTACAACACATGGTTTTGGGACTCAATTCTGAGAACTGTACGTTAAAGTTGCAACATTCGTTTTGTCAAGTTACATGCGTATAGGGGAAATTGTCAGATTTGAGGCTCTTTTCGTATATTGTTATATGGTGTCGTATGATTATCATAAGTAATACTCCACGTAAATCATACGCCACGGAGCACAACAGTTTTATTGTAACTGCTACAAAATAAACCCAGTTCAAAATCATATGATGAATGGAAAAGTGAAACTGTTCCTTATGTAGGGAAACGTTAAATGAACATAATATAGGAATTATAATGCTTAATTATAATTTATGTTATAATTATATAAGCTTCAGCTAAATCGGACTAGTGGTTCTCGAGTTATGTCAAACAACAGAGCATAAAACGTGACAAATTCCCCTTATTACATGTAACTTGACAAAACGAATGATGCAGAACATTCCCTTTTTGGGGCTACTTTCACGTACAGTTCTCAGAATTGAGTCCCAAATCAATGAACTGAAAAATGTTGCACTGTAAAATGAGAATAACTAACATTGCTTTTCATTCTAAATGTTTTGATGATAAGAAATATGTATATGTATATTTTGTATATTGATACAAATTAGACTATAACAAGTAAGGTAATTTTCTTCAACTATGCCAAAGCTCCGATGCTTATTTGCCAAAAAAGGTGATAAAGCTATTTATTTGCGATACAACTAAATTCTATTAAACTATGTGCCGAAAAAAAAATGGGAGATTGTATGAGAGCTAGTCGATACTTTTAGCCCCTCATGGACGGGACACGACGAAAGAACTGTGACATCCTTTACAGCTGCCATGCAGAAAGACACGAATTTGGATGTGGTTTCATAGCCGACAAGAGACTTCGAGCAAAAAAGCAAAAAAGCAAAAAGTAAAAAGCAAAGGATTGAAACAGGGATCCCCATCTGTAACCGATCTGATATTCACACTATGACAAATCCTGGAAAAGACCCACGAAATGGATGACCATCTGGCCATCGACTACAAAGCTGCATTCGACAGTTCGATACGTTAGAAATTGTTGGATGCTAAGGCTGAGTTTGGTATCCCCGCGAAGCTTTGCAGGATGACACTGACTGAAACAATGTGAAAATTGGCGAAAATCTGACAGAGCCATTTTTTACCAAGCATTTAGATAAGGCGGTAGTCTGTTCTGCGATCTCTTTAACATCGTAATGGAGATGATCATGCGGAAGGCTCCAGTAAACAGGAATGGTATCATCTTCAACAAAAGTCACATGTTGCTCGAGTATGCTGATGATATAGAAATCATTGGTATGACTAACTATCTGCAGAGTGCAAAAGACCAAAGCGCTTGGAATTCTTTTCCACGTGCGGCTTCTGATAGATGAATTTCTGTTGCTGCTGCCAAAAAGAAGAAGAACGTCTGCTTGGAGAATAGAAGCTTACATATCAAAATTCAGCTTGTTATGTCATAAACTACGGCTGTAATCGCGGAGACAGATAGACGGACACCCCCAAGTAGGGGGAGTTAATATGGGACATGGGTGTAGTTTTTGCACGATCTCGCTCATTTTAATCTTCGCTAAGGGGATAGAAGCTTGCACACCAAATTTTAGCTCGATAGCTTCTGAACTACGGCTGAAATCGCGGGAACAGACAGACTGTATAGGAGGCGGGAGTAGTTTTCCACCAATCTTCCTCATCTTTGAACATTATTTCCTTTTAGAGCATTGAAGTTAACATAAACTGTGACTATAATCGCAGGGACAGAATCTAAAAAAGGGATAATTTGTATGGGAGGTGGGAGTAGTTTTGGAACTACCTTGCACATCCTAACACGCGACATCCGTATGAGTACAGAGCTTGCATACCTAATTTCAACGCGACAGCTACCTAATTACAGTTGTAATCGCGTGGACAGTCTCCATAAAGGGGGAGTTTGTGTGGAAGGTGGCAGTTGTTTTTGACCTATTTAATTACAAACGTTAGTATTCGTCGATAAACAAGTAGGTGCCGTTTGTTGTGAATTTAAATTAGGAAGCGTGTTAATCTGCAACAACGCGAGAAGCTATCCCATACCTCATTCATGCGTTTCAATAATTTTTTACGACATAATTTTACCGACAACATTTGCCAGTATGCTTTGTTCTCAGCAACCACGGTGGTTCTACAATAAACTTAGTATTAATTTATGTACAATCTTCAAACGGCGTAGTTACCAAGTTTCCCTATCCAATTATTTTGAACGTCAACACTTTCCTTGAACCCACCCGATAATCCTAGTCTCTTGGAATTAAATTAAACATAAACACACACACAAGTTAATAGCCGCTTAGTTGTCATATTAGCAGTAATTGCTTTCTGCTCATCAATCCTTTAAAAGATACCCATTAAACGAAACATTAATTTCGATTTATTTTTATAGCTCCTCTATATCCTTTTTATGATGGTATCTCACTGAACTATTTCATTTAGAGTTTATATTACATCATATTGAAAAACTTATCAGCATTTAATTACAGTATTTTCTGTTTAATGACTAACATATTTATTAGAAAACTTTTATTACTCGAGAGCCATAAAATGCCATCGACAGTTGGTATTATACAATTTAATTTATTTGTGCAGAGACCAGCAAAGTCATTAATATTTTTAAATTATTTTGTCTTTTTAGATCTTTTGGGTTATTCACGTTTCATGTCGTCTTCATCGGGGCTAAGTGTGTGACTTCTTATGTTGGCGATTATTCCTTCAGTGGCTGAGTGCAAATATATCATTATATTATTGACATTAATTATTTATTACAAACACCGGCATTTAATGATTTGCGGCTGCTGCTGGTCGCCGCTTATGCGCAAACTCACCATGAAGGGTGGTGAGGGAATATAACCCAGTAAGATGTTAATGTTAAAGTGATTTATTTAACATCGTCAACGATTAACATACATTAACATCGGATGTTGGCGCTGTTACGGTAAGCCATGCTGTTAAATGTTATTATGTTACTCGAGGGCGTATGAGTTGTCAGGCATGTAATGAGAAAAATAACTCATACGTTGGGCGACTATACGCATTTCTAAGGAATGATACTTCCAGGGCTTCTGAGAATTCCGAAAATAATGTTGATTCAGAAATGTGAAGAGGCGGTAAGAATGGATATTTAAATGATGTATGTAAAAAATAGGAATATAAGAAAAATTATAATAACATAACATAATTGAAATATAAACTTGAAGAGTGGGGTTTAATTTTTATAAAGTTGTTCATGGTAACAAAAGTTATTGTTTGGTTTATTGCGGAATGAAAAACAAAATTTTGGCTATTTCCAATACGTCAAAGTGCAAATAGTACCTTTTGAAAAATCGCTCTAGATGCCGGACCTAAACACTAATGTCAGCAAATTTTCTTTCGAATACGGTAAAAATTTATCTTGAAATTATGACATCAATATAAATTTCTAAACCTCTAAGTTCTACACCAAACTTAACAGGACCGTCGCTCTTTGAAATCTGTAATTAACAATGCAAGGATGAGGCTGGCCGCCCAAAAACTACAAGTCCTCTGCACTTTACTGAATCGCGGCGCAAAATACAGTGCAAGAAGAGACATGCTAGCTTGGGTGGAAAACCTAGATAGAGAAGCGTATCCAGCAGCCCCGACAAACAAAACTAGGTATATTTGTATTATCACCAATAAGATTGAATGTCGGAACTATACCAGAGGCAAACTACTGAGTAATGGTAACAGCTAAGTAGCGACAGACAAGAAAAGTAGCTTATTGTATTAAACATCAAACATCCTGATATTCGAACCCAATTGACGTTGACCTACATAGCGAACAAGCTGGTTTTGAACTTGGCTCCAGGAATGCTTGCCCAATGATCAACTTTTTACCCATCGCATACAAGGTCCTGTCTAGTGTGTTATGTGAAAGACTAATGTCCAATATTGCGAACCTGATTGGACCTTATCAGACCCAAGAAATGCACATCGACACCCACGATCTGATAATCAATTACAAAGCTACATTCAACAGTCAGATACCAAAGAAATTGTTTGATGCCATGGCTGAGCTTGCTATGCCCGCGAAGCTGATATGACTTTGCTGGATGACCGATTTGTCAGTTAAAAGGACAAAAATTGTACTGAGCCATTTTCTACCAAGTTAGGCTTTAGATAAGGCGGTATTCTGTCTTCGATCTCTTTAAGATGGTAAAAATGGTAAAATCTTTAACAAAAGTAACATACTGCTTGCATATGCCCATGATATAGATATAATTGGCCGAGGATTGCGGGATGTAACTGCGGCCTTTTTGAGCATTGAAAGGCAGACGGCGGAAATGGCTCTAGTAATAAATGAGGACAAAATCAAGTTATTTTTGTTTCAACGAACAAGAGTCCACTCTTCTGGGGCGCTGCCTGAACGTTGAGAACTTTAATTTTGAAGTGTTAGTTGATTTTGTCTACCTTGGCTTCGCCATAAACTTAAATAATAATGTCAGCCTGTAAATTAAGAGACAAGTATTGACCGCAAACCGCTGCTGCTATGCACTACGCAAGTTATTAGATGACAAACCACTCTTTCGAAGAGCAAAGATCCAACTCTACCAGAGTCTACCAGGATAATGAAACAAGCGGTCCAATCAACTCTGGGAGTCTTCGAGAGAATAATACTTTGCAAAATATTTAGACTCATCATCGTTAACGGCGAGTACCGACGTCGAATGAATCATGAGCTGTACAATAACATCGACGTAGTCAAGCGCATTGAAATAAACCGAATGCGTTGGCTTGGAACCGTTATCCGAAAGGATGATAATGTTCCATCTCGAAGAGTCTTCGTCAATAAACTCGAAGGGTGGGAGGACCAAAACTCCGTTGGATGGTCCAGGTGAAAGGGCTAATATCTACACTTAATGTGACTAACTACCTACGGAACTCAAAAAACCGAAGCGCTTGTAATTCTTATATACGTGCGGCTACTGAAAGATGAATTTCTGTCGCTGCTGCCAATTAAGAAGAAGATAAAGTCAGTGCATATAAACTTCCTCCACCACAACTCGATCGTTGTAAGGTCGAACCTGAGAAGATTATCAGGCTTATACATAACTTGTAAGAGGACGCATCGAGTTCAGTTCTTTAAGAAGGAATATTTGGAAACCGCAAAGGAGTGTTCTTTTCAACATCAACTTGATGGAAGGAGACAAATTTCAACGAACCAGGACGAAATATCGTTTGGCATTCAGGGAAAAATCAGCGATCTCGACTATGCATATGACATATGTCTGCTCTCTAATCTCAGTCAGTGGTGGTTGTGAGGATGACATTAGCAACTGCATTAACAAGACACTTCTTCCCTTCTGGAATGCGTCAACCATCTCATTGAGTACCAAGGTTTATATGATCAAAAGCAGGGCAAAAAAAAAACGCCCTAATTTACGGCAGCGAATCATGTTGTCTTTCATCCTTTATTAACAACTGCCAGCGCATCATACTTCGAGTATTTTGACCAAGTACTATCAGAAATGTTGAAATCATAATCAAATGTATGGCTCGGATATACTCTCGGGAATCCATCTGACGGCATAGAACGCATAGCATTTGACTACAACCCACAAAGAAGCAGAGGCAGAGGCCGTCCAAAAAAACACCTGGCAATTCAAAATTGAGCTCAGCCGGGAAAACGTTCATCATTCAGCCAAAAACAGAAAACAAAAACTTTATTGCCCTTTACACCCTATGAATGAGGTATGAGACAGCTTCTAGCGTTGTTGTAAATTAACACAATTTATATTTATAGATTCACAACTAATATCACCTACTTGTTTATCGACGAATGCGAACGTCACTGTTTGAGAAGCTTTACCTAGACGTGCCGATTTACTCGACACTATACTGCGAAGTTGCTGTCGTCAATGAAACAAAAACTGTAGATGACTGAAGGCAGAAATCCAACCATGGATCTTCCGCATGTTAGTTCCGTGTTCTAACCAACATGCCACTGCCGGTCCCAAAACAGAATCCAATGGATATCATTTTTGGAAGCCGTATGTTCCACTTAGGAATAAACCAATACCAATATGACCGCAATACACACAATCATATATACACATACCCATGTAAGCATTTCTCTCTGCATCAAAGAAAAGAAATTTAAAATTGCCCATATTCTCAGTAGAATGTCAATCAAAACATTGAAATAATATTAAGACTAAATTTTAAAATAGGATATGTATTGAACGAATAATCCTTTCGACAGTGTAAATATCAAATCAATAGTTTGCAAATGAAATGAATGTCCCAATTGTAGAAAGTTTAATGAGTTTTAATCTTCAACCAAAACCCCAAATACAGAACAACAAAAACTGCTTGTTAAAAGATTCAAAGCAGAGGTGATTGTTATTAAAGAGCTAACTAGATATAGGTAGGATTGCTTTGTGATACGAAAACGTCCTTTGGCCACCTCTAAATTTTTTTGTTACATCAACTCGCAAGGTGATCAATATCAGCCGTTCTGAAAGGTAAGATTTGATACAAAGAAGAATGTTTGTACGCAATCTTGTAAGCTTTACAATCATAAGCCCACCATATACTTATAAGGATACAAACTTTCCTGATTTGTATACATTAATTTAGTCGCTTTTATATGGAAGCCAAAATCGACAGCGATGTCACCGACTAAAATTAAAATTTGTTTAATTTTATAAATATTTCCAAATTTATTCGCTAATATTTACGAGCTGGAAAAATAGCATTCCTGTTTAGGATTTACTGTCGTAGAAAAATATAAATTTCCAATGAATACCTCATTTGCTTAAGATCTTCAATGATAATCCGTTATTTCTTTCAATTTGAACAGACAGCCCTTATTGCTGCTAAGCCCATTAACAGGCAAGATGTGACGTAAAACCTTACACTTACGCACTCGTTAAATAACGTCTTAAGTTGCTTTTACTACAGCCCCTAGCAAATTAAATGCATTCGACTTAACACCTATTAAAATATTTACATTTCACCATTTGTTCTTTTTGCCTGTGAAACCTTACACCAGTCCTATAAACCTACATATGTTTGTAGTTCCTAAAGCGGTCTCCCATGCTTTGTCTTAATCTTAAACTGAATGAAAACAGCAACAAAGCAGTAGTTTTTGTTTTGTTTTACATTTATTTCCCCAATTTCTGTAGACACTTTTCTTTGTTCTTGCACGTATTTAAACAAATACGACATTCTTTTGTTTGTTGTTTTTTTTTTATTGTGTCTCAGCACCACACGCAAATTAAGAAGTCAAAGTCAGATTATGAGAATTCATCAGATAAAGTCGACACCTGTTACATTTAACATTGTGTGCAGTTCTCTGCACTAGTTGTCCTCCTTGTTCTTTGTTTCGGAAGCAGAACAATAGAGCATTTATTTGTATATTCGCCTTGTTCGTTTGATGGCTGGATGGGTGTAAGGAAGAGGAAAGGAAGTTAAATGAGAACAATCGTTATAGTATTTGTCTTGCCACTTATGATACATAAATAATTTGACAAATGTTTGTTTGTACACATATATGTAGGTAGTATATGTGATGTATTTATATTGTGCATATTTGATGCATAAAAGATGATAGTAAAGGCAAAGTCGAGGGTCGTGTAACAAACAGTCGACAATATGAGTGAAAAATGCTTAGACTTTACTTTAAAAAACAGAGCCTTAAATAGATGGATGAATTTTCGCGACTTTATATGAAGAACTATAATGTCGAAGTGATGGATCGGGCTTTAAAGTGTGGTTTCCAGTGTTGTATGTAAAACCGGTAATCTATGGTACAGAAGGCCATGAATTTGTACTTAGCTCACAATATATTTAGATACTTTCTATTCAACAGGAAAAACTATTATTTTAATTCATACTTTCCGTATTGGTATCGTCTCTAGAGGGTTCAAGTATATGAAAGATCGCCGATCATAATTTTTCCAAACAAACCTAAAGGAGGCTATTATAAAAAATCAAATGTTTATAAAATTTGCTCCTATTTTAGAATCAGAACATTTCTAAGTCGAATAAAATAAGGAGCAAATTTCGGATCTGACAAAGAGCTGATCTAATTGTATTCAATCCCATAAGATATACCTAACCATTGCTCGTATGTTATACAAAATAATTTGTCTTTTTTTGTTTCCAATTGTTAGTACCGTATTTTTGACTGAACTTTTCGAAATTTTCACAGAATGTAGCTAACATGCATGAGATCCACGGTTCGATTCTGCAGTCATCTACATTTTTCTTTTATTGCCGGCACCCTCGATATTGTCGACAGAAACTCCACAGTATGGAGTCGAGTCAATCGACATGTCTAGTAAAAGCTTCTCAAACAGGGACGTTCGCATTTGTCGAAACACAAGTTGGTGCCGTTAGTTGTGAATCTAAAAATAGAAAGCATGTTAATTCACAACAACGCGAGAAGCTATCCCAAACCTCATTCATGGGGTGTAAAGGCAAATTAAGTCAAGTAAGCTGGTCGGTGGTAAAAATAGGGTACATTAATTTTTGATATATTTAGTATGCTTGGCTTGCGTGGACCGGCCGTGGTATAGTGGTTACAACACGCGACTACCATGCGGGAGATCGCAGGTTCAAACCTGGCTCCAGTCATCTTAAAAGAAAAAAATAAATAAAATTTTCTTTCATTGTCGGCTCCCCTCGAATGTTGTTGACAGCAACTTCGCAGTGTTAAGCGTCGATTCAATCGTCGTGTCTAGTAAGAGCTTCTCAAACAGTGACGTTCGCATTTGTCGATAAACAAGTAGGTGCCGTTAGTTGTGAATCTAAAAATAGAAAGCGAGTTAATTCACAACAACGCGAGAAGCTATCCCATACCTCATTCATGAGGTGTAAAGGGAAATTAAGTTTAAGTAAGTATGCTTGGCCCCGCCCATTGAACATTATTTTTGAAAACGAAATATATGGAGAACAATATTCTCTAAAAGCCTTGAAAATTTGTGCTGATGCATTTGGCAGCAAAGTCCGTCATCCAACAAAAAAATAGGCGGGATCGGAGCGTAGTAGAAAACTTGTAATTTTTATCGGCTGTATCTCATTAACTATAAAAGATATGTTGATGATATTTGGTACGTGTTGTTAGTACACTCCGAATAATAGCCAGTGCATAAGTGGACAGTGTCACGCCCCAATTAATAAATCGTTATAACAGCCATACAAATAGTTTGATCGTCCTTAAAAATTGCACAACACATTAGATATACGGGAAATAATTGTCCGATCTTAATCAAATTTCCGTTATATTTTTTACATCAAGTGGCACAATAATCATGTTAAATATTTTTAAATTTCCCTTAAAAAAATCGCATATACGTTCATACATTTCGCTGCCACCCTAATAAGCATGATCTCTATAGAATAAGATAGCTACACAAAGTGATTTTTCAAAATTCGTACTTTTGGCGTTTAAAAGAGGCCCAAAAAAGATAAAACTGGCCCAAAGACTGAAAAAAGTGATGTAACTGGTATCATCACCTAGGCTAAATGGCTTAAGGTAGAATCGCGAAAGTTAGTTTTGATACATGTTTTATGTGCCACCAACCACATAAAACGGCTTAAGCTACAATCGTGAAACTCAGCATGAGCAGGCTCCCCCTAGAATTAGCGAGCTGCACGAAGTGATATCTCAAATTCGTCCTTTTGAGTCAAAAAAGGACAAAACTTGTACCATCAGTCAGACCTTAAGGCTGAAATGGGGGTGAATACTTTTATTAGTATGAAAGCTAACATCTCATATTGGTATACCTTTAACCACGATCAAAAGTGTTTTCTATTTTCCGCGGATCTACAAAAGAACATGGAAGTATTGACGCCCTGGCTTCCGACAATCTTCAAAGCCTGTCTGACGAGATGGACAACCTATAGAATTGTACTTGTCCCCAAACGGGGTAAGGTATCCCACACTAAACCAACGATTTTAGACCAATTAGCCTACCTTCCCTCTTACTTAAGACTATGGAGAGAATAATTGTTGCATATATCAGATCATCTCTTAAACCGAAAGTTCTGTCCAAGGCTAAGCATGCCTACATGAAGGACAAATCCACGGAAACTGCTTTACATTCAATAACCAGCCTCATTGAAATATCCATGAACTACAAGCAATACGCTCTCGCTGCCTTCCTGGATATTGAGGAAGCTTTTTATAATGTCAAACCTGACTCTGAAATTGACTCAATGGAACAACTGGAGATTAACCTAGTGGTCACCGCCTTAGTTGGTAAACTACTAAAATTTAAGCGCATTGGATCCAGTCTTGGCGTGTCGAAAATTTTCATGGTGGCGGTTCGCGGTACTTCACAAGGAGTAGTACTTTATCCACTATTATTGAATCTCAACATCAATACTCTTCTGAGGACGATGGAAAAAACGTGCTGCACAACCGTCGCATATGCGGATGACGTGGCACTAATAGTTATCACCAGGGGGCGCTGAAACTTCTTTTAAAATGGTGCCATAGACTGGGTGTAAACCTGAGTAAAACGGAACTGGTGCTATACACACGGAGATACAAAATTCCTCCATTTGCCAAACCCAGATTAAATGGAGTCGCACTTACACTCTCTGATAGTTCCAAATACCTTTGGCTAATTTGGACAGTAAACTAAATTGGAATCTGAATACTCAGACCAGGATTAGCAAAGCGGAAACGGTCATAAACTGCTGCCAAAGGGCAATCGGCCTCAATTGGCGAATTAGCCCCAAAAATGTGAACTGGTTATACGACTCAGTTATTAAACCCATCTTATTCTACGGATCTGCAGTCTGGTAACCGGCACTAAATAGAACATCCCAAAGGCTGAACAGGATACGCAGGAACTATGGCTATGCCAAAATTCTGGACCTAATCAAAGTTATCTGTCACACAAATTTCACTATACCAGAACCTGTCTTCTATCCGGGTTTTATAAGGAACATCCCGCATAGGTCCTACTATTATGATAATGGTAATGGCCTAAACTTTGCGGAGTATGTTGTCCTAATTTTCCCGGACGGTTCGAAATTAAAGGAAAGAGCAGACTGTGGAATTTTTTCGGAGGAGTTGAATTTGCAATTATCAATCAGACTACCACATCAGTGTAGCATAGTTCAGGCCATTAGAATAGCGGTAGAGAAAATTCAGTATCGTGGGATATTAGGCGGCAATATTCACATTCTTACTGATAGTAAAGCGGCTATTAGATCTCTGGAGAACGTTTAAACCACTTCGAAAAATATTCGAAAATTCCGGTCGTCTCTTGGGGAGATAGCGAGACATTTGACGGTTACCAAATTGGGAAGAGGAGCCATAATTGTGATTTCAGGCGAAGTTTACGGTCCCATTGGGATCCCTCTCACAAGGGGGAAACAGCTATTTGCGGGGAAATTAAACCCCGTTGCTATGGAATGATAGGTGAGAAAACCCATCAGCTCGGCGACCAATCAAATTTGGCCTACAATTGATATACAGGACCCGAGGAACATCATAGCTGTAATAACCGGTCATTGGCCGGTTGGTAAACACGCTAAGAGGTTGAAACTAGCCTAAGCGATTTTTGTAGAAGCTGCAATGATCAGGAAGAAGACCACGGAGCATCTTCTATTTCACAGCCCTGCTTTTGGTGAGATATGAAAAGCTTGGTCATCGGACACTTCTATACAATACCTGTCTATCAGTAAGCGATTTGCGGAACATCCATGCCTTCATCAGAGAAAGGAAATGGCTTGATATCGACGTTGATCGAACAGATAGGAATACTTAGCGCTAAAATTTGCAAATGGTATCACAACGAGACTCATACTAGGACCAATGTGAGCTGTGTTGAACGTGGCTGCCGAATTAGCCTAACCCAACATGAGTCTATTTAAGTGTGCCCGCCTGTCTGTCTGTCTCCTCGATTACAGCCATAGTTGTAAAGCTGTAGATATGACAATTGGTATGCAACCTTATAAAACATGAATGTAAATAGAACTGGGTTATTCTTGACCTTATGTGTCCGGAGTATTTGTAGTAAACATTCTAAACAGTTTATGTTTTTGTGCAATTTGGTAAGTTTGTTGTTTTAAGTATTAGAAATATACTTCATATACAAAATTTTTTTTAAAAAACTCCAGTACTTGACCCTTTACTTATGATTGTGAATACCTCTAATATTTTAATGACCATTTTTAACAAATGGTGAAGGGTATCTTAGATTCGGTTTATAAACGATGAAGGGTATTTAAGCTTCGCAACAGCCAAAGATAATAATCTTACTAGTTTAGAACCAAAAATAAAAAATGTCTACTATAACTAGAAACTTTATATACATGACGCAAAAAAGTAAACATTAAAGTGCCAGTGTCATTATATTTAAAAAAAGCTTCTCGTTTGTAAATATAATCACATGCGGCAATCATTAACAAAATATTCATCAAAGGAAAACGTTGGTATCAGTTAATTGTTGTTGTCATCACATATAAGCGGTCCTTTTGAAATAAAAGTACATATAGTTGTGAACACCTTATGTTTTTGTTATACTATGTAGGAGTGAGGGACAACGACGACATTGCTTTTAAGCCGACGTTTGTGCACTTGAGAGGGCCTTAAAGTGTTAAAGTTAACATGTACAAACAGATACATTGTGGTCTTTGCATCTTTAATCATGACAAAGATAGCAATGCGGTGGCATATTACAATCACTGGCAGTGATACACCGGGGAGGCGATTAACA
This sequence comes from Muscina levida, assembly GCA_964034835.1. Lineage (NCBI taxonomy): Eukaryota > Metazoa > Arthropoda > Insecta > Diptera > Muscidae > Muscina > Muscina levida. The sequence goes on from OZ035881.1 coordinate 123,824,680, forward strand.
ATTGATCTATGAACTTGTTCTGTGAAAAATTATACAAATTATTAGCATGAAAATGCCAAAACAGCAAGCCGTAAAAAGATCCTGTCATAGTCGATACGTAATATCTAAATTCATTGAAGAGAATGTAGAATAGCTGTGCGGTTGTCTTTCAGTATTTTTACTAAATCCAGGAACCGCAATAATGTTTCAGTATTTTTAACCATGTGACACATTCCTACGGGAAATGGGGTGAAAATTGTCTAAATGTACCTGTTCAGAGATTAGTGAAGAGGGGACGTGTCACCCAAACTGGTTCTAAAGTGGTAAAGAAGTGTCTATTTGACTGATGTTAGTATAGTTGGTGGCAATATCCTGCCTTAAAAACAACAAAACGGCTGGAGCCAATGGTTTCCCTGCTAAATTGTTTAACACAGTACAACACATGATTTTGGGACTCAATTCTGAGAACTGCACGTGAAAGTAGCCCCAACAAGAAGAAGTTCTGCATCATTCGTTTTGTCAAGTTGCATGCCATAATAGTTTAATATCGTTTTGAAGTTAGTAAGTAACGTATAGGAGAATTTGTCACGTTTTAGGCTCTTCTGTTATATTGTTATATGGTGGCGTATTATTATCATAAGTAATATTCCAGGTAAATCATACGCCACGGAGTATAACAGTTTTATTGTAACTGCTACAAAATAAAACCAGTTCAAAATCATGTGAAGAATGGTAAAGTGAAACTGTTGCTTATGTAGGAAAACGCTATATGAACAGATTAAAGGAATTGTAATTCTTAACTTTTTTAAATTTGGTTCAGCTAAATCGGACTAGTGGTTCTCGAGTTATGTCAAACAAAAGATGCTGTACTGTGTAAGGCATGAGGGGAGGAGCTTATAAGGAGCACGCATCATCTCATGAAAAACATTTGGCTAGAGAAGAGCATGCCCTGGGATTGGAGTCTTAGTCTGTTATGTCCCATATTACCAATTGCGTACAAGGTAATTTCGAGCATGTGTGAACGTCTAAACTCAATTGTAGAAAAACTAATTGGACCTTATCAGTGCGGCTATAGATCTAGTAAATCTACGACGGATCAAATATTCACTTTATGACAAATCCTGGAAAAATCTCACGATAAGTAGATCGAAACCAAACCAACCGCCTCTTTGCCGATAAGGAATAGGTTATATGAGGCCATGTCTGAATTTGGTATTCCTGCAAAGCTGATCCGACTTTGCAGATATACATTGGAAAACACTAAATCCTCGGTTAAGATTGGTAAGGCTTACTCTGAACCATTCAACATGGTGATTGCCTGTCCAGTACTCTATTTAATATGGTTATAAAGAAGGTGACGGCACCATATTCCACAAAGAGCCACATGTCACTATCCTATGCTGATAATATAGACATCATTGGCCGAAATCTTAGGGATGTTACTGCAGTTTTCTCATCACTAGAAAAGGAGTCAGCAAAAATGTGTTAACGAGGAATAAACAAAGATAAAGATCGCAATGAACAAAGAGTCCTCGCGATGGGAGAGCACCGTGAACGTTGACACTTATTGTTTTGAGGTAGTAGATGAATTTACCTACCTCGGGTCTTTTGTCTAGAAGAAAATTAATGTCAGCCGAGAAATCAAGCGGAAAATAGTGCTCGCCAATAGATCGGTATACTAAGAAACAGCTTTATCAGGTGCTTACGACAACGCACATACAAAACCTGGGGATATTTGAGAAAAAAGTACTCCAACAAATATATAGACCTATCTGTGTCGACGTCGCGTTATGCCATCGAATGAACCATAAGCTGTATAAGTCATCCACGACATCGACGTAGCTAAAAGAGTCAGAATCCTACGACTACGATGGCTGAGACATGTTGGCAGGATGGATGTAAATGCTATAGCAAGAAAATGTTTGAGAAGAACCTGAAGGGCGGCCTAGAGCAGGTAGACCCAAACTTTGTTGTTTTAGCTGGGCTGGTTTTGTGGGGCCACCATATTGTAATAACCACACAGAGAATAAACTGCACTGCCAGCACACTGTGACTCGAATTAGATGCAATTCTCTCTCATGCAACAGATCGAAAAGAGCCTCTTCAGTCATGATGGCAGCGACGACTTTTATCAGCCTCCATGTACTTAAACATCGTATTTTAAATAGTTATTTTATTTTATTTAAAACCCACTCGAGTAAATATATATTTAACTCTGTTCTCCGGTCTAAATTTAGTTTTTTTTATATTCGCATTAAATAGTTTTACATGCAATTGTTCTCATGTGTTGGGAGTAAAGGATGAAAGAAATACCGAAATACCTGTCTGCAATAACATAACATCTGTAAAACATTTCCTGTCTAGCAGACATTTAAATATGTCTTTTAATATGTTTTCCTCATTTCAGGGTTTTTTTTTTACCAAAAACCCACATTTGTATACACATGACTAAACACATCGACATTCACATCTGTACCAAGCAGAAAAGCTTCAATGCTTAAAAAAAAAACAGAAAAAAACACAACAGTGGCAGGGGAAATATTTGCTGCGAAGTTGTTTGTGGTGGTGGTGGTAGCACGTGTAGTATTTAGTATTTTTCTGTGTAAACTGTGGACTAGGACTTTGAGAATGTACTCTGTGCACCTGAGGCGAGACAGATCGTTGGTGATTTTTTATACTCAGCCAGCCAGGCAGGCAGGCAGGCATACGGGAAAGGAAAGACGATAAGAGATGAAGGAAATTGAAAACTGCACTCCAAACACTCCGGCACAGCAACAGACACAAGCATATAATGCATTTCTTTCTATGAAGGATTAGGTATATTCTAAACTTTGTGAGCATTTAAATAAATAAGATATACGTTAAGTTTGACAGGATAACAAATTTGTTTATGTACATTTATCTCCATAGGTACTTAGAATTTATTTAGTGAGAATAAAAATAAAATAAGCTTAAATGTGAATTAAATTGTACATAAAGACGATAATATGGTTTATTCAAAGTGAGTAGTTATTTACAGATAAAGAGTGAACAGTTGTGGGGGAGGGAGATTATAAAATATGATAACAAATCTTGTGTGTGTCAGCTATACACAGGAAGTTGTGTTGATTGCTTAAGATGGCAATGTTCGTATGTGAGGAAAAAAAGTTTTATAATTGAGTTAAACAATTTAATTGGAAATTGGAGTCTTCTTATGGACAGGTATTAATAGCTAGGGATGACAGGTGTATGTACTATCTGTGTTATGATATGCTCCTTATGCATCTTAGCACAATGATAAATTTTTCATATACAAATGTAGTTGGGGTGCCAACTTTATGCATATTTACTGTGTTTTTTGACGTCTGTAATATAGGTTTAAATAACCAATAATATCAGCTTATCGAATTTTGAAACATCAGACATTTAAATGTCATTTCCGTTCAAGATTTTGTAACGTGCATCGAATATTTTTTTAAAAACTACTAACTACAGTTACAGTAGCTTCATCATTTCAGTTAACTCTAAACTTTGCTCTCATAGTATAGTGAAATCGACAGAATTGCAAACACACTTTTTCGGGGGTGAACCAAACCAATATTGTTCACAGTGGTGTAACTTACTTACTTAGCTGGTACTACTTTGCAATTCCAGTGGAATATATACCGCACGTAGAAAAATATTATAAGCGCCTCGATCTTCTGCGCTTCTTCTCCAGTTAGTCACACCGAGTTCTGTAAGGTTCTCAGTAACCTGGTCTTTCTAACGGAGTTTTGGTCGCCCTCTTCTGCGCCGTCCATCGAGTTCATTGTCGAAGACTTTTCGAGCTGGAGCATTTTCGTCCATGCGTACAACATGACCTAACCAACGCAACCGTTGCACCTTAATGCGTCTGACCACGTCAATGTCAGTGTACAGCTCGTACAGCTCATGATTCATACGACGTCGATACTCTCCGTTAACGATGATAGGACCATATATTTTACAGAGTATTTTTCTCTCGAATACCGCCAGAACCGATTCATCCGCTTGTGTCATAACCCAGGATTCTGAGCCATACATTACAGGTAGAACCAGCATCTGGTATAGCTGGAGTTTTGTTCGTCGAGAGAGGGCTCTGTCATTGAATCGCTTGCTTAGTCCGTAGTAGCAAGTATTTGTAAGCATGATTTTTCTCCGGATTTCTAGGCTGACAGGTAGACAAAATTATCTACCGCCTCGAAATTATAGTTGTCAACGTTCATGCAGTTTCCCAAACGAGTAAATTCTTTGTTCGTTGAAACTAATAACTTCGTTTTGTCCTCGTTCACCGTTAGGCCCATTTTCACTGATTCCTTCTGTATACCTGAGAAGGCTGCAGTCACATCCCGCAGTTTTCGACTGATGATGTCGACGTCATCGGCGTACGCGAGTAGCATGTGGCTTTTGTTGAATATAGTGCCACTCGTGTTTACGGCAGCTTTTCTCATTATCATCTCCAGCACTATGTTGAAGAAATCACACGATATGCCGTCGCCTTGTTTTAGGCCTCGTCTGGTATAGAATGGCTCCGTAAGGTCCTTGCCAAACTTCACTGAAGACTTCGTGTTAGTCAGCGTCATTCCGCAAAGACGTATCAGTTTCGCTGGAACTCCAAACTCCGGCTGATCCCGCGGTAGTTGGAGCACACACTTTGATCACCTTTTTTCAGCACAGGACATAATACGCTTACATTCCAATCGCCGGGCGTGCAATCTTTAAGCCAAACCGTGCGCAGGAGCTGGTGCATGCTCTTTATCAGCTCCTCGCCACCGGACTTGAAGAACTCTGCGGGCAGACCGTCGGCACCGGCAGCTTTGTTGTTTTTCAGCCGCGATATTGCTCTTCTTACCTCGGCTTGACTTGGTGGTGAGCAATCTAAGCCGTCGTCGACAATTGGCGTGATAACTTCACGTGCGCTGCCTTCTGAAACCAGCAGTTGGTGGAAGCGTTCTTTCAATATGTGCAGCACACTCTGCGTATCCGTGACCAGATTTCCATCATTGTCCTTACAGGTGGGGAGGCCATTACCGTATCCATTTGCTCTTACTTTCTGGTAAAATTTTTGGGCCTCATCTCTATCCCTGTATCGCTCTATATCCTCGTTCTCCCGTTCCTTCATCTGACGTTTTTTTTCGCCTAAATAGCTGTCTCGCCTGTTTTGTCTTCCATATAAGCAGCATCCTGTGCCTCAGGATTCGTCTGAGCGCCGCTTTTCATATCCTACCACGGTTGTTGCGGCGGTTGCCATGGAATGCGCAATATGCTGCCACGGTGTATCGGGAACGTCAGAAGTAGAGACGTTGTGTCGTAGTAATTGGGAGAGCTGGTTGGAGTAGGCAGCGGCTATCTTTGGGGTTTGCAGCTTCGCGATGTCCTGCTTTCTTTGTGTTGGTTTACATGCGTTTTTCACTCTGCTCAATCTCGTGCGCAACTTGGCTTCAGCCAGGTAATGATCCGAGCAAAAATTTGCACCACGGATCACACGAACGTCCATGGCACTAGATGCATGTCTGCCATCAATTCCCACATGATCAATTTGATTTTTGGTGTTTTGATCGGGGGATAGCCAAGTTGCCTTGTGGATATCTTTGTGCTGGAATCTGGTTCCACTCACTACCATGTTCCTTCCCGCTGCGAAGCTAACCAGCGTAAACCCGTTGTCTGGGCGTGTACACAAATCAGCGTAAGGTAAAAATATTTCACCTGGATGCTAATGGTGGCTATTCGGGCACTTTCAGGGTTAAACCGCGAGACCAGGTGTCGAAGTCTCTTGCTGACTATGAAACCACATCCAAATTCGTGTCTTTCTGTATGGCAGCTGTAAAAGATGTCACAGTTCTTTCGTCGTGTGCATAACTGTCCATCTCATTTCCTGTATGGCGGTATTGTCAGCCTTGTATTTGTCGAGGACATCCGCCAGTTGGATAGAGGCACCATCTCTGTAAAGAGTTCGGACATTCCAGGTGCATATCCTTAAATCATGGTCCTTATGTCGTTTGCGGGGGTCGTCAACATTTGGGGGGATCTTGTTTTTTCTATTCTTCATGTTTTCATTATAAATTTTGTTTAAGGAGAGTGGCTTATTAGACCACCGCTCCCGATCCTAGTTTCTTGGGGCTGCCAAAGCCACTATGAGAGCCTATGTTGAGCTTCAGTAACTTCTGTTACCTACCTCCTAAGACGCATCGGTGGTAGCATGCCGATTAGGTGTCTCAACATTTTGCCTTCTAACTCTAGCTAACTTCTAAGCGGTTGCTTTAAAGTCATTGCCCGGGGAATACTTGGTCCAAGACCAGAAGTAGTTAGCTGCTTGGACAGTGCCACAGAGGAATCGCTTCTGGTCACTCCCATGTGACGATTAGTAACTTTTCACCTCTGGGAAAAGTCCCATTCCCCAGTGGTTTAAAGATGGATCAAAAGTTAAATAAAACAAGAAAAATCATATGTAAAAATTGATTTGGGTTAGTTCATGTCTACAGAGACCTACACGAAAATTTTCTGGGGAATATTTCCTCGGAACGTTTAAGTCCTCTATATGCCACCCATGCTGAACATTTTAAGAAATTTAGCTTTTTTAAAATCCATCCTAAGTTCCCAAAAGGGTGGGAGCTAGAGGGTTCAAATTAAATAGCTGCATAATTCAACATTTTCACAAAAAAATGTGATTCCCGAAAATTTCATGTATTGCTTTGTCATGTCAAACACACAAGGCGTTGTTGCATGTTGTGCTAGCTCAAACATACTGTCTTAGCATGTTATTGCAACTTAACTATGCTGTTGTTCGCTGTTGTGTTCAATATCATGCTTTTATTGTTTTTCTGCAGTATGTTTTTAATACTGTTTGATCATGTCTAGTAAAAAGATAAAGATTATTCTTTTTTTAATAAAGATTACAAAAGAATGAAATAAATTATTGATTAAAAGGTTTTAAAGTTGAAAAGCGTTTATTTTGAAACGAAAAAAACTTTATATTTTTTAATCAGCGTAAGTTCAAAAGGGAATTCGCGACAGGCGATGACATCTTACCAAATAATTCAACCATGTACTTATCTGTTTTATGTACATACATTAAATGTACATTTGAGGTACATTATTTTCAGCGGTTATTTATTGTTTTATATAAAATTAGTGTAAGATTTCTCTTTTATAACTTTTAAAAACAAATTTCCTTATAATAACTTTAATATCACTTTTTTAATTTTATGAATCTTTAAATAAAATTTTTCGAAAGTAATAGCAATCATACTCTATTTGTTATCCTATTTTAATTGTAGGTTTTTTTTTATTAAATTGCATTATTAAGAGCAAAGCTGCCTGTGTCACACATTAATGTAAGCTGCATATGTCGCACGTGTCGCATGTATTGACATGACACGATAACAGTGTCTATATATGTCGTAGTCAAATATACATTAGCACCACAGCATGTCATGACAATTGCATAATGTGACACATGTCGCTATGTTTTATAGTTCAACATTTGCAGTAGTTTAGTTCAAATGTTCTGATGAAATATTCCCCTGAAAATTTTAATGTATGTCTCCGAAGACATGAACTATCCCAAATGTATTTTTACATATAATTATTCAAATTCTTTGATTCGACTTTTTTTTTACCAAAAAAATCAAACTTCAAACCACTGTAAAACAAATTTGTGACATAGTGGAGTAAAATGGAGTGTAGGGTTTTGTTACTGAGATTAAATGCTACCGTTTGATATTAGTTTGGTTCACTCCCAAAAAGGCTTGTTGCACTCTTTCTTATTTTATAACCTTTGACTCGTAGAGGTTATTTGTCTTCGGTGACACTTAGTGAAATTTTCCGGAGAATATTTTTATCGGAGATTCAAAGCTTGACATCTAAACAGTTTTCCAAAATTGGGCCAAAAATGTCCCATACCGGTGGGAGCTAGTGAGTTAAAATGTTCCGAGGAAATATTCCCCCGAATGTTTTAGTATAGGTCTCCAAAGACATGAAATACCCCAAATGTACTTTTATAGATGATTTTTCATATTCTTTGAATCAACTCTTGACCAAAAAATTCAAACATTAAACCACTGTAAAAAAATTTGTGACGTAGTGGAGCAAAATGGAGTTTAGGGTTTTGTTACTGAGGTCAAATGCTATCGTTTAAAATTGGTTTGGTTCACCCCCGAGACAATGACCCTCAAATTGTGTCATAGTGTAATCATTCATATATTATAATACCGACTTTTCTCATTATTCACTTATGACAAACCATTATTTCTCCATGTTACAATATGTTGGATTGATCAAAAACTGTTTATCCCCATATCTGATAACTTATATGTTTGACAACTATAACGTTTATAATAATAATTGTTGTACATCATCATCATCTATCTGCACATAATAATTGTTGTAAATCATATCAAGCAATATTTTTTATAATCATTTTACATTTATTTATTTTATCAGATTCAATGATTATGTTTAAACCAAGAAATAACTCAATTTCCTGTTCAAAGAGTAAAGAGAGAAAAAAACAGATAGATAACTAAATAAATTCCCTTTACTGAATAGTACCCATATCATAATAAAACACCGTATGTGGGGGATAATTTATACCAATATAAATGGTGATAGGCATGTTAACTACGAGTATGGAAAAAAAAAGTACAATGAGAACTTGTACTTTTTTTTTTATTATGATATGGGTATATAGTAAAGGTTGTCTTTAGAGTAAATAATATTGAGTGCGCATTAACCCTTTAATGAGGAGAGCGAAAAAATAGGAATTTTTTAAAGATTTTGTCAGTACTACATATAAATAAGTTAAAAAACGAATTTTACATAAAAAAAAAGTAAGACGAAAAATTTCAGAAAAATATTTATTTTTACTGGTGTTATGACAACTGTGACCATATGGTAACAGCTTTAAAACAGGTTAATTAAAAGAACCAAGTACAAAATAATTCATGCAATACGTTGTTATGATATTTGATATTCTTCTCAAATAACAAAAACTAAAAGACTTTAATATATCAGTCTTTAAAAAAACCAAAAAAATATTCTTAATATGGAGTGACTTTTTATATCCCTCCATGTAGCTGTTTTGCGCACATGTAAAAAACACCTATTTTAAATGATCTCCCACGCTCGCTACTGACGTCTGATCGCATAGCGGTAAATCAAGAATGAAAGTTCAAAGCATGCTTTGATGAAATCAAAAAAGAAAATTCTTGACATTTATTCTTACGTTTATTTTATTGCGTGCAATATCAAACGCTGCCAATGTTACCATATGGTAACAGTCGTCACTATTGGGTTAAGACAACATTGTTAAAACATGAAATTACATAGTTAAAATTTTTGTGGACTTTATTTGATTTCCAAGAGTAGTAATATTCAATTTTGTCAAACAAAATATGTAGCGTTTAACCCAACTGTGAAATCCTATAATAAAACATTAGCGATACGACATAATGATGCTAATGTATACAAAAGTGTTGATACCACAGGAATAGATTTTCACAACAAAATTGTATTACTATATTAAAGTCAAACAAATGTTGTTAATAAATGGAATAACATTACTGTTTGCAATATCACAACTTTAAGGCTAACAAAACCACAGTCAAGATCCTAGTAGTAAAAAATTTCAAAAATACACAACACAAACAATAATTTCCCTTTATACCCCACGAATGAAATAACTTCTCGCGTTGTTACTTTCTATTTTTGGATTCACAACCAACGGCACCTACTTGTTTTTCAACGAATGCGAATGTCACTGTTGGAGAAACTTATTTACTAGATATGCTGATTTAGTTTAGATGAGTGGAGACAGGAATCGAACCATGAATCTTCCGCATGGTAGTCACAACAATCTTTTATATTAACAAAAGAAAGAAACACAGAGAGCAGTGCAGCACAAAGCTGGAAATCTCAGAGATAGCCATCTCTCTCAACTACTACGACAAAGCGTCTCTACTTATGGCGTTCCAGATACACAGTGGAAGCATACTGTGCATTAGACCGGGTCTGTCCCCATACAAAAATTTTTTTTCTCCAAAGTCGAGGGCAAATATTAAAGATCACCTCGAGACAACTTCAAAAAAATTTTTTTTTTCTCCCCCACCCCCGGAAAAACAGCCAAAATCGTTTTTTTATCACTGTTTTTTTGTTTGTGGCTCAATCGTTAAATCAAAGGCATCCGTGGATAGGTTTCGACGAGTACTACATTTGTCCTATAGATGTCGCTGACATACGACATCTTCTTGTAATGATGGTCCCATTTAGAGCAATTTCTACCCCTAAAATTTAAAAATATTTTCTCCTAGGTATAAAATAAATATATAAAATATTTTCTCCTTTAAAAACCAAGACCATTTTGCTTTGGAAGTATACAGTTTTATTCAAAAACAAAAAAGTTACGATTGATAAGATGTATTTACAGCATCAAAAAAACATTTTTTTATGTTGTTTGCATTATTATGACAAATTATTGCATACTTTATAGCGCTGATACAAAATTTGTATAAAAATGATTCTATACTGTGTAGCTCAAATTGTTGCATAAGTCTTAACGACATCGAAAAAAAATTAAAAATTTTCTCGAGATAATTCATTTTTAATCTAGTTACCGACGAAATATAATTTTTATTACAAATAAAATCCCAAAAATAGCAAAGCTATGTATGTATTACAGCAAATATTGGCGCGACTCAAGGTCCGTTCACTACTTTCTAGTTTTGCAATAATTTTTCATTTTGATTAGTCATTCCAAGCGCTGATTCACTTAAATTTCGCACAAATGTTCAGTGTTGCAAATTGCATGGGAAGAATACAAGTGCATATTTATGTCTATATTTTATTATTAATACTTCCATTTTTACCAGATATCTTTATAATTTCGTTGCTTGAATATTGGTGACGCTGAATATCTTTATCCGCATGCTTGAAAAAACTGTTTGCGCTAAAAAAGTATGCAATAACTTGTATTTAATTTTTTTTCCAAACGCTAAGAAGTATGCAATAGTTTTCTGTAATAATGCAAACAACAGGAAAAAATATTAGTGTTGATGCTGTAAATACATCTTTTCATACGTAACTTTTTTTGTTTTTGAATAAAACTGTATACTTCCAAAGCAAAATGTTCTTGGTTTTTAAAGGACGTTAATTCTGAGAAAAAATATTTTTAAATTTTAGGGGTAGAAATTGCTCTAAATGAGGCCATCATTACAAGATGATGTCGTATGTCAGCGACATCTATAGGACAAATGTAGCACTCGTCGAGACCTATACAACGATGTCTTGTATGGTACGATTGAGCCACAAACAAAAAAGCAGTGATAAAAAACGATTTTGGCTGTTTTTCCGGGGGTGGGGGAGGAAAAAAATTTTTTTTTTAATTTGTCTCGAGATGATCTTTAATATTTGCCCTCGACTTTGGAAATTTTTTTTCGCGACCCGGTCTACTGTGCATTCCATGACAACTGCCGCAACAACGGTGCTTTGTAAGAGGCATTCAGGCGATTCCTGGTACGATAAAGAATGTCGCATAGAAACAGGATGCTGTTCACAGCACAACGGTATAGCCAATTGTAACCCGAAATCTTCTCTAACAGCCCGGCATACAATAAACTGTAGTGAGAAAGTAAAACAAGTGAACCTACTTCTTTTTTGTTTTTATTTGACAGTAGCAACAGAAATTCATCTATAAGTACCCGCGCGTTGAAAAGAATTCCCAGTCCTTCGGTATTTGGTGATCTGTAGATAGTTCGTCACACCAAGTCTACATAACAGCTCTTCCACCTGGTTCAACCGAAAAAGTTGTGGTCTTGTGCGAAGATTGGAAACATTATCATTAATTCGTACAACGTGTTCGACAGCGTCGATGTCGTTATACAGCTCTTAGAGCTCATCGATCATTCGACTACGGTAGTCGCCGTAAACGGTGATGGGTCAAAATACTTTAAGAAGACTATCATAATACATTGATCCGTTTGTGTGATTACCCAGGCTTCTGCGCTGTACAGCAAGAGCTTCATAGAATTAAATCCTTGTTCATCGAGAGAAGGCTTTGTCATTAAATCGCTCTCCTAGCGTATAATAGCAGCGGTTTGCCATCAAAACTCGTCTCTTGACTCTCAAGTTGACATTATTTTTTTTTGTTTGCGGCGGAGCCAAGGTAACAAAATCATCTCTCACTTTAAAGCTATAAATATTAACGTTATTCATACAGCATCCTTAACGAGTACTCTTTGTTCGTTGAAACAATGGTACCTATATCATCGGTATACGCGAGCAACATGTGACTTTTGTTAAAGATTGTACCAAACGCGTTTACTGCAGTCTTCTGCATGTTCATCTCCATTATTATGTTAAAGATATCGCATGACAGACTATCGCCTTGTCTAAAGCCTCGCTTGTTAAAAAACCAAGACTTCATGTACGCCAGTGTCATCCCGCAAAGTCGTGTAAGCTTCGTGGGGATACCAAACTCAGCCATAGCATCTAATTGGTTGTGTCGCTTTGGGCTGTCGAATGCAGCAATATAATCAACGAACAGATAATTGATGTCGATCTTAATTTCTCGAGTCTTTTACAGTATTTGCCGTAGTGTGAATATCTGATCGATCGTGGGTTTACCCGATCAAAAGCCGCACTGATAAGGTGATGTTCGCCAAGATGGGCTTTAGTCTTTTACATAATACATAAGAAAGGATAAACAAACTTGGATCGCCTTTCTTAGGCACAGGACATAAAACACTCAGATTCCAATCATCGGGCATGCATTCATCAAGTCAAATCGTATTAATGAGATGATGCATGCATGTTGCCAGCTCATCGCCGACGGCTGCAAAAAGCTCTGCCGGTAGTCTATCGGCTCCAGCAGCTTTATTAATTCTAAGCCTTGCAATCGCCGTTCTGATCTCGTTTTGGCTCGGTGTTGGACAATCTACTCTATCTTCTATGATTGGTGTGATTTCGTCACTTATGCTGCCTTCGAGAACGAGTTGAGATAGGAAGTGTTCCCTCCATATTTGCAGCACATTCTGAGTGTCCGTGACCAGATTTCAATTTCTCCTTAACCTTTTGGTAGAACTTTCGGGCTTCACCTCTATCCCTGTAGCGTTCGATATCCTGGCTCTCTCTTTTCTTCCACAGACGCTTTTTCCGCCTGAACAGGCGTTTCATCTCCTTCCTCTTCTCATAATGTCCTTCCATCACCGCACGTGTTCCTTTTGGCTGCAGTTCTGCTGTGTATGCAGTAGACATTTTCTCAGACAATACGCGACATCCCTCATCGAACCAGGTCTTGTATGAGCGAGGTTTTTCCTAACCCAGTACAGTCGTTGCGGCAATGGTAATAGAATTCGCAATATGCTGCCAGTGTGTGTCGGGATCATAAAAATTAGGGGGGTTTGTTTGAAGTAGTTGAGATAAAGTTGATTGGAATATGCATTGGCTATCTCGGTAGTATGCAGCTATGTGATGTCTAGCTTCTTTTGCGTTTTATTTGCGTGCATTTTTAACAGTATTTATTACTACAGTTAGGTGACATTCTGAGTCAATACTTACAGCGCGCATCACTCGCACGTCCATAATGCTTAAGACTTCCCCTCCATCGATTACTATGTGATCTATCCGGTTTATTGTCTTTTGATCAGGGGATGTCAAGGTTGCCAGGTTGTGAAAATATTTATGCGGAAAGCTAAACAGTCTGAATCCGTTATAGGAGGTGTTGTTGAATATACAACATTATCCGACTGTTGAACCCTGAGCACCTTCTCTTCCTAATTTAGCATTGAAATCTCCCAGAAAAATTTTAATGCCATGGTCGGGGCAGTGGTCATATATTTAGTACAGGCGCTCGTAGAATGCATCTTTAATGTCTTCGGCAATGTTTTCCGCCAGAGCGTCTATATAAATCAGAATGATGGAAAAGTGAATAGTGAATATTCGGTCACTTATAGGGTTAAACCTCGAGACGAGATGTCAAAATCTTTTACCAACTATGAATCCCCAACCAAATTCGGATCTTTCTGCCGGGCAACTGTGAAATATGTCACACTTCTTTCGTAGCGTGCCTCCTTGTCCCGTACATCGCATTTCCGGAATTGCTGTGATGTCATCCTTGTATTTGTCAAGGACATCCGCTAATTAGATAGAGACACCATCTCTGTACAGAGTTCCGACATTCCAGGTCAAAACCCTAATTATGGTCCTAATAAAGTTTGCGGGGTTGTCAACATTTGGGGAGGGTTTGGTTCTTTTCTTATCTTTGTGTTTTCATAATACTTATTGCAGTAAGGAGAGTGGCTTATTAGGTCAACGCCGCGCCCGGTCCTAATTTTTTGGTGCTGCTAAAGCCTCTACGAAAGCCGATGTATTGAGCTTCAGCAACTTCTATTACCTACTCCCTAAAACGCATCGGTGGAAGTATGCCATAGATGTTCCTCAAAATTGTGCCTTGTACCTACTGTTTAAGCGACAAAAAAGTCTGATGATGTACTTATCAGGATAACTAATCCGTTACTGTTATTAAGGGCTTACTCTAGCAAATTTTAAGCGTTATAAATTTTCTTAACAAACTGCTTAGTTTTTCGTACAAGTTCTAATCATAAATTTACGGCCTTTTGACTTATTTCATCGCATAACAACTTAAAGTTTCCCCAATAATTTTTCTCAACTTCTCCGACATGCCCCATTTGCAACATCTGTATGGTTAAATTAATAGAAGCAAAAATGATTCAGAACATTTAATTGACCGTTTAATTTCAGCATTACAATCATTTGTAATTTAAAATGTTTTTCGAGGTTACAGCAACAGCAACAGCAATTGTGATTCCCTAGCGCAATTACAGCAATTAATTACTTTAAGTAACTAATTAAACTGAACCAACAAAACTGTATTCATGTGAAAGTACATATATATACATATACACATACACAGTCCCAGACTCTTTTCTCCAAGATAGATTCTCTGACATGAACAGTCGAAGAGGGAGAAATAGGGGCAGCTGTTTTGTTGGAGGGCGACATAGACGTACAGCTTTAGCTTTAACTGAGGTTAACCATAAAAATACAACCAAACCAACGCTATCAAACTAGTGGCATGAATTAGCAAATGAACTAATGATGAATAGAAATCTTGGAGGGTGGAGGAGTGCAGAACATAGCGAATTGTAGCTGGATGTGCGAACGAGTTAGTGACAGTGTTTTACAAATCACTGGTATTAAGGGCAAGTCGAATGGCGTAAGGATTATACGCGTTGACATGCTAACATCATTCAAGCTCTGGAGTGAGTGAATAGTAGAAAGAAATAAGATACCAAATTGTATACGTATCGTAATGTTGTAATTCAAATTATAGTATTTACTACACGCAAGCATTTGTAGTGTAATTGCTGCACTTATGTTAAAGATTAGTATTCTAGTTAAATAGCTTAAAAGCTTGTGGTTGCGCGAATAAATCTAAGGGATGTATTTATACCGACGACCCACAGTGGTCGATTTAAATCGAAAAGGCGCGCATGGGGTATTGGTGGGCCAAAAAAGCTTTGGCGGCATCTTGACTTATCACAACCCATGGAAAGACCCTGAAGGATCCTTGACTAAGTTTGGACGTCAATGCGAAGACATTATCTAGTAATGAATATGGTCAATTCCACGGGAAAAATGTCTATTTAGATTAAAGGTTCGGAGAATTTTTTCTTGCACTTTTTCGTGTATTTGGCGAACTTTGAGCCAAAATTTCATAGTATAAAAATGGTTCAAAATTATGTAGGGAAACAACATCCAGTTTTTTTAAATTTTTGAGGAAATTTCTGATCTTTGAAAAGCCGTCAAATTCAATAAGGTCAATTTGAACAATTAAAAAAATGTTACTGGAAATATTTTTGTAAGGGTATTGTGTTATTGAATATCATCATGTTTGCAAAGAAGGTAAACCCCATGTTACTGTAATGGAAAATGCAATCCTTTTGAAAAGCGCCTTAATCGAAAGAAACTAACTGTTTTCTTAGTGAAACATTATTTTACTTCCGAAATTAAGAATATTTATATGTACACTATGTTGCGAAATTCTAAATCATTTGAGGAATTTCTGTAAAGTCATTATTTTTATTATTTAGATCTCCAACCTCATGTGCAGCCTGTTTGACTAAATTCTGTAGCTCTCAAGGTAGATTTTGGTTTGAAGATTTCCTGCCTGTCGCTCTCAAACTAAAAATGTATGGATCGGAAGTGATGAGGAATCGCTGCCATATATCATCCAAATTTTCTTTCCTAGACATCTGCCTCGCGTAGTTCTCCAAAAATTCTTAAAATCTTCCCAGCAGCGGAAAAGACGAGGCATTGTAAAAATATGCCTGCAATCATGCCTTCAAAGGCAGTTTGTTGACATTCAAATACGTCTTCCTTTTCCAGGCATGTATACAGGCTATAATAAGTCCTTCACTAAGCCTTACAAAAAATTCCATACCCATGCACATTTCGCTTCTCAAAAGATACCTGCATTGAGGCCTCTTACTACGGTGAGAATCCCGAAGACATGCTTCTTTCCTTCTTAAAACTGGCCTGTGAGCAGCCCTACTGTGTACCCCACAAAAATAACATAGATGTGCACAAAGGACATGCAAACTTTCTTGCCTTAAACAGGCTTGTTGACAGTCCTATTAGTAGAAGGCAGAATTAACGTCCATAGCCATGCACTTGTCACTTCTCCGATAAGCCCTGTTGACAGGCCTCTTAAGGAAAGGTAAGACAGATGATGTTGTTTATGACGTGATATCCGAGTAGGTAGCTTGCCCAACTATGAGTACTGAGGTCTCGAGTTCGATTCCTGCCGTTGGAGTTCAAAAAAAAATAGTTATTACAAATTGTAAAAAATATTGTATTAAAAATTTATAAAAATTACAAATCATTTAATATGGAAATAATTCGCATATGTTTTTTTTATATTTTAGTTCTTCTATAAATGCCCTTTTGCAGGCCTGCAAGCTGGTCTGCAGTAGCAATGCCTCATAGAAAGCCCTTGTTATTAGGACTCCAAGCAGG
The DNA here is from genome assembly GCA_964034835.1 of Muscina levida. Taxonomy (NCBI): domain Eukaryota; kingdom Metazoa; phylum Arthropoda; class Insecta; order Diptera; family Muscidae; genus Muscina; species Muscina levida. The sequence continues at coordinate 123,841,687 of OZ035881.1, forward strand.
ACATACTAGGCATGCCTGAGAAAGGGAATGTGCAGGCCTTGCCTGCCTATGGCGCCCTATGTTAATTTGAAATGAAGGCTGCATTTGTAGGGTAGGGCTTCTGACTGCCTTTGCAGGCCTGCAAGAAGGCATGCAAAGCCCCATTTTTTGCTGCTGGGTTTGTTCCTGTGTTCAAGAGCTTCTTCCGATAATTGGCCTAAATTTGTAAAAATAGAGTAATGGAAGAACTTGGAAAAATATTTATAGGTAGTAGTGCTTTACCTAGTGGTAAAATCGCTGAAGTAATGATATCCGCACCATGCAGCAACACTTTATGCATGGTGGGTGACATATTCCACCAACCATATTTTTCAACGACAATAAAAGTACATTTTGGTACAAACAAGTACTCTGATACAAAAAAAGTACTTTGTACAACAGAAAAGTGGTTTTGGGCCAATAAAAGTAATTTTTGGCATACAAAAGTACTTTGGTACAAAAAAAGAACTTTGTGCCGAAAAGTACAATAAAAGTACTTTTTAGTACAAAAAAGTACTCTGGTACTAAAAAATTACTTTGTGCAACAGAAAAGTGTATTTGGGCCAATAAAAGTACTTTTTGGCATATAAAATTACTTTGGTACAAAAATTTACTTTGTGCCGAAAAGTACATTTGAAGAGCCTAGAGCCCAAACAAAGAGCTGGCTCGCAAGAAAGAGCCACAAATTTTTAAATGGACTCTTGGCTCTTGGATCGCGAGCCAGCTCTTTATTTGGGGTCTTGGCTCGCGAACCGAGAAAAAACTGGAAGTCTAGAGACGTCCCGTCTGATACCTCTCATACAAATGTACTATTCAGCTCACTTTATTATTCGAATAATAATTACAATATACCCAACGCGATTGTGCCCAAAATATATTTTAGTTTTGGAGAAAAAATTCTGGTCGCTCTCGGAAATTTGGAAATTTTAGTTGACCCGTACTCTGTAATTTAACAACTTATTATTCATATATTGTGAAACACTGACCAGTAAAAAGGTTTTATTTTCATTTCTAATATTGACAATATTTTGTATAGATTTTTGGGATGTAACCAATTATGTTTATACCCTCAGCCTATATCATTTGATACGACTCAAAAGTGTAACACATAGAAGGAGTCACTTTAGACCCAATTTTTCTTTGAACCAAATTCGATTCATGACTTTTTAAGTCGTTGAAGCCATGTCTTGTCTGGCCGCCCGGCTGTTATACACGATAACTTTCGAAAAACGCAACCAAATGTTTTGAAATTTAGCACGATTTAATATTTCCCCAAAACTACTTACGGTATTGCAAATGGGCTATATGGCCCCGCCCCTTCTGGTACCTCCCAAACAAATACATCATTCCGATTTCACACTTTAGAAATCGAGTAATATTTAGTAAAGCTATAACAGGATAAATATTTGGAACAAAATTGGAAGTCTAGCCACGCCCCTTCTGGTACCTCCCATACAAATGTACCTTTCCGCCCACTTTAAAGATGAAGAAATATCAATAAATCCAAAGCGATCGTACCCAAATTTTTTATTTAGTAATGCTATAGTAGGAAATAGTTTTGAACAAAAAAAACAGGAAGTCTAGCCGCGCCCTATCTGGTACCGCCCACTTTAGAGATCGATTAATATTATTAACAGACCTCTCGCGATCGTGCCCAAATTCGGTATTTAGTAAAGCCATAACAGAATAAAGTTTTTGAGAAAAAATTTGGAAGTCTATACACGCCCCTTCTGGTACCTCCCATACAAATGTACCACTCCGCCCAGTTCAAATTCTGTTTAGTTAAGCTAAATCAGGATAAAATATTGGGGATAAAACTGTAAGACTAGCCACGTCCCTTCCGGTACCTCCCATACATATGTATGTACCACTCCGCCCACTTTAGAAACCGAGTAATAATATCAATATACTAGACAATTTTATAATTTACTGAGGGTGAGGGTATATGTAAGTCGATTTTTCCGACTGAAACTTTCTTACTGGTTTTCTTATGATTATGGTTTGATGCCGATAAATTGATTCTGAAACCGATTATGACATGATAATTCGACATTCAACGATAATGCGGTTGATCAGAGTTCGTACATTACACACCCATCTATATCTATTTGATCATTGGTCTTCTGAATGTTGTAGACAGTTACTTTCGAGTAATCGAGGCAAACGACATTTGTCTAGTAAAAGTCATAAATAATCCTATCTACAGTAAAATATTCAATACTTAGGTATGATCTTTGACTCCAAGATCCTTATTGTTATTTTATGTTTATATACCAACAACATTATCAGCGGAAAAAAATATAATTTGGAAATATAAATGTGTCTTACTTACTTACTTAAGTGGCCAATTACAATTTACGAAACGTAGTTCATAAATTTGAGGCCTGCGTGTGTTCTCCAGTTAGTCCTACCAGATGATGGCACATCGCCTACCACTTGGTCCTTCCAACGGAGTTTGGGTCTCCATGCTCTGCGCCGTCCTTCTGGTTCGCCTTCAAACACCTTTCTCGCTGGAGCATTTACATCCATCCTGGCAACATGTCCCAGCCATCGAAGTCGTTGGATTCTGACTCTTTTAGCTACGTCGATGTCGTGGTAAAGCTCATACAGCTCATGGTTCATCCGATGGCGAAACTGGCCTTCGACACAGATAGGTCCATATATTTTTCGGAGTACTTTTCTCTCGAATACTCCCAGGTTTTGTATGTCCGTTGTAGTAAGCACCCATGATTCGGCAGCATATAATAGAACAGGTAAGATAAGCACCTGGTATAGCTGGTTCTTAGTATTCCGAGAGAAGGTGGTGTTACTAAAGTGCTGCCGAAGTCCGTAGAAATATCTATTGGCTAGCACTATTCTCCGTTTAATTTCTTGGCTGACGTTATTTTTCTTGTTGACGGAAGATCCGAGGTAGGTAAATTCGTCGACTACCTCAAAACAATAATTGTCAACGTTCACGGTGCGTCCCCATCGAGAGGACTCTTTGTTCGTCGAAATCATTATTTTTGTTTTGTCCTCGTTGACCGCTAAACCCATTTTTGCTGACTCCTTTTCTAGTGATGAGAAAACTGCAGTAACATCCCGCAGATTTCGGCCAATGATGTCTATATCATCGGCATAGGCTAGTGGCATGTGGCTCTTGTGAAATATGGTGCCAGACATATTGACACCAGCCTTTCTCATCACCTTCTCCATAACTATATTAAATAGTGTACAGGACAGGCTATCGCCCTGCCTGAGACCTCTTTCCGTGTTGAATGGTTCAGACTGATCCTGATCTAAGGTACATTTGCAAAGTCGAATCAGCTTTGCAGGAATACCAAACTCAGACATGGCCTCATAAAGCCTATTCCTTATCGGAGAGTCGAAGGCAGCTTTGTAGTCGACAAAGAGGTGGTAGGTGTCGATCTGCTTTTCATGGGTTTTTTCCAGGATTTGTCGTAAGGTGAATATTTGATCCGTCGTAGATTTGCCAGGTCTAAAGCCGCACTGATATGGTCCAATTAGTTTTTCTACAATTGGCTTTAGACGTTCACACAATATGCTTGAAAGGACCTTGTACGCAATTGGTAATAGGCTTATTCCACGGTAGTTCTTACATTCACTACGATCTCCTTTCTTGTATATGGGACATAACAGACTGAGACTCCAATCCCCGGGCATGCTCTCCACTTGCCAGATGTTCTCCATGAGCTGATGCATGCTCCTAATCAGCTCCTCCCCGCCAGCCTTAAACAATTCAGCAGGGAGACCATCGGCTCCAGCAGCTTTGTTGTTTTTAAGGCGGGAGATGGCCATACGTATCTCGCTCTGGCTCGGAGGAGGACAGTTAATACCATCGTCATGGATTGAAGCGGGGTCTTCTGGAGTGGTGTCAGTATCCAGTAAATTTCTAAAGTGGTCTCTCCATATCTTCAGACCGTTATCCGGGTCCGTCACTAGCTGACCATCGCTGTCCTTGCAGGAGGGCAACCCTGTTCCACGCGTTCTCGCTTTCACTCTCTTGTAGAATTTTCGGGCTTCCCCTCTACTTCGGAACAACTCAGTGCACTCATCCTGCCTCTTCTTCAGCTCCTTCTTTTTTCTTCTAAAAAGACGAGTTGCCTGTCGTCTCTTCTCCCTGTGCCGTTCACGAACAGCTCGCGTTGCCATTGGCTGCAGTTTCGCCCTGTATGCAGCAACCGTCTCTCTCGTGGCAGTGCGACATTCATCATCGTACCAGGCATCTTCTTGAGACGGCTTTGAGTACCCAAGTACGCTTCTCGCAGCCCGTTCTAAGGAGTCGGCTATATTTTGCCACTGCGAGGTTATATTGTCAGGGGTTGGAGCATTCCGCAGCAGTTGAGTTAGGTGGTTGGAGTAGGCGTTTGCTACCTCTGTGGTCCGCAGTTTACCGATGTCCAGCTTTCGTTGTGCCTGGTTACGTACGTTTTTCGCCATGCTTAGCCTTGTGCGTACCTTTACTGCGGTAAGGAAGTGATCGGAGTCAATGTTCGCACCCCTAATCACTCGTACGTCCAGAACACTCGATATAAATGTGTCACCAATATTTAAATTATTTGTTGAAATGTTAAATATATAATCAAAGCTACTTAGAGTGCTATTTTCGCACAACCATTGAGATAATATATTCATTGCGTCGCTTAAGTGACATTTATGTCCCCTATTTTGGTCAGGCATGCTCACGAAGAGATAAGGTCTGAGTAGAGAAAAAACTTTTGCAACACCACATGCCACAAAATAGCAAACAGACATGATTGTATATATTTGATTATATAAATTAAACGAAAGAACAGCTTAGCATAATAATTTTTGGCATTATTACTCATTAAAATCACATTTTGCACTCTTAGTAGCCAGGAATTAACCCTCATTGAAATCTAAATATATTTTAAACTATATAAAATATATTTAGATTTCAATTGGTTTTTCAAAGATATGGTAAAATCAGAAAAGTAAGACAAACTAAAGTCTGTCTGGAATGACCTTGACTGACTTTGCTTTATTGATACGATAACTTATAATTTTTGAGTATGTGGTGAAAGTTCTTTCCTTTTTCGAATTGAACAGTATCACTATTATCAGTTTTAACATCCCAAGGATGTTTCAGTTGTTCAGCTTATGGGTTAATTTTGTACTTCTCTTATTATTCATAAGTACATCTCTTATAACACCAATTTTATTTTCTATGATGTCTTTGTGATGTGACAAAAAAAGTTTTTGAATGCATTTATTTTCACTCTCGTCAGTTTTGTAACACATCAGATGTTTTTCACTTGATATGATTGTTTGTTAAATATTTAGAATATTGTTTAGATATTAGGGTGTAGCAAAAATAAGTTTCAACATTCAGCGAAAAGTTTTGGCCAAGGTTAGGGTAGACCGAAGTCTTATATTATATAACACGTAGAAAATTCTTCTCCATACTATTTGGCAGCAGTACCCGAAATTCATCCATCAGTAGCCGCACGTAGAAAAGAATTCCTAGCGCTTCGGTCTTTTGTGTTGTACTCGTCATTAATGATGATGGGTCCAAATATTTTTCGAAGTATTTTTGTATCGAAGACCAGAATAGATTGATACACTTGTGACATTTCCCTGGATTCTGAGCTGTAGAGCAAGACAGGTAGGAAAGTTACTGTCTTGATTTCCAGGCTGACATTTTATTTGTGTTTACGGTGGAGCCATGGCTGACAAAATCATCTACCACTTCAAAGATATAGTCATCAACGTGCACGCATCGTTCCAAATGAGTTGTCTCTTTGTTTGCTGAAACCAATTACATGGTTTTGTCCCCATTTATCACCAGACCCACTTCCGCCGACTGCTTCTCAATGCTCGAAAAGGCCGCAGTAACAACCCGCAATATTATTATGTCATCGATATACGCCAGCAGCATGTGACTTTTGTTAAAGATGGTACCAGTCTTGTTTACTGCAGCCTTCGGCATGATCATCTCCATTACGATGTTAAAGATTTCGTATGACAGACTCTCGTCTTCTGTAAAGCGTCGCTTGGAAGAAAACGACTCTGTCAGATTTTTGCCTATTTTCACTTAAGACTTCATGTCAGTCAGTGTCATCAGCAAAGTCGTATCAGCTTCGAGGGGATACCAAACACAGCTATGGTATCTAATAGTTTCTGTCTTATCGGACTGTCGAATGCTGCTTTCTAATCAATAAACAGGTGGTAGGTATTGATCTACATTACTTGGGTCATCTCCAGGATTTGTCATAGTGTGAATATCTGGTCGGTCTTGGATTTACCAGGTCTTAAGTAACACTGATAAGGTCCAATCAGATTCGCTGGGGATGGGCTTTAGTCTTTCACATAACTCACTATACAAGAACTTGAATTTCTTAAGCACAGAACATAGAACACTCAGATTCCAATCATCGGGTATGCATTTCTTGAAATCGTGTATATGAGCTGTTGTATACACGTTGACAGCACAAAGCCGCCTGCTTAAAAATCTCTGTCGACAGTCCAACGACACTCGCAGCTTTATTGTCATTAAGCGGTGCAATTGCCATGTCGATCGTTCAGTTGTGGAAAATCGTCTGCATCGTCGATGATGGGCATGGTTTCGTCACTTATGCTGCCATCGGGAACGAACAGAGTACGAAAGTATTCTCTCTCTATAATTACAGCACACTCTGCGTGTTAGTGATAAAATTTCCATCTCTGTCCTTACAAGCGGGGATCCCTGAACCAACCCCTTTGCTTTTTGTCTTTTGGCAGAACTATCGGGCTTCACCTTCAGCCTTGTAATTTTCGATTTCCTTGCTCTCTTTTGACTTTTACAGTCGTTTGTTTTTTGCCCATAGAGGCCTTTCATTTCCATAAAGATCGCATTACATCGCTCCGCCACCGCACGCTTCGACATTGGCTGCAGGTTTGCCCTGTATGCATTATCCTTGCCCTCAGACGTTGAGCGACTTTCTTCATGGTGCGAGTTCTGATCTGAGCGGGGTTTTCCATAATCAAGTACGGTTCTTGCGACTGGGTATCGGGAACATCTGATTTTCCGTCTCTGTCCTTACAGGTGAGGATCTCTGTTCCGAAACTTGTCTCACCGTGGTTTCTCTAAAACCAGTACGGTCGTTGTGCAATATCCTGCCACTGGGTGTCGGTAACACCAAAATTAGGAAATTTGTTTGAAGTAATTGAACAAGTTGGCTGGAGTAGGCATTGACTATCTCGTAGCATGCATATGTTTGAGGCTACCTTCCTTTGCATTTGGCAACGAACACTTTTAGTACTCCTTAATCGCCTACGTACCTTCGTCCATTATATCACAAGCACGTCCATACCGCTTGAGACATGGCTTCCATCGATTAACATAAGATCCATCTGGTTTCTTGTCTCTTGATCAGGGGTCATCCAGGTTGCCTTGTGGATATCTTCATGAAGTAATCTAGTACCACTCACCACTATGTTTCTCGCCTTTTGTTTGGTGATACATTAGGTCATAAACTTATTATCGTTTTATTATACGTTTGGGTAATAGCTCATCTGAAATTTTGATGACTTTCTTTATCGAACCAGTGTTCCTCTGGTTCGTCCTTGGCCAATGATGTAAAAGATGGTACCAGTCCTGTTAATGACATCGTATGACAGACAATCGCCCTTTCTAAAGTTTCACTTGGTGCAAAACGACTCAGTCAGGTTATTGCCCTACTTCCACTGAAGACTTCGTGTCTGTCATTGTCTTCCAGCAACGTCGTATCAGCTTCGTAGTTTTTTGTCGTATAGTATTGTCGGATGCAGCTTTGTAATCGATAACATTACTGCAGGATCCAGGATGGGCTTTAGACTTTCACATAACACACTAGACAGGACCTTGTATACGATGGGTAAAGGCTAATCCTGCGATATTTGGTGCACATACTTGGATCGCAATTCTTAAGTACATGACATAAAACATTCAGATTCCAATCATAGGGAATGCATTTCCTGAGCCAAAACGTTTATATGAGCTCTTGCATGCACTTTGGTAGTTCATCGCCGCCGGTTAACAATTCTTTCCCGTAATTTTGGAATGCTCAATATGTTGCCACTGCACTGTTTGCCAGGATAAATAAGCTTTAAGTGTAGCATTTAAGAGAGTTTCTGTGAAGTTACTTTATATAAGTGTATTCACAAAGAAATGCTTTTCATTCTCTTATTTAATTCTTCAATAGGCATCCTCGAGAGTAGCTCATCCTCCAAATGCACTTTTTCAGTACACCCTAGTGTACACGCACACTTATCTTTTAGTCTTTTACTGCAGTCACATTCAAAACTGTGTCGTTTGTGGCCACTCAACATTTATTGGATGGCCACAACACACATCCGTCCACATAGGTATACATCTCACCAAAGACGGACGAGAATAATGAGAGCAGCCATAGAAAAACATTTCATCACAGTGACGCCAGCAGTGTACGTAACATTGTGCACGTGGCGTCATTCAAATATATTTCAGTAACAACAAACACAATGCAATGTCTTTTAAATGGTGCCAAAAAGACATACCACTGCGCCTCAAAGGCAGCACGCTAACATCTCTGACTGTTAAAGGTCTAAATGGACTTTGATTTCAATACCCACATTTCGGCGTAACAAAATAAACTATTAGCGAAAAGCGACATTCGAGTATTACGTGTTATCACAATAGAATACAATTTCACAATGTTAATAGAATATTGAATTACAAAGTAGTCAAATGCAAGTATTGTGAACGGATACAATGACATGCAAATGGTGCAAAATATTTTAATGCTCTTTCAAGGTTTTCACCGCGAAAAATTCCATACAATTAAGAGACAGAGAGAAAAAGAGAACATATAAAAAAAATCAAATGAAATGAATACGTGCATGTTTTCATTTAGGGTTTTCTTAGCTTTCCCTATTAGTTTGTAATGCTTTTAACAAGAAATGTTAATGGAATTCGCAAAAACGAATGTGAGTATAGTGTTACAAAATAAGGATAGTAGAACGATATTTTGTAACAACATTAATTACATTATTAAAATATTTTACACAAATACATGATGCCACAAGCAATGTCTTATTTTACTTCTGTGCTACATTTTAATTATTCAAAGTGCATTGCAAGTTCCTTCATTAGTTAAGGTAAACAACCATATCCTATAAACGTATGACTGTTATAGAAATTCGCGTTACTCATACGTTGACTTGTATGGTGCCATATGTTACTCTATATTAGGGATGTAACGAATGTGCTTTAGCGAATGCGAATGCGAAAGCGAATATTGGAATATTTTTTTTGCGAAAGCGAATGCGAATACTTACTTTTGGTTTTTGCGAATGCGAATGCGAAAGCGAATATTCCAAAACTGTTTAGCGAATGTCAAAAAATGGTTTACGTAAACGAAAAATTATTTTCTTTCCTACTGTCTGCCTTTTCAAAATAAAATATGTATTCCAGTTAAGTAATTAAACATAAAATATTTATTTCAAAGTAAAACAAAAATATATATAATTCTCAGAAATTCAGTCTTTAAGGTAACTAAACAATAATTTTATTTACATTCGAAAACTTTGATATTCAGTATTCAAAGTTTAGTAGAGCCAAGTTGTATTTAACAAAAAGAAGCTTCGCTGCTTTTTCGCAATGCAATCTAGTTCTTAGTGGATCATAGATAAGTCCGGCTCCACTAAACAACTGTTCGCTAGGAACACATCCCGGAGGAGTAGCTAAGAACTGGCGTGCCAAAGGTACTAACTTTTGGTATTTCGAGCTGTTTCGTTTCCATTACAATATAGGATCTTCTGAGATATAATTTTTTTTCTCTTTTTTGTATTCAGCTAACAATTTTTTTTTCATGAGAGACTGAAAACGTGACCACTTGCATGTCAGTCTCATTATTACTTGTATTTAAGAAATTTTTTTGCGAATGCGAAAGCGAATGCGAATGTTGAAATATATATTTATACGAATGCGAATGCGAAAGCGAATGTGCAAAATGATGCAAATAATTCGCATTCGCATATGCGAATGCGAACGTTCGTTACATCCCTGCTCTATATGAGCTATCATTCATATTTAGTTGCGATTTTCATTTCCGCATGTAATTTTAATTCGTATGCCATTTCACTGTAATGCGGTTATACAATTTAGTACACATCGCGTAGTTTTATTGATTTCATTTCTCTTTGAGCTTTTGCATGTCATCATAGTCAGTGACGCGTGACGTGGTTGTAGTGACGGCACATATGGTTCATGGGAAATGGAGCAAGTTGAAAAGTTACTTAATTGATAGAGATATACAATAAGGTTTGTGCCACAAATGCATAAGCGAATAAATTTATTGACATGATAGCTGTTATAATGACAAATGATGTTCGCATTGGATGTTTAGTACACAACATAATAGTAATGTATCTATATATATAAAAGAGGATGTGTGTATATATGTAACGTGTGGACTCGAAAACGGCTGGACCGATTTTGATGAAATTTTCAGGGAATCTTTCGAATAACCCCGCGAGTAACATAGGCTACACATTGGATTTTTCTACATTTAGGGGGTGAAAATGGCAATATTCGATAACACAAGGTATTCCGCGCTTACAAGAAGTAATTTTTTTTGGTTTTTAAATGAGCACAAACCGAAAACTTCAGATATATATTTTTCGAGACCTTCTGCGTAAAACTAATTTCCCAGCAAAGTAAATGAGGTATTACAGAAGCAAATCTTTGTATTGGTTGAAAAGTTATGACCTCTGAGAGTTGGCATACGGAAATTAAGTTTTTTAAAAATCATTTTTCAGAATATTGGGCGGGATCCAAAACAATGTCAAAAATATACTATTCTCTTCGTCTTGGTCTCCAAACATCGGGATGGTACGTCTGACGTAACTGAAAAATTGCTAAAAATATACCTAAACCTGAAATCTTCATGCTTCTCAGCGCGAACTAGGAATTGATTGTAGACATATAGTTTCTAAGCGAAATTGTCTAAGAATTCATCGTACATTACGATACTGGTATACGATTACCACGTTTTTTTAGACGCGAACAAATTGCTCCGCCCTAATGAACAGGCTATTTGGAACTTAATAAGTAAAAAGTGCCGAGGCGCTGCCACGCACTTCAATAGTTAAATATTTAAACTGTATCAAATAATGGTCCGTACACCAGTTACTTTTCAGAAAAAAATGCAATATTCATTGTAGTTATACTGGAAAACACCTTTTGTTTTATTGGGGCACAATTAACATTTTTAAAGTATGTCAGAGGTAACATAAGCAAATATTTGTAAATAACCTATATATGGGGTAATTTTTTTTTGACGTATAGAACTTCTTTTAGTATACTTTGGAAAATCACCACGTAAAAACTACACAAGAACAACGTTTGCAAATCTTGCAAATTTATTTTCAAAATGCACGTTCTGTTCGCCAAACTTATGGAGCCCTTTGTGAAGTTGAGGGTGCATATAATGATCCATCTGAGCAGCTAATAGAAGCCATCGACGTTTTAGACGTAAGTGTGACAGGGGACTCGAATTTATCAAACCGACGCCATTCTCAGCAACTCGGTCTATGCAAATGCTGAAGAAAGATCTTGGCCTGCATCTATATAAGATCTAACTGGTGAAAGAATTTGAGCCAGTGGACGATCAAGTGATTTTTTTTATTTATCATGTCATTGCACATTATTTGAACGAGAAATGGTTCCAACACGACGGTGTAATATGCCATACAGCGCGTGAGACCATCACTTTGTTAAGCCAAACATTGGTGACCGAATTATCTAAAAAAAATGGTAATACGAGTTCAATACAAAAATAGTATTCCGGAATATTCTTGATCCGTGTGATAAGAAGACATGACAAAAGAAGTTTTTATGGCTAAAGGCATGAAGCGTCAGACGGAATTTTCATTTGCGGTCAATAGGCGGAGAAGGCATAACAAAATGTTTTTTATGCCCAAAAAGATAGTTAGTATCCGCTACTACAGATCAAAATAAAAATTATTAAAATTAGCGGAATGTCTGTTTCCGGTTTGTTGAAGAAGTGGTTTTTTGCCCTACATACAGAAAAAACTTAATCTACATGTAAGCACTATAGATATGACTTTGCTGATGAACGTTTTCAAAGTACTTTGTAGACCTAAATGTGAAATATATTACAAGTTAATGTGCAATAGCGAAGCATTGCCGGGCCCACTAGTAAATAACATAGAAGAGATAGCATTTATGTAATTATTTTTAGAAATAAAAATTTTTAAAATAACATCCAAACAGTGTATCATTAGTCTATTTCAAACTTTTGAACATACGTTAAGTATTATTTCAAGAATAGTTACTATTGTTTAAATAATAGTAATATTTAAAGAACAAAGTATAGAATGGGCGATTTTCTAAATTGAGCCTCTCTGATCGTTATTTACATGGGAATAACCAGAATTTTTCTTTGGAGGTCTGCAAGCAGCACGCGACATCCGAGATATCACGTATTCCCCGGCCAATGCCATAGAACATCCGTTCAGTGCTAGCAAATATGGGAAGACGCAATGTTGAGCAACATAAACAGCATGCTACCACCGATGCGTCCTAAGAAGTAGGTAAAATAATTTACTGAAGCTCAACACAACGACTTTTTTTTGCGGTCTCGGCAGTCCCAAGACACTTAATTTCCCTTAGCATCCCATAAATGAGGTATGGGACAGCTTCTCGCGTTGTGGTGAATAAACACGCTTTCTATTTTTAGATTCACAACTTACTGCACCTACTTGTTTATCGACGAATGTGAACGTCACTGTCTGAGAAGCTTTTACTAGACATGCCGATTGACTCTACACTTATACTGCAACGTTGCTGTCGAAATCACCGAGGGGCCGGCAATGAAAGAAAAATGTAGATGACTGGAGTCGGGAGTAGATCCAGGGATCTCCCGCATGGTAGTCGCGTGTTCTAACCATCATGCCACTACCCGTCCATGCGCATGACATTCAAATTCTTCTGGAAGTTTTTAATGCTAAAATAGTAGGCGAAGATGCACCTGGTTTAGCAATTGGATTATTCAGTCTACACAACAACAACTCCTATAAAAGATAAAGACTGGTTAGTTTTGAGTCGGCAAGATACATAGTAGTGAGTGGAACCAGATTCCACATAAAAATATTCACAAGGCCACCTAGATATCCTCTGAGCAAAGAACAAGAAGCCACATTGATTACGTGGTAATTGATGGAAGGCATGTCTCAAGCGTTATGGACGTGCGTGTGATGCGCGGTGCAAATATTGACTAGGATCACCACCTAGTTGCAGCCAAGGTACGCACACGATTAAATAGTGCTAAAAACACTCGTAATCAAACTCAAAGAAAGCTAGACATCACAAAGCTGCATACCACCGAGAAAGCCAATGCCTACTCCAACCAACTCTCTCAACTACTCCAAACAAACCCCCCTAGTTCTGATGTTCCCGACATACAGTGGCAGAATATTGCGAATTCTATGACCACTGCCGCAACGACCGTACTGGGTTATGAAAAACCACGCTCAGACAAACCCTGGTAGGATGATGAATGTCGCAAAATGTCTGAGGAAATAGATGCTGCATACAAGGCAAAACTGCAGTCAGTGGTGACGCGTGCGTTGACGGAGCTTTATAAAGATAAAAGGAGGGAAAGGAAACGCCTGTTTAGGCGGAAAAAGCATATGTAGAAGAAAAGAGAGAGCCAGGATATCGAAAACTACAGGGATAGAGGTGAGGCCCGAAAGTTTTACCAAAAGGTAAAAAGTAAAGGTTTTGGAACAGGGCTCCCCACCTGTAAGGACAGAGATGGAAATCTGGTCACGGACATTCAGAGTGTGCTGCAAATATAAAGGGAACACTTTCAATCTCTACTCGTTTTCGAAGACAGCATAGGTGACGAAATCACACCAATCATCGACGATGGAGTAGACTGTCCACCACCAAGCCAAAACGAGATCAGCCCGGTAATTGCACGGCTTAAAAATAGTAAAGCTGCGGAAGCCGATGAACTGCCGGCAGAGCTTTTCAAGGCCAGCGGCGATAAGCTGGCAACATGCATGCACCAGCTCATAAACACGATTTGGTCAGGGAGGACATGCCCGATGATTGGAATCTGAGTGTCCTATGTCCCGTGCTTAAGAAAGGCGATCCAAGTGTGTGTACAAACTATCGCGAGTGTGTTATGTGAAAGACTAAAGCCCATTCTGGCGAACCTGATTGGACCTTATCAGTGTGGCTTTAGACCTGGTAAATCCACGACCGACCAGATTTTCACACTACGACAAATCCTGGAGAAGATCCAAGAAATGCAAATCGACACCTAACCTCTGTCTATCGATTACAAAGCCACCTTCGACAGTCCGATACGACATTAATTAGTAGATGCTATGGCTTAGTTTGTGGGATGACACTGACGGACACGAAGTCTTCAGGGAAAATAGGCAAAAACTGAGCCATTTTCTACCAAACGTAGCCTCAGACAAGACGATAGTCTGTCATGCGTTTTCTTTGACTTCGTAATGGATATGATAATGCGGAATGCTGCAGTATATAGGACTAGTAGCATCTTTAATAAAAGTCACATTGTGCTGACGTATACCGATAACAGATATAATTGGCCAAGGACTACGAGATGTTACTGCGACCTTTTCGAGCATTGAGAAGCTGTCGCCGGAAATCGGTCTGGCGGTTAATGAGGACAAAACAATTTATTAGTTTCAACGATCAAAGAGTCAACTCGTTTAGGACGCTGTGTGAACGTTGAGAACTATATCATTGAAGTGGTAGGTGATTTTGTCTGCCTTGGCTCCGCCTTAAACAAAATCAATCAAGTAATCCGGGAAATCAAGAGATTATTATTGATCGCCTACCTCTTCTACTATGCACTAACCAAGCAATTTAAAGACAAATACCTCTTTCGAAGAACAAAGATCCAAGTGTAACAGACACTGATCTACTGCGGAGAATCCTGGGATCTATATATTCTTGGAGTTTTCGAGAGAAAATTACTTCACAAAATATTTGGACCTATCACCGTTAACAGCGAGTAACGTCATCGAATAACTATGAGCTCTATGAGCTGTACAACGTCATCGACGTAGTCAAGCTTGTTCAAGTAGACCGAAAGCGCTGGTTTGGACACGTTGTATAAACGGACGAAAATGTTTAGTACTATGGGCGATAAACACTATGGGCGGCGCAGTAGTAGGCGACCAAACCTTCGTTGACAAGGTAAAAGAATTGTTTTCTAAACTTGGTGTGACGAACGCGAAGCGTTTGGAATTCTTTTCTGCGTGAGGCTACTGATGAATGACTTTCTGTTGTTGCTGCCATATAAGAAAAAGTTCCTAAGCCCGGCAATATTTAGCTTATTAATTACACATTAAACCATTTTTCAGCTCATTGATTTGGGACTCAATTCTGAGAACTGCATGTGACAGTAGCCCCAAATAGGCGAAGTTCTGCATCATTCGTTTTATCAAGTTACATGCCATAATAATTTAATATCGATTTGAAGTTAGTAAGTATCGTATAGGGGAATTGTCACGTTTTAGGCTCTTTTATTTGACATAACTCGAGAACCGTTAGTCCGATTTAGCTGAAACATATTAAAAAATCAAGAATTACAATTCCTTTAACCTGATCATATAACGTTTCCCTACATAAGCAACAGTTTCACTTTTCCATTCATTAAATGATTTCGAAATTGGTTTATTTTGTAGCCGTTACAATAAAACTGTTATACTCCGTGGCGTATGATTTACGTGGAATATTACTTATGATAATCATACGCCACCATGTAGTATTTATGTTATGTCAGTGCAGTTCTGAGAATTGAGTCCCAAAATCATGTGTTGCACTGTGTTAAGTTTACTAATTATGTTAATTATATCAATCATCGTTCTTATGCCTTCTGCAAACTATTCAACATCCCACGTAACTCTTTAAACAAAAATATTGTATGTGTTGCCCCTAATAGACCACATATGATTACCATTGTTATAATAAGTTTTACTGTAGTCTCGTACAAACATCTAGCTCTGTACACATGTCGTTGTTAACAACTCAATCTCACAAATGAGAACACGTACCAGCATTTGTATATTACTATGTTTGTTGACATTTGTTTAAAACTTTTCTTTTTTTCCATAAATTTTCCAATCATAATTGGTTTGACACCGATGCACACATTTTACAATGAACAAAAGGGGTTTTGTGTGTCAACAAGCATAAGTTCAGTAAGCAAATGTAATACATACATACATAAATATATATATATATATACATATGACAACCGCATAAGTAGATATGTTGGTCACACCAATTTCATACAACATGTAATTAGGTTAAACGTGTGTGTGTGTGTGGGTGTGCATGTGTAAATGAAAACAATTACCCACTTACTTACTAACGTACGCACTCTCCTTTTGTTGTATCAGTACTGTAACCACTCAGACATTTATACATACAATACTCTTGCGTAAATTTAATTATATGTACACAACTTGTAGTTGTTTTATTCGATTTCACACTAATTATGTTTTGTCATTAAAACACAAAAAACAAAACATGTTGTTGCTAATTAGTCTCTTATTGTCGTTGACGTTTTTTGTTGTTGTCCTTAACTCTTATTACACCGTTTCATAGTGAACTGAAATTGCAACTAGTAGTTTGAGATGACCTTTTAGTTTGTATTGGAAATTTTAATATGACGATATTTTATTATGTATTTTTTTCAAACTTTCGGGACTATCACACAGTCACCTTTTCTTTTTTGGCTGCCCCCTCGATGTTGTCGACAGCAATTTCGAAGTATATTAGTGTCTATTCTGCCGACATGTCTAGTATAGGCTGCTTAAACAGCTTACGTTCGCAATCGTGTTTTGAGAGAGTTAGTTGGATTAGACATTGGCTAGCTCGGGGGTATGCAGCCTTACTGATGATGCTTAAGACATGCCTAACATAGGTTGTCAAGTAATCGATATAGTTTTTTTCGCTGACATCTGGTCTACTCATTTTCTGGCTTCTAATCGACGCGAACCTTACCTGTCAGAATACCTTATCGGAGATGTTACGTGTAAACTGAAATTTTTGACTGCTGAATAAAGAAATCTTCTACACTAAAAAATCGAAAATATGCCCATAATATATACTCTTAAATTTCTAAAATATGCACAAAAAACACATCAAATATGTAATTAAAAGATAATTTAAAATTTTATTAAGAATGTAACCCTTTGCCGCCTTTAACATGTAGGCAACGCATCGGTAAGATACAGCAGAATTTTATACTTGTCGAAATCCTCAAGGAGCCAGGCTAATTTGTATTAATTTTAAAGCAACTTTTACCCAAAGATGACCCTTTCTAAAGTTGTTGTTAATCAGAAAAGCTAAATTATGCCACAAAAACATGCATTTATTGTAAATTTTGCTGAAATATGCGCATAAATATGCAAAACATGTATTATTTCGTAAAATATTCAAAAACGATTGTATGTAATTTTCAAGGAAATTTTACGATTCGTAAAGCCTTACTCGGCCGTGGCATAGTGGTTAGAACACGCGACTACCATGCGGGAGATCGCAGATTCAAAACTGGCTCCAGTCATCTTAAAAAAAAAATTGTTCTTTCATTGTCGGCTCCCCTCGAATGTTGTTGACAGCAACTTCGCAGTATAAGTGTCGAGTCAATCGGGGTGCCTAGTAAGAGCTTCTCAAACAATGACGTTCGCATTCGTCGATAAACAAGTAGGTGCCGTTAGTTGTGAATCTAAAAATAGAAAGCGTGTTAATTCACAACAACGCGAGAAGCTATCCCATACCTCATTCATGGGGTGGAAAGGGAAATTAAGTAAGTAAAGCCTTACTCGTCTCTATTTTAGAATATCAAGAAAGAATATGCATTTGCATAAGATTCCTTGCCCTAAAGATCATATTTCCTTACTATTTTTGCACTAAAATCTCTCAAACCAATTTTAGTGTCATGACAAGGGAAGAGGTTACATAATTTAACCGACGCTCAAAAATGCATCTTTTCTATTTTCTGTCGGGGCGTATACACAAGATGCATCGTTGGTACCATGACATAAACAATGAGCCTTCTACCATTTGCTACCATTGAAAGGATTTTAATTGGCATTGCCAGAGAACACGTGTCCTATTGAAAGTTTTGAGTTGCTTGGTGATAGCGGCAGAGATTTTCTATTAATTCCTTGGTGAATAAGGATCAGAAAATTTTCCATCTACCAGCTGTGACTCGGCATTCAAATACATGGTTTTCTGCATGTCAACTGTAAAATAAGTCGCAATTCATTCGTTGTATGCCAGTCTGTTCCGCCAATAAAGACATCATTTCTGTATAGTGTTCGGACACCGCAGAAGGAGTCGCCCCTTCATACCTAAGAGAACCATCGGTGGGCTGTAGGGGCGTGTGCATGTTATAATTCCTACCAGGGAGTAAAACTAGTGCTACGGAAGTACAGGTTTGCCCAAGGCAGTTTGCTTTTTAAACTCTTGGCCTGATCGTTTGTGGCTGTGGTTAAAACTCAAGTTTACATTAGTAAAGTAAAAGTTGTTCATCCCATATCCCTTGATATGATCAGTCTCGCATTTATCATGTGCGGCACTCTTTTGGGTGAAACAGTAATTAAGGAGATGAGATAGCTTCGGAATTTTAACATGGGTGTACCTAATGCCGCAGTTTAGTAGGTACATTGTACCGCGTTGATTGTGTCAGCAATCATAACTATCACATATGATACATAACTACGGTTCATTAAAGCACTTGCTGGCTACAGACTATTATAAGCACAACTAGACAGAGAGTGCAGATTCTACTAGTACGATGAAGGACGATTATGAATGATAACGGCAGGTCAACTACAACGAGGTCGTAAGATAACTATTACCAGCCTAAGGTGGAACTTCGGTGCCTGGCCGTTGGTGATAATTACAAATAGTTAACCAAGATGAGGTGTTGTTTATGAACCGGAAAGTTTAATTGAGCTTTGTAGTCGTTTTATGAAAACCCGAAGAAAAGAAACAACAAGAACCCTCCCAAATGTTGACGACCCCCGCAAATTTAAGCATTTAAGGATATGGACCTGGAATGTCCGAACTCTATATAGAGATGGTGCCTCTATCCAACTGGCGGATGTCCTCGACAAATAAAAGGTTGACATCACCGCCATACAGGAAATGTGATGGACGGGACAGGGATGCACACGACGAAATAACTCTGACATCTTTTAGAGCTGCCATGCAGAAAGACACGAATTTGGATGTGGTTTCATAGTCGGCAAGAGACTTCGACTCCTGGTCTCGAGGTTTAACCTTGTAAGTGACCGAATAGCCACTATTCGCATCCGGACAAAATATTTTTACATTACGCTGATTTGTGTACACAACCCGATGGAAGACAAAGACGATGACATTAAAGATGCATGCTATGAGCGCCTGGAGGAGATATATGACCGCTGCCCTGAAAATGACATTAATGACAATATTCTGGGCGATTTTAATGCTAAAATAGAAAGGGAAGATGCTCTTGGTTCAGCAGTCAGAAAATTCAGTCTACACAACAACACCTCCCATAACCGATTCAGACTAGTTAGTTTCGCGTAGGCAAGAAACATGGTTGTGAGTGGAACCAGATTCCCGCATAAAGATATCCACAAGGCAACCTGGACATCTATCGATCAAATTACAAGAAATCAAAATGATCACGTGCAGCATTCTATGACCACTGACGCAACGACCGTACTGGGTTATGAAAAACCACGCTCACACAAGCGCTGGTGAAGGAAATGGATGCTGCATACAATGCAGCCAATGGCAACGCGTGTGGTGACGGAAAGTTATAATGAGAAGATGAGGGAGATGGAATGCCTGTTCAGGCTGATTAAGCTTATGTGGGAGAAAAGAGTAACCACGATATCGAAAACTGCAGGGACAGAGGTGAAGCACGAAATTTTTATCAAAAGGTAAAAAGAAAAGGTTTTGGAACAGAAATCCCCTCCTGTACGGACAGGAACAGAAATTTGGTCACGGTCACTTAGATTGTTCTGCAAATATGGAAGGAACTCTTTCGATCTCTACTCGTTCCCGAAGGCAGCAGTTGTGACGAAATCACACCGATAATAAAATAATAAATAATAAAGCTGCGGGAGCCGATGGACTACCGGCATAGCTTTTTAAAGCAGGCGGCGATGGGGTGGTAACATGTATGCACCAGCTCATAAACACGATTTGGAATGCGCAAGAAACGATGCCCGATGATTGGAATCTGAGTGTTCCATGTCCTGTGCTTAAAAATGGCGATCCAAGTGTGGGTACTAAATATCTCGGGAGCAGCCTTTTACCCAGCATACAATATCCTGTCTAGTATGTTATGTGGAAGACTAAAGCCCTAGGACCTGATTGGACCTTATCAGTGTGGCTTTAGGCCTGGTAAATCCACGACCGACTAGATATTCATACTAAGACCAATCCTGGAGAAGACCCAATTAATGCAGAGCGACAACTTCAATCTGTTTATAGACTACAAAGCTGTTATAGCCGTGAATTGCAGGATGCTACTGCGGCCTTTTCAGGCATTGAGGACAAAACCAAGCTATTTGTTTCAACGAACAAAGAGTCCACTCGTCTGGGATGCTGCGTGAACTTTGACAGTTAAAACATTGTTAATGACTATCGTCGTCAAATGTACTACGGGCTATATGAGCTGTACATAGATATCGACGAAGTTAAGCACGTTGAATTTAACCGAATGCGCTTTTTGGACAAGTTTTAGGAATGCATGAAAATGTTCCAGCTCGAAAGGTCTTCGTCAATAAGCCTGATGGTCGGCGCAAAAGGGGGCGACCAAAACTTTGTTGGATAGACCATGCGAAAGAGTTGTTATCTGCACTTGGTGTGACGAACTATCTATGAAGCGCAAAATACCGAAGCGCTTAGAATTATTTTCTACGTTCGGCTACTGATAGACGAATTTATGTTGCTGCTGCCAATTAAGAAGAAGTAGAAGTCGTTTTAACAGAGTCGTTTTATGTTCAACTAGATGTGTATGTTGCATGGTCTTTGGACCTGGTCGCCCCTTCCTGCGCCGCCCATCGAGTTTATTTCCGAAGACTTTTCGAGCCGGAGCTTTTTCGTCCATTCGTATAACGTGTCCAAGCCAACGCATTCGGTCTATTTGAGCGCGCTTGATCACGTCGATGACGTTGTACAGCTCATACAGCTCATTATTCATTCGACGACGGTACTCGCCGTTCACGATGATGGGTCCAAATATTTTGCGGAGTATTTTTCTCTAAAAGACTCCCAGAACAGATTGATCCGTTTGTGTCATTACACAGGACTCTGCGCTGCAGAGCTAGACAGGTAAGATCAGAGTCTGGTAGGGTTGGATCTTTGTACTTTGAGAGAGCGCTTTGTCATTAAATCGCTTGCTTAGCGCGTAGTAGCAGCGGTTTGCGATCAATACTCTTCTCTTGACTTCCAGGCTGACATTATTATGTTTGTTTATGGCGGAGCCAAGGTAGACAAAGTTATGTACCACTTCAAAGTTATAGTTGTCAACGTTCACGCAGCGTCCCAGACGAGTGGACTCTTTGTTCGCTGAAACAAATAACTTGGTTTTGTTCTCGTTTATCACCAGACCCACTTCATCCGACTGCTTTTCAATGCTCGAAAAAGCCGCAGTAACATCTCGCAATCCACGTCCAATATTATCTATATCATCAGCATACGCGAGCAACATGTGTCTTTTGTTAAATATGGTGCCATTCCTGTTTACTGCTGCTTTCCGCATGATCATCTCCATTACGATGTTAATGAGATCGCAGGACAGACTATCACCTTGTCTAAAGCCTCGCTTGGTAGAAAATGGCTCTGACAGATTTTTGCCAATTTTTACTGAAGATTTCGTGTCAGTCGTGTCATCCCGCAGAGTCGAATTAGTTTCGCGGTCATACCAAACTCAGCCATAGCATCCAACAATTTCTGTCGTATCGGACTGTCGAATGCAGCTTCGTAATCGATGAACAGATGGTAGGTGTCGATCTGCATTTCTTGGGTCTTCTCCAGGATTTGTCATAGCGTGAATATCTGGTCGGTGGTGGATTAACCAGGTCTAAAGCCACACTGATAAGGTCCAATCAGGTTCGCCAGAATGGGCTTTAGTCTTTCACATAACGCACTAGACAGGACCTTGTATGCGATGGGTAAAAGGCTAATCCCGCGATAGTTGGTACACACACTAGGATCGCCTTTCTTAAGCACGGGACATAGGACACTCAGGTTTCAATCATCGGGCATGCACTCCCTGAGCCAAATCATGTTTATGAGCTGGTGCATGCATGTTACCAGGTCATCGCCGCCGGCGATAAACAAATGGTTTGTGTTATTTTAGAAAATAAATTGATTTTTGTTAATTTGATCAAAAAAGATATTATCTTTGGTTGCAAACTATTAGCGACAACGGGCTGCAATTTTTTTTTGTTATATTGGTAGCAGTCTTTAATAAATGGTATGCAGTACCGCTGTACCGATTATACTAGGTGTGTTATAAGATAGTTCTCAATAAAACACTGTAATCTATTGTATCCAAAGTATAAGATACATAATTTTTATTTATACATGTATTAAAATAAAGTTTCGCTTACCTTAAGAAATCCACTTATTAAAGCATATGTGCATTCAATATAACGCATATAACGTCAATTATTTCATTCTCTGTATACAGCCTTCACCCGGATAATTTTATCGACATTCAATAATTCTTGAATTAACATTATGATGAATGCTCGACATATCGTAAAATTGGCATATTTCTCCACGGCTTTATCTGCAAAGATGGCAAAAAATATATAATTAATTTTCTTAACATCGAATTTATAGCAGAATACACAAATGGAAATATGAAATATGACAAAGGATGAAAAATGTGCGTGTGTGTTTGTGTGTGACCGAAGGAGAATAAAAGTGAAAGCAGAATTAATGGTAAAGGTTATTTGTACATGCCGGCTGTCAGTGTATATTTTGCAATTGATGTTTTAAAATGTATATAATTAATTCGTTCGCCTGTCATTCGCTTAAATCATGTGAAGTCTTTATATAATCGTGTATGCTGCATATCGTTGGTATACTGCGTAAACTGACCAACTCCACTTTTTGTGAAATGTACTTCATGATGCAAAAGTCTTTCAAAAGTCATACTCTACGCCCTCTAAATTAGTGATTTTACTATAACAATTTGATTTCTACACCTCTGGTAAAGGTTTATGAATACGACTGTAATTATATACTGCATATTCCTTTATTTTCAAATATTTCACTTCTGTGCTATATATTGATCACTCATATATTCTTCTAGCATAATTTGTTTATAATTACCTATTTGAGTGTAATTGTATTCTGCATCGACTTCAACTACAACTTCGCATATAAGTAAAATAAACACTCACACACACACATATGTATCCCTCCAAGCTGGTCACTACACAATACATAGCAATTAACAGGTGTGGTAACATGTCTCTGTATTTGCTTACGACCTTGCGGCATCAGTAGTCAAACTGTTGTTATCGATCGATAAAGAAGATAAATGAATAAATGATTTCACCCAAAAAATGCAAACATTTCATTTGCAAAATGCTTTCACATTTGTTAGAAGCGACAGTTACAGTTGCTGCCCTAGAGATGATGGTAGAAATTCTAAAAACAATATTGTTGACTAGGTGTATATGGATCTGTGCCTGATGGCTATTCGGCCATAGTGATGCTTGGAAGACTGTGAGTGTGGTGGTAGCTGGTGATGTAGGAGGTACATAATAAATACGTCAAATCCAAACAAAAATCTATCTGACAGTTGAGTGATGTCACTTAAGTGCTTTCGTCGGTTGGCGCGCTATTAAAAGCCATCAGGCAATTGACATCGAAATGCATAAGCCAGGTTGAATTTTGTGCTATGATGATGCTGCTGCCGGTTGTGTTGGTTTAATAAACGAATGTTTGAGATTTAGTGCACTTATGACTCCATATACGGATTGGAGATTCTGGAGAATTTTGTGGAATTGGTGACATAAAAGTTACAGGTTGCAATAAGCGTGACTGTTTTGAACAGAAGATGGAGGATAGTGGAATGTAAAAACAGCTCTAAAAGGTTAAATACGGTTTAGTGATAAGTGTAGATTGGGTTATAGATTAATGAGTATCTTTGCTATCAACAGATAAAAACATAAAGTTTAAACCTGTAATTGAGATTCACGTTCGTAGTTCAAGAGAAAAATGTGCTTTTTTGATGCAAAATTTCAAACTTCCGAAAACAGTTCTGTCCTTAGAGATATAAGACCTAACTAGTCCCCTTCAATGCCTTACACATCTTCTTACATCAAATTATCCCTATCCCTATTAAGATTATAAATGTGAATATCTATCTGTTTGTTTGTTTGTGGCTCAATCGCGCCTTAAGACTGAACCGATTTCAATGGAATTTGGTAGGCAGTTAGTATACTGCATAGAAATTACCGTAGGCTATATATTTATTTTTTATATTATTGACCCTATGGGCGGAGTGGGCGTGGTAAAACTTGTTTTTTAGAGTTGGAGGGATAAAATTGGATATCCATATAGTACTCAGCAACACAAAACTGAATATGCAGAATAAATTTTAATTTTTGACCCAATGGGCGGAGTGGGCGTGGTGAAACTTTTTTTGGAGCTAGAGAGATGAAATTTAATACCCAATTAGTACTCGGCAGCAGAAATATAAATATGCAGATGAAATTTTAATTTTTGACCAGTGGGCGTGGCAAAACCTATATTAAGAGCTAGGAAGATGAAATTTAATACCCAGATAGTACTCGGCAGCAGAAGTATGAATATGCAGACAAAATATAAATTTTTGACCAGTGGGCGGAGTTGGCGTGGTAAAACCTATATTTAGAGCTAGGGAGATGAAATTTGATACCCAGATAGTACTCGGCAGCAGAAATATGAATATGCAGACTAAATTTAAATTGTTGACCAGTGGGCGGAGTAGGCGTGGCAAAACCTATATTAAGAGCTAGGGAGATGAAATTTAATACCCAAATAGTAATCGGCGGCAGAAATATGAATATGCAGACGAAATTTAAGTTTTGGACCAAATCGGCGTAGTAGGCGTGGCAAAACTTTTTTTGGGGCTTAACAGATCTAATTTGATACCCAGATAGTACTCGGCAGCAGAAATATGAATATACAGACAAAATTTTATTTTTGACCCATTGGGCGGAGTGGGCGAGGCAATATTTTTTTAGAGCTAGAGAGATAAAATTTGATACCCAGATAGTACTCGGCAGCAGAAATATGAATATGCAGACTAAATTTAAGTTTTGGACCAAGAGGCGTAGTAGGCGTGGCAAAACTTTTTTTTGGAGCTTAACAGATCTAATTTGATACCCAGCTAGTACTCGGCAGCAGAAATATAAATATACAGACAAAATTTTAATTTTTGACCCAATGGGCGGAGTGGAGATAAAATTTGATCCCGATATAGTTCTTCACAATGCGAATATAAATATGCAGAATATAAATATAAATATACATACGAAAGATACAATTAGAAAGATACAATTTGGTCCAAAAATAGTCTGGACAACACGAATATGAATATACAGACGAAATTTAAATGTTCGATCAGCGGGCCGAGTAGGCGTGGCAAAACTGTATTTTAGTCCTAGAGAGATAAAATTAGGTACACAGAAAGTATTAGACACGGATATAAATATAAAAACCGAATTTAAATTTCGGAAATTTTTCATTAGGGAATGGGGGCGTGGCAAGACTGTATTTAAGTCCAACAGAGTTCAAATATAAATATGCAAACCAAATTTAAATTTTGGGTCAGTGGGCATGGCAAAACTTTTCTTTAGAACTAGGGAGATAAAATTTTATAGACAGCTAGTGTTCGGCAACATAAATATGAATTTGCAGACGGAATTTTGTTATGGATTAGTGGGCGAAGTAGGCTTGGCGAAGCTATATTTATATAGGCGTGACATTCCTGTATTTGAGGCCTAGAGAGATATATTTGACACCCAGGTAATACACGGCAACTTAACTTAACTTAATTTCCCTTTGCACCCCATGAATGAGGTATGGGATAGCTTCTCGCGTTGTTGTGAATTAACACGCTTTCTATTTTTAGATTCACAACTAACGGCACCTACTTATTTATCGACGAATGCGAACGTCACTGTTTTGAGAAGCTCTTACTAGACACGACGATTGAATCGACGCTTAATACTGCGAAGTTGCTGTCAAACAACATTCGAGGGGAGCCGACAATGAAAGAAAATTGTATTTATTTTTTTCTTTTAAGATGACTGGAGCCAGGTTTGAACCTGCGATCTCCCGCATGGTAGTCGCGTGTTCTAACCACTATGCCACGGCCGGTCCCAGGCAACATAAATATGAATATGAATATGCAAACGACATTTTAATTTTGCATCAATCGTCGGAAAGGGCGTGAACAAACTGTATTTAGCTCCATAGAGATAACATTTGGAACACAGATATTATTCGGCATTTCAGGTACAAATTTGCAGGAGGGCGTGGCAAAACTATATTTTAACCCTAGAGCAATAACATTTGATACACAGATAATACTCGACACCAAAAAGTATAATTTAATTTATTAAAAAGTACATATATTGTACCAAAAAGAACAATAAAACTATATTTATTGTTCTAGAAAATAAAATTTATTGCACAAAAAGTACATTTATGGCATCAAAAAGTAAAATTAATTGTACCGAGAAGAAGAAGAATTGTACAGAAAGTACGTTTATTGAACCAAGAAGTACATTTGTAGCACTTCATTGGTACTAAAAAGTACAATTTATTGTACTAAAAATTGCAATTTATTTCATTAAAAAATATGATAAAACACAAAAAGAGCAAATTACTGTAAAGTACTTTTATTGTATCAAAAAGTTTTTAAATTGTGGCAAAAATTGTTTTTATTGTCTCAAAAAGTACTTTTATTTTTATCAAAGTACTGTTGTTGAAGCAAAAAGCAAGGACTGCAATTGTTTTTTCATAACTTCAAAATATTTTGAAATTTTATTTGCTGACACTTTTTCAACATTTTGGCAACATGTGTTTCAGAATTGTATCATTCATGTTTAAGGACTATTTATACTGCATCAGTTTGTTTTATCAAAAATTTTGGTAATTATTCCTCAGAAAAAAAGGATGTTGACAAATTTTGACAAAACAACATAATTTACACGATTCTAACATATTTTTTAAATTAAAAGTTGCCAATGATGTCAATAGCGTAAATGAGTCTTTGTTGTACTCGGCAATGCAGACATGAATATACCGATATAATATTAATTTTCGGTCAGCGGGTATATGAAGGCGAACATTTTATTTCCGTTTGGTGGGCAGAAGGAATGTGAGAAAAACGTTTTTAGTAATATACAAGGTAATTTTTTCTATACAGATAATACTTGGCGCTATAGATACTGGTTTTTTATTTTTGGTTAGTGAGACGTTGTTAGGAGTGACAGGTGAATTGGGGCCCGTGTCATCAAACTGGTTCTAAAGTGTTAGGTTAGGTTGAGGACAAGTAATGGCACAGCACTGTACCATGCCGTTACAACACTCGGAGACCCTTATGGTCCATTGTGATTGTCCTAATTTAAATGGAAGAAATATAAGGGGGAAGAATGTTTTACAATAAAAATAATAAGTTTTGAAAATAGTAATAGTGGAAAGAGATAAAAAGTGCTAAAAAAAAAGATAATTCCGATGAGTTCTCTCCTTCAGCTATATATACGTATATACAAGTAGTGAGATTGCGTGCGAACACTGTGGTCCTCTGCGCTTAAGCCAGATCAAGCCATCAGTGAACTTTACCAGATTCTCCATGTTACAAGACGACAGTTCAGTGAGACTATCGAAGAACCATTTTCCGAGGAATTGTTTCCTTCTTCTATGAAGAGCAGGGCAATGGCATAACAAATGCTCAACGGTCTCAATTTCCTCCTCATCGTCGCAAAGCCTACAGTAATCCTCCTGTGTCGTCTCCCAGTTGGATGTGAATGCTCTGACGTCGCAGTGTCCCGGGATTACTCCAATTAGTCGTCTAATGGACCTCCTATCTAGCTCCAACAGTGATCTGGTTCGTCTTACATCCAGCCTTGGCCAAATATCCCGTGACACCACACAGTCGATGCGATGTTCCCAGGACGTATTTGCCAGCCGTTCACTGTGACGGGTCACAATTCCGTATATGCGACACATTGGTGGTCGCACTGATCCATCCGATAGGTCGGGTCCCAGTGCTGAACCTTTCCGCGCCAGTTCATCCGCTTCCTCGTTTCCTGATATGTCACTGTGTCCGGGTACCCAGCAGAACCGAACACTATTTTCCGGCAGTTTTGAGAGCGCTGTCCCACACCTATACACTAATCTCGACTTTATAGCCTTCGATGCCAAGGCTTTTAAGGCCGCTTGACTGTCCACATAAATTGTGACGATCTCCTCCATATTTCTTGCCAGTATTTGCTCCACAGATTTCGTAATAGCGAAGATCTCCGCCTGGAACACGCTACAGTCGTCATCCAGTCGGAAATGTTGCCTGAAATTCAGATCCTCGCTGAAGATACCCGATCCTGTTCCAATTTCCATTTTGGAACCATCAGCGAAAATGGATAGCCCGCTAAAAGGTAGGGAATCTTTCCAATCACTATTTCCGGGCATGATGTAAAATCCAGCAACGGAACCATGTAGTCCGTTCCTTTGTTAAGTCCTTCGTTGCATCCATGTCTGCTGAACCAGATGCGTGACCCGACTCCGTTTGCCGCCAGAGGCCTGCTTCTCGTAACCTTATTGCACATTTAGCCGCTACAGAGAGTACATGGTACCGTTAATGAAGGGTCAATTTGACTGATCAATAATATTACTGCGGCGTTTTTTAAAAGAATACATTTATTTTTTCTTACTGTCCTAAATGTTTTTAAGGAGTGGTCTGAGTCATGTTTCTCGACACTGGTCATAAGACAGGTACTGTATAAAAGACACAGGGGTGGTCTAAGTTATGGCGTATGGTGTTAATTCACACAAAGCCATGTTAAAGTGACGTGTCCCCTTCATATATTTGAATTCGAAGTAGGACCGGTCCCTACCCACCAGAGACCAGACATAGGACAATTTCTGCGATAGTTTGTTTCCTCGTAGAGTATTTTCTGATATTTCTATATCTATATACTCAAATTTAACTCAACACATAATCATTGAAATATATATTAACTGACCATACAATATATATATATAGTAGGACTAAATGTCTGTCCAACAGCTGATACAAGCATTTTCCGAACTATGTCCACTTTATACACATTTCCTACCATGCTAACGGCAAATACATATATGTAAACTAACTATGCGACGTTTAATCACAAACTAAATGTCATACACATGTACACCTAAAGACAGGCAATTACGACGAGTCTGCCCATTTATTATTTAATTTATAAAAACTTTTTGTTGTTTGTCCATGTTCATGTTTATTTTATTATGTCATATAAAATTATTAATTGACTTTTTGGAGTTTATGCCTTGAGCGTGTATACAATTTATTTAATTCATTGTGGTCTAATGTAAACACAATGGTTGGTTATATGTATATTTTAAATTCTAAATGAATGGGAAATTGCGTTATGTTATGATATATACTAATAAATAAATAAATATTTTTCTTTGGCATTTAAGATTGCAGAAGGTGAAAATATATTTCAAATACAGTTGACATATTATCTTAAATGCTTAAAGCAGGCATGCAACAATATGAAGTACTTGTGTGCGGTCGCACGAGTAGCGTCAATGCTGTCGAATTGTAAACGGTGAAAATGTTGTGTTTTCTGAACAATCGTTAATCAAATGAAACATTACCGATCTTGTCTTTCTAAAAAAAGTGGACTTGCGAGGCTATGGAAAGCCTATCACTGACTTAAAGACATCGTTAGAATAAATAATTCTTTTAAGCGGTAGTTTCCAAATTTCAAAATAAACTTAATTTCCCTTTACACCCCATTAATGAGGTATGGGATAGCTTCTCGCGTTGTTGTGAATTAACACGAGCGGGTCGACAATGAAAGACAAATTTAGATGGCAAGAGCCAGGAATCTAACCACGGACCTAGAGTATAGTTACTACTATCCTTATTACTTACCTATAGGTAAGTAATCTTATATATAAGATGCAATTAGTATCAAATTTGGAAACCTACTTTTCTACAAAATTTTACCTTTCAAACTCATTACTTCATAACAACCAAATATAAATTCAAATAACCACAAACTTTAGTCATATACTAAAGGGCATCCAAGTGCTTCAGCATAGTGCCAATTAATTATAATAATGAATCGACCACATTTGCTAAGTATGAACATTTATATCGGTTTTGCTTTCGACATTTAATTCGTCGTAATCTCATAAGCAGTATTATTTGCATTAGTCATTTAAGTTTCGAAATGTTCTCATAATTCAACCACCTCAAAAATGTAAATCAATACATTGCATTACTAGTTCAATTCGTAATGAGGATTTACTGACTAATTGCTATTGCCTACCTGAAGAGTCACTAACAGGCGAGCACAAAAAGTTTACATTTGTTGGTTTTTCTGTCTACTACAACAAATAAAGCTCTTTTTGAAATGTTTCACTTCAAGTATTGCATAAGTAGAGTTAGGAGAACATGCAAATGAACAGATTAAAGATAACTGATAATATTATCGATTCCAATTGGTATTCAATTCGTAATAGATTTATAAAGAGATTGGGGCTTTAGGCAAATAACATCAGATATGAATGAATTATGATTAACACAAGTCCTTCAAAGCAATTTTTGTAGGTTGAACTTGTTGTTTGTTACTGTAATAGACTGTGGCATAAAGTTATAAATACGAGATAATCATGACGAAAATGCGTTAGTACCATATTTTAACAATTATGTATTACAGATAAGAGTATTCGGCAGTCGGCATGAGTCTGGTTATATAACAAATATTATTGCAAAATTTAAAAAAAAAACTCTTAACGAATTCCGACTATTTTAAGGGTTACAAAATAACCAAGTATTATGAAAAGACTCAAACATATAAGTACAATTCTAGTATGAAATCCGCGAGAAAATGAATGGACAACATATATCGCGACCTAAAGTCGCAAAGGGTCCACAATTAAAAATCTAACAGGAGGGCGAAAAAAACTTTACTTTTTCCTTTTGCGACTTACTTTTTCAAAACTTTTAATGCAATTATGTGTATGAAAGGTTACAACGCCTATATTTTTTTTAGTTTTTTCTTTCAAGCCAGATGCGTTTTCAATTTATCTTGCCTTCTACATCCAAAAATACATTTAGGCAAAAAGTGGACTTACAACCTTTACGACTTTAGGTCGCGATAATCTTTAAAAGATACAGTGTCTCATATTAACATCGTCTTCTTTTTGGGGTTACAATGACGATATCACTAGACCTAGTCAATGCTCAGGTTTCTTCAGATCAACCTCTATCGTTGCAATCTTGTATCTGCCACTTCAAGAGTTCGTCTAACAAAAGAGACTTGGGTGTCGAAAGAGTGTCATTTCGGATCAAGGACGAGTGAATATAAAACAATAGTTATACGAAGTTATAAGACGTTGACGTTTCCCGGAGTTAATATTGCATCATCAACAGAACTTCAAATTATGTTCGGCATTCTGACATCCTGACTGGTCAATACATATATATCGCGTAAGCTTGCGGTGAATATCAAACGATGAAGAGCTATGAAAGTTTTATTTATACCAAAATCGGAAAAGGCATATGGCCTGTGCACATTGTAGAGTAGTAAATTCTTTAAACGTCAGCAAGTATAAAACAACTGTCACATTGGGAACTAGTAAATATTGGTCATGTAGTAGTGCTCGAGGAGGTCGTAGGTACATACATATATAAAGGGTGGTTAAATTGCAAGGGCGGATGATGAATGTGAACCACACTAAAACGTCAAGTTCTTTCTGCATTTATTTGACATTTCTCAATTTCAGACTAACTTATTTTGAACCATGAAAAAATACACAATCGAGCAACGCGTTAAAGTTATTCAGACTTGTTATGAAAATGGGCGTTGAAATCAAAAGGAATATCGTGCACTTCGTGATTTTTTCGGTCAATTTGTCGTCCAAATGTGCGTAAAATCGGATAAATCGTGCAATAATTTGAGCAAACCGGGTCTGTAGGAGATGTGAAAACCCCAGTGCATTCGCGTACAGCTCGTTCTGCAGAAAATATTGCTGCTGTTCGCGATAGTTTGGCTAAGGAGCCGTCCACATCAACTCGTTGTCGTGCCCAACAATTGCACCTCGTCGTTGTTGAACATTTTGCATAAAGACTTGCATTTACACGCTTACAAGGTGCAATTGACTCAAGAATTAAAGCCTCTTGACCATTCCAAACGTCGTCAATGGTCAGAATGGTGGCAAGATATCAATTTTCGAAGAAAATAACCTTCAGTGATGAGGCACATTTTCACCTCAGTGGATTCGTCAATAAGCAGAATTTCCGC
Source organism: Muscina levida (assembly GCA_964034835.1). NCBI lineage: Eukaryota > Metazoa > Arthropoda > Insecta > Diptera > Muscidae > Muscina > Muscina levida. Next base: position 123,874,297 of record OZ035881.1, read on the forward strand.
ATTTGGGCGAATCATAATCCAAGAGTGATTGTCGAAAAACCAATGCACACACAAAGAGTGGCTGTTTGGTGCGGTTTATGGGCTGGCGGCATCATCGGGCCGTATTTTTTCCAAAATGAGGCCGATCAGGCAGTTACTGTGAATGGTGTTCGCTATCGTGAAATGATAACGAACTTTTTTTGACCCGAATTGGAAGATATGGATGTGAACGATATGTGGTTTCAACAAGACGGTGCCAATTGCCACACAACTAACGAAACAACGGCTCCTTTGGGCGTCAAATTCAATGGCCGTGTTATCTCACGTGGTGCTATGTCAATTGGCCGCCAAGATCTTGTGATTTGACACCGTTTGACTTCTTTCTTTGGGGTTATTTGAAAGAAAAAGTGTACGTCGATAAGCCAGCAACAATTCAATAGCTAAAGGATGAGATAATACGGCACATTAACGGCATAGAACCATAATTATGCCCCAGCGCCATCGAAACCATCGGATGGAGGTGTACCGCCAAGATCGCGGAGGCCATTTGGCCGATAATTTGTTCCATACATAATTGAACCTTACCAATATTATCATAATAAAAATAAATGCAAATAATTTTATAAATTTAACCATCCTTTATATACCTCCAATTCATATGGCTGTTTAGCTAATTATATAAGCAATACCTTCGCTTAACTTTAAATATCAAATCTTACCATCAATAACAAACGCGACAAACAACCAATGCGACTAGCGCATAATAGTACATCTTTTTCAAGGGAAATAAAAGGAAAACAACGAAATCATCAATTGTCTCCAACACAACCATCACGAACGACGCATTTCACAATCGCCATGATCAACAAATAGGCGATACCCAGCCCTCAAAATTTGCAATAAGGTTACCACCATGTCAGTTGTGCCTCGGTGCGTATCTGAATGTGTTCTTCGATGTAATTCTCATAATATCAAGATCCACAGCTTCTTAAGTGGTTCAGCGTTTTGCATGCTAGAGTGTCGGTTGCTATTTTTGCTCTTCTAAGGGCAATTAATCCAACATTATTGGTTTAACCCAATTCCGATTATCCGATTAAACGACTTCAATCTGATTTCGGAAAATTGAATATAACTAATCTGTTGACTTCAACTTCGTTCGGTTAAATTTAATTTCAATTAGTTGGACTCGACAAAGCTCGGTTATTCGGTCTTATCGAACTTCGATCTGTTGAGTCCAACTTTTGTTGGTTTAAGCCGACTGCAATTAGTTTAATAGAACTTTCATCTGTTGAACAAATATTTTGTTAGTTTAACCCAATTTCGACCCAATTTTGGTGCGTTAAATCCTTTTTCGATCAGTTCAATGAGCTTCGGTCTTTTGAATCCAACTTTTTTTTGTTTTAGCACAACTTAAGTCGCTTTAATCAGACATTAAAGTGTTGAATAAATTCTTTGCCGGTCTAACCCAATTTCGATTGGTTTAAAACGATACCAATCGATTTAATCGAACTTCGATCTTTTCTAACCTATTTTGATTGATTTCATTCGGTTTCGATTGGTTTATATGTCTTCGGTTGAATCTAATTGGTCTAACCCAATTTCGATTGGTTTAAAACGATACCAATCGATTTAATCGAACTTCGATCTTTTCTAACCTATTTTGATTGATTTCATTCGGTTTCGATTGGTTTATATGTCTTCGGTTGAATCTAATTGGTTTAACGCGTTTTCCATTTGTAGTATCCAACTTCGGTCGGTTTACTCGATTAGTTGAACTCGGCTACGGTCGATTATTCGGACTTCGGTCTGTTAAATTCATTATCGCTACTTAAATGGTTGACCATTTTGCATGCTGGAGGGTCGGTTGCTTTTCTAAGGACAGTTAATTCAACATTTTGACATTGAACTTCGATCAATTTTATTTCATTTCGATTGGTTTCAACCGGTCTTCGATTGAATTTACTTGGTTTAAAGAGATTTCCTTTTGTATTATCCGACTTCGGTAGGTTGAATCCAATTACGATTGGTTGATCTCGATTACGGTCGATTTTTCGGATTTCGGTCTGTTAAATTAATTTTCGCTTCGTTTAACCCAATTTGAATTGGTTTTATCCGAGTTCAATCAGATTTCGGACAGTTCAATCTAACTTTTATTGATTTAAAGCAATTTCCATTTTTTATATCCAACTTCGGTCTATTGAATCCAACTACGGCCTGTGAAATCCATTTTCGATAAGTTCAACCGAACTTCGGTCAGTTGAATCCATCATTTGTTGGTTTAATCCGTCTTCAGTTGCAGTGATCTGACATTTATCTGTATTTCGTTTTAATCGAACTTCGATCTATTTTAACCCATATCGGTTGGGTTAATCCGGCTTCGATCGGTTTATCGGTTGATTCCAATTGGTTTCACGCGATTTCCATTTGTTTTATTCGACTTCGGATGATCCAATTTCGATTGGTTTAACTTGACTACGGTCGATTAATCGGACTTCGGTTTGTTAAATCTAATTTCAATTGGTTTAATCGAACTTCGGTCCGTTGAATTCACCTTTTATCGGCTAAATTGAGCACAATTTTCATTTATGTTATCAGACTCCAGTGGATTTAATCGGACTTCGTCGGTTTTATAAGGTTTTATTAGATTTCAGGCGGTCTTATTAGATTTCGGTCTGTTAAAACCAACTGTTGGTTTAACTTCATTTCTATTGGTTTTAGGTTTTCGGACTTTTGTCGGTTGAACCAAACGTTCGTTATTTTTTCTAGACTCCGGTCGGTTTATTCGGACTTCAGTCTGTTGTATCCAATTTTGACTGGTCTATCGGTTTACTCGGATTTCGGTCTATTCAATCCTTATGTCGGATTTATTCATTTTCCATTTGATCTAATTGGCTTAGGTCGGTTTATTCAGACATCGTCGGTTTTATCAGACTTCGGTCGGTTTTATCAGATTCCGATCGATCTTATTAGACTTCATTCTGTGAAATCCAACTTTGGTTGATTGAAACCAATTTAGGATGATTTTACCCGAGTGTTTGTTTATTGGGACCGGCCGTTTCATAGTCGTTAGAACACGCGACTACCATGCGGGAGATCCGCGGTTCAGTTCCCGGCTCCAATCATCTACATTTTTCTTTCATTGCCGGTCCCCTCAATGTTGTCGACAGCAATGTCGCAGTATAAGTGTCGAGTCAATCGACATGTCCAGTAGAAGCTTCGCTTCTCAAACAGTTACATTCGAAAGTAGGTGCCGTTTAAAAGGTGCAAAGACTTGACATTTTTGGGTTGTGGCACCAACAATATTCTGAAATTTCACAAATCACATTAAATAAGGGGAGCTGAAGGATCAATATACTCTCACTCTCATCATATTCATTTGTATTTACAATATTTATATCGCATATATAGTCTTGACATTAAAAACTATAATTTTCATGTAGCTTAATTACATAACACACACTTCAATTACCGTATGAGCCGGAGGTTTTAAAAGGCTTAAATAGAAACTGCTGTGTATGTATAATTGTTGCAATTTATTTTGAGAACATATGACATTTTGCCCATGTGTTCTCTGTAAGTGATTGCAAATAGCACACATCCACAGGAAAAGCTACATATAATTATCAGGTCGTAGAAAATAGCAAATTCGATTCATATCCAATATAGCACAAATGTCCTTTGGCAATTCACATGTATTTCAGGCAACATCATCCAATACACCAAATAGATATTTTGTATCCTGCATGATATTTAATTGTGCCAGGCTGTGGGTGTGTATGGCATTACTCAAATGTTGGAATGAGCTTTTAAGCGTAACCGTCTATTGCCAGCATCATTAAGGATTTACGCTTTGATTGATATCACATTTAGCGTCATTTTGCCTGTCAACGTAATGAGTGAGAATAGATTTATGCGAAAAAGCAAAATGCTGTTTTTTCTCGCCGCACTTACATTCAAATGTTTTGTTGCCTAAATCTCCAACAAATCGGTGATTAAAAGTGAATGATGGAATGGTGGGAGTGGGTTTGTGTATGGGTGTCGTTCAAATTGATGTGTGCAAAGAGGATGGCCAAACTTGACAAGACCTATACAAACAAGCGCCGCCAACGCCCTCTTGTTTAATATCAGGCGATAATAATTTCGTTAATGTCTATGGCGGGCATTACAATTTACGTATCTGTTCATGTGTATGTCCGCACCCACCAGACAGACAGACAACTGGTATGATTATGTATGAGCATCATTTCGACACTAACGAGACATGTATACAAACATTTATTACGGCAACACTCGTTGCTACAAAGCAAATGATTGAAATTTACATTTTAAACTGCTGACATATGTGCAAATATGTATGCACGTCTGCGGAAGGATATTTCCAGTGGATGAGTTTAAAACATTTAATACAATGTTATTTTTTTCCCAGCAGATTTATCCCTATATTATGTGAATGTGAAGAAGCAGTTTAGATGTTGTTGTCGCTGTTGCTATTGGCTTCCCAGTTGCTGGGTGCTTTGCTATTTGACCATAATATGGATTTAGATAACCGGGATTATGTTATGGTTCATAATCACAGTTGTGTAAGATACACAGAGGTATTGTCGTAATTCTTTTAATAGGGAAGGGATTTAGAAATGTACCAGAGAAGGGGTTAGGTCTCAGTATTCCATTTTTATAACCAAGTCGGAGTTTAATCAACAGTTGATTTTTGAGAAGTTTAACTATATTGTATGTACTTCAAAAGAAAGGTATGCACCAGAGAACTGCAGCGATACACCGCCACAATAAGTATACTCTGTCTCAGACACATCAACGAAGACTGAGCTGTGCGTGTTTAGCAAGGACATTCACAGTGTGTTACACACACAGTATTTCGTGGTCAACTGCGTCTTTGACACAGTGCGCCGCACACAGTATGAGGACAACTGTGTCTGTGACACATCAATAAAAACTGCCTTGTATTTATGGCACAGTGTTCGAGCTGCTATTGCAAACATATGATGAGAGCAAACTCAGATCACAAAGTGTCATTAATACACTGTAAGTGTTTGTATTTTTGCAATCGACTTTCCTCTTTACGTGTATTTTGTTCTCGTGTTTGAACGAAAACAGCAATTTAGTCATTTTAGCTCCTGATGTACACCTGTTACAAATACTGTGTCGGTGCCACCGCAACAGCAACTGAAACTGTGTCGGTGCCATCGCAATACAAACTCAAACTGTATCGGTGCTACCGCAACAGCAACAAAACTATGTATTTACAAATGGTGACCTAAAACTGATGCACTCACGAGACAGTGTGTGGCAGCAACACTTTGCGATCTTAAATGAGTGCAAATAATACTGTATGTCAATAATCGTACAGTTAAGGGTTACTGTAGGCCGACACATAAATTTCTTTGTTTGTATAGTAAGTATAAAAAATGGGAATTTTTTAGATATCTGGTTTGTACATATGAGTAAATGGACTATTGGGGTCATTTGCCGTTACAAAATAATATATACCGTTTTATTATATTTTTTTTATTTTTATTCTACAATTTGACATCAACTAGCGATTTGACGGTATTCAAAATTTGACAGGATTCACTTGTATGGGAGGTCCCAGAAGCGAAAGTCGATATACTTACATACTTAGTCACTTACCTAGTACTTCTTTGCAATCCTATTGGATTTTATACCGCTTTAAAAATATTATAAGCGCATCGATCTTCTGCGCTTTTTGACATGTTAGTCACACCAAGTTCTGCAAGGTTCTCAGTAACCTTGACTTTCCAACGGAGTTTTGGTCGCCCTCTTCTGCACCGTCCATTGAATTCATTGTCGAAAACTTTTCGAGCTGGTACGCTCGTCCATGCGTACAACATAACCTAGCCAATGCAACCGCTTAACCTTAACCACGTGTGATTCAATGATAATGATTCATTCGACGTCGATATTATTCGTTAGCGATAATAGGTCCATATATTTTACGCAGTATTTTTCTTCCGAATACTGCTAGAAGTGATTCATAGCCTATGATTCTGAACCATACATCAAACAGAAAGAGCCAGTAGAGGGCTCTGTCATTAAATCGCTTAGTCCGTAGTAGCATTTAATAGGCGGACATTATTTGTTTTGTTGATGGCTGAGCCTAGGTAGATAAAATTATCTACCACCTCGAAATTATGGTGGTCAACGTTCAGGCAGTTCCCCAAAGTAGTGTATTCTTTGTTCGTTGAAACTAATAACTTCGTTTTGTCCTCGTTTATCATTAGACCCATTTTCGCTAATTCCTTCTGTATACTTGAGAAGGCTGCAGTCACATCCCGCAATTTTCGACCGATGATGTCTACGTCATCAGCTTACGCGAGTAGCATATGGCTTTTGTTGAATACCGTGCCAATCGCGTTTACTGCAGCATTTCTCATTATCATCTCCATCACTATGTTGAAGATAGGCCGCCGCCTTGTTTTAGGTCCGAATGATATAGAATGGCTCCGTGAGGTCCTTGCTAATCATCACTAAAGACTTCGTGTCAGTCAGCGTCATTACGCAAAGGCGAAACAGCTTCGCTGGAATACCAAACTCAGTCATGGCTTCGAGTAATTTCTGCCGTATCGGGCTGTCTAAAGTAGCTTTATAGCCGACGCAAAGATTGTACGTGTCGATCTGTTTCTCTTGGGTCTTTTCCAGGATTATTTGTTTTGTTGATGGCGTAGCCTTTGTAGATAAAATTATATACCACCACGAAATTATAGTAGTCAACTATCACGCATTTCGCTGATTCCTTCTGTGTACCTGAGAAGGCTGCAGTCACATCCCGCAGTTTTCGACCGGTGATGTCATGTATGTGGCTTTTGTTGAATATCGTTCCACTCGTGTTTACTGCAGCTTTCCTCATTATCATCTTCATCATTATGTTGAAGAGGTCACACGATAGGCCGTCGCCTTGTTTTAGGCTTCGTCAGGTATAGAATAGCTCGGTAAAGTATCAGCTTCACAGGTATACCAAACTCAGCCATGGCTTCTAGTAATTTCTGCCGTATCGGGCTGTCGAAAGCAGCTTTATAGTCGACGAAAAGATGGTACGTGTCGATCTGTTTCTCTTCGGTCTTTTCCAGAATTTGCCGAAGTATGAATATTTTTTCAGTTGTTGATTTACCAGGTCTAAAGCCACCCCCAGTGATGCCTGCAAAAATTTAAAAGATAATGCAATCGGGGTCTTTTTGGTTTAATGACAAACACGAGAAGTTGCTCCCAGGCAACATTGGGGCTGAAAGGATTAAAGAGCTCTGTCGGAAGTCCGTCGGCACCGGCTGCTTTTTTACTTTTTAGACGCGATGTTGCTGTTCTTACCTCGGCTTGACTTGGTTGTGGGCAATCTAAGCCATCGTCGACAATTGGCGTAATACCTTCACGTGCGCTGCCTTCTGATACTAGCAGTTGCTGGAAGTGTTCTTACCATGTATGCGGCACACTCTGCGTATCTGTAACCAGGTTTCCATCCTCGTCCTTACAGGAGGGGATCCCATTACCGTAGCTTTGCACTTGCTTGCACTTTCTGGGACTCAGCTCTATCCCTGTATTGCTCTGTATCCTGACGGTTTTTTACTGCCTGTTTTACTGTCTCCTTTTGCCGTTTCCTAACAGCTCGGATTACAATTTTCTGTAGCGTTGTCCTATAATCAGCATCCTGTTCCACAGACGCTACGCGACATTCTTTATCGTACCCGGATTCGTCTAAGCGCCGTTTTTGATATCCTAGCACGCTGCGAGGACAAACAGCCTTTACCCGTTGTCTGACGCGTCGGTATGCAGGCTGAATTTACCGATCGTTGGACCAACAACATCTTGCCTTTCTATTTTTGCATTAAATTGTCCCAGAACAATTTTTATGTCACGGCCAGGGCAGCGGTCGTATGTTTCCTCTAGGCTCTCATAAAATGCATCTTTAATCTTATCGTCTTTATCTTCCGTTGAGACATGAGCAGAAATCAGCGTGATGTAGAAATATTTCGTCTTGATGTGGATTGCGGCTATTCGATCAACAGAATTAAACCGCGAGACAAGATCTCTGAGTTTGGCCAATTACAAATCCACATCCAAATTCGTGCTTTTCGGCAATGCAGCTGTAATAGATGTTGCAATTTTTACGTCGCGAGCATCCTTGTCCTGTCCATCTTATCTCCTGGAGGGCGGTGATGTCAGCCTTATATTTTTTTGAGGACATCCGCTAGTCGAATAGTTGCAAATTCTCTATAGAGGGTCCGGACGTTCCAGGTGCGTATGCTTAATTCATGGTCCTTATTTTGTTTTCGGGGGTCGTCAACATTTGAGGGGTTTACGTTTGGTACCTCTTCTTATTCGCGTTTTCATAGCCTGTAAGGAACCTGAAGGCGGGTGGCTAGCCCAACCATCCGGGTCGCCACTCACTATCAGTTACTACTCATGATAAAAAAAATATTAGGAACAACGTTGCCCAGGTACCACCACGAAGGAAGTTGTGAGTCGGCTTGAGATGCAAGTTTCACTTTACATCCCCAATGGAAAGGCTGATATAACCCTTAAAAAATCTCCGGCTACGATTTGTAAACGTGATGAGAAGTGCCTAGATTCTACCAGCCAATCAGTTAGAAAACGAGAAGAACACAGTTCAATCGACTAAAAATTTCTTGAACTATTTTCTTCGAACAATACTTTGTATTTTTGTTAATATAATTAAAATACCAAAGAAAATTTCTTTCCATTTTGCTATCCTGTACAAGAATTTTCCTCAAGGAAGCATTTATTAAATTTCAATATATGAATTATTGACATTCTTCAAAACTATTAAGTACAAGATATTGTTAACAAGTAAAACAACACTATCTTACAATTGAATTATGATCCTTACAAATTGTCATCACTAAAATCTTTTGATGAACTTTAACAGGAATATCGCACCGAAAATCTAAAAACAAATACATCACTATTTTTAAACACTGAGCATAAATCAATATAATTAAAAAAAATACACAATTCTGTTGCCCTGTGTGCCTTTATCACAAGCTCCTTAACTCTACATCATTCGCCATCGCCGGTTATGAAAGTTACTACATCGTAGCAGCAGTGGCAATGCCCAACATCATAAACTGCGGTCGGAAACTAAGAAAATGCTTGACCAACTTGCATCATAGTCGTTAACAACTTTAATTAATGGCCATTACGAAGGACGCCACCACTATTCCTCATTTCATGTCGTGCATCTTTATGGCTTATCGCTTCTTTTTTTCCCTCGGTGGTTAGAGGGCGTTCAAAATTTCCATCAAAACACAATGTTGTGTAAATTTTATAAGTCTGGCATAATAGTGTGCAATACATTTTCTTTACAATAGTTTTAAATATAAGAGAGAAGCATCATTCATTTATACTTCACTACGTTTAGTTTCTGTTTCCGCAGCAGTAGCACTACTAATCTGTTGCTCATGTTTAAGAAATCGCATCGTGTTGTTCGTGTTCAACTCTCGACAACAAAATAGCATAAAAATTGTTTTATTTCACCGACAAGCGTGAAAAAAATAATTTAGTTAACAACGCATAGCGTAATAAACGGAATAGAAAAAGGCACACAGAAAAAAAAAACAGCAAAATATACAGCGAAGTGGCTTTTAAATGCGGTTAAAGTAATTGCATTTTTATGTCGGTTAACTTTAGCTTCAAACGATTAAAGATGGGGACAAAAGCGCTGAAAAAGAGAAGCTGAAAAGCAAAAAACCTCGTGGCACACACAAAGCATATGTAATGTGGACTAAATGCTCATTAACAAAAAAAATTCATTCTCTGATGACGACAACGGATACTAAACGGATCTGTAGTGGAGAAACGAATGCACTAGGGTTTTAAAATGAAATGTATGTACTAAATATAAAATGAATGCATGTTTTATATATACACATTAGTTTTTTAATAATACACCAGATTGATTGCTTTGGAAATTAACCATTTAATTTTGATCTATATATCTATATATATAAAAGAGGATGTGTGTATGTATGTAACGTAGGGACTCGAAAACGGCTGAACCGATTTTGATGAAATTTTCAGGGAATCTTCCGAATAACCCCGCGAGTAACATAGGCTACACATTGTTTGGATTTTTCTACATTTAGGGGGTGAAAATGGCAATATTCGATAACACAAGGTATTCCGCGCTTACAAGAAGTAATTTTTTTTGGTTTTTAAATGAGCACAAACCGAAAACTTCAGATATATATTTTTCGAGACCTTCTGCGTAAAACTAATTTCCCAGCAAAGTAAATGAGGTATTACAGAAGCAAATCTATGTATTGGTTAAAAAGTTATGACCTCTGAGAGTTGGCATACGGAAATTAAGTTTCTAAAAATCATTTTTCAGAATATTGGGCGGGATAAAAAACAATGTCAAAAATATACTATTCTCTTCGTCTTGGTCTCCAAACATCGGGATGGTACGTCTGACGTAACTGAAAAATTGCTCAAAATATACCTAAACCTGAAATATTCATGCTTCTCAGCGCGAACTAGGAATTGATTGTAGACATATAGTTTCTAAGCGAAATTGTCTAAGAATTCATCGTACATTGCGATACTGGTATACGATTACCACGTTTTTTTAGAGGCGAACAAATTGTTCCGCCCTAATGAACAGGCTATTTGGAACTTAATAAGTAAAAAGTGCCGCGGCGCTGCCACGCACTTCAATAGTTAAATATTTAAACTGTATCAAATAATGGTCCGTACACCAGTTACTTTTCAGAAAAAAATGCAATATTCATTGTAGTTATACTGGAAAACACCTTTTGTTTTATTGGGGCACAATTAACATTTTTAAAGTATGTCAGAGATAACATAAGCAAATATTTGTAAATACCCTATATATGGGGTAATTTTTTTTGACGTATAGAACTTCTTTTAGTATACTTTGGAAAATCACCATGTAAAAACTACACAAGAACAACGTTTGCAAATCTTGCAAATTTATTTTCAAAATGCACGTTCTGTTCGCCAAACTTGTGGAGCCCTTTGTGAAGTTGAGGGTGCATATAATGATCCATCTCAGCAGCTAATAGAAGCCATCGACGTTTTAGTCGTAAGTGTGACAGGGGACTCGAATTTATCAAACCGACGCCATTCTCAGCAACTCAGTCTATACAAATGCTGAAGAAAGATCTTGGCCTGCATCTATATAAGATCTAACTGGTGGAAGAATTTGAGCCAGTGGACGATCAAGTGATTTTTTTTATTTATCATGTCATTGCACATTATTTGAACGAGAAATGGTTCCAACACGACGGTGTAATATGCAATACAGCGCGTGAGACCATCACTTTGTTAAGCCAAACATTGGTGACCGAATTATCTCAAAAAAATGGTAATACGAGTTCAATACAAAAATTGTATTCCGGAATATTCTTGATCCGTGTGATAAGAAGACATGACAAAAGAAGTTTTTATGGCTAAAGGCATGAAGCTTCAGACGGAATTTTCATTTGCGGTCAATAGGCGGAGAAGGCATGACAAAATGTTTTTTATGCCCAAAAAGATAGTTAGTATCCGCTACTACAGATCAAAATAAAAATTATTTAAATCAGCGGAATGTCTGTTTCCGATTTTTGGAAGAAGTGGCTTTTCGCCCTACATACAGAAAAAACTTAATCTACATGTAAGCACTATAGATATGACTTTGCTGATGAACGTTTTCAAAGTACTTTGTAGACCTAAATGTGAAATATATTACAAGTTAATGTGCAATAGCGAAGCATTGCCACTAGTAAAAACTAAAATGGATAGGATGAATATAAGTTTAAAGTATTCAAAGTAAACTATTTTCAACTTCCTGAAAAGTTCCTTTAGAAAATATACATTTTTGGAGAGTACTTACTTACTTAGCTGGTCCTTCTTTGCAATCCCAGTGGATTATATACCGCACGTAGAAAAACATTATAAGCGCCTCGATCTTCTGCGCTTCTTCTCCAGTTAGTCACACCGAGTTCTGTAAGGTTCTCAGTAACCTGGTCTTTCCAAAGGAGTTTTGGTCGCCCTCTTCTGCGCCGTCCATCGAGTTCATTGTCGAAGACTTTTCGAGCTGGAGCATTTTCGTCCATGCGTACAACATGACCTAGCCAACGCAACCGTTGCACCTTAATGCGTTTGACCACGTCAATGTCAGTGTACAGCTCGTATAGCTCATGATTCATACGACGCCGATACTCTCCGTTAACGATGATGGGCCCATATATTTTAAGGAGTATTTTTCTCTCGAATACCGCCAGAACCGATTCATCCGCTTGTGCCATAACCCAGGATTCTGAGCCATACATTAAGACAGGTAGAACCAGTATCTGGTATAGCTGGAGTTTTGTTCGTCAAGAGAGGGCTCTGTCATTGAATCGCATGCTTAGTCCGTAGTAGCATTTATTTGCAAGCAGGATTCTTCTCCGGATTTCTAGGCTGACATTATTTGCTTTGTTGATGGCGGAGCCTAGGTAGACAAAATTATCTACCACCTCGAAATTATAGTTTTCAACGTTCACGCAGTTTCCCAAACGAGTAGATTCTTTGTTCGTTGAAACTAATAACTTCGTTTTGTCCTCGTTCACCGTTAGGCCCATTTTCGCTGATTCCTTCTGAATACCTGAGAAGGCTGCAGTCACATCCCGCAGTTTTCGACCGATGAGGTCTACGTCATCAGCGTACGCGAGTAGCATGTGGCTTTTGTTGAATATAGTGCCACTCGTGTTTACTGCAGCTTTTCTCATTATCATCTCCATCACAATGTTGAACAGATCGCACGATAGGCCGTCGCCTTGTTTTAGGCCTCGTCTGGTATAGAATGGCTCCGTAAGGTCCTTGCCAATCTTCACTGAAGACTTCGTGTCAGTCAGCGTCAGTCCGTAAAGACTCAGCCATGACAAACTCAGCCATGACTTCGAGAAATTTCTGACGTATCGGGCGGTCGAAGGCAGCTTTATAGGTGACGAAAAGATGACACTTATCGATCTGTTTCTCTTGGGTCTTTTCAAGGATTTGCCGAAGTGTGAAAATCTGGTCAATTGTTGATTTTCCAGGTCGAAAGCCACACTGATAAGGCACAATCAGGTTGGATAACACTGGTTTTAGTCCTTCACATAGCACACTCGACAGGACCTTATATGCGATGGGTAAAAGGCTGATCCCGCGGTAGATGGAGCACACACTTGGATCACCTTTTTTCAGCACAGGACATAATACGCTTAGTGTCCAATGATCGGGCATGCACTCGTTAAGCCAAACCGTGCGCAGGAGCTGGAGCATGCTCGTGATCAGCTTCTCGCCACCGGATTTGAAGAACTCTGCCGGAAGTCCGTCGGCACCTGCTGCTTTATTATTTTTCTTTTTATTTTGCTCTTCTTACCTCGACTTGATTTGGTGCTGGGCAATCTAAGAAGTCGTCGACATTTAGTGTGATACCTTCACATGCGCTGCCTTCTGCAACCAACAGTTGCTGGAAGTGTTCTCTCCATATGTGCAGCACACTCTGCGTATCCGTAATCAGATTTCCATCATTGTCCTTACAGGTGGGGAGGTCATTACCGTATCCATTTGCTCTTACTTTTTGGTAAAATTTTCGGGCCTCGCATCTATCCCTGTATCGCTCTATATCCTCATTCTCCCGTTCCTTCATCTGACGTTTTTTTTCGCCTAAATAGCTGCCTCGCCTGTTTTGCTTTCTCCTTGTGCCGTTCCCTAACAGCACGGGTTACAATTGACTGTAGCGTTGCCCTAGCATCATGTACCTTAAACGCTATGCGACATTCTTCATCGTACCAGGATTCGTCTGAGCGCCGTTTTTCATATGCTAGCACGGTTGTTGCGGCGGTTGCCATGGAATGCGCAATATGCTGCCATTGTGTATCGGGAGCGTCAGAAGTAGAGGCGTTGTGTCGTAGTAGTTGGGAGAGCTGGTTGGAATAGGCAGTGGCTATCTCTGGGGTTTGCAGCTTCGCGATGTCCAGCTTTTTTTGTGTTTGATTACAAGCGTTTTTCGCTCTGGTTAATCTTGTGCGCACCCTGGCTGCAACATGGGATTGATCCGAGCAAATATTAGCACCACGGTTTACACACGTCCATGACACTAGATGCATGCCTTCCATCAATTACCACATGATCAATTTCATTTTTATCGGGGATAGCCAAGTTGCCTTGTGGTTATCTTTGTGCTGGAATCTGGTTCCACTCACTACCATGCTCCTTCCCGCTGCGTGATGTATAAATATTTCGCCTTGATGCGGATTATGGCTATTCGATCACTAACAGGATTAAACCGCGAGACAAGATGTCTGAGTCTCTCGCCAGCTACAAATCCACATCCAAATTCGTGCTTTTCCGCATGGCAGTTTTAATAGATATCACAATTTTTACGTCGCGAACATCCTTGTCCTGTCCATCTCATCTCCAGGATGGCAGTGATATCAGCCTTATATTTTTTGAGGACTTCCGCCAGTCGGAGAGAGTCCGGATGTTCCAAGTGCATATTCTTAATTCGTGGTACTTATTCTGTTGGCAGGGGTCGTCAACATTTGGGTGGTTCCGTTTGATACCTTTTCTTATTCATGTTTTCATAGCCAGTAAAGGACCTGAACCCGCTTTCAGAACCATCAAGGTTTGTCGCTCACTGCCGCCATCTACCGCTATTCGTGATAAAAAAAATATCACAAACAACTTTGCCCAAGTGCCAGGAGAATGTGAGTCGGCTTGAGATGCAAGATTCGCTTTATTACTAATCACTGTAAGGAATATTAGCAAAAAATCTGTAAATCACTGTCATTGATAAGATGTCTTTTGTTCTCAGTAATACCGACGACCACCCTCATGTACATGACCTGTCCGACATAAAAGCTATCAAACATTTTGCCAGCTGAATCATTAGTAATTTGTCTATAAAAATAATAATAGCTACACAATTTTTTTTATGTTTTTTTTTTTAATCTATCTTTTTTGTTAAGTTCCGTTAAACTATGCACTTAGTGCACTCCAAGTTCTACTTAAAAAAAAGTGCTCTTCAATATCACTTTATTGTCTGTGTCATGAATATTAAATGTAATTGCATCTGACATTAACATCTGATGACAATTGGATAAAAACAAATATTTCATTGTATGTTAAATGGTCTCGAATAATGGAAATACATAATCGAAGAAGGAAATACGTTTGTCTATTGTTAATCGACTGCACTGTTAGTTTGTAATTGTGTAACATAAAAACTCTAGTTAAATTTAATAGTTTTTATTAACACATTTTTCACTCAATTAACTTTAAATTTGACTTTGAAATGTTATGGCATAATGGACAGCTTATCCATAGAAAAAATAAACGTACTTGACATACGACAAACGACCTTTATTGTCATTATCTGGTTGTATGAATTGACATTTGAAATCAATTGAAACGATTAAAACTACACTTTTTGTTTTGCGATTGTAAAATGTAATGACAAAAAGTGATTATGATGTTTGAGCCATACAAAAGAAAAAACAAAACAAAAATGTTTATAATTTGTTCTTAATCGACCATCATGTTTAGCGGTTTTTGTATCTATATTGGGTTTTTGTAGACAAGGACTATGAGGAATTCTCAGTGTGCAATGAGTTGCCTGCAAAGTTGTTTACAAATGGTTATACAAATTAAAAATAATTACAAAATGGGAAATTAAAGTTCAATTATGCAGTAAAAATACAAAAAAATGATAAAAAAAAATAAATTTATTTAAATGTTCAAGAATGTGATATTTTAAATATATTAAGCTTAATTGATAAAAATTTAAATAAAACATAAAAGTCAATACTTTTTTTATTTATATAAATGTACACTATGTCACATGAATCATATCTTCCTTTATTATTGCCCTATCGTAATAACATTAGGTTTATGATAACGATCTAAAATTCCTTAACTAATCTTTTTAAATCCATCCATATTAAGTTTGAAAATATAATTTTATAATTTTCTTTGTTTTATATCTAAAGCCAATAGTTAAAATAGGATTTTCACTTTAAGCTACTTTAACCTTTTTCTGCATAGACAGCAGAGAGTTGTTGTTTCTACCTCACATGAAAAGCATTATCTTCACAAATTTCAATGAACCAAGTAAGTTTGTGAATAATCAAAAAAAAATTATAAATCTAACCCAAAGTTATGACATTGTTGTAGTTTTATTCTCTGGCACGCTAAATATTTATACGAGCGATGACCATAGGCAAATGGAATTTACTTGTTTCATAGTTACAAAAAAAAATTAAAAAACTCACATAGAAAATTTGAAAAAAAAACAATATTTACACTTTACTTAAAAAGTACAGGATGGAAAAAAGAGGAGCAGTGAATGAATATGTAAAAGCTTTATAAAATTTAAGCAAATTTTAACGCAACCTTTTTTAAGTAGTAGATGAAAGTGATATGAAAATCTAAAATAGGGTTGAAGTAAACAAAGTGTTGGTTACCCAAAGCCCAAAGCAGTTGTTTGGTATGCTTTTTCGTACATTTGTGTGTTTTTGTTGTTGTTTTAGCATTTGATGCACACTTTAGAGGACAGATTTGGAAGATAAAGTTGTAACACCAGCACATATTTTTTATAGCAAAGTAGAAGATACATATGAAACTATGTCGTAATATTGTCATATTGTCAGACCACGAAAATTAGGCCGTACATTCTCGTTATAGAGTAGGTGTTCAATAAGAAAGAGAATTTTCGAATTTCCTACTGTCAGGGATCAAAAGGGATGAAAATGGAACCATCACCAAGACCAAGCGGCTAATGCTATAATCCCGAAAATCTATATAAGCATGGGTTCTATAGAATTAGAGAGCAGCTCAAAGTAACTTTCCGAAATGGGATTTATCAATATCCGTATTGTTAGGCGTAAAAATGACCCCAAAAGGGATAAAACTGATACCATCACCAAGACCAAACAGCTAAAGCTATAACCCCAAAAATCTATATAGGCATGAGTCCTATAAATGCATGAGTCATAAGCAATTTTTCAAAATTCGTAGTGTTAGGGGTAAAAACTGCCCCAAAAGGGATAAATCTGATACCATAACACAGACCAAACGGCTAAAGCTATAATCGCCAAAATCTATATAAGCATGGGTTCTATAGAATTAGAAAGCTGCTCATAGTGTATTTTCGGAATTTGTACTTTTAGGGCTTGGAAAGACCCAAAACGGATGAAACGAGTACCATCCCTAAGACTCAACGCCTAAAGCTATAATAGCGAAAATCTATATAAGCATTTGTCCTATAAAAGCAAGGCTCATAACTAATTTTTCGAAATTCGTACTGTTAGGGGTATAAAATTCCCAACAAGGGGTAAACTGGTACCATCGCCCAGGCCGAACGGCTAATGGTAGAATTACAAAAATGGGGTTGAATATAATTTATTTGGGGTGGTTGCACGATATGAAGAAATTTTTCGAAAATTCGTATTAATAGGGGTTAAAAGAGATAAAACTGATACCACCACCCAGACAAAACGGCTAAAGGTAGAATGGCAAAAATAGGGTTAAATATTTATTTCTTGGAGTACTTGTGCCAGTAATTATGGGATCGGCCGTTTTTGAGATAAGGGTTAAATAGGCCCAAGAAAGGTTAAAACTGTCACAATCAACCAGACCAAACAGCTAAAGGAAGTATCGCCGACTACTTAATACAAATTTTTTGGAGAAGCTATGCGGTATCAAAGGGATTATTTTGATTATTGCGATATCAAAGGCATTATTTTGTACTTTTTATGGGGTAGTTGTGCGATATGAAGAGATTTTTCGAAATTCGTATCTTTTGTGAAAAAGTGATACCATAGCCCAGACGAAACAGCTAGAGTAAACAATCACAACAATTGTAATAAATAGATGCGACGTAAGAGGTCTCACCACCCGGAACTTACCACTAAAGTTATTTCACTTAACAACTATTTACGTTTAATTAGCGACGGAGCAACGCGAGCCGGGAAAGCTGGTTGTATTAATATTTTCTTTAACCAGTGCAGAAATTTCATTTATTTGAACTGACTGATAAATACCCTCAACCTAAGTAAATGAACATAGCACCAACCTATGGTTAAACAACCTCGACCATTATAACCTCGACATGAAAAAGCTTTGGTCTACTATTAATAGTCTTTCTGGTTCCAAACACTTCCAAAATCTCACTGCTAACGAATTCAACATTACTCAGATGCAAAACAGTACGCAGCTCAGTTCTGCAGACAATTTGTAGAATATCCTCGCAGAATCGGGACAAAAGAGCCATAATCCGGAGATTAAAAAAAGATTAAGAGAGATTCGGAGCCCCAATCATTCATCCTCGATGAAGTGAAAAACATTATTTCCCAGGCAAAACCATCTAAAGCTCTAGGTCCCGATGGTATCTCTATGTTAATGCTGAAGTAACTTGGTACTGTAGTACTGGAGATCCTCTTTGACATTCTAGAATTCTTAGTCCAGCAGTTGGTTATCCCCGAAATCAGGAAGGTAGCCAGAATAATATCCATTCCAAAATCTGACAAACCCGCTACAAAAGGACAGTTATACCGCTCAATCTCCCTTCTATCACCTGTATCAAAGATTTTGGAAGCGCTACTGTTACCAACCCTAAAGGAGCACTTTCAGCTCGCATCTCACCTGCACGGCTTTAGGAAATCTCATAACACGACAACGGCTTTAAATTTGATAGCAACACAGATCGCAAATGGCCTCAATCAGCAAGGACCATGTCAACGCACTGTTGTGACTGCTCTGGACCTATTCAAAGCTTTTGACACGGTTGACCATTCCACGCTGATCAATAACATCTCGAACTCCACCCTGCCAAATAACATCAATTGCTGGGTCACAAATTATCTCAGAGGCAGACAAGCATTTGTGTAGTTCAGAGGCCAAAAATCAAAATACCGAAAGATAAAGATGGGCGTGCCACAGGGGGATGTTCTATCAACCATTCTTTTTAACCTTAATCTTGCCGAGCTTTCCCCTTCTCCCGAAGGTATCTTGATAGTATCGTACGCAGTATCGTCCGGCGTTAATGTTGACGATATTTGTGCTAAAATTACACAATACCTGGCCCGAACTTTTGAAGGAACGCAAGCTCCAGCTTTCAACTACTACGTCGACAGTGTATCTTCCCACTTTTTTGACAAAAGGAGTAAGGATGGAATTAAACATCTCAGTCGATGGTAGACGCATTACTACAGTCCAAAACCCAAAGATTCTAGAGGTAATCTTCGACAGCCTCCTGTACTTCTCATCGCCGATGTATAAGGCAATCGGTCGCTCTATTCTTAATTACGCAGCCCCAGTTTGGACCTCTTTCCTCAGCGGCACCCAATGGCGAGTACTGGAACCATCGCAAAATGATGCACCGTATCGGTACCGTATGTGTCAAGATAACGAGTGTGGACCATCTTCACGAAGGGACAAGATTATTGTCTGTCAGACAACAACATAATGTGTTGTCATGGCATCCAATCTGCCAAGTCACCCGAACCATCAGTCACTGACGCAGGATCCCCCCCCCCCCACGACTAATCCGAAAGGACTTTCGACGCTTTCGCAACGACCGTTTGCCTACCGTTGACCCTCAGAAACATTTGCACCGCCAGGCGGCTACCGAAGCTCTAAGCAGCTACCGGTGCAACACAGTCCCAAATCAAAACCCTCCAGCGATTACGGAAAATTAGAGGCTATTGCCCACAATTGCGGACAAAAACAGCTCTTGTACAATTAAGATCCAGTTGGTGCAGTTTTCTCAACTGCTACCGCGATCACATAGATCCTGGCACGGTGAACCGTTGCCCCGAATGCCTACAAAGCCCTCATGGCACTGTGGACACTTAATTGCCCAAACTGGCCCACTGACTTGCTCCCAGTGGATTTTCGGTTAAGACCGTTTTCTCCGGCTCCCAGTATCACATACTAATTAATTTAATCTCTTACATCTCCAGAGGAAAGGAATCTCGGCAACAGCTGATATGTTACAACAACAACACACCGAGATCTGCTGATCCATTGTGATTGTCCGTTAGAAAGGAAAGGGAGGAAAAATAAGGGAAAACGGGAGGCATAGGAAGGAAGAGAAAGTCCATGACGAGGAAGCCACCGCAAGAAACGTAATAAATCTCCTACTGGGACTGAGAAGAGAGCCACTAGGTCACATATATATATATATTATTGGTTTCAGTAAACCAAAAAATTTTTTGATTCGTGAGCCTTACATGCAGCTCATTTGTTTTTTTGCCATGTTTGTTATTTCGTGTCCTATCGAAAGAAAACGTATATTGTTGTTAATGTTTTGTCAATGGCTCAATTTTTCTCTTTGGCTACCTTTATATCCATTTATTATATTTGGCAGATTTTGAGAGGATGAAATTTGTACAATGTTTCAAGTCTGTTACCGATATATTCATTCACGCCCATTCTTTCTACCACGATTATTTATCTGAGTGCGTTGAATTTTATTTTATACTAGTGGGCCCGGCAATGCTTCGCTATTGCATATTATCGAATATTGCCATTTTCACCCCCTAAATGTAGAAAAATCCAAACAATGTGTAGCCTATGTTACTCGCGGGGTATTTCGGAAGATTCCCTGAAAATTTCATCAAAATCGGTCCAGCCGTTTTCGAGTCCATACGTTACATATATACATACACACATCCTCTTTTATATATATAGATAACATTCCAAAATCTGAAACATACACAAACAATTTTGTTCAAATTTTGCCCGACACTGCTGCATGTGTTTATTATCAAATACTGTTTGTTAACATACAAAAGAAAAGATAAATTAAGTTGCAGATTCTGTGCCATGTATTAAACACCATGTATTGAACACTATGATCCTATTAGTTTCGCTATTGATTTTGGTTTGCCCTGTGTTACTTTTATATTTCTAAAATTTCAAGGTAATTTAGATTACATATCAAAAAAACGGTGTATTGATTTATTTAATTTTAAAAATTGCTAATGTTGCAAACAATTTTAATCCCATACAAAATCTATTATTTTTCCTATGTCATAATATATTGTGACACCATTACTGCGCCATTAATGAAAATTATTTATTTATTACGAAAACTTAGTCTAAAAATCATTGTAATTTCCAGTAATGGACATTAGCACAATTAATAATAAACCACTTCATTTGTGGCTATATCCACCCAATGCACATTTGGACAAACGATGACATGTCCACCTATCAACGGCGTAAGACACCCTTTGTTGTGTTTGTTAAGTGTTTTATGTTGTTTTCTTGTATTGTATCGAATCGTATTTCTTAGGGTATTTGTATACGCTTATGGTCGGTTCTGATATTTTCTTTACTTCTTCTGTAATATATAACAGCTTTATTTTTTTTTTTTTTGAGGAAAATAATAAGTTTGTAATTTTCGAAGTTAGAATTAAAAAAATAACATATATAAATATCTTTGGAAATCTGACTGATATGAACTTAATTATACCAATAAATCTTATATCCTGAAATAAATTAATTTCTATATGAATTTTATCATTATATTCCAAAATTTTAACATAAATTGTTGAGTTTTAATAATATAATTTTAATAATTTTAACTCCATGATGACTTACTGATAGATAAATCATATTCCCCTTTAATGATACTGTTGTCAAAAGTTCACACACCGACCCAAACAAGTATATATATATTTCTTACCTACGACAATTACTGTGAAACAAATTTAGATGAATGTATAACATTTCACGATTTTAGCAACATTAATTTTAATGATGTTCTATCTGAAACGACAGATATCGATTGGAATGAAATTTCTTACATATCATCTGTCGACGGTCAAGTTGATTTTCTTCAAAATAGTATTAACCGAATTTTTTCCCAGTCTGTTCCATTAAAAAACATACGTCCTAAAAAAGCAAGGAACCCTTGGAACCCAAAAAGAGATTTCTATTACAAGCGGTGGAAACGATTTAAAACTAATACCTTATATGGTGAATTTTCAAATTTTAGAAAACTTGTGAATGTTTTGGTAAAAAGGTATAAACGCCAGTATTATACTCGAAAATTTAACAATGCTGTCGGATCACAGAAAACATGGAAAGTTGTGCGTGAAATTGGCATAGGGAAAACGAGATCTCATTGTTTATTAAATATAAATGTCAATGAAATGAACGAATCATTTATAAATATCCCGATTGTACAATCAGACAGAGAAGTTTATCAACAAAATGCATCGAATAATGCAAACGAAAATGATTTCTATTTTACTTGTGTGAACCAGATAGATGTACTAGTCTGCTGCAATGCAGTTAAATCTAATGCAATTGGTTTTGATAATATCCACCCAAAGTTTCTTCGTATTTTACTACCATATTTATTACCATATATAACATATCTTTTTAATACCATAATAACTAAAAGTTCTTTTCCATCATGTTGGAAGTATGCAAAAATATTGCCAGTACCAAAATCGAATAAGGAGTATCGCCCCATTGCAATCCTTCCATTTTTATCGAAAGTGCTAGAGAAAATACTTCATCAGCAAATCAGCAAACATTTGCTTGAAAATAACTTATTATCAACCAGGCAATCTGGGTTTCGCCCAATACATAATTGAGTTACGGCTCTGATTGATGTGATGTAGGTTGACCACGAACTATTATGCATAAAACTAAAATCTATGTTTAAATTTTCTATCTCTGCAACCAGCCTTTTAGCGTCTTATCTAAACTGAAGATATCAATCGGTTCACGCCAACAACTTAACATCACAGCCAAAATTAGTTCTAAAGGGAGTCCCTCAAGGATCAATTTTAGGTCCACTCCTTTTTAGCATCTACATCAATGATTTAGTTCAAAAACTTAATCATTGCAACATACAGATGTATGCAGATGACATACAAATCTACATTGACAGTGAAATAGATGATGCTAGAAGTGCAGTGCACAAAATCAATGAAGACTTGCAGAAAATATATATTTTTGGGCAACCGCAAACGGATTATGCATTAATCCAACAAAGTCTAAATTCATGGTAATTGGTCGCAAGAACCTTAAACTTAACTTTGATCCAATCATTCTTCTAAACAACCAACGAATTCTTTCAGTTGAAACAGCCAAAAATCTTGGTTATTTAACAATACACTAACCTGGACAGACCATATTAATGTTTTATCAGGCAAAATTTTTTCAATGTTGCGAATGTTGTGGAATATTCAATCTTTTACGCCAACAGATATTCGAATGCTACTGGCAAAAACATATTTAATGCCAACTTTGTTATATGGGTGCGAATTATTCATGAGCTGTGACTCAAAAAGTTCCCGAAAACTAAATATCACATACAATGCCGTGCGGAGATATGTTTTTGGTTTGAGAAAATTTGACCATGTATCGAGCTACGCAAATAAGTTATATGGAATCACATTTAATAATCTCCTTAAAATAAAAGCTCTGATACTTTTACACAAGGTCATATACTCCATGGAACCAAGTTATCTTTACAGTCGACTATCCTTCATTCAATCGTTGAGGTCAAATGACTTATTGTATATCAGATACCGATATCGCATATCAGAACATCAATTTTTCGTTGCGTCGATACGTCTTTGGAACATGCTACCCTCCAATATACAGTTTAATGGTAATGCATCGCACTTTAAAAATTCTATTTATGAGTACTTTAACAACTTATAACTTATACAAACAAAATATTATTTTTTTAATTATTTTTATTATTATATTTTTTTTTTAATATTATATTATATCTACAATTACGTAAAACTTATTTGTAATGTTTCATCTTTAAACTAATACAATTTCTGTACTATAATTATAAGATGATTTGTCTTGTTGTGCAGAAAAAACAATAAATAAATACAAAATACAAAAATACAAAACACAAAAAATACGAGTAGGAAGGACAAAAGTCGTTTAGTTTTGTCGCTTGCTTCTCGATCCTTGAAAAAGTTTAGGTAACATGCCGCATCCATTAAACAAAGATATTCCGTTTACTAATCTCAAGATTCAAATTAATTATGCCGTTACCAACTCTTATTGCATGAAAAGGTTGTAGTAACATATGGCCGCCAGGAGCCAATAATATTTTCGTACTTCACCTTCTTGATTATTCTTCCCTTTCGATTGTACCACGAACTACATAGAAATACGAAACATTGATTAAAGTTTCCTGCTTTATTAACTTTTACTTTAAAATCCAAATATTTTTTGATACAATTACATTAAATCCATCTATCAAATTTAATCTAAAATCCAAACGTTTCAAAAACAACAAAATTTTCATTAAAAGTTTAAGAAAACTTTTACACTTCCTACATATAACTATCACTAAAATATATCAGTATATATACATATATAAATTAACTTATGTGTGTGTGTAAATCGAATCACAAACACTAAATTTTCAAAATTTACAACTTTGGTTTACTACTATTGCATTCAGATTACTTAAATGAGTTGCTTGTGTGTGAGAGTCCTAATATGACGTGTGACATTCACAGCTCATGAACATGAAATAAATGAACGAACACTCTCTCTGACGCCGTCAGAGACATATCAACATTCAAACATATTCCACTTGACACCGCCACCATCATCATCATCATCAGCATCATGAAGGAGGTCACGATGTCTCACATCGTGTTAATGTGTTAATTACACTCATGCCAGGCTACATATAGTTATAGCCTTGGTTGCAAAATATGACCTTATCCTAGAGCGTTACGCTGCATATGAAATTAAGTTTTAATTTAAGTAAAAAGTTATTGGCTTTAATAATGTTGTGCTCTGCTGTGTGAAGGGATTGAATTAGCTTGTGAGAAATTGTTTATTTATTAAAGAGCAGGAGACATAATTGAGGTAGTTAAAAATAGAAAATGATGGAATAAAAGTTTTATCTATCAGATTAATCTATATTTAGATAGATGAAGACAAGTCCTAATAGTGTTTTTTTCTCTTAGGCTTTATATCTCTATGGTCGAGGCCATGCAATGATCAGTGAGCGACAATAAATTACAATATATGAAATTCTGTTGAAGTGGCCACGCAATGAGCGGCATTTCTGAACAGCTGAGAGGCTTTGCTCAGGTATCGTACTTGTTCGACCGTTATTTTGGAAAGATCGATTACCCAATTTTAAAAATGAAAATATAACCAAAAAGTTATGGAGTGAGGTTAGTGAAATTTGTGGTTGCATAAGTAAGATTTAATTTAATTTATATAGTTAGGCGTAAATGTTATGCAGATCGCCTACTGATAGACAAGTATGGTTTATAAGTATCCGAAGACCAAATTTCTCATACCATAGATCACTTAAAGTAGGGCAGTGCCACAGAAAAATTTCATGTGGTCTCATCTTCTTCATCATCGTTGCAACTTCTGCAAAAATCTTTGTAGAAAAGTTGTTACCTCTTAGAGTGTTTATTATCAAAGTTATGTTGTTACTAACATGGAATCTAGACAGGCTAGACGCAAAGCCAAATATATTTTGTCGCTGTACAAGTGGGATTTTTGTATCATCTTCCCTTAGCAATAAGGTTGAGTTTTTCACAGATAGATGTCTCCCCCTTGTAAAAGAAACATCACTATCACAGTAACTATATATGTCCTCATATGAGGATAACCATCGAATAACTCGTTATCTCCTCATTCTTGAACAATGATCGTAGGAATCTGATGGCCGCTAACCACTAACGTACTTAAATAGAACTATTATGTATACCCTTACTTATATGTATAAAGGTAAATATGATTTGAAACGAATATATGGGTTAAACAAAGACCAAATTCGATTCGGGAATTTTTAAAGTTGATGAAGCCATGTCTGTCTGAGTGGCTGGCTGAATTGCTTTTGGGCACGATACCACGAGTTAATCTACGCTGATCCTTACGAAAATCTACCAAAATAAATACTTTCGGAAATTTAATTATGTAGTTGAAGGGGTCGACCGTTGCAGTAAAATTAAAATACGCGACTATCATGAGGGGGACAAGGGATCGATTCCAGTCTCTATCATGTGTTTAACCGCGCGGCCCCATCGATGTTTTCGAAAAAAAACTTTGCAGTACCTCACATACAAATTACTAATTTTACCCTCATTGTTTTATATGCATATCTTTTTTTGAAATTGGTCACATTTAGCGCAAGGTAAACACTTTTCAAACTGACCCCTAATGGTGCCTTCTATAAAAAATAATCAATTTTTGGAAAAACTTATATACTCTTATGTCTTCAACATCGAAAACTACAGTATATTTAAATATGGTAAGTATAATTATACCATCACCCTTAGGGATGAGGATATATATCATTTGATACGAAAAAAAGTTAAACGCATTAAAGGAGACGAGTGAGACCCCAAGTACCAAAATCGTTTAAGACGATTGAGCTATGTCCGTCTGTCTGGCTGGCTGGATGGCTGGTCAGCAGGATAACTCGAGTAAACCTTAACGGATCGGTATGAAAATTTACCAGTATTAATATTTTTCGAAGCGAACTAATGGGATTGTAAGTGGGCAGAATACCCCACCCCTTCTGGTACCTCACATACAAAATTACCTATTTTGGGTAATTAATATTTCTTTCATAACTTCAAAATAGATGACCGGATGATATTTAAATTTAGTCAGTTTATTTATCTTGCAAAAGTAGACAAACCCTAAGAAAACCGAAACCTTTGCCACATCCCTTCTGGTACCTCCCATACAAATGACCGAATTAAACCAAATAGTTTTACATACATATTTTTTTGTTAGTAAACTGAATTCACTCAAATTTTGTGTATGATGTTCGCTTATGAAAATTGGACTCAGGAATGAACAAGGACTATATCGGTTTACGCCTTCTGGTACCTTCCATGCAAAATTACCTATTTTTGGAAAACTAATATTTCTCCAATAACTTCCAAACGGACACTTGGGGGGGGTAATGAAAATTGATCGGTTAATCTGAATCTGAAAAACTAATTATTTGACACACCCCTTCTGGTACCTCCCATACAAATGACGGAACTTTCCCCCATCGTCTCACATACATATATTTTTTGTAAGTACACTGAATTCAGTAAAATTTGGCGTAAGGTGTAAGGTTATGAAGATTTGATTCAGGAATGAATATGGACTATATCGGATCACCCTTCTGGTACCTCCCATACAAAATGAACTTGTTGGGAAAATTTATATTTCTCCCATAACTTATAAACCGGCACCTGGGAGATAGGAGGCAAAGTCTTAGCAACCCTAACTATTTGGCACACCCTTTCAGGTACCTCCTATATTAATAACCAATATTTCCCCTTTTACATAAATATAACTTTTGTAAGTACTCTGAATTCAGACAAGGTAAGCGATCATTGAACGTTGATTTACCAAAAAAAGAATCAGACACGTTGTGTTGCCTCCAATTGTACCTTCTGTACAAATAGTTAAAATTTTGTACGTTTTTGCTCTTCATGCAAACAAAAAATAATTTTAATTAAAAATAAATTTCAATAACTCAAGACTAAAACAATATCTTATATTGGGTGATGGTATTTATCAGTCAGTTTACCTGACTGAAATTTCTGTACTGGTTTTCTTATAATAGCAGACACTTGCTCAGAAAACCGAAGCATTTTCCATACCCCTGCTGGTACCTCCCATACAAATGACCGAATTCACCCTCATTGTTTAAGATAAGGGGTTTGATAGTGCACGTTTTTTTGAATTTGATACGAACAACCCACTAATTTTGTGTGGTTGAGATAGAAATGCATGAGCCAAAATTTGGTGGAGGTGGGATGGTGTTAAAGGACAGCGCATCGCAGTGAAAGTTGGATGGAAAGGAAAAAAAATACACATCAAGAGGTGTAAAATGTATGACCGACCTTTAGTCATTTTTCTCTCCTTACATCTCTACCCAATGCTTCCAACGCTCTAGTTGCCCCAAACGTGCCCCAAGCGGAGTCTTATGTATGAATGACCTCCAATATTTTTGCAACCCCAACAGTTTCCTGGAACACATCTATCACCGCTATCATCAACCCTTAAGATGATTCCCATAATTTGTTGTTTTATTTTGTATAGTTTTTTTTTTTTATATCAGCTACTACCGAACCTTTTGAGCCTCCTAGAGGGGTAAAATGTATAACCGACTGAGGCCTTCTGGTACCTCCCATACAAAATAACCTATTTTTTGAATTTCCTCCCAATTTGTATATTTCTTCCATTACACTCGTCCGTTTGAGTCGAAGATATTTGAATTTGGCCAATATAATTAACTTGTAATCGGAATCTTTTGCCACACACCCTATCTGATACCTCCCATATAAAAGACAGAGTTCACCCATTCTTTTACATACATATCTTTTTCGAAAGTCATATATTCCGTTCGATGTACGCTTATGACAGTTTGACTCAGCAATGAATATGAACTGTATAAGCCGATCCCTTTTGGTACCTCCCATACAAAATGACATATTTTCGGAAAATTAATATTTCGCAAATGGACATCTAGAGGATATTTGACCTGATATCTGAACCTTCGAAAACCGAAACCTTTGCCGCACCCCTTTTGGTATCTGCCATACAAATGACTTAAATTACCACCACAGTTCTACATGCGTGTAGTTCCAAAAAATTTTCAACCCACTCTGAATTTTGATGGCTTTTGATTTTTATGAAATTTCGCGCTTTTTTCTCCACGTTGCTGCCGGTACAATGCCATTTGTTTTAGGTCGAAAATCCTCACATGTTTAATAGCTGTTTAAAGTTGGTTATTTGCAGCATTTTTGTGAAAAGATGGCTGCGTCTGCTACCTCTGTGGTCCGCAGTTTACCGATATCCATCTTTCGTTGTGCCTGGTTACGTACCTTAACTCCGGTAAGGAAGTGATCGGAGTCGATGTTCGCACCCCTGATCACTCGTACGTCCAGAACACTCGATGCATGCCTTCCATCGACTACCACATGATCAATCTGATTCCTCGTCAAATGATCTGGAGATAACCATGTTGCCTTATGAATATTTTTATGGTCAAATCTAGTGCTGCTAACTACCATATTTCTTGCCGCAGAGAAATCAATCAGTCTGATGCCATTGTTCGACGTTTCGGTGTGCAGACTGAATTTTCCGATTGTAGGCTCAAATGCGGTCTCCCTGCCTATTTTAGCATTAAAATCGCCTAGGACAATTTTCATGTCATGGCTGTGGCTACGGTCATATACATTTTCTAGGCTCTCGTAGAACTCGTCTCTGTCCTCATCGCTTTTCTCTTCTGTCGGAGCATGGGCACATATAAGTGTTATGTGGAAAAACTTAGTTTTGACTCTTATGGTGGCTATACGTTCACACACCGGGTTGAACCTTGAGACTAGGTGTCGCAGTCTCTTGCCAACCACAAATCCACAACCAAACTCGTGCTTGTCCGCATGGCCACTACAGTAGATGTCGCACGTCTTCATGCGCGAGCACCCGTGTCCCGTCCACCGGATTTCCTGTAAAGCGGTTATGTCAGCCTTGTATTTTTCGAGGACTTCCGCCAGTTGGATGGAGGCACCTGGTTTATACAGTGTTCTAACATTCCAGGTGCATATCCTCAAATCATGGTCCTTAATTCGTTTGCGGTGGTTGTCAACATTTTGGGAGGTCCATTTTATTATTTTCTTACTTCTTTTCATTGCAATAGTTTAAACGTCGGTGGCGGGTTGCACACCCAGCGCACCACGTCGCAGTTTTCTCCTCTGGGTCAGGCGCTGACCATGGTACCGCTCACTCTGAGCTGACGTGCCTGGGTTTTAGGTTTCGCCCCTCACAGTTAGCCGTGCTCTGACGGGTGTCAGAAGCACGTTTCCAGGCGTCAACACGTGGAGGTACTCCGTTCGCGGTAGTACCACGAATACGGAGCTCTGTGAGTAGACTTGAAGTGCAATTGGCAAGGATCACTCTGGGTTTGCCAATTTAAACCGATCAGCAGCTTTACCTTGCATCACACTCCCGACGCCCAAGCATTCTTGAGTACTGTTCTCTAATATGGAACCCATTTTATACCACTCATTCAGACAGAATTGAAAGAATCCAAAAGTTATTCTGTAAATTTGTTTTCAAAAATCGTAGAGATCGTAGATCTAGTTATTCTATAATGTTTATTTTCAATATTTTGAATAATTTAATTAAATGTAATGAATTGTCTGATTTGGTAATTTTACATTCCCCACCCCGTGAATTGCGGGTAGAAAGACTTTTTATGAAGATTTCCACCGTACTAACTATGGTATTAATGAACCAATAACAAGGTATTTAAAACTTTGCAACAGTTTTTCTTCGATATTGGATTTTAGTTTGCAAAAAAAAAAGCAATTTAAATTAATTTTGCTTAAAATTTTTAATTTAATGTATTTTATAATTAACTTTGTATACTAGTCTGTAAGATATATGTATATCAGTAGACTAAATAAATAAATAAATAAAAAAAAAATAAATAAATAAATTTCAAACTTCCAAAATGATACCACAAAAACCTAAATCTTAAATATATGTCTTCATTGTATTAAGACAAACCCTTTCTTTTGATGAATTTCTACCCGGTATGTTCTGGAAACCTAAATACGAAAACACATATAAAAAGTAAACTAACGGAAAATTCCACATATATTACACCTAATCCGTAATAAGCACACAGCGGTACAAATTCACTAAAGAGAATACCTTAATGTTGACTGCCAAAACGCGACTGTCTTTAATGTTATTTTTTTGTATCTTATTTGTTAAAATACAAAACCAAACTCTCTGTGTCCTGACGATGAAATGCATTTATGTCCACACTGTTGCGCTAAGTTTAGAGTATTTTCGTCTCTATTACTTTTAACATTATCTCTGTCTCTGTTAGAGCTAAACTTGTGATGATAACTTAACATTCAAGAGTAAGAGTAAAGCCATTAAAGGAATTGAAACATTTGAGAGCAAACTGTTAGTCAAAAGAATTTTTAAACAACATGCGGTGCTAACCCTCTGCTTTATCTCTGTGTAGCTGTAGGAGCATTTATCTGTTATAGATGTAGGAGAACAGTTTCGCAGTTGTCGATAGAGAGGACATATGTATCTCTGGTGGAAATTTTGGACAATACTTACCGGTTTGTTTATGTTTGTATTACGTTTCCTTTCTTTGTTATTAAATTATTGCAATGCCGGCTTTTAGATGTTTTGTATAATGACGCGAACTAAAGAGAAGGAGAGAGAGAGAGAGAAAAGTTTTAGGCGTTGCATAAAAGATATAAATAAATAGTGGAATGGGCTGGTAACTCGTTGTTACCATTTACTGTAAATGCACTCAATTATCTCAAAAATGATTTAGGGGAATTTGTTAACCATTTAACCCTAGGTGGACTATTGTAAAACTATTGGACTATTGTGATAGTCACACAAAAATTAAACGAGCAGAAATTTCCACCCACTTTAACATGAATTTCCGTATGTAATGATCAAATATTACTTAGGTGATGTTATTACACGTACATTCAAACAATCGAATTATGTAATTTTAATATGAAAACGTTATTACCGATCAGGAGAATTACTGATGATGATTATAAAACAAAAAAAAAAACTTAATTTCCTTTTACAACCCATGAATTTTTAGATTCACAACTAACGGCACCTACTTGTTTACCGACGAATGCGAACGTCACTGTTTGGGAAGCTTTTACTAGACATGCCGATTAACTCGACACTAATACTGCGAACTTGCTGTCGACAACATTCGAAAAAAATTTTTTTTTTTTGGTTTTTTTTTTAAGATGATTGGAGCCGGGAGTTGGACCTGTGATCTCCCGGATGATAGTCGCGTGTTCTAACCACTATGGCACAGCCGGTCCCAGGTTAGATAACAGCTATTTCACCTGGCCCATACAACCAAGTTTTGGTCGCTCTCATCTTCATCGTGTTTATTACCAAAGGCATTCGAGCAAGAGCATTTTCATCCATTCGTACAACGTATCCAAGCCAGCTCATGCGGTCTATCTAAACGCTATTGACTACGTCGATGTCGTTGTACAGCTCATGGTTGTTTCGACGACGGTACTCGCCGTTAACGATGCGGGACCCAAATATTTTGCGAAGTATTTTTCTCTCGAAGACTCACAGAATAAATTGATCCGCTTGTGCCATTACGCAAAATTCTACGCTGTAGAGCAACCAGGTAGCATCAGTGTCTGGTACAGTTGGATTTGTGTTCTTCGATAAAAGGCTTTGTGATTAAATGCTTGCTTAGCACATTGAAATCAATACTCGTCAGTGATATCTATGTTATCGGAATACTCAAGCAGCATGTGATTTTGTTTACTGCAGCCATCCGCACGATCATCTCTATTATAATGTTCAGGAGATCGCATGACAGACTATATTCTTGTTAAAGGCTCACTTGATAGAAAATGGCTTAGTCAGACTTTTGCCTATTTTCACTTAGGACATCGTGTCTGTCAATGTCATCCCTCAAAGGCGTATCAGCTTTCAGAGAAAACCAAACTCAGCCATAGTATATAATAATTTCTGAAGCATCGAATCGTCGAATGCAGCATTGTAATCGATGAACAGATGGTAGGTATCGATCTGTATTTCTAGGGTCTTCTCTTGGATTTCTCGTTGTGTGAATATCTGGTCGGTCGCGGATTTACCAGGTCTACAGCCAAACTGATAAGGATGGGCTTTAGTCTTTCACGTAACACACTAGACAGGACAAGAAAAAGCTGATCCCGCGGTAGTTGGTACACACACTTGGATGGCGTTTCTGAAGCACTGGACATAGAACACTCAGATTCCAATCATCGAGCACAGCGCTTCACACGCACGTCCATAACGCTTGAGACATGCGTTCCATCGATTACCACGTGATCAATCTGGTTTCTTGTTTTTTGATCAGAGGGTATCTAGGTTGAAATATTTTTATGCGAGAATCTGGTTTTTTGCTGATCCGAAGCTGTCCAGTCTAAATCTGTGATGCAAGATGTTGTTGAGTGAACCAAGAGCATAGGTTCAGCAATCGGGAAATTCCTTTTTAGTGTTATAATCTCCTAGAACAGGTTAAATGTCATGTGCCGGGCAGCGGAGCCTCCAGTCCCTCATACAGTGCATCGTCCTCGTCTTCCATCGGGGCGTGTACACAAATCAGCGTAAAGCAAAAAGAGATTCTGGTTATTCCCAAGAGAACAAGGAACAGGAGGACTCAAATTAGAAAATCCTACATCATGTACTTATTGACAATAAAACTTTTAGATCCTTGGAGGATGTGTTTACTTCTTCAAGAATTGTTCAAGAATGCCGCACGTATCTGAAGGAGACAGCGAGTTATAAGACGGTTATTCTCATGTGGGGACACCCGCTCACTCGTCGGCTGACATACACACTAAGAGCTATATATATGAACCCAGGTGTGCTATGCTGAGGGCGTCTGCCCTAAGCTTACATAGGCTAGTCTTTACTTTGAACCAATTAAAAAATCGTAAGAGGTTTACGATACGGAACTAGGAATGTCTCTCGTCTACCCGATCACTGCAATGTATATCAGGCGGAAATACTTCTGATAGTAAGGTTGATATAAAACCCTCAAATTGTATCAGTATACCTGAATTTAACATATCGCTCATTTGTGAGAAGACCGTCATAACTTAAAAAAGCCGAGATAAAGCATTTAAAATTTTCAAATTAGAGTGACTGCTGAGGAAAGTACGAAACACTTTTGACGCCACTCAGTGAGGGAAATAAATATACATACCATTTTTTGATATTTTATAGATTTAGGTAAGTCCCATAATTCTGCATCATTAGTTACTTAGCTGTCACTTCTTTGCAATCCCACTGGATTATATACCGCACGTAGAAAAATACTATAAGCGTCTCGATCTTCTGCGCTTCTTCTCCAGTTAGTCACAACAAGTTATGTAAGGTTCACAGTAACCTAGTCTTTCCAACGGAGTTTTGGTCGCCCTCTTCTGCGCCGTCCATCGAGTTCATTGTTGAAGACTTTTCGAACTGGAGCATTTTCGTCCATGCGTAAAACATGACCTAGCCAACGCAACCGCTGCACCGTAATGCGTCGGACCACGTCAATGCCAGTGTACAGCTCGTACAACTCATGATTCATACGACGCCTATACTCTCCGTTAACGATGATGGGCCCATATATTTTACGGAGTATTTTTCTCTCGAATACTGCCGCTCTCCGCTTGTGACATAACCCAGGATTCTGAAACATACATTAAGACAGATAGAATCAGTATCTGGTATAGCTGGAGTTTTGTTCGTCGAGAGAGGGCTCTGTCATTGAATCGCTTGCTTAGTCCGTAGTAGCATTTATTAGCAAGCAGGATTTTTCTTCGGATTTCGAGGCTGACATTGTTTGTTTTATTGACGGCGGAGCCAAGGTAGATAAAATTATCTACCACCTCGAAATAATAGTTGTCAACGTTCACGCAGTTTCCCAAACGAGTAGATTCTTTGTTCGTTGAAACTAATAACTTCGTTTTGTCCTCGTTCACCGTTAGACCCATTTTCGCTGATTCCTTCTGTATGCCTGAGAAGGCTGCAGTCACATCGTGCAGTTTTCGACCGATGATGTCTACGTCATCAGCGTACGCGAATAGCATGTGGCTTTTGTTAAATATCGTGTCATTCGTGTTTACTGCAGCTTTACCCATTATTATCTCCATCACTATGTTGAAGAGGTCCGTAAGGTCCTTGCCAAACTTCACTGAAGACTTCGTGTCAGTCAGCGTCATTCCGCAAAGGCGTATCAGCTTCGCAGGATTACCAAACTTAGCCATGGCTTCGAGTAATTTCTGCCATATCGGGCTGTCGAAGGCACCTTTATTGTCGACGAAAAGATGGTACGTGTTGATCTGTTTCTCTTGAGTCTTTTCCAGGATTTGCCGAAGTTTGAATATCTGGTCTGTGCTTGCTCGTATTCAGCTCCTCGCTATCGGACTTGAAGAGCTCTGCCGGAAGTCCGTCGGCTTTATTGTTTTTCAGCCGCGATATTGCTCTTCTTCTGCATCATAAGCTTAAAAATCAAGTTTTTTGAGGTATGCCGATCTTCTCGCAAATGAACGATATGTCCAAGACATATGTCAGTCACTACGACGTTCACCTTAAACGGGTGCAAGGGACAAGGACATTGAAGGAAACTATAGGATAGATAAATATGTTAAACAAGGGACTAACTTATAAGTTTCAACAGAGATACAACGAGTTGGCATGCATCTACCTACTTGTAAGAATATTCTGTACCAATTATATACATATGGGACAAATGTGTCTACATTGAGTAGAGGGTTATCTATGAACTTCATTGTCACTGTCCAAATCATTAGCGTCAATTCTTATACTTGTCTTGACAGGCCATTAGCTGAAAAACAGGTATACGGCAATTGAAGCTGTCTATAAATTTATTTAGCTATGAGAACAATGCAGATCTACTTTGGAAAACATCAAATTCTCGGTTAAGATTGGTAAGGATCACACGGAAATATGTCTCAGGCAGGTTGATAGCTTGTACTGTACACTATGAAGTTATGGAGAAGGTGATGAGAGAGGCTGGTGTCAACATTTCTGGTACCATATTCCTCAAGAGCCACATGCCACTAGCCTATGCCGATGATATAGACCAGAGAATGACAAAATGTATAATAAGAGTACTGTTGAAGTATTAATGTCCAAACGTGTACATGTGTAAAGTGTAAACGATCAAACCATGCCCATACCCGCACACACTTGTGCATTGGTACACCCAAGTACACGAGAACCCAGCGCATGTTGTTACAAGTGTTGGTTGTGTTGGGTGCTAGTTATACATGTCATGTTCCGTAGAGTATGGGAATGTACATGAGTACACATGAGTACTCATGTCACCCGTAGTGCATAGAAGAGTTGACGAATGTAAGAACGATCAAACACGATGATCTATGATGATCATTATCGTAGCTAAAAAACTTCATAATAAAGTTGAGTCTGCTTCGGCTTCAGACCTCGTGTGCGTCGAGTGTATTTTGTGTATACTTGTGTATGAGAAACAAAAGTAAGGGTAGGCAGAAGTAACGATCGTTATAAATGGTGTGCAGACATGTCTTTTTCAACGCAAGTAAGAGTTTGTAAGTATTCTCTGTGTGTTAGGTATAGTTCCACAGAAGTATACAAATTATGGGTATGTACTTAAGTATACATTAATTCCGAGTACTTATTGTCATTCTCTGATATAGACATCCTTGGCCGAAATCAACTGGACGTTACAACAATTTTCCCATCACTGAAAAAGAAGTCAGCAAAAATGTGTTTAGCGGTCAATGAGGACAAAACAAAAATAATCACTTAGACAACAAAGAGTCCTTTCGATGGGGATGTACCGTCAACGGTGAAAATTATTATTTTGAGGATCTTCCATCAATAAGAAATATAATGTCAGCGAAGAATAGTCCTCGCCAATAGATATTTTTACTGTCTTCGGCAGCACTGTAGTAACACCACCTTATCTCGAACTATTAAGAAACAGCGGTACCAGGTGTTCTTTTGCCCGTTCTGTTATATGCTGCCGAATCGTGGGTGCTTACGTCGACGGCCATACAAAATCTGGGAGTATGCGAGAGAAAAGTACTCCGAAAAATGTATAGACCTATCTGTGTCGACGGAAAGTTTCGACATCGGATGAATCATGAGCTGTACGAATGTAGCTAAAAGAGTCTGAATTTAACGACTACGATGATTGGGACATGTTGCCAGGATGGATGTAAATGCTCCAGCGAGAAAGATGTTTGAAGGCGAACCAAAAGATCGGCGCGGAGAGACCCAAACTTCGTTGTTAGGACCAAGTGGTTGGCTATGTGATACCATTTGGTGGGACTAACTGGAGAACGCAGGCACGAAAACGCACTTTTTAATTCTTTAATACTTCAGGCCTCAAATTTATGAACTAAGTTCGAAAGTTGTAATGGGTTACTCAAGTAAGCATGACAACAACTAAACGATTTGGCTAAACTGGTCATACAGCTACTTAGTTTTATTTCGTCTATTTCAACTAAGTTGGTCGATTATCGACTAGAAACACTTGAGAAAACCGAATGTCTTACCACACCCTTTCTTGGTGAAGTAACTATGCGGCTGATAGAGTTACCCATATATGTATTTTTATTATTAAATGTTTCAAATGATCGAATTATGCTTTGGGCTGTGTGGACCGGCCGTGGCATAGTGGTTAGAACACGCGACTACCATGCGGGAGATCGCAGGTTCAAACCTGGCTCCAGTCATCTTAAAAGAAAAAAAATAAATAAAATTTTCTTTTATTGTCGGCTCCCCTCGAATGTTGTTGACAGCAACTTCGCAGTATTAAGCGTCGATTAAATCGTCGCGTCTAGTAAGATCTTCTCAAACAGTGACGTTTGCATTCGTCGATAAACAAGTAGGTGCCGTTAGTTGTGAATCTAAAAATAGAAAGCGTGTTAATTCACAACAACGCGAGAAGCTATCCCATACCTCATTCATGGGGTGCAAATGGAAATTAAGTATGTTTTTCTGTACTGTAGATAGGGTCCAAAAAAAAAGTTTATGTTTTCTCCCTCCAGTTTTGTAGTTTGTCTGCAGACAATTTGAGGACATCAACATTTATTTGGATCCGTACACACTACAACCCCCCGAAATATTATTTACTATGCTGTATCGCCATTTGAAATCCGATCGAAACTAGGCGTATATCGTTATTCATGGTTAATCAAGAGCTTTATTTTGTCTATTGGTAATTTTCGACTGCGACGTCAATTTTAGTTTTTTATCTTTTACTCCGTTTGTTACACCCTATTTATGCCTGTTTCTGAAAAAATTCGGAAAGATCACAAAAAATATGAATATTCCGCATTTAAAGTATAGATTTTTATTCATAATAAAAAAATATATAGATGCTATAAAAGTCAATAGGTCAATAGGTACCAGCGCCAAAAACTCAAAAACTAAAATTGTAATATTCCGGGGAGTCGTAGGGTGCACGGATTTGATGTCCTCAAATTGTCTCAGATAAACTACCAAACTGGGGGGAGGAAACATAAACTTTTTTTATATATATATATATATACACATATATATATGTGTTCCTCTAACTCCCATTGGAGCATAGGGCATCAAAAAAAATAAACTTTTTTTGTCGCCATATAAAGGGACCCTATCTACTGTACTGTATTTTTATACCCTTACCCCAAAAATCCAAATTAAGACCAAATTCGTTTCAGGAATTTTTAAGACGACTGAGCCTGCGCACGGTTTTTATTTCGAGTAAAATCCTTTTGAAAATTTACCATTTTAAATAATTTCTAAAATACAGTTATGGGATTGTAAACAGGCATAATAGCCTCACCGCAATATTCATCAACAGTATCAAACAATTTGCAATAGTAAGGGTGTAATTTAAACAACCAGCATTAACGTATTGTGAAATTACATAAATTTTTCACACTTGACATTTATTTTCTACCATAAACATTTTCTTAAATATCAACAAGGAAAAAAATTCAAGAAATTGCATTACGTCAAGAATCGTCTTAAATGCCAACTTTGCAAAAACATAACAACATTTGGTGAAATATAAGATATCTGCAACCTCATTTTCTTTAAAATTCTACAGTAATATGAATAAAATTTCTGGTATTTAAAAAATCTTAGGAGAAATTCCTTAAATGTGCAAATATACTTAAGAGGGAAAACACAACGTCTCTCATGCCAATATCAAAAACGACATGGAAAATGTACAGACAAATATATATTTTACCATAATATGAACGATTTCAAATGAATTTCATATTTTTTTGCATTCACAGTTTAGACAAAAGTAAATGATATCACTTTTGAAAAGAGAACTATATAATGTAGGATTTAATAACTTCAATATATGACTATATCTCTTTATAATTCTCATTGAAAGCTAAAGTAATTAATTACAAGCGTCTATATATATGTATTGTCTCACTCTGAAAGTTTGATAGCAATTAAATTATTAATAATCTCGTGGAAGTTTTCTTAACAATATGTTTTTTATTTTGTTCTTCATTACACAGCATGGTATTATTTTGTAGCAGTTACAATAAAACTGTTGTATGATATACTTGGAATATAACTTATGATAATCATACGCCACCATATAGTATTTATGTTATGTCAAACAAAAAAGCCTAAAACGTGACAAATTCCCCTATGCGATACTTACTAACATCAAATCGATATTAAATTATTATGGCATGCAACTTGACAACATGAATGATACAGAACTTCTTCTTTTTGGGGCTACTTTCATGTGCAGTTCTCAGAATTGAGTCCCAAATCAATGAGCTGAAAAATGTTGTACTGTAATATTATACAACAATAAAAAATTCTCACACATTTTTGTTTTAAAAAATTGGTGACATGTTATTTCAGATCAGTTATAAAGGGTGTCCCAACAAGAGCGCAATTTTTAAATTTTAAATAAAACAGATATTTTAAAAAAAATCGTAAAACTTTATTATATTGTAAAGTAGACAGAATGAGGTTATGTATGGAACAATATATCGTGCAGATGGCCGCCGCGGCTTTGCTGGCATGCACGCGATCTTTTAATGAAATTTTCAATGACCGTTTCGCATAAATGCTGCGGTATTTCATTAATGCAGCGTCCAATTTCCTCTTTTAAGGCTTGAGTCGTCGTCGGCTTATTCGCGTAAACCATCGACTTCAAAAAACCCCAAAGAAAAAAATCTAATGGTGTAAATCGCACGATCTAGGCAGCCAATTCAGATCTCCAAAACGCGAAATAACAAGACCTGGAAATGACTGATGCAGCAATTGAATTGTTTCTCTGGCTGTATGACATGTGGCACCGTCTTGTTGGAACCACATGCCCTCCACATTCATTTCTTCGTTTCACGATACCGAACACCATTGATTGTTTGCGCTTGACCTGCCTTAAGCGACATCATCACGTACAGCTCCATTTTTACTAACCTCGTACCTTCTACTAGCAAACAATAACAATTGTTCAAATGTCAAACAATGACACTTCGAATGTTGCCAGATTTAAAAATTGCGTTCTTGTTTTGACACCCTTTATGACAAGGCAGAAGGCGTTAATTGACACCACCCATGATAACGACTTTTAAAATGAAAGAATCATACACGACTTTCTGACATGGTCACTGCCACCTAAAAACTGGTCACCGTTCCGACATTGGTAATACTCGATTTCCTCACAGGAAAACTTGAGTTAATCACCCATTTACTTTAATTAAATTTGTGCTCGTTATATATCTGTCCCACAATTCTAAAGCACAATTGCATTATTAATTTGTCAAATGTTATATCAAAAACATATATTGTGTGTGTGTGTGTTTTTTTTGCGCTCTGTCCGTGTCATTCAAATACGTTCCTGTAAACAAACTAAGTTTAAACAATGAATTAATTTCATTTACACTCTCCCCCCTCACCCCCTTTGGAATGCAGACAATAACTCATGTGTAAGCTCAAGTTTATCCATTCCACTCAGTGATTCACTAGCTTCCAGTTGCCATCGTTACGTCTTAACTTGGTGGTGGTAATTTTTTTTTGTTTTTTTTTTTTTTGTCAACTTTCTTACAAATTTTTGCTTAACTACTTTTTGTGGCGCCACGTTCTCTTTGCCCCCTCTCTCAACCGACCCATGAATATGGCAGCTGTGCCTTTAGAATACGCGGAAACTTTTTTCTGTTTTTTTTTCGCCTTTCTCATTTTGCCTGTGTGAAACATAGTTTGTCTTTACTTGAAGCATCATAATTTCGCAGTTAAGTCGATGTTTGAACATAAGAAAAAATTGAATTATTACAACTTCTGAAGGCAAAGACAATATAAATCCTGACACGAGTCTGGCGTGAAGTGATTTTTTTCTTCTGTTTTTTTTTTTTTTTGGTTTTCATACATTTTGGTTTACTTTTAACAAAATTTGTAGATTTTTTCTAGCGTCAATAAAATGTAAGAAAAATACGCTGGAAAAAGTGAAGTTGACTGTTGTCAACAGCATTAAGCAAATATGTCTGTGATGTCATTTAGTGGTCTGGGCTTTGCAGCAAACGAAGTATGAAATATCGATTAATTATCAAGTGCCACAGTTATATGACCTTATGCTAACTTATTAATTGAACAAATGGCAGACATGATCCAGGAAACTTTTTATTGAAAATGGTTACATTGAATCGAATGAATGCATTAAATAATAATTTGGTTGGTTTTTTATTTAATGGAATTATACTGAGTACTTCAAAATAGAGCCTGAAGTATTGCGATTTCGAGTCAGTAATTGTTCATAATAATGGAAATAAAATTCCAGGATTAGAGGAATGAAATGAACAATTTTTTTTCCATTTTTTGCAGTTGCAATTAAGTTTTATTGTTTTAAATGCTTAATATCGTAGGCTCTATGACGATAGTAAAAAGTTCACCTATCATATCTGTATGTAGGGCGAAAAGCCAATTATTTCTCAAATCGGACATTCTGCTAAAGTTCAAAGTTCAAAATTCAATTTTTATTTTTTCTGTAGTAGCGGCACTTTTTATTTCTTTAGTTCCAAATAGCTTGCTCATTAGGACGGATCAATTTAATCGTAGACCAAAATCGGAACCAACTTTCAAAGGCCATAACTTATTTTTCATAGTTTTCCGCAGAAGATAAAAAAATATATCTGAAGTTTTCGGTTTTTGCTTATTTAAAAACAAAAAAAAAAACTCTACCTATTTCTAGGCGAACTGCAATATAATATGGAATTTAGAGGACGATCAAACTATTACTATGGCAGTTATAACTGGGATGTGGCACAGCCCACTTCCACCCTTGCAGTAATTTATACTGTAACAAATCTTATCTATATACCTCTGATAGTTCACGAGATATAGCCTTTTTTACTTTCAAGGTGTATGGGCGGTGCCACGCCCCTTTGTCCAATCACAACCTATTATAGCCGGAGACTATCAACAGGTCAACAGTACTACTTGGTAAATTTTTCGTATCAATCTGTCTATTTGAAAAGCCGTTAGAGCGATTTTTTAAAAGGGGGCGTGACATACCTCTGATAGTTCATAAGATACAGCCCTTTTGATTTTCAAGTTGTATGGGCGGTGCCACGCCCCTTTGTCCAATCACAACCTATTATAGCCAGGGACTATCAACAGGTCAACAGTACCACTTGGTAAAATTTTCGTATCAATCAATCTATTAGAAAAGCCGTTAGACCGATTTTTGAAAAGGGGGCGTGGCAACGCCTTCTTCCACCTTGGCTGTAATTAATACTGCTCCAACAACATATATAACAAATCTCATCTTCATACCTCTGATAGTTCATGAGATACAGGCCTTTTGATTTTCAAGTTGTATGGGCGGTGCCACGCCCCTTTATCCAATCACAACCAATTATAGCTAGGGACTATCTACAGATAACCAGTACCAGTTGGTAACCTATTATAGCCAGGGACTATCAACAGGTCAACAGTACCACTTGGTAAAATTTTCGTATCAATCTGTCTATTAGAAAAGCCGTTAGAGCGATTTTTGAAAAGGGGGCGTGGTAACGCCCACTTCCACCTTGGCTGTAATTAATACTGCTCCAACAACATATATACCAAATCTCATCTTCATACTTCTGATAGTTCATGAGATATAGCCCTATTTATTTTCAAGTTGTATGGGCGGTGCCACGCCCCTTTATCCAATCACAACCAAATATAGCTAGGGACTATCTACAGGTCAACAGTAACAGTTGGTAAAATTTTCGTATCAATCTGTCTATTGGAAAAGCCTGCAGAGCGATTTTTGAAAAGGGGGCGTGGCACTGCCTACTTCCACCCTGTCTGTAATTGATAATGCTTCAACAATATATATGTATATCAAATCTCATCTTCATACCTCTGATAGTTCATGAGATATAGCCCTTTTAATTTTCAAGTTGTATGGGCGGTGCCACGCCCCTTTGTCCAATTAGACCGAATTGTAAATCTAAACCACCCGGGGCGCCACCCAAACGCATACAACAAAATTTATGCAAATCGGTCCAGCCGTTTGGGAGGAGTTCAGTCACAACACACGTACAGTAGAATTTTATATATAAAGAAGATAAATGATCAGCATCGAAATCTGAGTCGATTTAAAGGTGACCGTCTGTCCGTCTGTCTGTTTGTCTGTCTGTCCTCGCGATTACAGCCGCAGTTTAAGAGATATCGAGCTGAAATTTGGAATGCAAGCTTCTATCATCAAGGCGGAGGTTAAGTTCTAAGATGAGCCCAAAAACTACTCCCACCTCCCATACAAACTCCCCCTTTTTGGGAGTCTGTCCCTGCGATCACAGCCGTAGTTAAAGGGCAATCAAGCTGAAATTTTGTATGTGAGCTTCCCTACACTAAGCGGAGGTTGAGTATTAAGATGAGACCGATCGGTAAAAAACTACTCCCACTTCCCATACAAAATCCCTCTTTTTGGGGGTGTCCGTAT
Organism: Muscina levida; assembly: GCA_964034835.1. Classification (NCBI taxonomy): domain Eukaryota; kingdom Metazoa; phylum Arthropoda; class Insecta; order Diptera; family Muscidae; genus Muscina; species Muscina levida. The sequence continues at coordinate 123,917,789 of OZ035881.1, forward strand.
GTCAGTCCCCGCGATTACAGCAGTAATTTATGAGCAATCAAGCTGAAATATTGTACCCAACCATTGCTGCCCTATATGGAGGTTGAGTTCTAAGATGAGCCCGATCGGTCAAAAACTACCTCCACCTCCTATACAATCTTTCCCTTTTTGGGGACTGTCCCAGCGATTACAGCTGTAGTTTAAGGGCAATCAAGCTGAAATATTGTATGCACTACACTAAGTGGAGGTTGAGTAGTAAGATGAGACCGATCGGTCAAAAACTAATCCCACTTCCCATTCAAACTCTACCTTTTTTGGGGTGTCCGCCTAACTGCCCCGCGATTACAGCAGAAGGTTAGAAAATATCGAGCTATAATTTGATATGCAAGCTTTAATCCGATAATAGAAGCTTACGTTGTAATATGAGCAATATCGGACGTAAACTTCTCCCACCTTCCATACAAACTCCCCCTTTTTCGGGGTGTCCGTCTGTATGTCCCTGTAGTTTAAGAGCTTTCGGGCTGAAATTTGGTATGTAAGCTTCTGTCCAGAAACAGAGGTTAAGTTCTAAGATAAGCATGATCGGATTTAAACTACCCACACTTCCTACACAAATTCCCATTTTTTGGGAGTTACAAAATGCATAAAAATAGGCTCCAACTCACCAACTCATAAACTTATCGGTAAATCGAATAAAATCGATAAAAATTATTGACAAAAAATGGATGTGTGAAGCTAAAAGTAACGTACACTTCTCATCAACTCCCCTGTTTTGTGTGACCAGATTTCCATCCATGTCCTTCCAGAAGGGGAGCCCATTACCGTAGCCTTTTTCTCTTACTTTCTGGTAAAATTTTCGGACATCACCTCTATCCCTGTATCGCTCTATATCCTCGTTCACCCGTTCCATCATCTGATGTTATTTTTCGCTTAAATAGCTGTCTCGCCTGTTATACTGTCTCCTTGTGCCGTTCCCTAAAAGCACGGGTTACAATTGACTGTAGCGTTGCCCTATAAGCAGCATCCTGTACCTCAAACGCTATGCGACATTCTTCATCGTACCAGGATTTGTCTGAGCGCCGTATCCTAGCACGGTTGTTGCGGTGTTTGCCATGGAATGCGCAATATGCTGCCACTGTGTATCGGGAACGTCAGAAGTAGAGGCGTTGTGTCGTAGAAGTTGGTAGAGCTGGTTGAAGTAGGTAGTGGCTATCTCTGAGGTGTGCAGCTTCGCGATGTCAAGCTTTCTTTGTGTTTGGTTACGTGCGTTTTTCGCTCTGCTCAATCATGTGCGCACCTTTGCTGCCAACAGATAATAATACGAGCCAATATTAGCACCACGCATCACACGCACGTACATGACACAAGATGCATGCCTGCCGTCAATTACCACATGATCAATTTGATTTTTGGTGTTTTGATAGGAGGATAGTTTAGTTGCCGTGTGGATATCTTTGTGCTGGAATCTGGTTCCACTATCGTGGCCGGGGCAGCGGTCGTATGTTTACAGAAGCCGCGTGATTCGCGTATTCCTCTCTCACTGGGACCTGTTTTGTCTATGATCGTTGGATACACCTTATTTATAAGTTACTCGATTTTACAGGATGCACTACGTTGAAGATGAGATGTAGTATGCACCGCGATGAAGCAGTGTTTTTATTGTATCATAAAAGTTCTTTTATTTCCACTATTTTAGCAATAAAATAGTGGAAGCCATGACAAGCCAATGTGTAAAACATTGGTGATTCACCCAAAATATCAAAAAGTACTTCAAGATCAGTATTTACGTTATCTTGTTTACCGATGAATACAGAAATAGAACACTGGTGTCCAGCATGATAGACGCGTGATCTAACCCTCCTGCCACGATCGGCCCCAACTTCAGACTCTGACTCAAAACTACTGGATCTGAAAGTAGAATTCTAGATCTCAAAGCAGGAAAGAAAAATGGTAAACTACACTTTGTAACAGTCATTTGGAACTTGTGGAGTGGCCTAGAGTATGGTGTAGTTCTGGTCGGGTGCAACATGAATCTGTGAACCAAGTTTCCTAACATGCTCAAAATCTTGACTTACGGTTCAAAAGCCGGTTTCATTCCATTTACCTCACTTATTAGCTGAAAACTCAGTCAGTTCTGAACCGATTTTGAATTTAATAATGGATTTGGAAGGAAGCCCTTTCCAACGATATATGTATTTATATATATACTAGCTGACCCGGCAAACGTTGTTCTGCCATACAACTTCTGACTCGGCGAACTTCGTCTCGCTCTAAGTTAACGCCTTCTTATAAGCTCCAGAGTAATATTAAAACACACAGTTCAAATTTTAATGTGACTTATTTGAATTTAATCGAAATCAGTGAAGAGCGGTCTGATAAACAATGTTTTTCGATTTGTTTTTCGGCGCTAAAATAAACTGAGAAATTCGAGGTTGATCCCACAAACTTCCAATGATTGGCCTTGCGATTTATTGTTGTCATCGCAAAAGCCAATCGAATGGGGAAATGAGGATGGCGAGAAGCGTTTGACGAAAATCTTCCGACAGAAATATTGTAGCCCGCACCAAATCGTTTCGAATCACCTCATAAATCCTTCATCTTTCGGTCAACTGCCTAGAATGCTCGTTGAAGCGCTATCGTGCATTCATCCCAAATGATGATTTTGCATTCTCGCAACAATTTCGCTGTCGCTGAACTTCTGGATATTGTGCCCAATGGCTTGTCAACTGTGAGAAGATTCATCGCCAACTTCAAAGCGGGGTGTGCAGTTTGACCGCCTTTCAACAAAGTGGCAGCAGATGATGCAACAGCTAACGCAATTTGCGATCGATACGCATAAAAATTATTTGAGCTAACCTTTTTATTCGTTTCTTTTCCTGATTACTTGTAAACAAACCTGTCGTTGTATTTACCATCTTTATTGTGGTGATATTCGCCCTCTCCACGGCAGAACATCAACAGGTATTGAAGTGCATCATATGACCGATGAGTTTCCCGACGCTTGAGAACAATATCGTGTGATTCAACATTTTCACCCTGCAGTACCTGTGAAGCCGTCGATATTCATATGAACAACTTTAAATGCAGTTATCTCCTAACAAAAATGTTCGATCGCAAAAAGTATACAGTTGGGATCTCATCTTAAAATAGATTGGGATCTCACCTTGAAATGAGTAGCACGCCGTCGATATTCATATGGAATGGTAAAATAGTGGTTAACATGCATGTGATCAAATCGATACCTTAATTCTAAGCCAAGGTATGTGTAAATTTAAAATTTGACAGAAAACGCCTTTAAAGTTTGTGAGTACATCATATAGATTGCACTTACATGTTAAGTTAAAATATCCTAAATCTACTAAATCATGTATTCGAAAACCGAATTGTTGGATAAAGGTATTTTTCGAATAAACCGGAAACCGGTTTTCTGAAAAATTCAAGTATTTGAACACTATAATTGTATCCAATGTGGAAAATATTGCAACTGTTCGATTATTTCGTGTTTTATTGAAGTAAAAATTGCACAACGTTGATCTAGTTCTATTGCCGAATCACCAACGAAATAGATCTTAATGAACTTATGATCTTCGGTTGGTGGTGGTAACAAAGCGGCAGCTCGATGATGTATTTGCCCTTGAATCGGAATGAGTGGAAGCAATTTCGAGCAAAACGGGAGGAATAGTTTTTAATAATAACACTGACACAAAATCAAACGTTAGGCAAAACCTTGCCTCAGTTTACACTTTGCTTAAGAAATTCCTAGAATATTTAATATCATTAAATATTATGTCTTCGTTTCGTTTAAGCAACGAAAAGAAATAAAATGTTTTTGCGACCCATTTTAAAAAAGTGAAAAAAATATTTTTCACAGAGCTAGGAGTTTACTCAGCTCCAGTAATACTATCTGAACTGCATAACTATGTTCGTGCGTTTTTTTTTCACTGTTACACTGTGTAATGAGACGCCATTACATTTTAACTCGGATTGTTGCCGGATTGATCAACAACTTCGGCTCCGAATGACGGGATTTTCCGATTGTAACTTCAAAGCATTGCAATGCTGGCATACGACAGACTATGAACCGATATCAACGCAGCGAAGATCTTTCTAGGCGATTGTGGAATGGTATTCAAAAGCAGCTCGATTCTAGTCTATATTTACGACTGGTCTTCTTCTAGTAACATTTTGTCGAATTTGAGGAGGTGATTGTGCAGCTCGAAACTGTGCAATATGGGCACGTCTTTGGCCCGTTCCTTTTGCGTTTGATTATTACGGACGTTCTGACTAATTATAGCACGTCGCGTGCGCCGTCCAAAGTTTGATTGTCTAATAGGAGGCTTTAGTCTGGTAAATAACTCTCCGTAAAAACAACCATGTCCTTTCGAAAAATCCAAATTTTTCGAGTTTTTCCGAGTTTTCCACCAAGAATCAGGCGATGAAATGCAAAATTTTGGCGAAAAAAATTCACATTTTTCGGTTTTTTTGGAATTTTCCGAGTTTTCCACCGACAATTTATATATTTTTCTATTCGGAAAGTCATTTCGGAATAAATATCCAAAATTTTTCGCAAGTTACATCGTTCAAAACTATCAAATAGTACGACAAAAAGCAAAATTTTGTCGAAAAATAGTATTAAAATTTTTCGAATTTTTCCGGAATTTGCCGAATTTTCCAACCAAATTTTTTTTATTTTTCCATTCGAAAAATCATTCATAACAATTGCTCACAAAATTCCATACAAAAAGGCAATTTTCGATTTTTCCAATTTCCCGACTTTTCCGGAAGGTTTTCCAAAAACCTACTCCTGGCAATTACGAATAACTGAAAAAAAAATTTAGCCAAATCGGTCCAACCGTTCTCGAGTTTTGCGCTTAGCAACACATTCAGCGACTTATTTTTATATTATAGATAACTAGCCCCATCAATCTGTTTTGGCCTCAAAATTGCAAACATTTGTAATTTTTTTTCACTATTTTCAAAAACTGGAAAATAACGAAACCCGAATTAGACTTCAGCCCTCCACGTAATGTTAATCGCCTCTTAATCAATACCCGAATGCCGAACCATCAGTTATATCGTAAAATTGTTCGTTTATAAAGACACAGTAGGGAAACGGTATCAAGACAAAAAATTTACCTCTATCAAGTACCAAACATGATTTTTTATGTTTGTACAACAAATGATACCAATATTAATAACCAGAGCAACCGGAAATATGCTACAGCATGTTTTTTTACAACGAGATATTAACAAATGGGTAATATATTTACATGTTTCATGGTCCTACAAGTGTTTTGAGACCTATTTGTTAGAGCATATTTTGGCATATTTTACCCATAACGTCATATTTCGGCAAATTTTGTTTTAGGAGCATAATTTTTAAAAAAAACCTCCTTTTTTAAAGCATAATATATATTTTTTAGGCCATATTTTTTCAAAAATATCCCTTTTATGTTTTTCACATTATTTTTTTTCGTAAAAACAAGTGTCTGCAACTTTGGTTTTTTAAAATGAAACAGCCAAATCTACTACATGTTTGACACGACTGTGAAATGTTAAACGTTAATTAATCCTGTTTTTCGCCCTTTCTTATTCAATAAGTAAAAAAAACATAAAAAAATTTGCTTTTCAACCACCACCGATTTCGACCCTGGACATAAGCCAAAAGGTAATCCGACAAAAGCAGCAAAACTAAAGGTGGTTGTAGAAAAGTTTCCTGACTTACGAGCTGATAGTGGATTCCTCAATTCTAAAATCTGCAGCAAAGTTATTGCAGCAGATCGCAGATTTCAAGTGAAGAGACATGTGGAAAGCTGCAACATATTCAACTAAGTCATAGAAGTGAAAATAAGCAGACCAAACAATTATTTTTGGCAGACTGTTTTCAAGAAAAACAGTGCCGAGCTTTTGTGTATGCTGACATTCCACTTTACAAAATGAGAAATCAAAATATAAAAACACTATTTGAGGAATACACGGACACTTGGCATCCGAAACAGTTCTTCGAACTAAACATTTAAAAATGTATACAATGACTGCATGGACAATATGCGAAAGAACTAAAAAATCAATTTATATGGATCTCAATCGATGAAACTATAGATGCATACATATAGCAGCCTTGGAAAGGGCTAATTACTCAACAATTGCTCGACTGTGGGACGACGCCATCGAAAATCTGGACGTAAACTTCAATAAGAATAGTGTTTTGCATTTTGTGACGGATGCAGCTCCATACATGGTAAAGGGCTCAAAAGCCATAGTGGCATTTTATCCGAAATTGACGCATGTGACATGTATTGCTCATGGTGTCCATCGATTGAGTGAATGTATTAGGAATTTATATGAAAACGTAAATAAAACTATTGCTAATGTGAAGAAGTTATTTTTGAAAGCTCCATGTAAAGAGGAACTTTTCAAACAAATGTTTCCAGATCTTCCATTACCTCCAGAAGCTATAACAACACGATGGGGAACATGGCTTGAAGCAGTTAACTACTATGCCAACAATTATGAAGACATTTTAGAGGTCCTAAGTGCATTAAACGATGAGGATGCGCAATCCATTATAACTGCAAAGGATGTCTTGACAGACCCACAAACTAGATCTGACTTTATTTATATTGCTTCAAATTATGGTTTTATTGCATTCTCAATGTACAAAAACATTTTACGTTGTAATAGACAAATTTTTTTGTTCGATAATTTATCTTAATATTTTGTAGTTTATTGCAACAACAATCACAAATAAGGTGCTCAACATACAAAAAATGGTTTAAGTTTTTTGTTACTTTAATGTTAAATAAATTCATGTGATATTTTTTTAATTGTTCCTTAAATAATAATACTTAAATATTTATTTCTATTTTATTTTACTTATTCAACATTTGTTTATGTAAATTTACCAAAATACTTACAAAGTCTGAATTTAAAAAAAAAATTTTTTTTTTTTTAATTTTTAAGCTGTTTTTTTAACAGTAAATAAAAATATTTCTAAATCATATGAAAAAAATTGTGTGACTTTAATATTTTAGAGCATGTTTTTGTTGATTTTAAGGTCATAATTTGCCATTTTTCAGGTCATATTATATGCGCATAAAACACCATTATTAGGGCATATTTCCGGTTGCCCTGTTAATAACACTTCTCAGTGACACACGAAAAAAAAAACAAAATAAATTAAAACAAACTCATTTATTTCATTTCACTGTTGACACATTTATCTTGCTGTATTTTTTTTCGTAGGAAAAAAAAATGCTATTGGCACAAATGTTGCAGCAATGCAACAACTTATAAACGAATTTTTGTTGCTATAGGTTGCAAATTTAAGTGTGTGCCTATGTGAAGAGAAAAAAAAATCTGCAAAAGTATGTGTGTGTGGATGTGAAAAACAAATATTGTCTCATATTGGGCAAGTTAACTTTTTCCCGTGTAGGCCGTAATACATTCATGTTACACGCTGTGCACATGGAATGGAAGTCAAACAATTATATGTGAAGAGAACTGAAAAAAATACAAAATTTTAAACAGAATAAATTGCAGAAATGACCAAACTGAGAGACGGTTATTTATTATTACACATAATATATATATATATTAGACCTGGCGTTAAAAATCGTTTTTTGGAATCTTGAGTGTGGGTAGCGATTAAAATATGAGAAATGATGCCAAAATCGATATAGCAAATTTTCAGGCTGATCGGATGGTGCCAACCCGTGCCCCAATGAGGTCAAAGGTCAACATTTTTTAAAAACCACCAAAAAACTCTTTTAATTGATTTTTGTTAGTTTTTTATAAATAAAATTACTATATATATAATGTTTTTTCCTTAATTTTCATTAAAAGGGTTTATAAGTTTTATTTTAAATCAGTAAAGATTTTGTATAGACTGGGAGGTCCTTACGTTAACCCTCTACAATGTGCAGCAAGTACAGTTTATCGTCTTCGTTGTGTGTTAAGCATTTGTAAGAGTCAGTTGTTAGTCTGACTATTTCACAACAGTAATGCTTTTGACGATCAGCTTTCCTTTAAAAAATGCTTGGCCTTAGAAATTTGATGGATTAAAGCGAAAGAAATCCATAGAAATCTCCAAACGAGTAAAAACATATTTTGTGTTCGTAGTCAGAAAAGAGCTCAAATACTGGGATGTGAATAATTTGAAATTCTCTTGTTTGTTTTTATCGATCTGGGCAGAATATGAATATGTGTTTCATTGTTCGGTTTGAGATCTATTCTATTATTGCTAATAGAATTTGTATTTACAAGAGTTGTGTGAAATGGATTATGTTGACAGCTGGCAGGGCAGATAGCTATTTCGATGGTTGCCAAACCATCATCATCAGTGCCGTTTGCTGTGCCTTCTCCACTTATTTACATCATCACCGATATAATGGTGTTTATCAGATTTAGACCTTACTTAAAAAACTTAATTTTCCTTTACACCTCAAGAATGTATAGGACAGCTTTCCGCGTTGCTGGAAATTAAAACGCTTTCTATTTTTAGAAAGATAAATATAGGCGGGAATTGAACCTGAGATCTCCCGCATGGTAGTCGCATTTTCTAACCATCATGCCACGAAACGCAATTGCTGGAATAGCTAAAGTTGTTCGTTTGGCTACTGGGTTGATGTGATAGAACTATGAAAAATTTATAGCTATCCCCAGCATTGAAGATTAAACTGGTTCTACAGTAGCTCAATCAGTCTACGCCTATTTGCTACAAATTGATATTCTGAATTCATTAGAAATTATATGTTTTGACACAACTGCTGCAAAAATCGGCCCTTTTGTCTTAAATATTAAGCGAAAGTACATATTCGGCATGATTATAGAGAACTTATACAACTTGCATTTATATTTATTGGTGGTAGCATTCCCAGTTTCACATATCGTGCACCTGGAGTGACGTCACATGCAAGTTTCATGTACAGGGACATCTATTGTTTAAAAATTTATATTTTTCACGCACACTTTAAAATTTCTGCGTTTCAGTTGAATGGAACTCGTAATATGTGAATTTTTTTAGTAAGTCTCTATAGTCCAAATAGTAATATGCAACTAATAAAGAGGATTATTGGCTGTTTTGATACTTAAAATATATACAGCGCTATTGGAAGAGGATTATTGGCTCTTTTGATACTTAAAATATATACAGCGCTATTGGAAAAAAAACAGTGGTATTTATAGAAGAAAACAGTTGCACTTGCCTTTTTTGACCCACATGTAGACTCAGAAATAAAAGAAAAGATGGTCTAAGTCTGATAAAGACCATTATATCGGTGATGATGTTAATAATTTCAAATTATTCACATTCCAGTATTTGGGCTCTTTTCTGACTAGGAACACAAAATATTTTTTTACTCGTTTGGAGATTTCTATGGATTTCTTACGCTTTAATCCATCAAATTTCTAATGCATTTTTTAAAGGGAAGCTGGTCGTCAAAAGCATTACTGTTGTAAATGCCGTCGTAAAAAATAGTCAGACTAATAATTGACTCTTACAAATGCTTAATACACAACGAAGACGATAAACAGTACTTGCTGCACATTGTAGAGGGCTAACGTAAGGACCTCCAGTCTATACAAAATCTTTACTGATTTAAAATAAAACTTATAAACCCTTTTAATGAAAATTAAGGAAAAAACATTATATATATAGTAATTTTATTTATAAAAAACTAACAAAAATCAATTAAAAGAGTTTTTTGGTGGTTTTTAAAAAATGTTGACCTTTGACCTCATTGGGGCACGGGTTGGCACCATCCGATCAGCCTGAAAATTTGCTATATCGATTTTGGCATCATTTCTCATATTTTAATCGCTACCCACACTCAAGATTCCAAAAAAACGATTTTTAACGCCAGGTCTAATATATATATATACCAGTGGTTGTAAATAAAGACTGAGAGGGTATATCGTTACAAAAGTTTTAATATCAACTTCCAGATATTATATATACAACTTTAATTATTTTAGCTAACAATATCTGCGGAAAATCCCTTAAACAACTTATGTTCATATCTCTGCCCACATATGATTTTAACACGATATCAGCATTGTACCAGTAACATTGATGGCAAAGCGAATGTCATTCGCAATCATACATTTAATAAGCAGTTTTTGTTTTTCTTTATTTGTCTCTGCCAGCCCATGTTGATTATACAAGTCCATTTTGTTGTTGTCGCTGTTTGTTCTATTACTTTCAACTTTCAACCGTAACCATTGTGGCATTTGCGGTAGCGGCAGTAACAGTTTAAATCCAACTAGGCTGAACATGTTAAACAACTGAAATGTAATTTGAAAAAGTAGTTGGCCCATATCCAAAGTTTGCAAATGTTTGGTGAGTTTTGCATGCCCTTTCGGTAGAGATAGCATCCGGCACTGTTATGGTACATAGGAATAAATTGCATTCATGGCACATTAAATTTCTGGAATATTGTTGTATAAATGTATATTATCTCAGACGTACGTACATGTATTTTTGTTTAGCTGTGAAATTTATTTGTTGTTTTGTAGTTTTTATTTGTGTACTCTAGATTTAAAAGAATGCTGGATTTGAAACTGAGCAACAAGAATTACTGAATTAATGGCACTGGTGTGTGAATCACATGCGTGATGCAAATGAATAAATATCCTTTTTTGTGATATCACAGTACAACATTTTTCAGCCTATTAATTTGGGACTTAACTCTGAGAACTGCACATGAAAGTGGCTCTAGACAGAAGAAGTTTTGCATCATTCGTTTTGTCAATTTACATGCCGTAGTAATTTAATATATATTTGAAGTTAGTAAGTATCGTATAGGAGAATTTATCAATTTTAAGGCTCTTTTGTTTGACATAATTTGAGAACCACTAGTCCGATTTAGCTAAATGAAATTTAAAAAAAATACGAATTACAATGCCTTTAATACATTCATATAACTTTTCCCTACATAAGCAACAGTTTCACTTTTCCATTCATAAAATTATTTGAAGTGGCGAATGATTTACGTGGAATATTACTTATGATACGCCACCATATAACATTGTAACAAATTCCCCTATACGATTCTTACTAAACTTAAATCGATATTATATTATTATGGCATGTAACTTGAAAAAACCAATGATGCAGTACTTCTTCTTATTGGGTCTACTTTCTCGTGCAGTTCTTAGAATTGAGTCCCAAAATCATGTGTTGTACTGTGTATGTTATACTTAGTATTTCTAACAGGGAATGAGGTTTCTCCAATTTGGGTTGTGTAAAGGTCTTCAGTAAAATAATTACTTGTATAGTTTGTTATACTATTAGTTAGAGCTTTTCTGATTGTTATTAACTTGATAATAACCAGAATCTCACTTTGGAGGTGCCCAAACAGCTCACATCGTCCGACAGATCATGTTTTCCCCGGGCAATGCCATTGAACATCCGTTAAGTGGTAGCAAATGTGAGAAGGCGCAATGTTGGGTGACCTTATTGGCATGCTACTACTGATGCGTCTTAGGAAGTAGGCAACAGATGTTACTGATGCTCAACACAATGGCTTCTTAGTGGCTTTGGCAGCCCCAAGATACTATGATCGTACGCGGTGGCCTCAAAAGCCACTCTTGACGACCCCTGTAAATGTTATAAGGACAATGATTTAAGGATATGCACCTGGAATGTCCAAACTCTCTACAGAGATGGTGCCTCGATACAATTGGCGGATGTCCTTGACAAATACAAGGCTTACGTCACCTCCCAACAGGAACTGTGACATCTTTTACAACTGCCATGCAGAAGGACACAAATTTGGATGTGAATTAATTGTCGCCGAATAGCCACTAGTCGGATCAAGGTAAAATATTTTTTATATAACGCTGATTTGTATGCACTCTCCGACAGAAGGCAAAGACGAGGACACTAAAGATACAGGTCCTTTAAGCGCCTGAAGGAAACATATGACATTAAAATTTTTCTGGATGATTTTAATGCAAAATTAGAAGGGAAGGTACTGTTGCTTCAGAAGTCAGCAATTACAGTCTACACAACAACACCTCCGATTACGGATTCGGACTAGTAAGCTTCGCGTCGACAAGAAACAAGGTAGTGAGAGAAACCAGTTTTCCGCATAAAGATATTCACAAAGCAATCTGAATATCCCCTGATCAAACGACAAGAAATCAGATTGATCACGTGGTAATCAATGGAAGGCAGGTCACAAGTGTTAAGGACGTGTGTGTGTGATGCGTGGTACAAACATTGACTCGGATCATCGCCTAGTAGCAGCTAAGGTACGATTAATTAGTGATAAAAACGCCCGTGAACAATCGCCAAGGAAGCTTGACAACACAAAGCTGCATACCACCGAGATAGCCAATGTCTACGCCAACCAACTCTCTCAGTTACTTTAAACTTTAGGGTGGTTTATAATTATGATGATCCCGACACCCAGTGGCAGCATATTGCGTATTCTACGACCACTGACGCAAAGAACGTACTGGGTTATGAAAAACCACGGAACATTGCGAATTTCTGAAAAAAAGGAAGCTGAAAACATGGCAAAACTTCAGCCAATGCCAACGCGGGTGGTGGTGTCGCTATATAATTAGAATAGGAGGAAGATGAGACGCCTCTTTAGGTGGAAAAGCCGTCTATGGAAGAAAAGAGAGAGCCAGGATATTGAAATTTTCAGGGATAGAGGTAAAGCCCCAAAGTTCTACCAAAAGGTAAAAAGCAACGTTTTGGAACAGGTACTCCCCAACTGTAAGGACAGAGACGGAAATCTGTTCACGGACACTTAGAATGTGCTGCAAATATGAAGAGAACACTTACGTTCTCTCCTCGTTCCTGAAGGCAGCATGAGTGACAAAATTACGCCAATCAACGACGACGGAGAAGGCTGTCTACCAACGAGCCAAAACGAGATCAGCAAGGCAATTGCACGGCTTTAAAATTATATAGGTGCTAGAGGAGATGGTCGGCTGGAGCGATGGAGCTTAATAAAACCGGCAACGATGAGCTGTCATCGTGCATGCACCACCTCATAAATAAAATTCACATGTTGCTCGCGCATGTCAATGATATAGATATCAATTGTCGAGCACTGCGGGATGTTACTGCTGCCTTATCGAGTATTGAAAAGCAATCGGCGAAAATAGGTCTGGTCATAAATAGGGACAATATAAAGTTATTAGTTGTAACGAAAAAAGAGTCTACTCGATTGGGATGCTGCGTGTACGTTGAGAACTATACATTTGAAGTAGTAGATGATTTTGTCTACATTGGCTCCGCCGTTAACAAACAAAATAGTAATGTCAGCCTGGAAATTAAGAGATGAGTACCGATGGCAAAACGCTGCTACTATGCGCTAAGTAAGCGATTTAATGACAAATCTCTCGTTCGAAGAACAAAGACACAACTGTACCAGACACTGATCCCACCCGTCTTGCTCTACGGCGCTGAAACCTGGGTAATGATACAAGCGAATCAGTCTATTCGGGGAGTCTTTAGGAGAAAAATACTGCGCTGAATATTTAGACCCATCATCGTTAACGGCGAGTACCGTCGTCGAATGAATCATGAGCTGTACAATGACATCGACGTAGTCAAGCGAGTTGAAGTAGACCAAATGCTCTGGTTTGGACACGTTGTATGAATGAATGAAAATGCTCCAGCTCGAAAAGTCTTTGGCAATAAAGCCAATGGGCGGCGCAGGAGGGGGCTACCAAAACTTCGTTGGATGGACCAGGTTAAAGAGCTGTTATCTAAACTTGGTGTGACGAATTATCTATGGAGCGCAAAAGACCGAAGCGCTTGGAATTCTTTTCTACGCACGTCTACTGATGAATGAATTTCTGTTGTTGCTGCCATATAAAAAGAAAGAAGAAGTAGCTAAGTCTACAGGAATCCCAATTGGCATGATAAAGAAACCCGTGGGTTGAATCCAGCTATTGCTCAAAGTCTACTGCATCCACTTTAGCGATATTTAACCTCAATATTAAGGAGATTTTGTGATATTTTTTTGTGATACTATGGAAAAAAATTAATGCCTGACAAAGCAATGGTGACCAAGGAGCAGTCAATGCTGCGTACTTTTTTGAGTTGTTCGTGACATCGATTATCTTGAAATTTGCACATCTCGCTGGTGATCGCTCTATTATTCACAATTGATTTACAAATTCTAAATTGAGTAGAAGAAAATCGAAAGCATTCGACATAAGTAGGAACAGGAGCTTGATACTCCATCCAGCATATTCTCCAGATTTTACCTACTGCGACAATTTCTGATTTAAAAACTAATCAAATAGAATGGACAGAGAGACTTGGAGTCAAAAACCAAATATTTGGAAGGAATAAAAAAAATTTTGGAGAACAAAATTGGGGCGCCATATATCGAGCTACAGAGAGACTACATTGACAATAAAAATTATATTCAATTTTCAAACATTCAAAATTAATGTTCAATTAATGTTCAAAAATGTCATTTGAAATTGAAAACACATTACACAGTACAACATCTTTCAGCTTATTGATTTGGGACTTAATTCTTAGAGCTGCACGTGAAAAAGAAGAAAAGAAGCTCTGCATCATTCGTTTTGTCAAGTTACATGCCATAATAATTTAATATCGATTTGAAGTAAGTAAGTATCGTATAGGAGAATTTGTCACGTTTTAGGATCTTTTGTTTGACAATTCACATTTTTTGAATTTAAAACAGAATTTTTGAATATCAGTTATCAAATGGAATATTTGAATTTCTATTGATTTTCTTTGAATTTCAATTGGAAATGTAGTAAGCCATCTTTTGGTATTCAAAAGTAAATGTCATGTACGTGTAAACCCCCTTCATCTAGGAGAAATTCTTACTCTCTCCTAATTAGATAGTTTGGGGTTTTACCATTCTTACACTGATAGCCTCATATATATGCTTGCTTGCTTGCTTAGCTGGTACTTCTATGCAATCCTAGTGGATTATATACCGCACGTAGAAAAATATTATAAGCGCCTCGATCTTCTGCGCTTCTTCTCCAGTTAGTCACACCGAGTTCTGTAAGGTTCTCAGTAACCTGGTCTTTCCAACGGAGTTTAGGTCGCCCTCTTCTGCGCCGTCCATCGAGTTCATTGTCGAAGACTTTTCGAGCTGGAGCATTTTCGTCCATGCGTACAACATGACCTAGCCAACGCAACCGTTGCACCTTAATGCGTTTGACCACGTCAATGTCAGTGTACAGCTCATGATTCATAAGACGCCGATACTCTCCGTTAACGATGATGGGCCCATATATTTTACGGAGTATTTTTTTCTCGAATACCGCCAGAACCGATTCATCCGCTTGTGTCATAACCCAGGATTCTGAGCCATACATTAAGACAGGTAGAACCAGTATCTGGTATAGCTGGAGTTTTGTTCGTCGAGAGTGGGCTCTGTCATTGAATCGCTTGCTTAGTCCTTAATAGCATTTATTTGCAAGCAGGATTCTTCTCCGGATTTCTAGGCTGACATTATTTGCTTTGTTGATGGCGGAGCCTAGGTAGACAAAATTATCTACCACCTCGAAATTATAGTTGTCAACGTTCACGCAGTCTCCCAAACGAGTAGATTCTTTGTTCGTTGAAACTAATAACTTCGTTTTGTCCTTGTTCCCCGTTAGACCCATTTTTCCTGATTCCTTCTGAATACCTGAGAAGGCTGCAGTCACATCCCGCAGTTTTCGACCGATGATGTCTACGTCATCAGCGTACGCGAGTAGCATGTGGCTTTTGTTGTATATAGTGCCACGTGTGTTTACTGCAGCTTTTCTCATTATCATCTCCATCACAATGTTGAAGAGATCGCATGATAGGCCGTCGCCTTGTTTTAGGCCTCGTCTGGTATAGAATGGCTCCGTAAGGTCCTTGCCACTCTTCACTGAAGACTTCGTGTCAGTCAGCGTCAATCCGCAAAGACGTATCAGCTTCGCTAGAATACCAAACTCAGCCATGGCTTTAAGTAATTTCTGCCGCATCGGGCTGTCGAAGGCAGCTTTATAGTCGACAAAAAGATGGTACGTGTCGATCTGTTTCTCTTGGGTCTTTTCCAGGATTTGCCGAAGTGTGAAAATCTGGTCAGTTGTTGATTTTCCAGGTCTAAAGCCACACTGATAAGGCCCGATCAGGTTGGATAACACAGGCTTTAGTCTTTCACATAGCACACTCGACAGGACCTTATATGCGATGGGTAAAAGGCTGATCCCGCGGTAGTTGGAGCACACACTTGGATCACCTTTTTTCAGCACAGGACATAATACGCTTACATTCCAATCCTCGGGCATGCACTCTTTAAGCCAAACCGTGCGCAGGAGCTGGTGCATGCTCGTTATCAACTCCTCGCCACCGGACTTGAAGAGCTCTGCGGGCAGACCGTCGGCACCGGCTGCTTTGTTGTTTTTCAGCCGCGATATTGCTCTTCTTACCTCGGCTTGACCTGGTAGTGCGCAATCTAAGCCGTCGTCGACAATTGGCGTGATAACTTCAAGTGCGCTGCCTTCTGGAACCAGCAGTTGCTGGAAGTGTTCTCTCCATATGTGCAGCACACTCTGCGTATCCGTGACCAGATTTCCATCACTGTCCTTACAGGTGGGGAGGCCATTACCGTATCCATTTGCTCTTACTTTCTGGTAAAATTTCGGGCCTCACCTCTATCCCTGTATCGCTCTATATCATCGTTCTCCCGTTCCTTCATTTGACGTTTTTTTCGCCTAAATAGCTGTCTCGCCCGTTTTACTTTCTCCTTATGCCGTTCCCTAACAGCACGGGTTACAATTGGCTGTAGCGTTGCCAAATAAGCAGCATCCTGTTCCTCAGACGCTATGCGACATTCTTCATCGTTTCAGGATTCGCCGCTTTTCATATCTTAGCACGGTTGTTGCGGCGGTTGCCATGGAATGCGCAATATGCTGCCACTGTGTATCTGGAACGTCGAGGCGTTGTGTCGTAAAAGTTGGGAGAGTTGGTCGGAGTAGGCAGTAGCTATCTCTGGGGTTTGCAGCTTCGCGATTTCCTGCTTTCTTTGTGTTTGGTTACGTGCGTTTTCCGCTCTGCTCAATCTTGTGCACACTTGGCTGCAACTAGGTAATGATCCAAGTCAATATTAGCACCACGGATCACACTCACGTCCATGACACTAGATGCATGCCTGCCATCAATTACCACATGATCAATTTGATTTTTGGTGTTTTGATCGGGGGATAGCCAAGTTGCCTTGTGGATATCTTTGTGCTGGAATCTGGTTCCACTAACTACCAAGTTTCTTCCCGGTGCGAAGCTAACCAGCCTAAAACCGTTGTCTGACGTGTCGGTATGCAGGCTGAATTTACCGATCGATGGACCAAGAACATCTTCCCTTCCTATTTTTGCATTAAAGTCTCCCAGAACAATTTTAATGTCGTGGCCAGGGCAGCGGTCGTATGTTTCCTCTAGGCGCTCGTAAAATGCATCTTTAATCTGATCGTCTTTATCTTCCGTCGGGGCGTGTACACAAATCAGCGTAATATTTTGCCCGGATGCGAATGGTGGCTATTCGGTCACTTACAGGGTTAAACCGCGAGACCAGGTGTCGAAGTCTCTTGCCGACTATGAAACCACATCCAAATTCGTGTCTTTCTGCATGGCAGCTGTAAAAGATGTCACAGTTCTTTCGTCATGTGCATCCTTGTCCCGTCCATCTCATTTCCTGTATGGCGGTGATGTCAGCCTTTTATTTGTCGAGGACATATATATATTGTTCCAAAATAAGGAAAACAAAAAGTAATAATATAATAACCTACAACATTTGTCACCCGCCCCAAAACCATTTATTGTTATCTGTGGCTTTATCACACAACTACAAGCAAAACATACCTTTCACTGCACTAACCCAATCAAGTAACACATTCACATTTGTGCAATAAAGACTGCCTGACAGCCTCATTGCACAAATTCAAATCTAAATTTAACAACATCTTTGTGTTTTAGCTGTCGCGCAATAAAATTTTATTTTCACAGATAAGACAGTAACAGCGTGCAGCCGATGTTGCCCACAAACCACCTAAGCAATTACCCAGGATACCACTGTTCCAGGAAAGCAACCAATGCTATAACATCTACAATATGCAGCAGGCAAATTCAGGAAATTTATAACGACGACCAGAAATAACTTTCTATACCATAAAGTCGCAGTCAAAGTAATTGCTCACAGAAGACAGCAATGAAATGATGAAATGAATGCTTATAAGGTAGCGAAGGAAGTTGGTGGGTTGGTTTGTTGGCGGGAACAAAGAAACCTCTTGCGATGACAAGAAAAACCTAATATTTTCCGGAGATTTTGAGGCAGTGAATTGCATAATAGTAAGAAAAGCAGAAATGAAATGCAAGCAAAATAGTTGTATAATAGGCAAATAAGATAGATTCTAATAATAAAATATTCAGGTGTTATGTTACTCTCCCTGAACTCGTTATATTAGATGAGGTACTTTAATATTTCTATATAAATTTACCTTTGATTTCTTATAAATCGAATTTTCAGCTAAAATCTATGGCAAGTGGTGAGAAATCTGCATTACACGGTACAATACATGATTTTGGGACTCAGTTCTGAGAATTGTACGTGAAAGTAGCCCCAAAGAGAAGAAGTTTTGCGGCATTCGTTTTGTTAAGTTACATGCCATAATAATATAATATCGATTTGAAGTTACTAAGTATCGTATATGGGAATTTTTCACGTTTTAGGCTCTTTTGTTTTATTGTTATATGGTGGCATATGATTATCATAGTAAAATCAACTGTTTTTATACAACAAATTATGTATTCATTCCCTCTACCCCTAAATTGTATAAATTGTTATTGCCCAAAGGTAACACCCATAACTTTTTCATAAACTAATTAAATTTCCAGTTATGTAATCTAATCCATATTGTGTTCGACAAAAACAATTTTAAAATTTCAGCTGTCAATCGTTCGTTTTGCCAAAACATACGTTAACCAACATTTGTTGAAATTATTTCACACAATTGTACTCATCTTTCATTTGCACACCCATGCTACTAAATCTATTCTGTATAGTTATTGAATCAAACCGTCCTGACAGTTGAGTGATGTGCCTCAACCCCACAATCAGGTAAACCTGACCGCATCTATCTGGATATGACCGACAATTGACAGATGTGCGTTTAGATTTTCACATGTATGGACATGGTATGATTGTGCTATTGTGCTTCATGTTCAGGTATGGTAAAGAGAAAGTCTCGCAACCACAATGCAGTGGGACTTACCTCAAGGGCTACATAGCTTAAACTTGATGAACTGTTGATAATGAGTGAGGGTAGCTACCATTAACCTTAGAATTAAATGATTGCATCGAGAGCATTCCATATGGAGAATATTGTGCCTGAGGAACAACACTGAAGACATGTGCAATTAGGAATAACACACCACCATATATAATTCTGTGGATTGTATCGAAAAGGGCATATCAAAGTATATTGGCATACATTATACATGCCATAATAATTTAATATCGTTTTGATGTTAGGAAGTTTCGTATGGGAGATTTTGTCACGTTTTAGGCTCTTTTGTGTGATATAACTCGAGAACCACTAGTTCATAAAAATGATTCGTAAAAAATTCAACTTAACAGAATTTTCTTTTGCTACTTATGCAGTTAAATTAATAATTTTGGCTTCTTCGTCAAGTTTTTTTAGCAAAAATAATAAAAATATTAAAGAAATGTATAAAGTCGATTGATTCTATATGTCACATCAAAAGGGGACAATATTTTGGAATAGCCAAAGACAATTTTGTCTAATTTGAGTTTTATAATCCAGAATCTCTCTGCGAAGATTCCCAAGCAGCTCACAACGCCCGAGAGATTACGTGTCCCCGGGCAATGCCACTGAACATCGATTAAGCGATAGCAAATGTTAGAACACGCAATGTTGAGCAAAATAAGTGATGCGCTTCAACCGAAGTGTCTTAGGCAGTAGGTAACTCAAGTTACTGAAGCTTAACACAATGACTATCTTAGTGGCTTTTGCAGCCCCAAAAAACTATGATCGGACTTATAAACTATGAGAAGCCACTCTCCTTAAATAAAAAACTATTATGAAATACACAAACAAAATAAAAGACAAGAACCACCTCAAATGTTGACCACTCAAACAAACGATACAAGGATCATGATTTTAGGATATACACCTCGAAAGTTCAAACTCTTTATAGGGATGGTGCCTTCACAAATACCAGACTGAAATGCGATGGACGTAACAAGGATGCCCATGACGAAAGATCTTTGACATCTTTTATACCTTCAATATAGAAAGGCACGAATTTGGATGTGGATTCACAGTCGATAAGAGACTTTGACATTTTGTCTCGCTGTTTAACCCAATAGCCACTATCCACATCAAGGCGAAATATTTTTACATCACGCTGATTTGTGTACACGCCCCGACTAAAGACAAAGACGACGACATTAAAGTTGCATTCTATGAGCGCCTGGATTAAATATAGGCAGCAGTGCCCTGTATAACCGGGGTCTTACCTTAGGTTAAGGTTGTTGTTAGTGTTGTAACAGCTAGAGGAAGTAGGTGGGGTGGCAATTGTTTAAACCGATTTTCAATTTATCGGCATACAACATTGTTGGCAACTCTGTTTCGTTCCTTTGTAAATAGCAAGGTTTGTGTCAAGGGATTGTTTAGGTGTAGTGAGTTTTAACCGCCGAATTCCGCCAATGACGGCGCTAACTGTTTATTTTTATTATTATTTATTTTGCGATTACCTTTTCCTTTGGTCCTTGCTCAATCTGGAAGCATCCAGGATGAGTCATTGATCAGAAATTGAAAGTTTTTTGAAAGTATTTTCATCGATGTTGATTTGGCTACTGCCTCGGCCGGGAATCGAACACGGCACCTTCGGATTGCTAATTTTCGTCGCTTCTACTAAGCTATCAAAGGCGACTTGAGGCTGAGGTAGTCTCAGTCGTCCCCAGGGTCTTTGTAAGGACCCCTAAAATCTTTCAAAATAAAAGATAGCGCAAGATATTACATATTTACTTCCTTAAATTACAATCCACAACGTTTAAAAAGAAAAAAAAAACTCCGGATCCTTAAGTTAAAATACAATCACTGGTCTGATATCTTTGAGATGTCTGATGGCGGGTTATAATGTCTGGGATTACGTTCGGTCGGTGGTCTCGTATTGTTGATAGTGCCTGGGCTAATGTATGCGGTGCCTGGGGTTGTTGTAGTTTGCGCGGAGAGGCGGACCCTAGTCGAGCGGCGGTAATTCAGTGACGGGAAACAACACGAGGATTCGCAGATAAACTCAGTAGGACCTTTTGGTGAAATTGCCTAGGGTCCTGGAACGGGAAACGTAAGAACGTCTATTGACGTTAAACAGACTCGAGGTCCGATTGAACAGGCTTTTTGTCCGATTGAACCAGGCTTATAGCCTGATTGAACAGAGATGTTTGTCTTCGTACAAACCCGAAGGATCAAGGAGATCAGATAACAATCAGAATTATGAAGCAGATACATGTTTTATGTTTCCTAACCACTTATCAATCTATTCTGGGAGTCTTCGAGGGAAAAAAATTTGCAATATAGTTCTTATATGGCAGCAACAATAGAAATTCGTCCATCAGTAGCCGCACGTTGAAAAGATTTTCAAGCGCTTCTGTCTTTTGCACTCCGTAGATATTTCGACACACCAAGTTTAGATAACAGCTCTTTCACCTGGTCCATCCAACGAAGTTTTGGTCGCCCCCTCCTGCGTCGCCCTTCGAGTTTATCGCCGAAGACTTTTCGAGTCGGAGCATTTGCATCCATTCGTACACTTGTCCAAGAGAGCGCATTTTGTCTATTTAATTGTGCTTAACTACATTGATGTCGTTGTATAGCTCATACACTCGACGGTAATTGCTGTTAACGATAAAGGGGCCAAATAATTTGCGAAGTATTTCTCTCTCTGCTTTTGAGAAGCTTTTACTAGACATGCCGATTGACTCGACACTGTACTGCGACGTTGCTGTCGACAACATCGAGGGTGCCGGCAATGAAAGAAAATTGTAAATAACTAAAGGCGGGAATCCAAAAATAGAAAGCGTGTTCATTCAGATCAACGCGAGAAGCTATCCTATACCTCATTCATGGGGAAAATAATTTTTTTTTTTTGTCTTTCGAACACTCCCAGAATATATTGATCCGCCTATATCATTACTAGGGCGACCATTTTTCAGCACGAAAAAAACGGTTTTCAGTACTTAAAACAGCATGAAAAACCCTTGAAATAAGCACGATAGATTTTATATTCAGCATTTATAATTTTTTTTATTTATTGAAAAACAAACAAAAAACAATTTCACATCTATTAAAGAAGTAATAAAAAACAATAAGTAAATTAACCAAATTATTCAATCGAAAAAAAATTCTTAGTGAGATTATACCTTGGTCAATGTCACGATTACAATTAAGGACTAAGTGCATTTTTAAATTTTCCAAGGTGAAACTTTTACGCTGGTTTGTAAACAAATTTCCATATGTAGAAAAAACGCGTTCCATCCATGTCACACGATGAAACGGGAGCGTATTTAAAAAATGTTGATTCAGCAGGCGAATATTTTCCCATAAACGCACTTGTTGTTTTGGA
The DNA here is from genome assembly GCA_964034835.1 of Muscina levida. Taxonomy (NCBI): domain Eukaryota; kingdom Metazoa; phylum Arthropoda; class Insecta; order Diptera; family Muscidae; genus Muscina; species Muscina levida. Next base: position 123,940,392 of record OZ035881.1, read on the forward strand.
TTTTTTAAAAATAATATTGTTGATTTCCACAAAGCCAGGATTTAGCGCAAGAACGGCAGTCATTTTTTTTTTAAATAATTTTTATCAGATGTTTTTCTATAGCATGTTGAATTGATTTTACTGTTTCCAAGCTTTCATTCAATGGCAATCCGCTTGACTCAATTTTTGTGATGGCATGCCATTTGCACTTAAAGTTAATTTTTATGAAGGAAAAGTCGGATTACAAATTTTTATTAGGAAGAACCTCTTTGCTTTATCGCAATGCTTCAGAATCATTTTCGTTAAACTCTTGAATGACATTATGTCTTCCAAATAATTTGTATAATACTCCGCTGCTTCCAACCACGTTCCTCATCGTGTGGTTATTGGTTTAGGTTATAGAGGCACATTAGGTTTCATTAGTTTAAATTTTTTTTTCGATAAGGCTTCTGAAAACTATAGTAATATTTAACGAATCGAACGATCTAAGCTATCGATAAAAATAGGGCTATTACAAAATCTTGAACACAGGCTGTGTGTAAAATAAGAGGATAGTTTGCAAATTGAATTCTACCTGTCATATTTTTATGAACCGCAAGGGCTTGTGATATGTAAAAATTTTCAATTGACAGAAACATATCTTATCAAAATGTATCAAAAATTTAAATAAGGGCAAAAACAGCATGAAAAAGCACAAACCTTTAAAATAAGCAAGATCGCTTGAAATCGTTAAATTAAGCAGTTTCAGCAATATTCAGCATGTGCTGAAAATTGGTCGCCCTAATCATTACCCAGGATTCTGCCCTGTAAAGCAAGGCAGGTGGGATCAGTTGGTGGTATTGTTGGAACTTTGTTCGTCGAGAGAGGGCTTTGTTATTAAATCGCTTGAACATAGTAGCAGCGGTTTGTTAACAATACTCACCTCTTGATTTCCAGACTAACATTATTATTTTTATTTATGGCGGAGCCATGGTAGACACAAATCATCTACCACTTTAAAGTTATGGTTCTCAACGTTCATGCAAGGTCCCATACGAGTAGACTCTTTGTACGTTGAAACAAATAACTTGGTTTTGTCCTCATTTAGCACCAGATTTATTTCCGCCGACTGCTTCTCAATGCTCGAAAAGGCCGCATTAACATCCCGCAGCACACGGCCAATGATATATATCTCATCGCCATACGCCAGTAGCATATGACTTTTGTTTAAGATGGTACCAGTCCTGTTTAAAGAGATCGCATGACAAACTATCGTCTTGTCGAAAGCCTCGCTTGGCAGAAAATGGCTCAGTCAGACTTTTGCTGATCTCGTTTTGGCTCGGTGGTGGACAATCTACTCCGTCGTCGACGATTGGCGGGATTATGCTGCCTCGGGAACCAGAAGGAATGGTGTTCCTCCTTATGTTAGGTTAGGTTAATTCAGCAGCCACGTTCAACACAGCTCTCATGGGTTCTACTGTGAGTCCCGATGTGATACCATCTTCAAATTTTTCACCAAATATTACTATTCTGTTCGGTCAACGTCGCTATCAAGCCATTTCGTTGCTCTGATGATTTTGATATCTCAGTTCACCAAAAGCAGGGCAGTGGCATAGAAGATCCTCCGTGGTGTCCTCTTCTTCCCCATCATTGCAGTTTCTACAAAAACCGTTGTAGTATAGTTTTAACCTTTTAGCATGTTTATCAACCGGCAAATGACTGCTTATTACAGATATGATGTTCCTCAGGTGGACTCTGGATAGGTTCAGCACAAATAGTGTCCTCTGTATATACATTGTAGGCCAAATTTGTTTGGTCGCTGTGCAACTGGCTTCTCTCACCTATCTCTCCTTAGCAATGAGGTTAAGTTTCCCCGCAATAAGCTGTTTCTCCCTTATGAGAGAGATGCCAATGAGACCGTAAACTTCGCTCGAGTTCATGGTTGTGGCGGCACTTGCCAACGTATTGGCCCTTTGGTTACCATATATGTGCCCATGTCCTGGAACCCATGTAAGGGTAACCGTCGAATTTCTAGCTATCTCCTCTAGAGACGACCGGTATTCTCGAACATTTCTCGAAGTGGTGTACATGTTTTCCAGGGATCTGATAACTGCTTTACTATCAGTAAGAATATGAATATTGCCGACCTATATCCCACGATAATGAATTTTCTCTACGGCTATTCTAATGGCCGCTATTTCGGCCTAAACTATGCTACAGTGATCCGGTAGTCTGATTGAAAGTTGCAAATTCAACTCCTTCGAACAGTCCGTGAAAATCTCCCTAAAGTTTAGGGCATTACAATTTTCATCATAGTAGGACCTATCCGGGATGTTCCTTATAAAATCGGGATGGAAGACAGGTTCTGGTATGGTGTAATTCGTGTGACAGATCACATTGATTAGGTTCTTCCCTCCTTATTTGCAGCACACTCCGAGTGTCCGTAATAAGATTTCCGTGTCTTTTGGGCTTTACCTTTATCTCTGTATTTTTCGATATCCTGGCTCCCTCTCTCTTCTAATACAGACGCTTTTTCTGCCTAAAGAGGCGTCCCATCTCCCTCCTCTTTTCATTACAATGCTCCGTCTTCGCACGCGTTGCCATTGGCTGCCGTTTTGGCCTATATGCAGTATCCGTTTCCTCAGACGGTTGTTGCGGCGGTGGTCATAGAATTCACAATATGCTGCCACTGGGAGTCGGAAACATCAGAATTTAGTAGGTTTGTTTAATGTAATTGAAAGAGTTGGTAGGAGTTGGCATTGGCCCTGGCAGTAAAACACGAATACCCAATAAAAACCTTAATGAAGGACTTAATCATAGTGTTTATGTTGGTGTTGATGGTGGAACTTTGACTCACATCTGAAGTACTTATCACATGTCATTTACCGAAAAAAAAAAACTTAATATCCCTCTACACCCCATGAATGAGGTATGGGATAGCTTCTCGCGTTGTTGTAAATTAACACGCTTTCTATTTTAGATTCACAGCAAACGGCACCTACTTGTTTATCGACGAATGCGAACGTCACACTGTTTGATAAGCTTTTACTAGACATGCCAATTATCTCGACACTTATATTGGGAAGTTACTGTCGACAACATCGAGAGGGCCGGCAATGAAAGCAAAATGTAGATGACTGGAGCCGGAAATCGCACCTTGGATCTCTCGCATGGTAGCCCCGTGTTCTAATCACTATTCCACGGCCGGTCCCATGTCACGAATGACGCATAAATTGGGACGACCGAGCTATTTGGAAAGTCGCGGAATAATCTCTGGATAATTCTCAGGGTGGTAGCTGAGGAAATAATCCCCCGAAAATTTTAATATATATCTCCGAAGACATGAACTATCCCAAAAGTATTTTTACACATGATTATTCACATTCTTTGATTCGACTTTTGACCAAAACAAAAATCAAACTTCAAACTTCAAAAGAATTCGTAGGAGTTGGCATTGGCTATCTCGATAGGCATTGGATATATTTTTGTCGTATGCAGCTTTGTGACGGGTAGCATCCTTTGCGTTTGGTTACGAACGTTTTTAGCACTACTTGATCGCGTGCACTACTTTTTTAGACTTTTTCGAAAAGTGTTATGATCGAGAGATTATCATTAATTTGATTGTTTTGACATCACAATATTATACTGCCCCTGTTACACCTGGGACCGGCCTTTGCATAGTGGTTAGAACACGCAACTATCATGCGGGAGATCCCGGGTTCAGTTCCCGCCAGTGAGTGACGTTCGAATCCGTCGATAAACCAGTAGGTGCCGTTAGTTGTGAATCTAAAATAAAAGCGTGTTAATTCTAAACAACGCGATAAATTATCCCATACCAAATGCATGGGGTGTAAGGGAAATTAAGTTAAGTTAAGTGCCCTACCTCAGCACGTTAACATTTCCACTTTGTGTGAAATTACCTTAAAATCGAATAATCTGTTTAGATGTGGAACATTTATTTCATGTTTTGTTTCTCAGTCCCTTTCTTATTCTGTACAAAATTGAGATTTTAGTCGGTTTCTACTAAACACTATCCATCATACATTTATGTATGTACATTTATTTCTATACATTATACTTGAACCCAAAACACATAAAGTGAAGTACCCTGTATTTTTAGAAAAATAACTCCTACTTTCATGTTAAAACTGCAATTGCACTTTAAAGACCATTGTTATGAGAACTGTTGAGTGCACGTACATGTTACGACTAGTATGTGATACTGAGTGCCGAGTATTTGTAACTCCCACTGCAATTTGAAAGTGTGTGTGCGGATTTGTGTTTGTTTGCTTTTGTTGAAAAATTGTGTTGTAAATCTGTTATATTTCATGTTACTATTCTATTTTTAGTTTTTCTTTTTTCAATAGTTTTCCATTTCACATCTCTATTTATATAAATACAAGTGCAAAAAAATATTGGCACAAACATAGAAATGACCGAAAAATAGTCCTTTATTTACCTGGAAAATAAACACTATGGGACTATGAACGAGTAAGTATGAATGTTAGTTTGCACTTGTTTTCAAATATTGCAGAGTTCCAATTGTTTGCTGTTCTATGGCTTTTATTGAAATAAAAGAAGAATTTCATTTCTCTACTCTATACAACATAAGAACTGAAAATGTTGAACTATTTAGCCTGGCGGCTAACCTATTTCGGTGAGAGTAAACATACATATGTCTATGTATGTTTATATATGTACATATAAGAAACCGCTTTTTGTGTTCACTTACGGCTCATGCCGTTGCTTTAGCGTTTTGCTGAAACCGCTATCAGGTCTGTGGTCTACTTTTTTTGGTGTGTGACACATTTTTTTTGGTTACAGCCAATATGTTTGTAGAAAAACAAGATGCAGTTACTTAAAGAATATCCAATATTGGCTTACTTAACATGTCATAACAATATGATGGTTATAAGTAGATGGGTTAAACTCTTAAGCAGTGTTATTGTATAAAGAATTCCAGTGGGGGTTACTGTGTTGTGGTTCTTTAAGCTGTTACATTCATCAAATAATTTTGAACTGGGTTTATTATCAGTATCAGTAACAATAAAACTATTGTACTACGTGGCGTATGATTTACGTGGAATTTTACTTATGGTAATCATACGCCACCATATAGTATTTATGTTATGTCAAACAAAAGAGCCTAAAATGTGATAAATTCCCCTATACGATACTTACTTACTTCAAATCGATATTAAATTATTGTGGTATGTAATTTGACAAAACGAATGATGCAGGACTTCTTTTATTTTGGGGCTACTTTCACGTAAAATTCTCAGAATTGAGTCCCAAAATTATGATGTGTAAGATGTTACCTTGTTGATATTTCCTCCATAATCTCCTATAACGATTTAAAACTAACCTACAGCTTCAGATACAATTTTCCAGCACAACATTGAATTACCCGCCAAATATCTAAAATTTTATTTCTCTATGACAATTATTTTCTTCCACTCATTTCCTCGCATACCTTCAAGCAGTAAATGCTTATTAATATTTTAACATTTGACGCCTTAAAAAAAAACTTTGCAAAACATTTTGGACAGTTCCAAAAAAGTATCATAAATAAAACAGAAAGCTTTGTAATAGAGAAGCAAACCAACTGACTTATTGAGCATTTGTGAAACGTCAAAGTACAAAAAACTGAAACCTTGGCAAAAATGGCCATCAAAAGCATTGTGAATAAAGGCAAACAACAAAAAGAATCGTTTCACATTATAATAACTATTGTGCTCACACACTAACAAAACTCAACAAAATAAAGAGAAGTTTTCATGATTGCACTTTTTGTTTGAAAAGGGGGTAGCGGTCCAAACGTTTGCGTATTCGTTCATTTGTTCTAAAACAAACAAGGAAAAAAAGCGCAATGTAACCTTTTAAATTTCTTTTGCTATAGTTCGTACTCCCCTTTTTGTCAGCATTTATGTCATTTGCCACAATAGAAAGCAGTGTGTGTGTGTGTGTGTGCCACATTGTAAGATTGTTAACCAAAACTGCATATGATACATTTGGTAACATAGAGCACAGGGCAACAAGTTATGTATATTTATAATATTTTATGGCAGCGAAAGTGAACAACATTTTTATATTTTTGTATATTTGTAATCTCATACAGAAGGGCTGATTTTCCCCCTTTTTATGTCGTAGTCGACTTTGACAATATTCGACTGTTGTTATTATTTAAATTAAAAAAGTAATAATTTACAGAAATGTTTAGTGTTCAGAATTATTCATCATCTGATGAAGAAGAGCATGATAGGAGCACAGACAAATCATACTTCAGTCCCGCAAACGACATCAATAACGCCATATTAAAAAAACGACAAAGATTCGACGTGACTACTCCATACATATTAAGGGGGATTATGTTGTATGTACTAATGGGCATATCATTGCTTCTCTATTGCTTACCTGACGAATACTTATAATATGTAAGACTCGTCTTTTTAAAGGGCTTAAGCGTCGATCTTATACGCTGTGTTAACAATTCTTTATCCCAATTTAGTTTTTAATCTGATTAACCCATTCGTGACGACTGTTACCATATGGTAACGTTGACATCGTTAGCTATTGCACACAATAAAATAAATATAAGAATAAATGTCAAGAATTTTCTTTTTTAATTTCATCAAAGCATGCTTTGATCTTTCATTCTTGATTTACCGCTATGCGATCAGACGTCAGTAGCGGACGTGTGGGATCATTTAATATATGTGTTTTTCATATGTGCGCAAACAGCAATATGGAGGGATATAAAAAGTCACTCCATATTAGGAAGATTTTTTGGTTGTTTAAAGACTGATATATTAAATACTTTTAGTTTTTGTTATTTCAGAAGAATATCAAATATCATAAAAACGTATTGCACGAATTGTTTTGTACTTGGTACTTTTTATTTACCTGTTTTAAAGCTGTTACCATATGGCCATGATTTACCAGTAAACATGGATATTTTTCTGAAATTTTTCATATAAATTTTGTTATGTAAAATTTGTTTTTTAACTAATTTATATTTAGTACTGACAAAATCTTTAAAAAATTCCCATTATTTCGCTCTCGTCATTAAAGGGTTAAACTAACAACGTCTCTGTTAATTCATATCTATAGCGCCAAGTACTAAGTGGATACAAATATTACCATATATAGTCTTAAAAACATATAACAACATATCCTTCTGACCACCGGTCGGTAACAAAATGTTCGACTTCATATTCCCGCTGGCCGAAAATAAATATTTTGTCGGTGAACTTATATCTGCATTACCGAGTACTTTAAAGGCTCATTTACACTACTGACATTATTGTCAGTATTTCCCTTCAAAATTTAATAAATCGGGTAAATAAGGTTGTTTTGTCAGAATTTACCGACATACATACGAACTATGGGAATGGGACTTTGCTCAGGGGTGGAAAGTTACTTGGGAATGACCAGAAGCGATTTCTTTGTGGCACTGTCAAATCAGCTAACTACTTCGGGTCTTCGACCAAGTATTTCCGGGGCAATGATTTTAAAGCAACCGCTTAGAAGTTAGCTAGAGTTAGATGGCGAAATGTTTAGTAACCTAATCGGCATGCTACCACCGATGCGTCTTAGGAAGTAGGTAACAGAAGTTACTGAAGCTCAACACAGGCTCTCTTAGTGGCTTTGGCAGCAATACAATCGGGCCCCAAGAAACTAGAATCGGGCACGGTGGCCTAATAAGCCACTCTCCTTAAACAAAATTATTATGAAAACACGAAGAAAAGAAAAAACAAGAACCCACCCACATGTTGACGACCCCCGCAAACGATATAAGGACCATGATTTAAGGATATGCACCTAGAACTGCGAACTCTATACAGAGATGGTGCCTCTTTTTAACTGGCGGATGTCCTCGACAAATGCAAGGCTGACATCACCGCTTTACAGGAAATGAGGTGGTGGTAAAGGGATTCACACGACGAAAGAACTGTGCATTTTTTACAGCTGCCATGCAGAAATACACGAATTTGGATGTGGTTTCATAGTCGGCAAGAAACTTCGACACCTGGTCTCGCGGTTTAACCCTGTAAGTGACCGAATAGCCACCATTCGCATCAGGGCGAATTTGTGTACACGCCCCGACGGAAGACAAAGACGATGACATTAAAGATGCATTCTATGAGCGCCTATAGGAGATATTTGACCGCTGCCCTGCACATGACATTACAATTGTTCTGGGAGATTTTAATGATAAAATAGGAAGGGAAGATGCTCTTGGTTCAGGAGTCGCAAAATTCAGTCTACACAACAACACCTCTGATAACATGGTTGTGATTGGAACCAGATTCCCGCATAAAGATATCCACAAGGTAACCTGGATATCTCCCGATCAATATACAAGAAATCAGATTGATCACATGGTAATTGATGGAAGGCATGTCTCAAGCGTTATGGACGTGCGCGTGATGCGCGGTGCAAATATTGACTCGGATCACCAACTAGTTGCAGCCAAGGTACGCACACGATTAAGTTGTTCTAAAAACACTCGTAAAAAGCTGCATACCACTGAGATAGCCAATGCCTACTCTAACCACCTCTCATATTACGAATTCTATGACCACTGCTGCAACGACCGTACTGGGTTATGAAAAACCACGGTCAGACAAGCCCTGGTACGATGATGAATGTCGCGAAATGTTTGAAAAAAGAATGCTGCATTCAAGGTAAAACTGCTGCCAATGGCATCGTGTGCGTTGGCGGAGCGATAAAATAAGAAGAGGAGGGGATAAAATGCCTGATCAGGCAGAAAAAGCATCTGTGAAAGAAAAGAGATAGCCAGGATATCGAAAATTACAGGGATAGAGGTGAAGTCCGAAAGTTCTACCAAAAGCTTTTGGATCAGGATTCCCCACTTGTAAGGACGGAGACGGAAATCTGGTCACTGATATTCAGAATGCGCTGCAAATATGGAGGGAACACTTTCGATCTCTACTCGTTCCCGAAGGCAGCATAAACGACGAATCACGCCAATCAAATGAGCCAGGGGAGATGAGCTAGCAACGTGCATGCACCAGTTCATAAACACAATTTGAAGGAATACATGATGATTGGAATCTGAGCGTTCTATGTCCTATGCTTAAGAAAGGCGATCCAAGTGTGTGTATCAACTATCGCTGGATCAGCCTTTTACCCATTGCATACAATATCGTGTCTAGTGTGTTATGTTAAAAACTAAAGTCCATCCTAGAGAACCTGATTGGACCTTAGCAGTGTGGCTTTAGATCTGGTAAATCCACAACTGACAGAGATTCACACTACCACAATCCTGGAGAACACCCGAGAAATGGAGATCGGCATCTACCATCTGTTCATCAGTTACAAAGCTGCTTTCGACAGTCCGATGTGACAGAAACTATTAGATGCTATGGCTGAGTTTGATATCCCCTCGAATCTAATACGACTTTGCGGGATGACACTGACTGACACGAAGTCTTCAGTGAAAAAAGGCCAAAATTTGACTGAGCCTTTTTCTACAAAGCAAGGCTTTAGACACGGGTACCGGCCGAGGCATGATGGTTAGAACACGCGACTACCGTGCGGGAGATCCCATGTTCAACTCCTGGCTCCAGTCATCTAAAAAAAATAAATTTTTCTTTTATTGCCGGCACCCTTGATGTTGTCGTCAGCAACTTCGCAGTATACGTGTCGATTCAATCGGCATGTCTAGTAAAAGATTATCAAACAGTGACGTTCGTATTCATCGATAAACAAGTAGGTGCCATTAGATGTGAATCTTAAAATAGAAAGCGTGTTAATTTATAACAACGCGACAAGCTATCCTATATCCCATTCATGGGATGTAAAGAGAAATTAAGTAAGTATATTGTTGTTGTGATAGAATCCTTTCCTACATTTTACACACAATACAGAAACATATATTTAACATATGTTGCCCTGTGTTATTTTACACTCATAAAGAGTAACTTGCACAAGTCATATGTTATATAGTGTTACGGTGAACTTGCTATCAGTGCATTTTTCAAGATATTTCTCTTCTTTTGATTTATGTTTGTTTTCGTTGTTGTTTGTAACAATGAAGTTGTACATTGTTAGCTGAAACATTTGTTTTTACACTGACGTCGAACTATTCTTGGAAATTATGAGTGGTACAAAGATGTATCGAGCATTGTAATCAATTAGTTTTAGTTTTTTTTTTTTTTTGTATTGTGCTTTCTTCCGAGAATATTTAAGATATCACTATAATGTTAAAGTTCATTAAGAGAAAAAAATCTGCAACGACAATATGAACACAAATTAATTAGTGCGAAGTGCACTGTCAGTAATTTCCAGTTGAATAACATAAATTATACAATCGACTAGCTAACTTTAACTGGTTCGTATAGTATACTAGCAGTAAGTCATGACAAACTTTGTATACACTACTTCGGAGTGAATTAAATTATATATATTTCTTAGTACTCATGTTAAATTTATATAATACTTGAATAATTGGTCCATACAAATTAACTAGCCACTCTAGTCGTTAAACAACAAAAAATCAAATGTTGTCTACCAAAAGTTACTCTATCAAAGTTTATATGAAACAAAATTAAGGTCGCCACATGTGTGGGACTCCAGACACACAGAAAATTAATGAATTTTGTTCCTATATATTCCATTTAATGTAATATAGTAGCGTAAAAATTACATCATAATTTATACATATAACGGTACAATGAATCTTTAATACACCCGTTATATTCTTAACACCAATCTTGTCGTTCCTTTTTCCATTTCATTTCCCTACTTCAAATCACCTCTACTACTTAGTGTCCCTGCAATGGACAAAAATCTAATTAAAAACTTTATAATTTATGAAAAAATTATTTATTGATATCTGCCAACATTGGCCATATTCGCATTTACATTTATTATTCATACTCAATAATAATTAACTATTTTATAATTATGATATAATAGCAACAACAAAGACGACGCCTGTGGGTAGGTTAAAAACTGACAGAATGTTACACGCGCACCCTTGTGCGGGATTATGTGCAAACATCTGTCGGCCAGTGGAAAACTTTGCAAAACATAAAACTACATTCTTGCCGGAAACCTTACAAAACAAACGATATGTTTATGTGTCTTGTGTACAGAAGAAGCAGAAGAAGAATTGTTATATTTGGCCTTATACATTAAGAAATCTAATTAACTTAAACTCAAGGGTATTTCTCGGCAGGCACCCCCCACCCACCCACCAACCGCATTTCTTTGTGAGTTGTGTGTGACCGTCTAGAAATTTTATCAGCCCGTTCCCGTGGGCACATGACTTTGACATTTTGGTAATTTAAGTGTTTCGTTGATGTTTATTTGCGGTTATTATCCGCACGACGATGCTATCCGTTGAAGACATAAAACAAAAGAAATTCATCATTGTGTCAGCACTGTATGTATCAAGACAAACAAACGCTTAAACGTGATGCTGTTAACTCCCGCATATTTTATGCTGTTGAGCTTTCGAGTTACACAAATGGTTCTGCAGAGGCAAGTGTGTTGCTGCTATGCTTTCGAGGTACTGTGGAATGAATGGTCATTGTTCTAAGCGTAGAGGACTCTAAATTGTATTTTTAACGGGTTTAAAAATGTTACTTGTCCTCTCCTGCGCCGCCCACGAGTTTATTGACGACTATCTTTCAAGTTGGCACATTTTCACCATTCCTGTTTATTCGCAGCCTTCCATATAATCATCTCCATCACGATGTTACAGAGATCGCAAGACTGACTATGGCCTTCTCTAACGCCTCGCTTGGCACGATCTTCTTCATTACGATGTTAAAGATATCGCTAGACTGACTATCGCCTTCTCTAACGCCTCGCTTGGTAGAAAATGGCTCTGTCAGACTTTTTCCAATTTTTACTAAAACCTTCGTGTCAGTCAGAGTCATCCTGCAAAGTCGTATTAGCTTCGCGGGGATACCAAACTTAGCCACAGCATGTAACAATTTCTGTCGTATCGGACTGTCGAATGCAGCTTTGTAGTCGATGTACAGATGGTAGGTGTCGATCTGCATTTCTTGCGTCTTTTCCAGGATTTGTCGTAGTGTGAATATCTAGTCGGTCGTGTATTTACTAGGTCTAAAGCCACACTGATAAAGTTAAAGCAGATTCGCCATAATGGGCTTTAGTCTTTCACATAACACACTAGACAGGACCTTGTATGCGATGGGTAAAAGGCTAATCCCGCAATAGTTGGTACACACACTTGGATCGCCTTTCTTAAGCACAGGACATAGAACACTCAGATTCCAATCATCGGGCATGAAAGCCTTGAGACAAATCATGTTTATATGATGCATGCATGTTGCCAGCTCATCGCCTCCGGCTTTAAAAAGCTCTGACGTTAGTCCATCGGCTGACGCTGCTTTATTTTTTTTTGAAACCTTGCGCTCGTCGTATTGGAAAATCTACTCCGTCGTCTATGATTGGTGTTATTTCGTCACTTGTGCTGCCTTCGGGAACGAGTAGAGATCGAAAGTGTTCCCTCCATATTTGCAGCACATTCTGAGTGTCTGTGACCAGATATCCATCTCTGTTCTTACATATACGGATTCCTGTTCCAAAACCTTCGCTTTTAACCTTTTGGTAGAACCTTCGGGCTTCACCCCTATCCATGTAGTTTTTTTCCCCTATCCTTGTTCTTTTCATCCACATACGCTTTTTCCACCAGAACAGGCGTTTCATCTCCCTCCTTTTCTCATTGTGAAGCTCCATCGCCGCATGCGTCGCCACTGGCTGCAGTTCTGCCTTGTATGCAGCATCCAATTCCTCAGACATTATGCGATATTCCGCATTGGACCAGGGCTTGTCTGAGCGTGGTTTTCCATAACCCTGTCGTTGCAGCAGTGGTCATGGAATACGCAATTTGCTGCCACTGTGTGTCGGAAACGACAGAACTAGGGGGTTTTTTGAGGTAATTGATTGATTTAATTCGGGACCGGCCGTGGCATAGTGGTTAGAACACGCGACTATCATGCGGGAGATCACAGGTTGAACTCCTGGCTCCAGTCATCTTAAAAGAAAAAAAAAATTGTTCTTTCATTGTCGGCTCCCCCTCGAATGTTGTCGGCAGCAACTTCGCAGTATTAGTGTCGAGTCAATCGGCGTGTCTAGTAAGAGCTTCTCAAACAGTGACGTTTGCATTCGTCGATAAACAAGTAGATGCCGTTAGTTGTGAATCTAAAAATAGAAAGCGTGTTAATTCACAACAACGCGAGAAGCTATCCCATACCTCATTCATGGGGTGTAAAGGGAAATTAAGTTTAAGTTTTGATAGATTTAATTGGAGTAGACATTGGCTATATCGGTGGTATGCAATTTTGTGTAGTCAACCTTCCTTTGCGTTTTTGGCACTATTTAATCGCATGCGTACCCGGGCTGCCACAAGGTGGTGATCTGAATCAATGTTTGCACCGCGCATCACAAACACGCGTTCCTAACGCTTGCGACATGCCTTCCATCGATTACAACGTGATCAATGTGGTTTCTTGTTATGATATGCAGACTGCCTTGTGGATGTCTTTATGCGGGAATACGTTACCACTTACTACCGTGTTTCCAGCCGACGCGAAGCTAACTAGTCGGAATCCGTTATCGAAGGTGTTAATTAATTTTCCGACTGCTGAACCAGGGGCATCTTCCTTTTGCACTTTAGCATTAAAATCTCCCATAACAATTTAAATGTCATGTGCAGTGCAAGGGCCATATATTTCTTACAGGCGCTTATAGAATGCATCTTTCATGTCCTCGTCTTAGTTTTTGGTCGAAGCGCCTTGATGCAAATAGTAGCTATTCGGTCATTCACAAGGTTAAACCGCGATACCAGACGTCGAAGTCTCTTGCCGACTATGAATTCACATCCAAATTCGGGTCTTTTTGTATGGCAGCTATAAAAATGTCACAGTTCTTTCGAAGTCATTCTTGAATTTGTCGGCGACATCCGCCAGTTGAATAGAGGAACCATCTCTGTATAGAGTTCGCACATTCCAGGTGCATATCCTTAAATGATGGTCCTTATAACATTGTGGGGGTCGTCAAAATTAAGTAGGTTTTCGTGTTTTTTTTCTTCCGTTCGCGTTTTTAAAATTATTGTTTTGTTAAGGAAAAGTGGCTTCTGGGGCAAACGCGCCTGAACCTAGTTTCTTGGGGCTGCCAAAACCACTAAGAAGTCATTGTGTTGAACATCAGTAACTTCTGTTACCGACTTCCTAAGACGCATCGGTGGTAGCATGCCATTTAGGATACTCAATATTGTGCCTGCTCACATTTGCTACTGCTGAACGGATGTTTAGTGGCATTGCCAGGGAAATACGTGATTTCTCGGACGTTATGAGCTGCTTGGGCACCTCCAAAGAAAGATTCTAGTTATTTACAATTTAAAAACGATCAGAAAAACTCAAATTTCCCATTTTCTTCTAACATATATCTGAACATCTCTAGAACTTTAATAAGTTCCCTTGTTACAAAGTGCGCAAATTCAAAAAAGGGCGTGATCGAAGCTTATTATGTGACACGGTCTAAAACAGAGCGCTACAGAATTTCAGCGGTTTAAATCATCAATCGTGATTCTATTAAGAGTGGCACCATGTTACATTTCTAGAAGCATCCCATCCCAGCAAACCAAAAGTTCCGACGTGTCGGACATCAGATATTTCTCTTACATTTTATCAGAAATTTTGCCGAAAATAAACGATATCGTCATAAATGTCTTCAGAAATAAGACCGATTTTTTCTGCACACTCTTCCGAATTTTGTCCGATCCGAGTCCAAGTCTGCACGTTCTCTGAATTTATATACATTAGACCTGGCGTTAAAAAGTGTTTTTTGGAATCTTGAGTGTGGGTAGCGATTAAAATATGAGAAATGATGCCAAAATAGATATAGCGAATTTTCAGGCTGATCGGATGGTGCCAACCCGTGCCCCAATGAGGTCAAAGGTCAAAATTTTTTAAAAACCACCAAAAAACTCTTTTAATTGCTTTTTGTTAGTTTTTTTATAAATAAAATTACTATATATATAATGTTTTTTCCTTAATTTTCGTTAAAAGGGTTTATAAGTTATAGTTTAAATCAGTAAAGATTTTGTATAGACTGGGAGGTCCTTACGTTAGCCCTCTACAATGTGCAGCAAGTACTGTTTATCGTCTTCGTTGTGTATTAAGCATTTGTAAGAGTCAATTATTAGCCTGACTATTTTTTCGACGGCATTCACAACAGTAATGCTTTTGACGATCAGCTTCCCTTTAAAAAATGCCTTAGAAATTTGATGGATTACAGCGTAAGAAATCCATAGAAATCTCCAAACGAGTAAAAAAATATTTTTTGTTCGTAGTCAGAAAAGAGCTCAAATACTGGGATGTGAATAATTTGATATTATTAACATCATCACCGATATAATGGCCTTTATCAGACTTAGACCATCTTTTCTTTTATTTCTGAGTCTACATGTGGGTCAAAAAAGGCAAGTGCAACTGTTTTCTTCGATAAATACCACTGTTTTTTTCCAATAGCGCTGTATATATTTTAAGTATCAAAACAGCCAATAATTCTCTTTATTAGTTGCATATTACTATTTGGACTATAGAGACTTACTAAAAAAATTCACATATTACGAGTTCCATTCAACTGAAACGCAGAAATTTTAAAGTGTGCGTGAAAAATATAAATTTTTAAACAATAGATGTCCCTGTACATGAAACTTGCATGTGACGTCACTCCAAGTGCACGAAATGTGAAACTGGGAATGCTACCACCAATAAATATAAATGCAAGTTGTATAAGTTCTCTATAATCATGCCGAATATGTACTTTCGCTTAATATTTGCAGCAGTTGTGTCAAAACATATAATTTCTAATGAATTCAAAATATCAATTTGTAGCAAATAGGCGTAGACTGATTGAGCTACTGTAGAACCAGTTTGATCTTCAATGCTGGGGATAGCTATAAATTTTTCATTGTTCTATCACGTCAACCCAGTAGCCACACGAACAACTTTAGCTATTCCAGCAATTGCGTTTCGTGGCATGATGGTTAGAAAATGCGACTACCATGCGGGAGATCTTAGGTTCAATTCCCGCCTATATTTATCTTTCTAAAAATAAAATGCGTTTTAATTTCCAGCAACGTGGAAAGCTGTCCTATACATTCATGAGGTGTAAAGGAAAATTAAGTTTTTTAAGTAAGGTCTAAATCTGATACAGACCATTATATCGGTGATGATTTTAATAATTTCAAATTATTCACATACCAGTATTTGAGCTCTTTTCTGACTACGAACATAAAATATTTTTTTACTCGTTTGGAGATTTCTATGGATTTCTTACGCTTTAATCCATCAAATGTCTAAGGCCAAGCATTTTTTAAAGGGAAGCTGATCGTCAAAAGCATTACTGTTGTGAATGCCGTCGAAAAAATA
Organism: Muscina levida; assembly: GCA_964034835.1. Classification (NCBI taxonomy): domain Eukaryota; kingdom Metazoa; phylum Arthropoda; class Insecta; order Diptera; family Muscidae; genus Muscina; species Muscina levida. Next base: position 123,956,789 of record OZ035881.1, read on the forward strand.
GTCAGACTAATTACTGACTCTTACAAATGCTTAACACACAACGAAGACGATAAACAGTACTTGCTGCACATTATAGAAGGTTAACGTAAGGACCTCCCAGTCTATACAAAATCTTTACTGATTTAAAATAAAACTTATAAACCCTTTTAATGAAAACTAAGGAAAAAACATTATATATATAGTAATTTTATTTATAAAAAAACTAACAAAAAGCAATTAAAAAAGTTTTTGGTGGTTTTTAAAAAATTTTGACCTTTGATCTCATTGGGGCACGGGTTGGCACCATCCGATCAGCCTGAAAATTTGCTATATCAATTTTGGCATCATTTCTCATATTTTAATCGCTACCCACACTCAAGATTCCAAAAAAGGCTTTTTAACGCCAGGTCTAATATACATACACATTAAACGTGTTTGTCTTTTTCTTCCCACAAGAGAAACCTGTCGCTATGGCATTTTTTGTTTTGTTTTCTCTTTATAGAGCACATTGGAATGTGCAAGGCACTTGACAAACAACAACAAAAAAAGAAAACTAGTTTAGGAATTCCTAAAATGGGTTTTTGTTGTTGTCGTTTGTTGTTTGCTAAGTGCGTTGCGCATTCCAATGTGTGTTTTTCATCCCCATTATCAGTTATAATTGAGCACTCAATAGATGAAGACGTCACGTCGCGAAAAGTGTGTCAAATATTTAAAGGTGTGTGTAATTTTTCCAATTTTTTTATTGCAATTTTTTAAAGCTCTTATGGAAGGAATTTTGGAATTTTTTTGTGAAAATGGAATTAGTAAAAAAAAACAGAAAAAATAAGAAAACTGATGATTTTCGTACATTTATTAGAATTCTGTCCGACACGATTTCTCGTATACTGTCAGATATTTCTGGCATTTTCCTGATTATTTGCCAGAGTTACATCAGATAAATCCGAAAGTCCCTTCGAAATTTCTCGAAATTTCCCTCATATATCTGACCGAGAAGTCCGCTACAAGTTTCCGAATTTCCCCAGACATTTCGGTCCGAATTCTTGTCAACCACCCACACAACTTTCGAACAGAATGCTGACAGAATTCGGCATAAGAATCGGCAACTTAGTCTGCACAAGATATCTGTCAGATATCTGACCGAATTCGGAAAAAATGGTTTGCTGGGATACAAAATTTTATTTTGCGGGAAAATTGTTTGTCTCCATAGGATCATTTGAGGTCTATAGATTTCTTCTTTATAGAGATGTTTATTAGGTTAAATATTCATCGACCGATCACAGATATATCAAAATAGTGTTTTTTAGCAACAATACAAACTGTTCCATTAACAGAAGTCCGTTTGTTGATGTTATGGCCTGTGACGCATTTCAGCGGAGCTAGACTATATTTGTACATATATTTAGAGATTCTCCTAATAAGCTAGATTTTGTAAAATACATTTTTAATAGGCTTTGTTGTGGCTTAAAAAGGTTCAAGTGGGTCCCCGTTCCTCGTTTGCGCCCATACGAATATACCATCTCAGATGTAATCTAATATATATTTTCTTAGAAACAACATCCAATAGTACCACTGTTCCTGTAAGTTATTTTAAATAGAAAATCGTATACGTATATATATACAAGAAAATTCGTTGCTTACCTATCTAACGACAGACCATAATAGTTTCAAAGATTGATATTGCGAGATGTTGCACGATGGTGTTGATGACAACAAGTGTACAGGTATTTCTCCGAAACCTTTAGGTGAAACTTTAACAACGCTACAGCAGATACGGTGAGAGAAAGGGCATCAGGTGCTCTTAGAGCTACGTTCATTGCCCGGTGTTGTCATAGTAAATTGGTTTGTTGTGAATGAAAATTATTTCCACTTTTTCATCAGCTTAGTTTTGCATCGCTTTATTATGCATTGGCTGATTTTTATGGAACTGTGAATAAAAGAGACAACAACAACAGAAAACAAAAACGAATTACTAAAACAAACTATAATAATTTTATGGAAATACATCCATACATAAGATAAAATCTGCAGTAAGCGATAGATGTGAATAATGAAAAAAAAATCAAAGGACCGTATGATTGATTTTTAATTGAATTTCTCAATATTGCTCATACGTATACGGGGCTATGTTGAGGTCAACGGAAATTTTGTTGCAAATGTGATAAAGAATAAATGTGTAACCATTTAAGTGTTAGTGTAACTTGGGACCGACCGTGGCAAGATGGTTAGAACACACGGCTATCATGCGATTAACCTGGGATCACACATCTCATTCATGGGATGTAAAAGAATAGTAAGTTTTTTCATTTGTGACTATATGTGAAATAACTTAATTATAATCACCATACTATGAATAAAAGAATTTCATTTACTTAACAAATTTTACAATAAAAGCGGTGATGCCAAGAGGTTGTTACTGGTGTACTGCATAGCCTCACAGACGTACTGCATCAAGTTTTGTATCCAGGAATTTATAGAAAAGAGAACATGACCTAACATATTTGTATATACAACACAGTAGACGGAAGTAAATCCTTTTAAGAATACACAGGTTCTCTATCTGGTCTTACAAAATATTTATACAAATTGCTACAATACAATATTCAAAATATTCCTATTCAAGTCAACCACATTTACAAAATTTTGCAATATTTAAAGAACAAAAAGAAATCTTATAAAAGAAATATACTACCATACAGATATTTTACTAAATTATATTCATTCCAATCCATTGAAAAACTAACTTTTGGCCTTCATCCCATCCTGTTATTAAATAAATCAAATACATAACTTGTGTTTAAGTCCTTATACTCGCTCATCCTTAAATCATTTAAACACACGCACCCCATGATTATCAAATATTTGAACTCGTTAAATTCCATTAACCATTTCGTTAGAATATCAATTACCCATTGAGGAGTAATGACGTCCATACGCCACGACGACATACATAACATGAGGATTTCTATGTCAACGATGTTGTAGGTAAATATAACAACTATGTAATTTCCAAATATGTCATTTGCAACATATGGCTTGTTGTGGTTACCCAGACACCAACACAAACACAACGCATCTCCTACCTATACGCACGCATGCACGCACTCAATAACCACGACCACACAAGCAGCATGTTCATAGGTAAAACAAACACCCACTAACATATGTAAATATTTGTGTAGCTATATGGTGTACCCAAGGGAAAATAGCTCAAGGCCATTTGAAGTTATAATACCTATTACAAGTAGAGAGCACTTATTGGTATTGTGTAACAACACGGGAGAGCAGCATTTTTCGGTACGATGTCAATTGTTCTTGGCTAGACCGCATATGGTTGAAACATTAAATTAAGATATTGAAATAAAGGATTGAACTATACGGAGCAGTAATGCTTAAAGAAATTATATAATCCCTATCACATTTTTAATATTATAAATGTGAATGTTTGTCGGTTTGTTTGTTTGTGTCTCTGAACCGATTTCAATGATATTTGGTAAACAGTTAGTCCACTGTACGCCTATATATACTATAGGCTATACATTTTAGATTTTTTACCCTATGGGCGGAGTGGGTGTGGCATAACTTTTTTTAGTGTTAGGCAGTTACAATTTGACACACAAATAGTGCTGGGCAACATGAAAATTAATTTGCGGACGGCTTTTAGTATTGGACCAGTGGGCGTGGCTAAACTCTTTTTTGGCCGTAGAGATGTAAAATTTGATAAACAGATAGTACTCGACAACACGATAATGAAAATGCAGACAAAATTTTAATTTTGGATCAGTGGGTGGAGGCGGCGTGGCAAAATTGTATTTTAGGCATAGAGAGAAAACATTTGGTACACAAATAGTACTCGACAACACGAATATGAATATGCAGACGAAATTTAAATTTTTGATCAGTAGGCGGTGTGGGCGTGGCAAAACTTTTTTTAGAGCTAGGGCGATAAAATTTGATACACAGATAGTGCTGAATGAATATGAATATGCAGACAGAATTTTAATTTTGGATCAGTGGGCGGAATGGGTGTGGCAAAACTGTATTTTAGTCCAAGAGAGATAAGATTTGGTACACAACCAGTACTCGACAATACGAATATGAATATGCAGACGACATTTTAATTTTGGGTCAGTGGGCAGAGTGGGCGTGACCAAACAGTATTTTAGCCCCGGAGAGATAAAATTAGGTACACAAATAGAACTTGACAGCAAGAAAATGAATATGCAGACGACATTTAAATTTTGGATCAGTGGGAGGAGTGGGCGTGGCAAAATTGTATTTTAGGCATAGAGAGATAATATTTGGTACACAATTAGAACTCGACATCAAGAATATATAAATGTTCACTAAATTTAAATTTTAGATCAGTGGGCAGAGTGGGTGTGGCAAAACTGTATTTTAGCGCTAAAAAGATACAATTTGAAATCCATATAATACACGACAACACGAATTTTAATATGCAGACGACATTTAAATTTAGGATCAGTGGACGAAGTGGGCGTGGCAAAACTGTATTTTAGCCTCAGAGATATAGTATTTGGTGCACAAATAGCACTCGACCACACGAATATGATTATGCAAACGAAATTATAATTTTGGATCAATGGGCGAAGGAGGCGTGACCAAACTGTTTGTTAGCCCCAGAGAGATAATATTTGTTGCACAAATAGTAATTGACAACACGAATATGAATATGCAGACGAAAATATAAATTAAAGGAAAAACTGTATTTTAGCTCTAGAGATATAGAATTTGACACCCAGATAGAACATGGCAACATGAATATGAATGTGCAGAGCAGACAACAATTAAATGTTAGATAAGTGGATGGAGAGGGCATGATCAAACTGTTTGTTAGCCCCAGAGAGATAACATTTAGTACACAGATTGCACTTGCCACTTCCGGTTCAAATTCGAAGACGACATTGTTGTTGTCAATCAGTAGGAAAAAGGGGCGTGGAAAAACTGTATTTTAGCCCTAGAGCAATACGGTTTGATACACAGATAATACTTGATACCAAAAAGTACAATTTAGTTTTCCTAAAAGAAAATTCTTTGTAGGAAAAAGTAAATTTTTATGTACCAAAAAGTACATTTATTATACTAAAATGTACATTTATTGTACCGATAAGTACATTTATGGTATCAAATAATACTTCAGTACTTCAATTGTACTAAAAAAAGTATAGTTAATGTAACAAAAAGTGCATTTATAGTATCAAAAAGTACTTTATTGGTACCAAAAAGCACAATTTATTGTACTAACAATAACAATTTATTATAGGTTAGAGTATGTTAATTTGGTAGTCACATTCAACACAGCCCACATGAGTCCAAGTATGAATACCGTTGTGGCACGATTTTCAATTTTTCGCGTCAAATATTCCTATTCTGTTCGGTCAATATCGCTACCAAGCCTTTTCGTTGCTGTGATGAAGGCATTGAAGCACCGCAGATCACCTACTGATAGACAGGTATTGTCTAGATGTGTCCAATGACCAAGCTTTTAATATCTCAGGTCACCAAAAGCAGGGCAGTGACGTTAAAGATGCTCCGTGGTCTCTTCTTCTTCCTCATCAGTGCAGCTTCTACAAAAATCGTTGTAGAGTACCAACCGCCCAATGACCGGTTATTACAGCTATGATGTTCTTCAAGTGATCTCTGGACATGTTCAGTACAATTCGTGTCCTCTGTATATCCATTGTAGGCTAAATTTGTTTGGTCGCTGTGCAAGTGGATTCTCTCTCTCCTTAGTAATGAGGTTCAGTTTAACCACAATTAGCTGTTTCCCGGTTGTGAGAGGGACCCCAATGAGATAGTAAACTTTACCCGAGCTGACGGTTGTGACAGCCCTTGCCAATGTACCGGCTCTTTGGTAACCATATATGTCCCCATGTCCTGGAACCCATGTAAGGGTAACCGTTTATTATATAAGAAAGTACAATTTACTGTATTACTAGAACTTTTATTGTACACAGAAAGAACAGAGTACTTTTATTGTAGCAAAAAGTACTTTAAATGTAATTGTGTCCAACAATTGTGTACAATTTAAGTACTTTTATTGTACGAAAAAGTTCTTCAATTGTGCCAATAATTTATTGTATCAAAATGTACCTATATTTTATCAAAAAGTATTGTTGTTGCAGCAACAAGCAAGGACTACAAAGGTTTTTTCTTTTCCAGGGTCTTCCCTAAGACCCTCGAAATCTTACGATATAAAAAATTGGATTTTCCCTGACTAGAGCAAAATATTAAATATTTATTTCCTTATTTTACAATCCACAAATTTTAATAGAATGAAACACTACGGATCCTTAAGCTAAAATGCAATCACTGGTGTGTTAACCTTAAGATGTTTGATGGCAGATAACGATGTCTGGGGATTATGCTTCGTCGGTGACCTCGTATCGTTGATGGTGTCTTTGTACGGAGAAGCGGTCCTTAAACGAGAGGCGGTAATTCGGTGACGATAAATAGGACGGGCTTGACGCAGCGGTAATTCGGTAATTGGAAATCTTACATTATGGGTGATATGAACCAATTGAGAATCTTTGTGCTGCTGATGCTGTAGTGTGGTGGTATTATATGCCTTGCGACAGCCTTTGCGTTGCTGGCCGAACATGCTGTTGTGTGGTGGTGTAGTATGTTTTCTTTTAGCGCTAGCGTCGCAACCTGTTGACATATTGCTTTGGAAAGGCATCTGGCTGACAATCGTTAGGTTGCGAGTTCGAATGCCACTGAAGTCGGTTCTTCAAATTTTTTTTTATTAAACATTATATTTTAAATTATTATTATAACATAAATAACATAACATAACATAAATACTAAATAGTGGCGTATGAGTATCATCAGTTATATTCCACGTTAATCATACGCCACGGAGTACAACAGTTTATTTGAAACTGTTGCAAAATAAACCCGGTTCAAAATCATTTGATAATTTTAAAAGTAAGACTGTTGTTAATGTAGGAAAACATTATATGAACAGATTAAACTTAAAACTTAACTTCCCTTTGCACCCCATGAATGAGGTATGGGATAGCTTCTCGCGTTGTAGTGAATTAACACGCTTTCTATTTTTATATTCACAACTAACGGCACCTACTTGTTTATCGACGAATGCGAACGTCACTGTTTGAGAAGCTATTACTAGACACCCTGATTGACTCGACGCTTATACTTGCGAAGTTGCTGTCAACAACATTCGAGAGGAGCCGACAATGGGAGAACATTTTATTTTTTTTTTAAGATGACTGGAGCCAGGTTTGAACCTGCGATCTCCCGCATGGTAGTCGCGTGTTCTAACCACTATGCCACCGCCGGTCCCATTGAACAGATTAAAGGAACAAGTTTAATCGGACAAGTTGTTCTCGCGTTATGTCAAACAAAAGAGCATTAAACTTCATAGAGCTAACTTCAAAACGCTATTTAATTATTATAGCATGTAACTTGAAAAAACGAATGCTCCAGAACTTCTTCTTTTTGGGGCTACTTTCAAGTGCAGTTCTCATAATTGAGTTCTAAATCAATGAGCTTAAAAATATTGTCATTACGTACGGACGATATTTGAAATTCCTCACGTTACAGCGGCGCAAAGTTCGACTGGTTACACAAAGTTAGATATACATTAGATTTTATGACATTTTGTAGACGAACAGAAGTTTGAGAAGCTTTGACTAGACTTTTACTGCGAAGTTGCTGTCGACAATCATCACTGGGGCCGCCTATGAAAGAAGACAGGAATCGAAACCTGGTGTGCGGCAAGATATTCACGTATTTTAATCATCAAGCCCAATTAAAGTCGACCCATTAAATTTAATTTCTTTAAGGAGAATGGCTAATCGCAGACCATTTTGGTTGAGTGTCAATAACTTTTTTAACCTCCTTATGACGCTTCGAACGAGTATAGCTAATTGCTTATTACCAGTTTAGAATTTATGAACTCTGCAACTAATCGTCAGATACAACCTTAAATCGGTTTACTTGCAAAGTTTATTTTGACCCATATCCTGTATATTCATCTGCGCAATATTAACAATTAACATACACATTAACATTTTAATATTACTGTGTGTAATAACTAATTACGTAATAAGACATACCGGAGCAATTACATTGTTTACATATGTCTCAAATCGATTTGAAACACAAAAGTGTATGATAAAACATTCTTAATAAAATCGAATTTAATCATTTCTCTGTCTACTGCCCCTCAAATGAATTCATTACTTAAATTCAACTTAGGTATCCATAATAGATACATATGTTATTTGAATGTTAACCTAATTGATTGCTCCATACATATACAATCACAATCCTTTGGCATTTACTATACAATTGGTAATGCGATAATATTAAGTGTATAATTATGCAATGCTCTCTGTTTGATTAATTTTGAGATAGCCATATGTATGCCTGGGACATTTACAAATTATTATAGAGTATTGAACGATTCATTGAATGCTCGTCTGCACTAGTTATAATAGTTAACTTATTTTAAACAATTACTCGAACAAAACATGACATTGACTTAATCAATGTAATAATTCTATAAAAAATAACAACTGTATCGGATGCAGAAATTAAGAGGATTGATTACAAAGTGGCGATAATTTGCCGTATAACTGAATATGTTACAATGTTGTTGGTGTGCATCAGAGAATGACAATATGTATATTAAGAGTACGGTTAAAGTATTAGTATCGAAACATGTACATTAGGGTAATAACTTTTTGCATTTTTTGCAAATATCAAATCTCCCCAGGCAAAATCGTGTAGGGCATGGAAAAATATTAAGAACTGCGTTTTTAGTTTTTCGCTATCGTTAAAAAAGGTTACGCACCAAACGCGTTAAAGTTTTGAATCAAACAAAGTTAAAAAAAAATTTTTATTGAAATAAAAATAGTACAAGATATATATCCGCTTTGGAAAACATCGCGTATTCTGAACCTAAAGTTTATATCTTACAATACCTACTTTTAATAATTTATTGTTATTATTTGTTTACATACTTACATATGTATAAACCATATATAAAAAAAATTGTTATTAAAAAAAAAATGTAAAAAACATATATTAAAGGCATTTTAGAAATCGCTGTCGGTGCGTAAGGTTTTTTAAGCAAATTGAACTGAAATATTTTTTTTTATCATTAATACAATATTTGCCATTAGAAAATCCCTGGGGAGAATGTTGTCCAAAAAAAGTTATTACCCTAATGTACATGTGTAAAGAATAAACGATCAAACCATATCCATACACGCACACACACTTTTGCATGGCTATATCTAGTCTGGTGGTTGGTTGAATAGCCACTATTCGCATCAAGGCAAAATATTTTTACATTACGCTAATTTGTGATGGCAGACTAAGACGTGGACATAAAAGATGTACTCTATGAGCGCCTGGAGGAAATATGTGTCCTAGCCATGATATTTATATTATTCTGGGAGATTTAAATGCTAAAATAGGAAGGGTAAATGCTCTTGGTTCAGCAGTCGAAAATTTCAGTCTGCACAACAACGGTTAGCTTCGCGTCGGCATCAAACAGGGTAGTAAGTGAAACCAGATTTCCACATAATGATATCTACAAGACAACCTGAATATCCCCTGATCATAATACTAGAAACCAGATTGATCACGCAGCAATATGATAGGTGCAAAAATTGATTCGGGTTACCACCGTATTGCAGCCAAAGTGCGCACGTGATTAAGTAGTGCTAAAAACAGTCGCAACCAAACATAAAGGAAGCTAGACATCACAAATATGCATACTACCGAGATAGCTAATGCCTACTCCAACCAACTGTATCAATTACTTCGAACCAGTGGCAGCATTTTGCGAATTCTATAACCACTGCCTTAACGACGGTACTATGTTATAAAAAACAACTCTCAGACAAGCCCTGACACGTTGTGGAATGTCGCTGAATGTCTGCATGCAGGGCAATCTGCAACCAATGGCAACGTTATAATGAGAATAGGAGAGAGATGATATGCCTATTCAGGCGAAAATAGCGTCTATAGAAGAAAAGAGAGCACCAGGATATCGAAAATTAAAGGGAAATAGAGGTTGACCGAGATTTATACCAAAAAAGGTAAATAGCAAAGGTTTAGCAAAAAGAAACCCACCTGTAAGGACAGCGATGAAAATCTGGTTATGGACATTCAGAGTATGCTGCAAACATGGAGGGAACACTTTCGTTCTCTGTTCGCTTCCGTGACGTAATCACTCCAATCATTGACGACGGTGTAGATTTTTCACCACTGAGCCAAAATGAGTTCAGCGCGGCAATCGGACGGCTTTAAAAACAATAAAGCTGAGCGGGCCGATGTTCTGCAGGCAGAGCTTCTTATGGTTATGAGCTGACAACGTGCATCTACCAGCTCATAAACAAGTTTTGGCTATAGGAATGCATGTCCGATAAAAGGAATCGGAGTGTTCTATGTTATGTGCTTAAGATAGGCAATGCAAGTGTGTGTATCAACTATCGCTGCATCAGCCTTTTATCCAATTTATCCCCTTTTAGCCTATTCTAGAGAACCTGATTAAAGTCTATCAGTGTAACTTTACTTACTTACTTAGCTGGTACTTCTATGCAATCCCTGTGGATTATATACCGCACGTAGAAAAATATTATAAGCGCCTCGATCTTCTGCGCTTCTTCTCCAGTTAGTCACACCGAGTTCTGTAAGGTTATCAGTAACCTGGTCTTTCCAACGGAGTTTTGGTCGTCCTCTTCTGCGCCGTCCATCGAGTTCATTGTCAAAGACTTTTCGAGCTGGAGCATTTTCATCCATGCGTACAACATGACCTAGCCAACGCAACCGTTGCACCTTAATGCGTTTGACCACGTCAATGTCAGTATACAGCTCGTACAGCTCATGATTCATACGACGCCAATACTCTCCGTTAACGATGATGGGCCCAAATATTTTACGGAGTATTTTTCTCTCGAATACCGCCAGAACCGATTCATCCGCTTGTGTCATAACCCAAGATCAGTGTAACTTAAGACCTGGTAAATTCACGACCGAGCAGATATTCACACTGCGACAAATACTGGAGAACAACCAAACAATGCATATCAATACTTATAATGCGATTTTATGGGATAACACAGACCGACACAAAGTCTTTAGTGAAGATGGGCCAAAATCTGACAGAGCCATTTCCTAACAAGTGAGTCTTTAGCGGTTTCTTTAAAAAAGTAACGACTGGTACGATCTTAAATTCAATTCATATGCTGCTCGCGAATGACGATGATGAAAATATCATTGGCCAAAGACTGCTGAATAAGCAGTCGGCAGAAGTTGGTATAATGCACTACGCGGGGCTTTTGCTATATCATATTACTCACATATATTGCGCACACATACACAGAACAAAAATTTTCAGCTCATATGTGTGGGGCTCAATTCTGAGAACTGCACGTGAAAGTAGACCCAAAAAGAAGAAGTTCTGCATCATTCGATTTGTCAAGTTGCATGCCATAATAATTTAATATCGATTTAAAGTTAGTAAGTATCGTATATGGAAATTTGACACGTTTTAGGCACTTTGGTTTGACATAACTTAAGAACCAATAGTTCGATTTAGTTGTAACAAATTTAAAAAAATTAAGAATTACAATTCCTTTAATTTCCCTACATAAGCAACAGTTTCACGTTTCTATTCATCAAATGATTTTGAACTGGGTTTATTTTGAAGCAGCTACAATAAAACTGTTGTACTCCGTGGCGTATGATTTGCATAGAATATTACTTGTGATAATCATACGTCACCATATAGTATTTATATTACGTCATGGCTGGCCTTATTCGCTACCTTCTGATAATCCATTAAGGATGTATCAGTAGTGGTAGATCTTGAAAAATCTAACACTGGTAAATTTTCATTAATCTCAGTGAAGATTTACTCGAACTGTCATGTCCACCAGCCATCCAGCCAGACAGACGGCCATGGCTCAATCATCTTAAAACGATGGTAACGAATTTCTTCTAAAAGGTATCTTGTAACTCGTCTCGTTTAATACATTAATTACAGTTTTCTCTTATATGTTAAGTTGTTGCTTCCCAAAACAAAAACACATTTTACATACATATATTTCAAAATTTCAGTCAATGCCTTTCTAAACCATATCAACACTGCTTACATTCTTATTTTGCACCACCACAATTATTGTCCTGCCTCCCTTGATGCGTTGCACCAACATATTTGTCACACTTAATCGTACAAGGCCTACTGATGAAATATTTGCACATAAATAATCTGCACAAATATTAAAATACTTTTGTGATTTATATGGAACATTGCGTCATTATGTGTGGAAACATAAATATGTCACGGTAGGCAAATATAAACCAACACACGCACACACAAACATATGAAACTGCACTCAAACACGTCGCCATACATAACATACATATACCCGATATAAAGCAATCATACTTGGTCTGCACAAAAGTAAAGGATTACAAAAATTTTACATTATAATCGTATATATGTAATTATGATAGAGACTTTTCTGTAATGTAATTTAAGTTTGCCAATTTTAAATTTTTGCAAATGAAAAGTGTAACTTAAATCGGCACACACACACACATTCCCTCCGCTTTTCAAAGTAGTGGTGATGCTGTTTGTAGCCCTATCCTAATCAAGGCAGGCATGTTTATGCATATTTTAATTACGAGGGAGTTGCTTCAGTTATACATACCACATTCAATGTTGTTGTGTCAGCCCTCGGATTGGTAACACAGGTTAGCCCGCCGACCTGCTGGCCTGTTTGCCAATGTGTTGTTTGGGGGGTGTGGAAGTCAACCTACGTCAATGTTTTTGTTTGTTGAACTCTCTGAGCTATTAAATTATAAATTTATGTCATTTCGTGCCCACTTGCCAGAGGACTGATTAAAAGGCCATTATACAGTAAATGAATAGGGTGATGAGTGTGGTTGGTTGCCAGCATACAAATACACACACACACACGCAGAGAGGCATACTAACAGTTAAGCACGTGTCAAAGGAATTAAACGAGTCGGTAGCTCGCGTAAAGCATTCTACAGGAGGGCGGAGGAGAAAGTAAACATTTCAATTAAGTGAATGGACCGCATGAGTACCCATAACGTGGAAATTTAGTGGTATAAGAAAACTAATCTGTTTATTGAAAATTGACTGCCTTTATGCGAATGATGAACTAAGCTCTCTTCAAAGAGTTCGTTGTTGGGCTAAATGGTAATCCTCTTGTAGGGATTTTCTTTAAAATAGTCTTGAAGCATGTGCCCGATTAAGCTTTGCTTAGTCAAGGTGATAATTAAATTAAAAACAAATGTATAATGATTTGGGACGAGTAAACAATCTCAGCAGAGTGATTTTTTAAAGATATTGTCTAGAGGACCTGGGAATGTTTACATAGTTGGAGAATATATATACTCTTACTAAAAGCAAGTTCAATTTTAATCTATATATATAAAAAATAGTTGCAAGTGTGTTGTGACTTTATAACTCACGAACGGCTGGACCGATTTGCATACATTTTTTTGTATGCGTTTGGGTGGCGCCCCGGTTGGTTTATATTGACAATTCGATCCAATTGGACAAAGGGGCGTGGCACCGCCCATACAACTTGAAAATCAAAACGGCTGTATCTCATGAACTATCAGAGGTATGAAGATGAGATTTGGTATATAGGTTTTTACTCTCAAATTAACTGTTTTTCGGATCAAATTAAATTATTTTAAAATCAAACACAATTTTTTTCGAAATAAACTAAACTTTATTTAAAACAAATTAAACTATTTACAATGTAAATTCAATATATTTCATGGCAAGTACAATTTCTTTAATTACGTATTCATTATTTTTAATTTCAAATTAATTTTTTTTAATATCAAATTAAATTCTTTTTTAACTAAGCTTAATTTTTCTAAAGAAGTTAATATTTTTTTCATATTTTATTATTTATAAAATTTACTTAATTTTTATAAAAATATGTAATTCAAATGGCTCCACGAAAAGCCCCCCAATGAAATAACGCCCAGGAAATAACCCCCAATGAACTAAACCCCAAAAAAAAGGAAATAACACCCAAAAAACAGTAAATGAAATAACATCGAAAAATAAATGAAATAAACCCCAAAGCGAAAACGAAACAACCTCCAATATTTGGGAGTTATTTCATATGAAATAACACCCAATGATGAAAATGAAATAATCCCCAATGAAATAAACCCCATTAGCAACAAAAATGAAATTATGCCCAAAATTCATAAAAAAAAGTCAGTTTCACCAAGGATTTCATGAAGTCAATATGGACCAACAGCAAAGTCGCAAAATTATTGAAATTAATCGTGTGGATCGTAGATCGTTTTAGCCCTGCTCAATTTTTGCAGTTCGGAAGACAACTTGCCTTTTACGTTTGGCCTTTACACAACCACCTCCAGTGTTCACAAGCAAATCAAACTCTCTGCTTTTATTGAAATCTGCCTTTTGAAGAACTCTTAAAAATTTAAAAAAAAATCCATTCTTAGTGTGTACTAATCGAATTCTCAAAATGAAAAAATGCTCGGTGCATTTTGTTGATTTTCTATCCGTCAATATGAACACAAATGGAAATATCTGTAAACATTCAAAAGATATTGTAATATATTCACAGGCTAAAAGTTTTTTTGTAAAAGGCCTATTTTTATATAATTATGTAATTATAACCAATAAAAACCAACAGCTTTAAAAATGAAATAACCTCCGAATAAAAAATGAAATAACACCCAAATTATTCACGATATGAAACAATCCCCAAATTTAAAAAATTGGTTGGGTGTTATTTCATTGTAGATTATTTCATAATTTGAAATCCCCAAATAAGGAATGAAATAATTCCCAAAGAAAAATTAAAAACGGCCCACAAAAATTGGGCGTTATTTCATATGAAATAACACCCAAAAATGTATGAAAAAAATTTGGGGAATATTTCATTTCTCGTTTGGGCGTTATTTCATTGGGGGCTTTTCGTGGGCCATTCAAATAATATTAAAACTGCGAAATTTTTATACATATGACAATTTTTTTTAATGCAAATGCTCTCCAAAAGCAGCTTGTGACAGATTCATTGTATGTCAACATAATAGTTGTTGCAATCTGATGGTGTAACTGATTCTATGGAACGTTTAATAATTGTAACTAAGTCAGTATTATTTTCTGGATCCAAAAGCAAATTCCAAGCACAGAGTATAGTTTTTGAAAAAACTTTTTCTATGGGATGTAGCATAGGAGAGTATTGAGGAAGAAAAACTAAAATATTCATTGACGAGTCCGATTTCAATAACAATTCCGAAGAAACAAGGCGAGATCTACAAGAAATACTGTACCATATGTCATTGTTTCCACTTTTAGACGGCGAAATGTTTCTTCCATCGCAGCTGTGAACATACATGGCGTTTTACACCAAAAATGTATTGCAAATTCCGGAGTTAATACTAATATTTTTGTATCTTTGCTTGATTTTCGACAAATTAGTTGAATCCAATATCACAGGTGCGTGGCTTGTACTAGATAATGCTCAGATACACAAAACGTAGGCAGTGAAGCACAAAATTACGGAGTCTGGTCATATTTTAGTTTTTCTTCCCCCATACTCTCCTATAAAACATCCCACTGAAAAAGTTTGTCAAAACTATACTCCGTGCTCGGAATTGGTTTTTGGATCCAGAAAATAATACTGACTTAGTTATAATTATTAAACGTTCTATAGAATTAGTAACACCAAACTCTGTGCTCGGAATTTGCTTTTGAATCAAGATAATTATAATTATTATTAATGTTAAGTTCTTAAGAAAAATTAAGCTTAATTAAAAAAGAATAAGTTCTTTGATATTAAAAAAAAATTAATTTGAGATTAAAATGAATGAATACATAATAAAAGAAATTTTATTAGACATGAAATATATTGAATTTACATTGTAAATAGTTTAATTTGTTTTAAAAAAAGTTAAATTTATTTCGAAAAAAATTGTGTTTGATTTTAAAATAATTTAAATAGATCCGAAAAACAGTTAATTTGAGAGTAAAAACCTATATATGTTGTTGGAGCAGTATTAAATACAGCCAAGGCGGAAGCGGGCGGTGCCACGCCCCCTTTTCAAAAATCGCTCTAACGGCTTTTCTAATTAACCGATTGATACGAAAATTTTACCAAATGGTACAGTTGACCTGTTGATAGTCCCTGGCTATAATAGGTTGTGATTGGATAAAGGGGCGTGGCACCGCTGATACAACTTGAAAATCAAAAGGTCTATATCTCATGAACTATCAGAGGTATGAAGATGAGATTTGGTATATATGTTGTTGGAGCAGCATTAATTACAGCCAGCGTGGAAGTGGGGGGTGCCACGCCCCCTTTTCAAAACCGCTCTACAGGCTTTCCCAATAGACAGATTGATACGAAAATTTTACCAAGTGGTACTGATGACCTGTAGATAGTCCCTGGCTATATTTGGTTGTGATTGGATAAAGGGGCGTGGCACCGCCCAAACAACATGAAAATAAAAAAGGGCTATATCTCATGAACTATAAGAGGTTTGAAGATGAGATTTGTTACATATGTTGTTGTTGCAGTATAAATTACAGTAAGAGTGGAAGTGGGTTGTACCACACCCCTTTTAAAATAAACAGTTATAACTGTCAAAATTCCACAGTATATTGCAGTTCGCCTAGAGATATGAACAGTAAGGTGGGCCAGTTTTTTTATTCGTAAAAATTGTAACCAAATCTACGATGAATTGTTAGAAAATGTCACCAATAAACTTTGTGTGTAATATCAATTCCTAGCTCGCGCTGGGAAAGCTTAATTTAGTGCAGAAAACTTAAATTTTGATAGAAGTGTCTTAAAGCTGAAGTATGTACGCTTTTAATAATCATGGGGCAACGAACGTCACTTCCAAAAGAAGCGCAAAACGGAGTAAATAAACGAAAAATCCTTTTATCTTAAAAAAAGTATCAGCTAGGATTTTGATTCATGTGGGTTTTTAATGTACAATTGACACCCAACAAAATCCCATTTACCGTTTTTGTTGCCATTTTAGGTCAACCAATTCGTCATTCAGGCGAGGTGTGTGAAGTGTGATAGACTTTCATTGAGACTTTCTTTATAAAATCACCATGTAAAGACTACACAAGAACAACGTTTACAAATCTTGCAAATTTATTTTCAAAATGCGCGTTCTGTTTGCCCTTTGTGAAGTTTATGGTGCATATACTCATCCATCTGAGCAGCTAATAGAAGCCATCGACGCTGTAGACGTAAGTGTGACAGGGGACTCGAATTTATCGAACCGACGCTGTTCTCAGCAACTCGATCTCTGCAAATGCTGAGGAAAGATCTTGGCCTATATTCATATATCCAACTGGTAGAAGAACTAAAACCAGTGGACGATCATTTTTTTTTATTTATCATGTCATTGCACATTATTTGAAGGAGAAATGGTTCCAACACGACGACGTAAAATGCCATACAGCGCGTGAGATCATCACTTTGTAAAGCCTAACGTTGGTGACCGAATTATCTCATAGAATGGTAATACGAGTTCAATACAAAGATAGTATTCGGAAATATTCTTGATCCATGTGAGATGAAGACATGGCAAAAGAGGTTTTTATGGCTAAAGGCATGAAGCTCCAAACGAAATTTTCATTCTCGGTCAATAGGCGGATAAGGCATGTCAAAAATGTTTTTTACGCCCAAAGAGATAGTAAGATAGTGATCTTTAACGGAATGTCTGTTTCCGATTTGTAAAAGATATGACTTTGCTGATGAACTTTTTACTATCGTCATAGAGCCTATGATATTTAGAATTTAAAACCACAACACTTAATTTGTTAACTTTCATGTTAAGGAGTTGCTTGAAATTAGTTACATAAGTTAATAAACTCAACATATCATTATCGAGCTTAAGTACCGTTTTCAAAGTACTTTGTAGACCTAAATGTGAAATATATTACAAGTTAAAATGCAATAGCGAAGCATTGCCGGGCCCACTAGTAGAATATAAAAATTTGTACCATCGTCATCTAAGGGGGTGAAATTCGAGTAGACAGAGCAAGTCAAGTACCTGAGGATTATACTCAACAGGACACTGCTTTGAGAATCCAATGTAAATGAATCTATTCCTATTTGCTGCAGTAATGGGGGCTAGATTCAAGCGCTGGGGACTGTCACTATAATTTTATATAGCAACATATCATAAGAAATAATTTCTGAATTCCTCGACAAAAAATTCAAATTTCAGCATTGCAATGCCTAGACAAATACAAGGCATCACCGCCATGAATGAAATGCGATGGACGGGACAGGGAAGCACACGACGAATGAACTGTGACATCTTTTACAGCTGCCATGCAGAAAGACACGAATTTGGATGTGGATTCATAGTCGGCAAGAGACTTCGACATCTGATCATGCGGTTTAAACCTGTAAGTGACCGAATAGCCACTATTCGCATCCGGCCGAAATTTTATTACATTACGCTGATTTGTGTACACGCCCCGACGGAAGACAAAGACGATGACATTAAAGCGCCTGGAGGAGATACGCGACCGTTGCCCAGCACATGACATTAAAATTGTTCTGGGAGAGTTTTATGCAAAAATTCTAAGGGAAGATGTTCTTGTTTCAGCAGTCGCAAAAATTCAGTTTTTGCGGCATAAATATATCCACAAGGCAACCTGGATATCTACCGATCAAAATACCACAAGTCAAATTATCCATGTGGTAATTGATGAGAGGCATGTCTCAAGCGTTATGGACGTGCGTATGATGCGCGTTCAAATATTGACTCGGATCACCACCTAGTTGCAGCCAAGGTACGCACGCGATTAGGTAGTGCTAAAAACACTCTTAATCAAACGCAAAGGAAACTAGACATCACAAATGTGAATTCCAGCGAAATAGCCAATGCCTACTTCAACCTACTCTCTCAATTACTTTAAACAAACCCTCCTAGTTCTGAGTTCCCGACACACAGTGGCGGTATAGTGCCAATTCTATGACCACTGCGTACTGTGTTCTGAAAAACCACGCACAGACAAACTCTGCTACGATGATGAATGTCGCGAAATGTCTGAGGAAATAGATGCTGCATACAAGCAAAAACTGCAGCCAATGGCGAAGCGTGCGGTGACAGAGCGTTACAATAAGAAAATGAGGTAGATGAAACGCATGTTCAGGCTGAAAAACCTTCTGTGGAAGAAACGAGAGAGCCAGGATAACGATAATTACAGGGATAGAGGTGAAGCACGATAGTTCTCCCCACCTGTAAGGACAGAGACGAAAATCTGGTCACGGACACTCAGAGTGTGCTGCAAATATGGAGGAAACAAGTCGATCTTAACTCGATCCCGAAGGCAGCATTAGTGATGAAAACACAACAATCATCGACGATGGAGTAGACTGTCCACCACCGAGCCAAAACGATATCAGCACGGGAATTGCACGGCTTAAAAATATTAAAGCTGCAGAAGCCGATGGACTACCGGCAGAGCTATTTAAAGCCGGCTGCGATGAGCAGGCAATATGCATGCCCAATGATTGGATTCTGAGTGTTCTATGGCGCATTGCATACAAGGTCCTGTTTAGTGTGTCATGTAAAAGGCTGAAGACCATCCGAACGAACCTGATTGGTCAGTGTGGTTTTGAAACTTAAAAACTTAATTTCCCTTTGCACCCCATGAATGAGGTATGGGATAGCTTCTCGCGTTGTTGTGAATTAACACGCTTTCTATTTTAATATTCACAACGAACGGCACCTACTTGTTTATCGACGAATGCGAACGTCACTGTTTTGAGAAGCTCTTACTAGACACGCCGATTGACTCGACACTGAATACTGCGAAGTTGCTGTCAACAACATTCGAGGGGAGCAGACAATGAAAGAACAATTTTTTTTAAGATGACTGGAGCCAGGTTTGAACCTGCGATCTCCCGCATGGTAGTCGCGTGTTCTAACCACTATGCCACGGCCGGTCCTGGTTTTAGACCTAGTAAATCTACGACCGACCAGATATTCACACTACGACAAATCCTAGAGAAGAACCAAGAAAAGCAGATCGATACTTTCCATCTGTTCATCGACTACAAAGCTGCATGCGACAGTCCAATACGACGGATATTGTTAGATGCTATGGCTGAGTTTGGTATCCCCGCAAAGCGTATACGACTTTGCCGGATGAGACTCACTGATACGAAGCCTTCAGTGAAAATTGGCAAAAATCTGAGCCATTTTCTACCAAGCCAGGCGTTAGACAAGGCGATAATCTGTCCTGCGATCTCTTTAACATCGTAATGGAGATGATCATGCGGAAAGCAGCAGTAAGCAGGAACGGCCCCATATTTAACAAAAGCCACATGTTGCTCGCGTATGCTGATGATATAGATATTATTGGACGTGGATTGCGTGATGTTACTACGGCCTTTCCGAGCTTTGAAAAACATTCGGCGGAGGTGGGTCTGGTGATAAATGAGGAGAGGACAAAACCAAGTTATTTGTTTCAACGAACAAAGAGTCCACTCGTCTGGGATGCTGCGTGAACGTTGACAACTATAACTTTGAAGTGGTAGATGATTTTGTCTACCTTGGCTTCGCCATAAACAAGTATTGACGCAAACCGCTGCTACTATCCGCTAAGCAAGCGATTTAATAAAAAATTGCACTCTCGAAGGACAAAGATCCAACTGTACCAGACACTGATCCTACCTGTCTTGCTCTACAGCGCAAAATTTTGGGTAACAACACAACCGGATCAATTTATGCTGGGAGTCTTCGAGGGAAAAATACTTCGCAAAATATTTGGACCCATCATCGTTAACGGCGAGTATCGTTGTCGAATGAACCACAAGCTGTAGGAGCTGTACAACGATACCGACGTAGTCAAGCGCGTTCAAATTGACCGAATGCGCTGGCTTGGACAAGTTGTACGAATGGACGAAAACGCCCCGGCTCGAAAAGTCTTTGGCAATAAACTCGATGGGCGGCGCAGGAAGGGGCGACCAAAACTCCGATGGATGGACCAGGCTCAAGAGCTGTAAACTAAGCTTGGTGTGATGAACAATTTACGCAGCGCAAAAGACCGAAGCGCTTGGAGAACTTTTCGGCGTGCGGCAACTGATGGATAAATTTCTGTTGTTGTTGCCATTAAAAGAAGAAGAAGAAGTCATCCTCCTCGTTTCGCTTGCCACTTTGTGATCGCTTTTGGAGACGCCTGACTTCCCGTCTCTTATGACACAACTCACGCGTTCACCACCCAAGCCTTTTGTGATTCGCCTCATGGCTGCTCCCATTCACAATATGAACAATTTCATTCACACATTCAACCTGCTCATCTAAGATCATTCTACGAAAAACCTCAAGGGGTGCGTAGGCAATTGAGGCTGTAATACGGAAATGTTGCAATTGATGTCACTGATACGCCAGCGTATCACATCTACGATACTGCCGCGAACAGCTGGGGTGAGAGAATGGACAATATCAATGATGTTATCGTCTGGCATCTGCAGCCACAGGGCAATTTCTTGCCCAATGTTCAAAGGATAAATACCTAATGCAGTGCAGCACCTCATCGAAGGGGTGGACTTGGAAAGAGAACCACCTTATATAGCATGGTTCAGATGCCAGCAAGGAGAACATGACATTGCCACTACCTTCCAGCATGACATTGACATTGCTACTCTTGGCCTCATCAAAGGGCCGCCCAACAATGCGACTTAAAACTTTCAGTGGCACGGGTTAATCTACTCCAATCGCGCTCAAAACTTTGGCTATCCTAAAATCTGCAAAGACTTGTCATTTTTAGGGTGTGTCACCTACGACAATCCAACATCGATCTGTTCGATCACCCTAGTATGTAGGTATTTATGTTTGTATGTACAACGTATGAGTCATATTAACGTTATGCGGATTTTACATTAATCATACGCACTTAGTTCCAATATTGCGAATTTTAGAACATTTCATTCGATACAATTAGACCAAATTTAAAAATTAATATTAATTTAAATTTAAGCCTTAGATACAATCTTGCTAAAGAATGATATGAGAAATCATCAAAGGTTCTTGGGTTATAGCTGAAAAACTAAGCAAAAAAATCAATTTAAGCAAAAATATAAAAGGTCCCTGACTTGGAATTTCTCACGCCCCAGACAATTACCCTGAAAATGTTCAACAGTGTAATAAGGATAATGACATAAAATTGCTACTCTCATCACTGAGGCACAAAGGACTATAAGTGGAAAATTTGTCAACAATTTTTACATAAAATATTATTCTGCCATATCCAAAAAAAAATAATAATAAAACGTTTGGTTTGGTCTAGAAACACTTGTATGTAAATTTCTCATTGCAATCTTCCTTAACACCCATTTTTTACTTTTCCATATGCTTTAAAGTAACCCGCCTCAATTCCTTTTATTGCAACTCATTTAAAATTAACTGATGTCCCTGTTACACATTCCTTTCACTGTGCACTACAGATGAGACCCACTGGCAAAAAAATTGAGTTTCTTGTTTGCTCATCAAAATGTAAAAAGGTATTTATTAGAAAACTTTTAATTGATGTCATTAAAATAGGGTGCGAAAATGTAAACTTAAATTGCTTTTGCATAATTAAATTTTGTAGCCCTAAAAATATAGACATTTTACACAGCTGCAAAAAACAAACATTCCTGTTGTTTTTGATTATCGTCCATAGAATGTGACATGTCCTGCAGTAGAGTAATTAAGATGTTATTGTAGTAGAATATGTTCAACATGTTAATTTGTAACACATTAAATAATTATAATATTTAAACAAAACATAAGAGGCTGTCAACGATGAATGTGTGCGAAAACTGCGCAGACTCACCACTAACAGCGTGTAAAGAGTGGCCATGTATGTATGTGGTCAGTTCTATGAATCGCTGTTAGGTTAATAGTATTTCATTAGTAGTATATGTCAGAGCCATTTTTTGAGTATGCTAATGGATAGCGACACTTCGACATTGTAGAGGTCCGAGTCATCGCGTCCACCAGCTAGCCAGATTCGTATCTTGAAATGTCCTGCAACTAATTTTGATCTTAATAAACATGAGGTCTAACAAGTCTCCTTTAATGCGATACACTTTTTTCACGTATCAAATGATATATACCCTCATCCCTAAGGGAGAGACTATAAAAAACTAAATCTTTTTATTAAATTAGCTTTCTGCTAAATTTCAACTTTATCAATTTTAAAACTCCTCCTACTACAATCCTTAAATATCTGCAGCAATACATTTGCCAACACTTGCTGTTGCATTAACGTCTTTTCACAAAATCTCCAAGTTAAACAAAAGCTACTCTACTGCTGTCTGATGAATTTCAAATAATCATTAACGTTGCAAACAATAACTCCTTCGTCGCCCTCGCTTGAGACAACTATTCGCCTTGGCGACAATTGCTAATAATTACACAACGGTCTGCAGACATTCTTCGCCATTCCGAGAAATTTCCTCTGTCTGGATGCCAAGGCAACGGATCGTTAATTCATAATGCAAACACAACTGCAATTGACTTCATACTTAAAAAGGACTTAGAACTTAAGCCACTTCACGATAAGTGTTTCACGATTCTTAATAAACAGATTTTTACAATGGCAAAGAAACAAAACTACTACTTGTACAATTGTTATTAAAATCAACTGTAATTTTCTGAAGAAACAAAGAAGCCCAGCCAGGCGAATGACCATCCATGGTAGGCAGATAGCAACAACTGACAGAGTAAGTGGGTGCAGCAGTAAATGCATGGGTGGAGGTCCTAGCAGTATGCAGGGCAGGACACTGTGCAGGTTTAACAGCTACTCAAATTCCTAGTAAAAATGTATTGAATCGTATAAAAATAACGATGCACTGAACAATTTGCCTACGCAAATGCAAATTGCCGCAATTGCCGAAGAGGAAAGACGTCATCATCTTGTACACGACGAGAGAGAAGAGAGAGAAAACGAAAAACAAATAAACAATTCAAATTAGTATAGCAACTGCCACTACTGCTTGTGCCTTACTTACGTTGTAGAAGAGAGTTACATCAACAAAATTCAAATAGTAATAATAATCCTATTCCGTTCAGGATGGCAAATAATAAAGCAGATAAAATGAAAACTTACTAAAGTACATACGCCTGCTGTTGTTGTGGTGAAGGGTATCCAAAGGAATGTCAGTAGTTTTTAAAAATAGTTTTTCAGAACATGACACCCACACCTTTTACTTATCTAGGAAATTGCGTGAAATTGCACAACATTGTTGACATTTTTGGACCAAGGAGTGACTTGAAAATGTCACTACGCTAACACACAGAAAAATCATTAATAGCACCTTATAAATGAGTGTGCTATAATGTTAAATCGCAATAAAATTGCGTGTTTCTGACCTTTTTGATTTCGCTTGTAAAATACAGAGTGAACCACAAGTTCGTTTACATTTGAATCGATGGCTGGATCGATCAGCCACGTCGATGTGGGACGGAGAAGTGAATGTACTGCATGATCAGCTAATGGGAATTTATATAAAACACAAATATCGGTTCTTTTACACCATTTTTCAGCTCATTGATTTTGGGATTCAATTCTGAGAACTGCACGTGAAAGTAGCCCAAAAAAAAGAAGTTCTACATCATTCGTTTTGTCAAGTTACATGCCATAATAATTTAATATCGATTTGAAGTTAGTAAGTATCGTATAGGGGAATTTGTCACGATTAACTTGACAAAACGAATGATGCGAATGATTTTGGGGCTACTTTCACGTGCAGAATTGAGTCCCAAAATTATGTGTTGTACTGTGTTATACCCTTTGTAAACAATTTACTACCACATGTTACTCCTTAACCTGATCAAACTAACAACGTCTCACTAATCGCAATTACAAAATCCGGCTGCAAATTCATAGTAATAGCGCCAAGTTACTATCTGTATATAAATATCACTTTACATAGTCCTCAAAATATATTTGCCAGGTTCCCCTCTGTCCACCTTTTGGAAATAAAATGTTCGACTTAATACTCCCACTGACCGAAACTAAATATTTTGGCGGAATATTCATGTCTGCATTGCCGAGCACTATAATGGCCCATTTACACTACTGACATCATTGGCAGTATTTCTTCTCAAAATGTGTCACCATACATACTTTTTTCAGACGAATTTTTGCCAAAATTGTTGACGCCTTGTAAATAGTCCTTTAACTTTACTGACACAATTCTAAAAAAAAATGTTGTCCAAATGTTGGATAACACAGTACAACACATGATTTTGGGACCCAATTCTGGGAACTACACGTGAAAATAGCTCCAAAAAGAAAAAGTTCTGCATCACTCGTTTGGTTAAGTTACATGACAGAACAATTAAGTATCGATTTGATGTATGTTAGTATCGTATAGGGAATTTGTCACGTTTTAGGCTCTTTTGTTTGTCATAAATACTTTATGGTGGCGTATGATTATCATATGTAATATTCCACGTAAATCATACGCCAAGGAGTACAACAGTTTTATTGTAACTGCTGCAAAATAAACCCAGTTCAAAATAATTTTATGAATGGAAGAGTACTAGTTGATACACTTTTTTACAATTAACTGTACTTTTTGCTACCAATAAAGTACTTATTGATACCATAAATGTACTTTTTCGTACAATAAATTTATTATTTTTGTCTAATAATTGTACTTTTTGGTAAAGTAAATTTACTTTTTAGTACAATAATATTCTTTTTAATCATTTCAATTGTACTTTTGGATATGTGTATCAAAATATTATTGCTCTCGCTTAAATACAGTTAAGCCACGCCCCCTTCATCCACTGATCGAGAATAACAATTTCGTCTGCAAATTTGAACCTGAAGTGCCGAGTACTATCTGCGTAATAAATGTTATCTCTGTCGTCTGCATATTCATATTCGTGTTGCCGTGTACAATCTGGGTATCAAATTGTATCTCTTTAGGGCTAAAATACAGTTCTGTCACGCCCACGTCCACTGATCCAAAATTAAAGTTTTGTTTGTATATTCGTATTCGTGTTGCCGTGTTGCCTGGGTTTCAAATTTTATCTCTTTAGGGCTAAAATTCAGTTTAATGCTTATGAGAACCAACAGATGTCTTCCTACCATAGGATCCTATTTTTAAAAATAACATACCTGGAGTACTATTAGAGCATTCTTCCAAAAACTTGACATGGGTTCCATTAAGTTTAGAACATATAATCCGAGGAATTAGCGAGGTCGGATACTGAGCAACTTGAAATTATATGTAGATGTATATCAATATGCGTGATTAAGCGGGGTAAGATAAGTAGGTGTGGTCCCGCTCGTAGTCCGGTATATTTTAAAACGCAATATCTGAAGCACTTTAGAGCCATTCATCTTGAAATTTAATATGGAGTTGTTTGAGATCAGTGAGCGAATGGTAAAGAATGGTAAATGGAATAGATCCAATCAAGAGGTGTGGCGAGGGCTTCAGAGAGGCCTAGCCTAAAATATATGGTTGCTGTTCACTAGATAGGGTCGAAAAAGAAAGTTTTTATTTTCAAGGGCTTGATGTGAAAGCATTGGTACTCGCGAGTATGTAAAAGTTCCCGAGTGCAGTCTCACTGCAGAGGTTCCACCGACGAGAGTGGCCGTTAGCGTCAGTAGCCCCGACACATTTTCTCCCGCCTGGCCACTTGGTGTTTGAACCGTTGTGCGGTTATCACGCGGACTGCGACGAAACCGAAAACGCTGGTAGAGTCTTGGGGATAGAATGTGGAGTTTCATTTCAGCTGGGTGGTACAAATCTAAAGAGAATCCCCACCATGACCATCTCATAATGGCATAGCCGACAATTGTCTAGTCCAAGTTTATTCGAATATTTCAAGGGGCTCTGGTAATCTTATAGTAATCTGCCTGAGTAAGTCCTTCGCGGCTAAGCTCATTATAAAACCCTCGTCCATTATGATGATCGCATGACAGACTATCGTCTTGTCTAAAGTATCGCTTGGTAGAAAATTGCACTGTTAGATTTTTGCCTAATTTCACTGAAGACTTTGTGTCAGTCCTTTTCATCTCGCAAAGTCGTATCAGCTTCACGGTAGTTCTAGTAGTTTCTGTCGTATCGGACTGTTGAATGCTGCTTTCTAATCGACAAACAGATTTTAGTTGTCGATCTGAAATTCTTGAGTCTTCTCCAGGATTTAACATAGTGTAAATACCTGGTTGATCGTGGAATTACCCGTTCTAAAGCCACACTAATAACGGCCAATCAGATCCTCTAGAATGGGCTTTAGTTTTCCATATAACACTAGAGAGGACATTACATGCGATGAGTTAATAGCTGATCCCGCGATAGTTAGTACTCACATTTCAATCGCTTTTCTTAAGCACAGGACATAAAACACTCAGATTCCAATCATCGGTCATGCATTCCTTTAGCCAAATCGTGTCTATCAGCTGGTGCATACAAGTCGCCTGCTCATCGCCGCCGGCTTTTCATCGGCTAACGCAGCTTTGTTGTTTTGAAGCCCTGCTAGTAGTTACCATGATGATCTCATTTTTGTCTGGCGGTAGAATGTCGACTCCGTCGTCAAAGATTGCTTTCGGCATTTATGCTGCCTTCGATAGCGAGATGTAAACGACAATGTTTCCCCCAAATTTGTAGCACATTCTGAATGTCTGTGACAAGATTTCTGACGCCGTCCATACAGGTGGGGATCCTTGTTCCACAACTTTTGCTTTTTTCCTTTTGGTAGAACTTTCGGGCTTCACATCTATCCCTGTAATTTTCGATATCCTGGTTCTATTTCTTTTCGTCCGTGCATGCGAATAGGCGTTTCATCTTCTTCCTAATCTCATTATAACGATTCGTGCCTGCACGCATAGCCATTGGCTGCAGTTTAAATCAGTATGCACCATCCTTTTTTTCAGACACTTCATGATATTGCTCATCGTTCCAGGGCTTGCCTGAGCTTGGTTTTTCGTAACATAGTACGGCCGTTGCGACAGGGGTCATAGAATTAGCAATATGCTGCCACTGGGTTTCGGGAGTAATTGGTTCAAAGTAATAGAGAGAGTTAGTTGGAGTAGGCATTGGCTATATCGGTGGTATGCGACTTTGTGATGTTTAGCTTAATTTCCGTTTGGTTATTTGCGTTTTTAGCACTGGTTATCCGAGTCAATATTTGTAACACGCAGCACACGCACGTCCATAACGCTTGACACAAGCCTTTCATCAATTGCCACGAGATCAATCTGATTTCTTGTATTTTGATCAGGGGATATTAAGTTTGTCTTGTGGATATCTTTTAATACGTGAATATGGTTCCACTCACTACCACGTTTCTTGCCAACGCGAAGTTAACCAGTCTGAATCCGTTATCAGAGGTGTTATAGCATTAAAATCTCCCAGAATAATTATAATGTCATTAATTTCCTCCTCCAGGCGCTCATAGAATGCATTTTTAATATCCCCATCTTTGTCTTCCGTCTGGGCGTGTACTAGAGTTTCTCTCCCGGGATTTCCCGGGCGGGAATTCCCGGGATTCCCGGGATTCCCGGTCATTTTTAATTCCCGGTTTCCCGGGAAATTCGTCCGGGATTCCCGGGAAATTAAAGCACCTTTGGCAGATCGAATTTTAGAAGCTTTAAAGAAGCGAATTGAAGAAAGAAGGGACAATCGACTTTATACTTTAGTGAGGTATCTTAAAGATCCAACAGTATTTGATAAGAAAGCTAATAACTTATTTCTAACTGCTTCAGAACAAAATTGGATCGCGTACGGTGAACAAATTTTTACTCGACTTTTTAAAGAAGACGTTATCGACGAAGTTCTGGAATCGGACGAATCTTCTATTTGTGACATTAGTACCGAAAGACCATTTGAGGATATATTAACCGATGCCATAACAAATGCAAAGTTGCATCAAGTAATAGACAACTAAATTACTCGATAAAAAAAGGATTTACAATTTTACGAAGCAAGGAAAAGCAACGGAAAATGTCACCATTTTATTGAATGCTCTTCTGACAATAAGGCCAACATCAGTTGAAAGCGAGAGAATGATTTCAACAACAAGGCAATTTTTAAATAGACTTAGAAACTGACTGTCTAATGAAACTATTAGCGCTCTTTCTGTTTTAAGAACGTATTGTCATTGTTTAACTAATATTTTTATATACATATACATTAAAATGAATTTTTTCGTTTGTTATGTTTTTGTTTGTAATGTTTTTGTTTTACTTCCAGCTTGCACTATATAATCTTATACTGCAAAATTGAAAAAAAATAACATCGTTTGTCTTGTTTTTCTACTGCGTCAAAATTCCCGGGAATTCCCGGGATTCCGGGAAAGGAAAAAAAATTTCCCGGTTTCCCGGGAAATGAAAAGTCCGGGAAAAAGAGAAACTCTAGCGTGTACACACATCTGCGTAACGTTAAAATCTCGTGGCTTACCTTATGTCGGGACCTAATGTCGAAGTCTCGTGGCGACTATAAACCCACATTCAAAGAATCTTGTCTTTCTGCATGGCAGCTGTAAAAGATGTCACAGTTCTTTCGTCGTGTGCCTCCCTGTCCCGTCCATCGCATTTCCTGTATGGCGGTGATGTAAGCCTTGTATTTGACACCATCTCTGTATAGAGTTCGGACACTCCAGGTGCATATTCTTAAATCATAGTCCTTATAACGTTTGCGGAAGTCGCCAACATTTGGGGGGTTCTTGTTTTTCGTTTCTACGTGTTTTCATAATAATTGTTTTGTTAAAAGAGAGTGGCTTATTAGGCTGTCTAAGCCACTAAGAGAGCCTCTGGGTTGAGCTTTAGTAACTTCTGTTACCTACTTCCTAAGACATATCGGTGGTAGCACGCCGTTTAGGATACTCAATATTGCGCAGTCTTACATTTGCTACCACTTGTTCAGTGTCATTGCCCGGGGATACAAGATCTCTCGGACGTTGCAAGCTGATTGGGAACCTCCAAAGAGAGCTTCTGGTTATTTCCAAATGAATAACAATCAGAAATACTCAAATTAGAAAATTCCCCATTCCCAATTTGATTGATATGTTAAAATGGCAGTTGAAAAAAAGCCTCCAAATGAATCATACATTATATATAAATAATTTTCTGTTTGGTTTCCTTATATGCAAAAGCTTTGCAAATAATTAGTCTGTAACTAACAAAGATATACGAAAACTTACACAGTACAACACATGATTTTGGGACTCACTACTGAGAACTGCACGTGAAAGTATCCCCAAAAAGAAGAAGTTCTGCATCATTCGTTTAGTTAAGTTTAATGCCATAAAAATTTAATATCGATTTGAAGTTAGTAAGTATCGTATAGGGGAATTTGTCACGTTTTAGGGTCTTTTTTGTTTGACATAACATAAGTACTATATGGTGGCGTATGATTATCATAAGTAATATTTCACGTAAATAATAAGCCACGAAGTACAACAGTTTTATTGTAAATGCTAAGATGCTTACTAACTTGAAAACGATATCGGCTACTTTCACGTGCAGTTCTCAAAATTGAGTCCCAAATCAATGAGCTGAAAAATTTAGTTCTGTGTTATTTAAGGACGACTTAACAGTATTCCTTATTTAGGTGTTATCACGATCAGCATAAATCTAACATTTCATCACGCTACCACGCCACGGACACAGATACAGATACATTTGTTCAAACACAACACTTGGCCCCGGAAGACAACCGTATTCCAATGTGTACAAGTAGAAATCAATGTTCTTCAATCTATAGCAAGCCAAACAACGATGGCAAATCAAATAGAAGAAAAAACAACCTCAAGAAAAAAAATCATAGTTAAAGAGAGCAAAAATGCAAATAAACCATGGCAAACAATTGAATGTGTTTTTTAAAAATGAAATTTCAATTGCAATTGTAACAAACTCATCTTAATTTTTGATGTCCCTCTTCCTCTACCCCCTCCTCCGGATGGCTGTAGCAGTACCTAGATACGTAATTGAGCATATAATCAATCAATGTCAAATGTAAGAATATTACTTTGATATTGCACAAATTGTAAATTAGTAGTAAACAAAAAGAAAAACTTTACACAATGACAAGAGCCCCCGAGTCCACAAGTGCAGCACAATTATAGACAGACAGACAAGGGCTGGTCGGACATTAACGGTAGCAGCTGCCAGGATCAAGGGATAATATTTTAAAATAAGGATAAAAGTGATAATTTTTTCTGGAGTAGACATTCTCTAACGCCTTTTATAGTGTAAAGATAATACAATATTTAGTGTTTTGTTTTAGTTTTACAACATAAAGCAATCAATCAAGTGGGGGGTAGGGAGGGGGAAAATGTGTAATTACTACAATTGTGTTATGTAATGTCACATGTGTGCAAACTGTTGGCTAATAGACAATTAAATGGATATTAACTTTTGGAAGGAAAGCCAAAGTGATTGCACTGGGTGCTGATAGAGCAGATTAAATATCGTTGTGTGAATTTAATAATAGAAAATTGTTAAATCAAATGGGAGAAGCTCATTCATAGGCAGCAGTGGGAAAGTAAGTAAGTGAAGCGGTATGACACAGTCCGACACGTAGTCTTTAGTTAAGATAGGCAAAATAATGGCGCCGGTAATTTATTTCAAGCAAGGTTTCAGTCATTCGACCTTTTTTATATCAAGGGATGTAAAGGGAAAATACTTTTTATGTTGAGTACTACACAGTTTTGTTTGGTCATTATGAAATATTGGCAACATTTGGGTCGCAGGAACCCACATGTCAATTATTCCAGTTAAAAAATGTGCATATTGCTGGAAGCATTACAAAATTTACTTGTAAAGGTGCTGTGTACAATATTGCCATGTTTCTTCCAAATTTCTATCAAGCACACTTAATTGTACCGTTTCTGACAACATTTTGTATTAAATATTGAACTCCATACTAGCCTTTAGACTGAAATATTAATAAAAGCAATGTGTATAGTTTTCTGAGATTCAATTCCCTTATTTTAAATGCTCTTACGTATACATATACCACCAACGTGTATCCAGACACATAAATCTATTTTGTTCGTGTTTTCGTCTGCACGTAAAACATATTCTGATAACAACAAGTTTTCTCGACGCCAAAGATTCTTAAAAGTTTATAAACAAGAAGTGTTTTGCACATAGCATACAAATAATATTGTGTGATATTGAAAACAAAATATGTTTTTCGAAAAAGTTTAAGAATTATTAAAAAAAGGAGTTTTAAAAAAGGTTTATGTACGGTGCTTGATTTATAGTTTTATTTTCATAATTTGGATATTTCTAATAAATTTTTATCTCAAGGGCTGGTTAAAAGAATATTCTAATATATATCTACTTATATATATAAAAAGCTTGGATGACCAGACCGAACGGCTTAAGCTAGAACCGTGAATTTTGGAACGTGGGTTTATTTTCTAAAGTAACCGCGCTCTAATAAAGAACTTTTCAAAATTCGAATTGCACGGGGGTAAAATGGGCGTGGCACCGCCCCAGCGTCTGACCACGTCAATGTCAGAGTACAGCTCGTACAGCTTATGATTCAAACGACGCCGACATTTTCCGTTAACGATGATGGGCCCATATATTTTACGGAGTATTTTTCTCTCGAATACTGCCAGAACCGGTTCATCCGCCTGCGTCATAACCCAGGATTCTGAACCGCACAACAAGACAAGTAGAACCAGTAACTGGTATATCTTAATTTCTGTTCGTTGAGAGAGGGCACTGTCATTGAATCGCTTGCTTAGTCCGTAGTAGCATTTATTTGCAAGCAGGATTCTTCTCCGAATTTCTAGGCTGACATTATTTGCTTTGTTGATGGCGGAGCCTAGTAGACAAAATTATCTACCACCTAGAAATTATAGTTGTCAACGTTCACGCAGTTTCCCAAACGAGTAGATTCTTTGTTCGTTGAAACTATTAACTTAGTTTTGTACCCATTAGACCCATTTTCGCTGATTCCTTCTGTTTACCTGAGAAGGCTGCAGTCACATCCCGCAGTTTTCGACCGATGATGTCGACGTCATCATCGTACGCTAGTAGCATGTGGCTTTTGTTGAATATAGTGCCACTCGTGTTTACTGCAGCTTCTCTCATTATCATCTCCATCACTATGTTGAAGAGATCACACGATAGGCCATCGCCTTGTTTTAGGCCTCGTCTGGTACAGAATGCCTCCGTAAGGTCCTTGCCAATCTTCACTGAAGACTTCGTGTCAGTCAGCGTCATTCCGCAAAGACGTATCAGCTTCGCTGGAATACCACACTCAGCCATGGCTTCGAGTAATTTCTGCCGTCTCGGGCTGTCGAAGGCAGCTTTATAGTCGACGAAAAGATCGTACGTGCCGATCTGTTTCTTTTGAGCCTTTTCCAGGTTTTGCCGAAGTGTTTTAATTTACCAGGTCTAAAGCCACACAGATAAGGCCCGACCAGGTTGGATAATACTGGCTTTAGTGTTTCACATAGCACACTTGACAGGATCTTAAATGCGATGGGTTAAAGGCTGTTCCCGCGGTAGTTGGACCACACACTTGGATCACCATTTTCAGCACAGGACATAATACGCTTAGATTCTAATCGTCGGGCATGGACTCTTTAAGCCAAACCGTGCGTAGGAGCTGGTGCATGCTCGTTATCAGCTCCACGCCACCGGACTTGAAGAGCTCTGCTGGAAATCCGTCGGCACCGGCTGCATTATTGGTTTTCAGTCGCGATATTGCTCTTCTTACCTCGGCTTGACTTGGTGGTGGGCAATCTAAGCCGTCGTCGATAATTGGCGTGACACCTTCACGTGCACTACCTTCTAGAATCAGCAGTTGCCGGAAGTGTTCTCTCCATATATGCAGCCGTAGCTTTTTGCTTTTACTTTTTGGTAAAATTTTCGGGACTCACCTCTATCCCTGTATCGCCCTATTTCCTCGTTCTCCCGATCCTTCATCTGTCGTTGTTTTTTACCTTAAAGACTCGCCTGTTTTACATTCTTATTGTGTCATTCCCTTACAGCCAAGGTAACAATTGGCTGTAGCGTTGCCCTATAAGCAGCATCCTACGCGACATTCTTCATCGTGTGAGCGCCGTTTTTCATATCATTGTTGCCATGCAATTTCGGGAACGTCAGAAGTAGAGGCGTTGTGTCGTAAAAGTTGGGAGAGCTGGTTGGAGTAGGCAGTAGCTATCTCTGGGGTTTGCAGCTTCGCGATGTCCAGCTTTCTTTGTGTTTGGTTACGTGCGTTTTTCGCTCTGCTCAATCTTGTGCGCACCTTGGCTGCAACCAGGTAATGATCCGAGCCAATATTAGCACCACGGATCACAGGCACATCCATGACACTAGATGCATGTCTGCCATCAATTACCACATGATCAGTTTGATTTTTGGTGTTTTGATTGGGGGATAGCCAAGTTGCCTTGTGGATATCTTTGTGCTGGAATCTGGTTCCACTCACTACCATGTTCCTTCCCGCTGCGAAGCTTACCAGCCTAAACCCGTTGTCTGACGTGTCGGTGTGCAGGCTAAATTTACCGATCAATGGACGTGGAACATCTTTCCTTCCTATATTTGCATTAAAGTATCCCAGAACAATTTTAATGTCGTGGACAAGGCAGTGATTGTACGTTTGCTGTAGACGCTCGAAAAATGCATCTTTAATCTCATTGTCTTTCTCTTCCGCCGGGGCATGAGCAGAAATCAGCGTGATGTAGATATATGTCGCCTTGATGCGGATTGTGGCTATTCGATTACTAACAGAATTGAATCGCGAGATAAGATGTCTATGTCTCTCGGCAAGTCCACATCCAAATTCGTGATTTTCGGCATGGCAGCTGTAATCGATGTCGCAATTTTTACGTCGCGAGCATCCTTGTCCTGTCCATATCATCTCCTAGCGGTGATATGAGCCTTATATTTTTTGAGGATATCTGCCAGTCCGAAAGTGGCACCTTCTCTATAGAGAGTTCGAACGTTCCAGGTGCATATCCTTAAATCATGGTCCTTATTACTTTTGCAGGCGTCGTCAACATTTTTCCTTTCTCGTGTTCTCAGAGTCAGTAACGGACCTGAAGGCGGGTGGCCAGCCCAACTAACGGTTCCCAACGGCACCACTCTTTGTCATACTAACATCTAAATTGAAAATTGTGCTGAAAATGATTTATATGTCTAAATAATACCCTTAATAATAATTACATTACTAAGCACCGAGCAAGCGATTCATGACAAAGCCGACTGTCGACGCACAGAGAACCTACATGTCTTGCAGTATAGCGCAAAATTTTGTCACAACCGGATTAATCTGTGGTTGTTTGAACCATCAGCTATATAACGACATCGACAGAGTCAATCTTGTCCAAATAATCCGGCGCTGGGCGGCAATGGATTGGATGGCAAAAACAGACAAACATGGGGTTGAACGCATCAACTTTTTTTTCGGACCCAATCCAATGTATACATCAAGGACCCAGCGGTCTCAATGGACATCGTAAGATCTCTTAGGATGTAAGCAACTTCAGACGGGATACCGTTTATTCCCCTAAAGTAACACGATAATTCGTAGGATCTCGTAAGGAGTCCCAAAATATGAGTGACCACACGCAATTCAAGGTAACATTGCAATTTAAAGTAACGGCTTTTTCATAATTTCAAAAATTTTAAGCGTCTATGTAACTTTACCGCAGTCCACATGTTATTTTTATTAAATTACTAGCTGACCCGGCAAACGTTGTTCTGCCATACAACTTCTGACTCGGCGAACTTCGTCTCGCTCCAAGTTTACGCCTTCTTATAAGCTCCAGAGTAATATTAAAACACATATAGTTAAAATTTAAATGTGACTTAATTGAATTTAATCGAAATCAGTGAAGAGCGGTCTGATAAACAATGTTTTTCGATTTGTTTTTCGGCGCTAAAATAAACTGAGAAATTCGAGGTTGATTCCACAAACTTCCAATGATTGGCCTTGCGATTTATTGATTGTCATCGCAAAAGCCAATCGAATGGGGAAATGAGGATGGCGAGAAGCGTTTGACGAAAATCTTCCGACAGAAATATTGTAGCCCCCACCAAATCGTTTCGAATCACCTCATAAATCCTTCATCTTTCGGTCAACTGCCTAGAAAGCTCGTTGAAATAGATCTTAATGAACTTATGATCTTCGTTTGGTGGT
Source organism: Muscina levida (assembly GCA_964034835.1). Taxonomy (NCBI): domain Eukaryota; kingdom Metazoa; phylum Arthropoda; class Insecta; order Diptera; family Muscidae; genus Muscina; species Muscina levida. The sequence continues at coordinate 123,992,944 of OZ035881.1, forward strand.
GGTAACAAAGCGGCAGCTCGATGATGTATTTGCCCTTGAATCTGAATGTGTGGAAGCAATTTCGAGCAAAACGGGAGGAATAGTTTTTAATAATAACAACGACACAAAATCAAACTTTTTCGGAAACACTCGGAAGTTGGGCAAAACCTTGCCTCAGTTTACACTTTGCTTAAGATATTCCTAGAATATTTAATATCATTGAATATTATGTCTTCATTTCTTTTTTTAAGCAACGAAAAGAAATAAAATGTTTTTGCGATTGAAAAAAATATTTTTCATTGAGCTAGGGGTTTACTCAGCTCCAGTAATACTATCTGAACTGCATAACTATGTTCGTGCGTTTTTTTTTCACTGTTCCACTGTGTAATGAGACGCCATTACATTTTAACTCGGATTGTTGCCGGGTTGATCAACAACTTCGGCTCCGAATGACGGGATTTTCCGATTGTTACTTCAATGCATTGCAATGCTGGCATACGACAGACTATGAACCGATATCAAGATCTTTGTAGGCGATTGTGGAATCGTATTCAAAAGCAGCTCGATTCTAGTCTATATTTACGACTGGGGTTCTTCTAGTAAAATTTTGTCGAATTTGAGGTGGTGATTGTGCAGCGCGAAACTGTGCAATATGGGCACGTCTCCCAAAATTTTTTTGGCCCGTTCCTTTTGCGTTTGATTATTACGGACGTTCTGACTAATTATAGCACGTCGCGTACGCCGTCCAAAGTTTGATTGTCTAATAGGAGGCTTTAGTCTAGTAAATAACTCTCCGTAAAAACAACCATGTCCTTTCGAAAAATCCAAATTTTTCGAGTTTTTCCGAGTTTTCCATCATGAATTTGTCTATTTTCCATTCGGAATAATTATCTAAAATTTTTCGCAGTAACATCGTCAAATTATACGACAAAAAGCTAAATTTCGTCGAAAAAAATTAAAAATTTTCGAATTTTTTCGGAATTTTAAAACAAAATTTTTGTATTTTTCCATTCGAAAAGTCACAAAAAAAAACAATTTTCGGTTATTCCAATTTCGCGGCTTTTCCGGAGGATTTTCCCTTCTTCTGGCAATTGCGAACAACTGAAAAAATATCAGCAAAATCGGTCCAGCCGTTCTCAATTGATGAATTACTATATGAATTAATTTTGTCGAAGGTATTAAAATCTTTCGATTTTTTTCTGGAATTTTCCGAGTTTTCCACCAAGAATTTTTCTATTCGAAATTGTTCACATTTACATCGCCCAAAATTACCAAAACATACGATAAGATGCAAATTTTCCATAATTTTCCAACTTAAATTTTCTATTTTTCCATTCGAAAACCGACAAAAATTTAATTTCGATTTACCTCAAATCAGGCGATGAAATGCAAAATTTTGCCGAAAAAATTCACATTTTTCGTTTTTTTTTTTGGAATTTTCCGAGTTTTCCACCGACAATTTATATATTTTTCTATTCGGAAAGTCATTTCGGAATAATTATCCGAAATTTTTCGCAAGTTACATCGTTCAAAACTATCAAATAGTACGACAAAAAGCAAAATTTCGTCGAAAAATAGTATTAAATTTTTTCGAATTTTTCCGGAATTTTCCGAATTTTCCAACAAAATTTTTTTTATTTTTCCATTCGAAAAATCATTCAAAACAATTGCACAAAAATTCCATACCAAAAAGCAATTCGGGTTTTCCAATTTTCCGGCTTTTCCGAAAGATTTTTCCAAAATTTTCTTTCGTAAAAACCTACTCCTGGCAATTACGAATAACTGAAAAAAAATTGAGCCAAATCGGTCCAACCTTTCTCGAGTTTTGCGCTTAGCAACACATTCAGCGACTTATTTTTATATTATAGACTAGCTGACCCGGCAAACGTTGTTCTGCCATACTACTTCGGACCCCGTTAACTTCGTCTCGCTCCTAAGTAAATACCTTTATATAAGCTCCAGGGTAATTTAATCAAAATCAGTGAAGAGCGATAAGTTAACAATGTTTTTCGATTTTTAATGAACAATGAAGACGGTTGGCCGCTAACGTACAGCTGACCGTGCGAAAAGCAGGATAATTCGAGATTGATCCCACAAATTTCCAACGATGCACTTTGCGATTTATTGATTGTCATCATAAAAGCCAATCGAATGGGGAATTAAATTCGCTTGAATTGGAAAGGACGATCGGTTGGAATAATAGGAATTCGTGGGATAAGGACATCCTCTCCTTTAAATTTGCCCTTGATGATCGTCGTTTTGATCACATTGTTTATCAGTTTCTTGACGGACAACCGCGTACCGCTGAACAATTTCGGATGATTCTGATTCCGCAAAATGAATATGATCGATCCCACCATCAGCAGTAAATTATGCGGCAGAGTTCCTGGCACATCTCGGGAGTTCAAAAATTCTGTCGGATAGTTGGTCGCCTCATTCTCGTCAGTCACGAACGATTTGGCGCTGGTATTCCCAATTTCTTAATTTCAAGATCGAAATTCGATGTTTTCGTGCGAACTCTGTGCAAAATGTCGTCAAATATCTCGTCCTTGTCTCGTCCCACAATGCTATCGGGTTCGAGGGATGACACGTGGCTATGATGATCGCAAACAATGTACGAATTTGATTCGCTGGAGCAGAAATAGTTGCCTCGGTCCAATGCGTATCGTTTTCGAGAAAATGCAAAAGTTGTCAAGCTTCTTAAAATGTGGCGACTGATTAAAACAAATAAAATTGAGACGCTCCGTGCATGTCAACGCTGTACTGTTAAAATAACCGACGATATCTTTACAGACGATTGTCACTATCATGCCGAATCATCAATCGATAGGCATTAAAATTCATTAAGCTAACCTTTTGATTCGTTTCTTCTCCTTAAATACGAATTCGAACTTAAATGGAGAATGAAAAGAAGAGTTGACATGTAAACAAACATTTCGTTGTATTGGCCATCTTTAAATTGAGGTGATAGCCATCCTCTCCACTACAGAACATCAACGGGTACTGAGGTGCAATTTTCACCCTCCCGACGCTTAAGAACAATATCGCGTGATTCCACTTTCTTCCCAACAATCACCAGTGCGACATCATTGATAGTGGGAGCATTGAATTGTCTTGCATGACCTCCAAAGGTTCTTTCGTCTGCTCTGATAATGTTTTGTGGTCGTCAAAATACATTGCGGTTTTGAACAATCTGACCAATGCGCCAAGCTCATGCAGAAGATTTTGCAATTGCTCGATCATTTCGTTTTAATAGCAGTAAAATATGTATAACGTTTATGTAGTTCAATTGCCAACTCACCAATGAAATAGAAAGGAAATAAAATGTTTTGGCCTATTTTAAAAAAACTGAGCTAATAATACTATCAGACACGAATAACTACGTTTGTGTGTTTTTTCTCTGTTACACTGTGATATGTGACGCCATTACCTTCTAACTCGGATTGTATCCGGTTTAATCAACAACTTCGGCTTCAAATGACGTCATTTGAAAGCATATGTTATATTTTTGTGTCACGCAGAACGTCTTTTAACGTAATAAATTTTACAATAATCCGAAATTTTCTAAGCATCATAACGATGTCAACTGTAATTATTCAATCAAGTTTTTTTCGAGTTTTTGCGGAATTTTCCGAGTTTTCCACCAAGAATTTTTCTCTGCGAAAAGTCATTTAGGAATATTTATCCGGAATTTTTCACATTAACATCGTCCACAATTATCAAATCATAAGATAAAATGCAAAAATTCGTCGAAAAAAAATTATTTTTCTTTTAATTTTTCCGGAGTTTTTTGAATTTTCAACAAAATTTTTTTTATTTTTCTATTCGAAAATCTATTCCGTAACAATTGCATACAAAATTCCATACAAAAAGGCAACTTTCGATTTTTCCAATTTCCCGACTTTTCCGGAAGGTTTTCCAAAATTTTCTTTCGTAAAAACCTACTCCTGGCAATTACGAATAACTGAAAAAAAATTGAGCCAAATCGGTCCAACCGTTCTCGAGTTTTGCGCTTAGCAACACATTCAGCGACTTATTTTTATATTATAGATTAATTCTGACGTAATAGGTAATTTTGGTATAAAATAAAACCAACCCGCTTTACCACATTTCCTTAAGAAATTACCTCCCCATGCTCCCACATCAACATAATGTTTTTGCTTTATATGTTTTTTTTCATATGAGTATCCAGACACATAAATCTTTTTCAATGTTGTTGTCGTCTGTACCTAAGATTGTTATGATGTCAACAAATTTATTCTCCCCGCGAGAATTTTAAAGTTTATAACAAAGACATATCATAGAGGAAACTTTCAGGTAACATTTTGTGCAATTGAAAAAGAAAATACGGTGTTTTTCTAAAGTTTTATAAAAAATACAAAAACAAAATCCACTAAGAGAATAATATTTTAGAGTGTAAACGATTTAAGGACTTGTTTACTTAAAGTGGCTAATTGGAAGACTATTTTATTCTTTGGTAAATGCTGGTAAACTTGTTCCACATAAGTAATTGTTAACGTTGTTCATACCCTCATGTGGATTCCATGGCTACATAAGAATGTGTAAAGCTGTTCTATCCTTATAAGGCGGACCTGGCTGGAAGGTAACATTGCTTACAGTACCTTTTGCACTTGGGTATATAGTTTTTTAATATTGCAACAATAACAAAAAAAAGTCGTGGCATATGGTTTCCGTTTAAAAAAACAACAAAATATAAAAAATATTACATAACATCAGATTTCCGTATTTTTATTTTCGTTAACAATAGTACGGGAATTTTCTCTTAATAGGATACCATGACGATTGCCGAAATATCGGATCGGTAAGCTGCTTTTAAATAAATCTCGGAAATTGCATTCTATCATCTCAGTTTTATTTGCTCTAGCTGAAAAAATATATTTGCAATATTTACAAATAAATGTTTTTATATTATTTTGCACCAAATTGGTACACCGACAACAGCTTCAGATCCTGCAGGATAAATTTATTTATATCTATTTAAGAAAATGTGCACTTACATTGCATTTCAACAACTAACGGCACGACAACGACTTTAAACTGTTTCCTGTCTAGCAGACATTTTACCTATACGTATGAGACACATTCGTTTACACACTCGACAGCAAAAAAGGATACCCATATTTGTGTTAAGTCGTTTGTGGCTTCACAGCATCACGTTAAATGTGTTGGGTAGATGTGAGTACCACAAATACCATAACAGTTTGGGGTTGAGTTGGGATGAGTGTTGCATATACTATAACAGTATAGGAAGAGTACCACTTACTTGAGATGTCTGTAATGTAATAGGTTTCTATTGAGATCGCTGCATGATAATTAAAAAATAAAAACAAGTGGCAGAGTGAAATTTATTTTCCAAAGATAATTGGTTGATAAAATTGTTGGGTAGATATGTAAATTCAGTTTATTTAGTAGAAGGACTCAAAATGATGTTGAATGGAAACTAAATATAGAAAATGAATTAATTCGTAAAAAAATAGTCCATATATATATAAATCGTTACAGGGCTGCTTAACAAAAATCTTTTAATTCCCAGTGAATTTTTGGAGGGAGCATTAAGATCTGTGACCATAAAACTGAGAGTTTATCTGTCAGTGAAGACACTCTTTCAATCACCAGTCTGATGAGTGAATTTCTAGTAGATAAAGACGACCTCTTGGAATCTGACGACGACCCAGACGACACCAACTTAACTGTCGTTCATTTCGATCACACTAAGGTGAAGGTCACACAAATTAACCTTCACCAAGTAAAAACGGCGTCTGTCGCTCTACTCTGTCGACTATCATCAGCTACTTGCTTATAGGAAACATGGAGGGCTACTGTACTCTGCACGCAGCCGTATTATGTATTAATTTTGTATTGCTAGAGGACCCGGCAAAGCTTCGCTATTGCATACTTGACGAATAATTTTAAGATGATTGCTTTGCTTACTTAAAGCGCTAATTTTAAGCGTCGTCTTGTACGCTCTGTAAACAATTCGTCACACCAAGTTACTCCTTTACGTGATCAAACTAACAACGTCTCACTAAGCAAAATAAAAAAATCCGTCTGCAAATTAATATCTATAGCGTCAAGTATACAAATATTACCTTATCTATATATATAAAATGGAATGTGTGTTTGTTTGTTTGTTTGTACCTTATAGGAGACCAAACCTCTGGACCGATCTTCCTGAAATTTTCACAGCATTTAACTGGGACTCTGGCATGATTTATAGGGTACTTTTGTTTCGACCAAGCCCACTTTTAAGCCCATATATGCAATAGCGTCAAAACTAAGTTTTTCCACATAACACTTATATGTGCACATGCTCCGACAGAAGAGAAAAGCGATGAGGACAAAGACGAGTTCTACGAGAGCCTAGAAAATGTATATGACCGTAGCCCCAGCCATGACATCAAAATTGTACTAGGCGATTTTAATGCTAAAATAGGCAGGGAGACCGCATTTGAGCCTACAATCGGAAAATTCAGTCTGCATACCGAAACGTCGAACAATGGCATCAGACTGATTGATTTCTCTGCGGCAAGAAATATGGTAGTTAGCAGCACTAGATTTGACCATAAAAATATTCATAAGGCAACATGGTTATCTCCAGATCAATTGACGAGCAATCAGATAGATCACGTGGTAGTCGATGGAAGGAACGCATCGAGTGTTCTGGACGTACGAGTGATTAGGGGTGCGAACATTGACTCCGATCACTTCCTTACCGCAGTTAAGGTACGCACAAGGCTAAGCATGGCGAAAAACGTACGTAACCAGGCACAACGAAAGCTGGACATCGGTAAACTGCGGACCACAGAGGTAGCGGACGCCTACTCCAACCACCTAACTCAACTGCTGCGGAATGCTCCAACCCCTGATAATATAACCTCGCAGTGGCAATATATAGCCGACTCCATAGAACGTACTGCGAGAAGCGTACTTGGGTATTCAAAGCCGTCTCAAGAAGATGCCTGGTACGATGATGAATGTCGCAATGCCACAAGAGAGACGAATGCTGCATACAGGGCAAAACTGCAGCCAATGGCAACGCGAGCTGTTCGTGAACGGCACAGGGAGAAGAGACGAGAGGCAACTCGTCTTTTTAGAAGAAAAAAGAAGGAGCTAAAGAAGAGGCAGGATGAGTGCACTGAGTTGCTCCGAAGCAGAGGGGAAGCCGGAAAATTCTACAAGAGAGTTAAAGCGAGAATGCGTGGAACAGAGTTGCCCTCCTGCAAGGACAGCGATGGTCAGCTAGTGACGGACCCGGATAACGTTCTGAAGATATGGAGAGATCACTTTAGAAATTTACTGGATACTGACACCACTCCAGAAGACCCCGCTCCAATCCATGACGATGGTATTAACTGTCCATCTCCGACCCAGAGCGATATACGTATGGCCATCTCCCGCCTTAAAAACAACAAAGCTGCTGGAGCCGATGGTCTCCCTGCTGAATTGTTTAAGGCTGGTGGGGAGGAGCTGATTAGGAGCATGCATCAGCTCATGGAGAACATCTGGCAAGAGGAGAGCATGCCCGGGGATTGGAGTCTCAGTCTGTTATGTCCCATATACAAGAAAGGAGATCGTAGTGAATGTAAGAACTATCGTGGAATAAGCCTATTACCAATTGCGTACAAGGTCCTTTCAAGCATATTGTGTGAACGTCTAAAGCCAATTGTAGAAAAACTAATTGGACCATATCAGTGCGGCTTTAAACCTGGCAAATCTACGACGGATCAAATATTCACGTTACGACAAATCCTGGAAAAAACCCATGAAAAGCAGATCGACACCTACCACCTCTTTGTCGACTACAAAGCTGCCTTCGACTCTCCGAAAAAGAATAGGCTTTATGAGGCTATGTCTGAGTTTGGTATTCCTGCAAAGCTAATCCGACTTTGCAGATGTACCCTAGAAAACACCAAATCCTCGATTAAGATTGGTAAAGATCAGTCTGAACCATTCAACACGGAAAGAGGTCTCAGGCAGGGCGATAGCCTGTCCTGTACACTATTTAATATAGTTATGGAGAAGGTGATGAGAAAGGCTGGTGTGTCTGGCACCATATTCCACAAAAGCCACATGCCACTAGCCTACGCCGATGATATAGATATCATTGGCCGAAATCTGCGAAATCTTCTCATCCCTAGAAAAGGAGTCGGCAAAAGCGGTCAACGAGGACAAAACAAAAATAATGATTTCGACGAACAAAGAGTCCTCTCGATGGGGACGCAGCGTCAACGTTGAAAATTATTGTTTTGAGGTAGTTGATGAGTTTACCTACCTCGGATCTTCCGTCAGTAAGAAAAATAATGTCAGCCAAGAAATTAAGCGGAGAATAGTGCTAGCCAATAGATGTTTTTACGGACTTCGGCAGCACTTTAGTAACACCACCTTATCTCGGAATACTAAGAAACAGCTTTACCAGGTGCTAATCTTACCCGTTATTTTGTATGCTGCCGAATCATGGGTGCTTACGACAACGGACATACAAAACCTGGGAGTATTCGAGAGGAAAGTTCGCCGAAAAATTTATGAACCTATCTGTGTCGACGGCGAGTTTCGCCATCGGATGAATCATGAGCTGTATGAGCTTTACCACGACATCGACGTAGCTAAAAGAGTCAGAATGCAACGAATACGATGGCTGCGAGAAAGGTGTTTGAAGGCGAACCTGAAGGACGGCGCAGAGCAGGGAGACCCAAATTCCGTTGGAAGGACCAAGTGGTAGGCGACGTGCCACCATCTGGTAGGACTAACTGGAGAACACACGCACAAGACCGAAGCGTGTGGAATTCTTTAGTACTTCAGGCCTCAAACTTATGAACCATGTTTGTAAGTTGTAATGGGCCACTTAAGTAAGTAAGTAAGTATATGCAATAGCGAAGCAATGCCGGGCCTACTAGTATAATCCTAAAAACATTTTTCCCGCGTTCCTTCTGCCCACCGATCCGGAATAAAATGTTCGGGCTTCATGTTCCCGCTGATCGACAATATGTAATTGGTCGGTAAATTCATTTCTGAATTGCAGATTACTATAAAGGCTAATTTACACTACTGACATCATTGTCAGGATTTCCTTTCGAAATGTGTCAGCATCGTGTAAATTAGGTTGTTTTGTCAGAATTTACTGACATACTTTTTTCTGATGAATATTTGACAAAATTTTGTAATACAACAAACTGACTCTGTGTAAATAGTCCTAAAACTTTACTCACACAGTTCTGAAAAACATGGTGTCTAAATGCTGAAAAATTGTCAGCAAATCAAATTAAAAAAAATATATATAAAATATAAGTTAAGAAAAAACCACTGTAGTCCTTGCGTTTTGCTTCAACAGCAGTACTTTTTAATAAAAAGTCCTTTTTGATACAAACAAAAATTATTTTTGGCACAATTTAAGAAATTTTTGGTACAATAAAATTACTTTAATTGTGTACAGTAAAAGTACTTATAAGTAGACTTTAAAGTAAATGGCACATTTTAGTACAATAAATTTAACTATTTGTTACCATAAATTTACTTTTTGGTACAATAAATGTACTTTTTTTGTACAATAATAGTACTTTTTGGTACAGTCAATTGCACTTTTTGGTACAATAAATGTACCTTTATGTACAATAAATTGTACTTTTAGGTAAAACAAAAGGAAAAGGAACGCGGCAGAAGACTCGAGCTTGGTACTAGCAAAGACTCGGCGCAAAACTCGTCTGAAGACTGACGAAAGCTCTCCAGAAGAATCGATAAGACGCGTTGAAAACTCGAATAAAGGATTAGAAGACGCGATGGAAGACTCGGGTTAGTGTCTAGGGAAGACTCGGTGCAAGACTCGACTGAAGACTGACGAAAGCACTCCGGAAGAATCGTGAAGACTCGTTGAAGACTCGACTAAAGGGACAGAAGACGCGACGGTGCAAGAATCAACTGAAGACTGACTAAAAACCTCCAGAAGAATCGAGAAAACGCGTTGAAGACTCGTCTAAAGGGTCAGAAGACGCGACGGCGCAAGACTCGACTCAAGACTGACGAAAGCACTCCAGAAGAATAGAGAAGACGCGTTGAAACTTGACTAAAGAGTCAGAAGAAGCGACTGAATGCTGATGAAAGCACTCCAGAAGAATCGAGAAGACGTGGGGTAGATGACTGAAGACTGGCGAAAGCACTTCAGAAGAATCGGGAAGACGCGAGTAGACTCAGATGAAGACTGGTGAAAGCACTTTAGAAGAATCGGCTATGGAGGCTAATGAGCACTCTACGAGAAGACAAAAATAAATTCTGGAGGCTTGGTTAAACACTCTATCACTTACCTCTGACTGGCGACATTGCTTAGTTGACCTCGTTCACTCACTGTCCCCAAAGTGCGCGTTGCTACCCCATTTATACTACCGCCAGCCTGTGATGTTTTTTACCGTCTGCCAGTGATCATCACCAACATGTAACGGTACTCTGTTTACGAACTAAGTTGAAAACAACTTTTGGTAAACAATTTCACTGAAAGGGAAAATTGCCTAAGTCACATTTTCAGCTTCGCTGAATAAAACCAATTTTGTTCATTCTGTTTATAAATTTATATCCGAAGCTGGAGTGTTGGCGAAAACGACCCGCAGGGGACTTTCGTCGTTACAGTTTCGAGTATTATCTGTGTATCAAACATTATAGCTCTAGGGCTAAACTGCAGTTTTGCCACGCCCCTTTCGCCCACGGATTGAGAATAACAATTTCGTCTACCAATTTGAACATGAAGTGCCGAGTACTATCTGTGTACCAAATTATATCTCTCTGTGTCTAAGTTACAGTTTGGTCATGCCCCCATCGCCCACTGATCCAAAATTAATAGCTCGTTTTCATATTTATATTCGTGTTGCCGTGTGCTATCTGGGTTTCAAATTTTCTCTCTCTGAATTGAAACGCCCACTCCGCCCACTGATACAAAATTTAAATTTCGTCTGCATATTCAAATTCATGTTGTCAAGTACTATTTGTGTACCAAATTTTATGTCTCTGGGGCTAAAATAAAGTTCTGCCACGCCCCTCCGCCCACTGATCCGAAATTAAATTTTCGTCTTCATATTCATATTCGTGTCGTCGAGTATTATCCGGGTATACATTTTTATCTCTAGCTCTAAATACAAGTTTTGCCACGCCAACTCCGCCCTCTGATCGACAATTAAATTTGTGTCTGCATATTCGTATTCGTGTTGTCGAGTACTGCCTGGGTGTCAATTTTTATCTCTCTAGTTCTAAATCAAAGCTTTATTACGCCCACTACGCCGATTGGGCCAAACGGTTTATTGCACTTAGGTCAGTGTTAGGCATTTTTTAACGCACGCTTGTGTGCGATCGCACAAGAAGCGTCAGTGCTGTCGAACTGCGCTCTCTGGTAAAAATTTTCTGCTGTACTTGTGTCCGTTTTTGTTTTGCTTACGTAGCAAGCGTGTGCGGTTTTGCTTTCATAACACTCAAGCAGAGACTGACTGTTTGCAATCAAACAAAACTTTTGAGTACATGTGAATTGCCAATAGTGTGAAAAAACACAACTATAGCCGACCTCGCGGGGCTGTGAAATGCCTATCACTGATTAAGATAGTGTTTAGAATAGCCATGTATAAGTTATTTTAGGTTTTGTTGAGGACATGTAATGACACAGCACAGTACCATGCCATTACAACACTTGGAGACCATTATGGTCCATTGTAATTGTCCTGATTTAAAAGGAAGAAATAAAAAGGGAAACAATTTTTACAATAAAATAAAAGTTTAGAAGGATAGTAATAGTGGAAAAGAGATGAAAGTGCTAAAAAATATAATTCCGGTTGGTTTCCTCCTTCAACTTGATATATATACAAGTAGTGAAATTACGTGGAAACACAATGGTCCTCTGCCCTTAAGCCTGCTCAAACCATCAGTGAACTTCGCCAGATTCTTCATGTTGCATGACAACAGTTCAGTGAGACTATCGAAGAACCATTTTCCGAGGAATTACTTCCTTCTTCTATTAAGAGCTGGGCAATGGCATAACAAATGGTCAATGGTCTCAATTTCCTCCTAATCGTCGCAAAGCCTACAGTAATCCTCCTGTGTCGTCTCCCAGTTGGATGTAAATGCTCTGACGTCGCAGTGTCCCGTGATTACTCCAATTAGTCGTCTAACGGACCTCTTATCTAGTTCTTATAGTGGTCTGGTTCGTCTTCCATCCAGTCTTGGCGAAATATCCCGGGATACCACACAGACGGTGCGATGTTCCCAGAATGCATTTGCCAGCAGTTCAATGTGCGGGTCGCAATTCCGTATATATAACACACTGGTAGTCGCACTGATTCATCCGATAGGTAGGATCCCAGTGCTGAGCCTTTCCGCGCAAGTTATACGTTACACATTATCTTATTAAGATCAAAAGACATTTTCCAAAATAGAATAAAATTTGTAATGTTTGAGCGAACTTGTTGAATTAGTATTTTTAAGTTTGCGAGCTCCGTGTTATTTGAATTGTATAGTAATTAGTATCTTTGGTTTGCTTGTAAAATTTGGATTTCAATTGCTGAAAGATTGATGGAAATATGTTAGGACCTATTGTTAGGCTATTATACTCTTTTAGTAGTCACTTAAAAATTCTTCCGAAAGGCGAAAACAATTTAGCACAACTGCTGAAGGATAAAAATATTGCTAAATTCCCACAAACTGTCTATGTGCCATCTTCATCGATAGAGCTTTAAACTAGTAACCATTACTTTTCCTAAGTAAATGTTATTTCTTATGTATTATATATATATTTGACTTAAATTGCGGTGCCACCGCTCTTACAAACTGACTTACACAAGCCGCATTCCTTTCCTATTACCATCTCAGTGAAGTAACTCATTTAATTTTAAAACTATCTGCTTTGAAGTATATGCATTTAGTTCACTACCATTCACTTCGCTGCACTAAACGTTACCAGCTAGCTATTCAATTATAAAATATATCGCTTCCGGCTAAGGCACAATGCAATGTTTTGCCCTTACAGCTGCAAAGCGTGTACAACAACCAGCTAGACTGTTCAGAGCATGCACCAGCATGCCATCGCACAGAACAGTTTTACAAAAACTTCTGATGAAGTAAGTAAAATAATTTCGCATTCATGTGGCCCGGCAAAGATTGCATCCCACAGTAACTTTCAGCCAATGTTGATTGTTTATTTCCACAGCAACAGTAGTTGCATCAAAATGCTGCCTCTCAGCCGGCAGCATTAACAATTTGAGTTGAACAAACAATGCCGGCAGCAATTTCTTTTTTGACGGAAATTTAGTTTGTTTTATTCTAAAACAATTTCAAAGCTGAGAAATTTGTGCAAGACTTTTTGGTCCATCTGTGTGTGTGTGTGTTTGTCTCCATGTCTGGCATTTCCGGTTGGTTGTGTGTGTGTGTGTGTGCGTAACCCCGTCGGATATCCCAGAGAGTGTGTAGCAGAGTGGATATACGGACAATTTAGAATAGTTTTCAAGCTTTGCTATGATTCCTTTTTCATTATTTTAATTTGAAAGTTTGTGGACAACATTTGTATTCTTATCATGTTAACAGGAAATTATATAAAGTTTATTTGTAGTTACAAACAAAAAAAAAACACATAAATAGAAAAATAAAAAATAGCTATACAATGCGACTGAAGTATGCTGATGCTTTGGCTTGTGTTTTGTAAAGTTCACATAATATATCTTGAAATAAGGCAGGAAATTGTTAAGAGATCTTTGAGAAGTAGGAAATATGAAATCATTCTGATAGTTAAAATGTTAGAAGTTATAAACAGTAGAAATTATAATAGCAAAATACACGGACAGTAAACAAAGTTGTATGTATAGATTTTAGACTTTCTGTTTAATAATACCCTCACCCTACGGGTAGGAGGGTATATATCACTTGATACAACCCAAAAGTATAACACATAGAATGAGTCACTTTCGACCCTTGGTTTATTTCAAGCTAATTTGATTCATGACTTTTTAAGACGTTTGAGCCATGTCAGTATGTCCGTCTATCTTTCTGGCTGTTCGGCTGGTACGCACGATTACTTTCGTATGACGTAACCAATTGTTTCGAAACTTGCATGGGTTAATATTTCCCCAAAACTAGTTAAGGTATTGCAAATGGGCTTCATGGCCACGCCTCTTCTGGTACCTCCCATACAAATGTACCATTCCACCCGCTTTTGAAATCGAGTAATAATATTAATGCACACAACGCGATCGTGCCCAAAGCGTTTTAGTAAAGCTAATGCAGGATTGGGACCGGTCGTGGCATAGTGGTTAGAACACGCGACTATCATACGGGAGATCACAGGTTCACCTCCTAGCTCCAGTCATCTTAAAATTGTCGGCTCCCCTCGAATGTTGTCGACAGCAACTTCGCAGTACTAGTGTCGAGTCAATCGGCTTGTCTAGTAAGAGCTTCTTAAACAGTGACGATCGCATTCGTCGCTAAACAAGTAGCTGCCGTTAGTTGCGAATCTAAAAATATAAAGCGTGCTAATTCACAACAACGCGAGAAGCTATCCCATACCTCATTCATGGGGTGTAAAGGGAAATTAAGTTAAGTTAATGTAGGATTAAGTTTTAAAAAAAACTGGAAGTCTAGTCACTCCCCTTCTGGTACCGTTCCTAAAATAAAAGAGTACAGTATTGATCCCCACATGTTCGCCAAGACAGGGCAAGTGCAGGAAGGGTGTTCTATGGACTCTTCCTCCTCTTCATTCACACAGGTTCTGCAGAAATCACTAGTCGCCAACTTTGGTCTAATTGTTATGTCATGACGTACAGAAGTAATTAAACTTTGGTTCATGATATCGAAAGCATTTTGTGAAAACGCTTTAAATTGAATCGAGGCCACATCTGAATGGATTAAATACAACCTCTGACAAATGTTCACCTACCGTGTATTATTAAATATGATTCTTCATACAGGGAAGCTTGCAAGCGAATTTCAATTCTGCTGAAATCTGAAATGTAATCCCGAGTTTTGCTAACTCCACTGCTCTGCAAATCTCTGGTATGCCCGACACCCACATAATGGGCATGCCGAAACACTCAGCCATCTCGTTGAGAGATCTGCGACAATGCAGGGCTGATGTTGAGTTTATTAAGACAGAATCCAGAGATTTGATGACACCTTGACTGCTGGAGAATGTAAATCCCCACTGTGGTGAGGACGTTATATCTCAACCATTCATTCACTTATTTAATGATCAGTTTGGTATACACTACAACGTGCAAATAGTCCCTGTGCTATGTTTCTATTCCGCTATGGC
Source organism: Muscina levida (assembly GCA_964034835.1). Lineage (NCBI taxonomy): Eukaryota > Metazoa > Arthropoda > Insecta > Diptera > Muscidae > Muscina > Muscina levida. The sequence continues at coordinate 124,008,209 of OZ035881.1, forward strand.
AAAAGTTGATATGTCAGCATTATAAGAAATGGTTTCTTACTTGACATGTCCTTTAGGACTTTTAGAATAAGTTGGAAAAGCATGATATGTCTGATATAAATGGAATTCTTATAAATGGTTATATAAAAATCCGATATGTAAAATTATGAAAAAAGAAATAGTATAGATTTAGCCTTTAAAATGGACTTCGATTGTTTAATTTAAACCGTCAGTATAGAAGTCGACAAACACTTATGTACCACGTGTTCTTTCTGGTATAAGTTTTTGGTGCTTCCTGTAAAACAGTGGTTCAACCAGAGTGTAGTGTTGTCTCAGCCTTCATGTTAAGAATTACGCTGTAAGCATAAACGCTGTTTGACCATTTTGACAGCTCTATTAGTCTTACTGCTGTAACTGTGGCAATCTGTATACTAATTATGTCCAGGCGTCAAAAATGCAATCTAACATTTACTGAATCGGATGTGGTGGTACGGAGTGCACATAGACTAGTCATTCGTTGGACCTTGTCTAGCTTATTACTGTATTAAGACTTGCAAAGAACCTTCAACCAGACAATAACTGCAAAATGTTCAAAATGGGTGGCAGATAGAGGGTAAAAATGTTTCGAGGAAATATTCCTCGGAAAATTTTAATGTAGGTCTCTGATAGGCTTGCCAGATTTAAAATTGTAAAATTCTTGACATTCACCAAAAATGTTCTTGATGGGAAAAAAAACTTGACAAATAAAAACACTCATACTGTTTTACGTAGAGTTAATTAAAAATCAAAATTGTTGATCTTGTTGATCTTGCCCTTTCAACAGCCAAAAATGGAGTGAAATTTTCCCTTTTGCCCAAAGCAGAGTAAAAAAAAGCAAAGTTTTGTTGTATTTACTGGACAAGAAAAGGTTGTTAAGGTTTTATTTGTTTGTTAAAATTTTGGTTGTTTACTTGTTGAAGGTTAGAATAGAACTGCACCGCTGTTGTCAGGCAGCCACAACTTAAATATACAAGTATGTATATTTATATTTCGATATACACATAAATGCAAGTACCTATCCTAATATTATTTGGAGCAATCATTATAAATATAAATTCCAAGTACCTATTTCAATAAAATGTATAACTAAACAAAATTAAGTATATTTAAGTAATTAAAAGTTAATAGTAATTAAAGAAAATATGTAAATATTAAGAAATAAAATATAACAAAGAAATTTAATGATGATGATTTTATATGTAGTTTTATGATGATGATGATGTTAATAGATTAAGTTGACGGAGTGATATTTCCGCCAACACATACGTTAGATGTTTTACATATTTCAGTTTCATTTTAAACTGTTTTGTTTGTTAGTTTTAGTCGATCGTATTGTATATATCATATTTACATTAGTGTATCAAATGATACATCAAATTCGGCTAACGATCAAAAAAGTGTTTTTATTGTTTGATATTTTTGGTCAAATTCAGTGTGTCACGCACCATGACGAGTTCATCTTCAGACCCCTTTGTGACGAACTGATGCACAATGGTACATCGTCAGCTGTATATATATCTATAATTATGTCAAACATGTACATGCGAAGTAGATATCAGCCGAAAATGTCCAGCACAAATTATAGTTTGAATTTGACCGTTAATATTCAAACATGAGAATGAACGAAATTCTTTCCCCACGATTCCCTTTTTACCACAAAGCTCATGCTTCTTTGCAAGGTTTTTTGTTGGTAAAGTTTTATTAATTTTATTATAAAAGTAAAATTTCATATAAAAAGTATACAAAACATTAAAAAATCAATTACAGATATTTCAGTCAGTTAACTGACTGATAAATACCCTTACCTTATGTATGATATTATTCAAGTCTCGAGTTATTGACACTAAACGATTTTTAAATGAAGTTACTTATGTATTAAAATTTTGTAGCTTGTGTAGCGTAAACGTTTGGAGATAGGACTTTCGGTCGTATGACCAGACTTTTACTGACATGTTACACCGTTTCAAGAGTTACAGTGCAAAAAGTGTTAAAGAAATTGCCAACAAATGTAGAATTTTCATTCTATATTTCTGGACATATTGTAATTTTGTATGGGGTTACCGAAAGAGTCTTTTACGCACAAAAATCTCTAAAGAATTCATAGTTTTTAATAGGTTGGATGAAACACTTAAGTTTCTCAAGTTTCACAAATGCAAAATATTAAAATTAAACTTTTTTAACGTCTTAAGGAGTTTATATTTGTATTTGTTGAAAATATATAAATTTTCAGGTAATCGCCATGTTTGTACACGAGGTGCCAGCAGGGGCAGTACAAAGAGTCAGATTTTTATTTGCAGGATAACGTGGAATAAACTTTTTATGTGTGTGTTTTTGATCAAATGTTATGGGAGATAATACAGAGAGAGTGACAAACGTTTAAATTTCCCAAGGTTTTTTTTTAAACTGGTCAATTTTAAGCATTCTTCAATTGTCGGTTTGGATTTAATGTAAGAAATATCAATTTTCCAAAAATTGGTAATTTTCATTGGGAGTAATCAGGGGTCGGCCGATTTCTGTGTACTAACAAAATGATATGTATGGTAGGTACCAACAGGAATGTGGCAAAACGTTTCGATATTCTGAGGGTTTGTCTACTATTACCCCTTACATAAGGATGAGGGTATAAAAAATATAGTGGGAACACTGATGTTGATTTTTTACGACTTAGTGTTATTGGTATATTTAATACTTCGAAACATAAAATGAGAAAAATTACGATTTGACATTACGTCGCTGACCTGACATTGTTTCTGTACGGCTTTCTAAAACCATTAATGATTTTCTTTACAAAAACAAGACGGCGGCGATCTTTAGCCGGTTAATCTAAAATTTGGGTTTATACGACCTGAGCTTCTGCTTGAAATTGGCTGTTGTCAAATTACACAGTGCAACAGTGAAAAAAAATACAAGAACTTGACAGTATAGGTTCGATTCTACCATCGACGGGTAATAAAACCCTATACTCAGTTTGGCGAGATAGGTGACCAATTTTTTTTATGAACCTCAAAAGAATCTCGATATCAGTGAGTCCCTCGAAAAAAGGCGTCATCAGTTTTTGTCCAACAGCTAACTCACACTTCGTGATAGCGCTAAACTATATTCGCCAGTAATGTAGCTGTTAGTTATGCGCACTAACTTTATTAACTATTTATGTCACAAATGTTGGTTATTCCTGCCCTTTTGCGAAAAAAAATTGAAGAAGAAGTTATTATTTTTTCACTTTTTTGAACATTACTTTGAGGGAGTCCAAATTTTTCAATAACAATGTTCGCCAAAATTGTAGCCATTGTAAAGTTGAAGAACTTTCGTGAACATATCAATACAATCTGAACGTGTCTAGGCAACCTAAATAGCTCATAAGTCCACTATGATACCGGTTTTTCGTACCATTACTCACGTGTAAGCCAGTTACGTGGTTGAATATCAATCGATTTTAAGTTTCTCAGCGGATTGTGAAAGAAGACACTGCGGCCTTTCCAACGATATATATACATAGTTATATTGATTACTTGTTTGAATGAATTCCAGGCTGGCTTTCGAAGAAAGTATTCTACAGTGGACAATATATTTAATCTGGTTAATGTTGTGAATTTGAACAAACTAAGTGGTAAATATACGTATGCATTTTTTGTTGATTTTTATGTGCATTTGATATGAATTCCAGAAACAATCTGTTCTATAAGCTATCTTGTATAGGCCTGTCATCCAAGATTATTAGGGTTCTGCAATCTCTGTATGATACTACAGAAAGCCGGGTTTGGGACGGAAATATGTTCTTTGACTATTTTGCAGTGGAAACAGGTGTCAAGCAAGGGTGTATATTGAGTCCATTGTTATTTTCACTTTACATAAATGACCTTCCAGATTTTTTGCCAGGTGGCTTGAATGTGGCTGGTATTAATGTGAAGATCCTTTTATACGCAGATGGCATTGTGATACTCTCTGATACACCTAATGGACTACAGGATATGATTAATGCTCTTCAGAGTTATTGTTCCATGTGGAGTTTAAAAGTTAATTTGTTAAAATCTAAGATAATGGTTTTTCGAAACGGTACTAGGATTTCTCAGAATTTGAAGTGGCATTATGGGGAAGATAATAAAGAAATTGTCAATAATCATGTGTATCTTGGGGTGGACATAACATACAATTTATCTTTTAGAAGTTATTTTAAGAACAAACATTCTGCTTCCAAAGTTGCTATAAGTTCGACATGGTCAAAATATATTAATAATCCAAAGATATCTAATGTTAACAAATTGAAAATCTTTAATGCTGCGTCAAAATCTATAATGTTGTATGCTACTCAAATATGGGGTTACGTAAAATATGATGATGTAGAGAAGCTGTTCCGTTTTTTCATTAAGAAAATGCTGCACCTTCCAGCTGATGCTCCGAATTATGTGTTACATTTGGAAACCGGGTATAGCTCTCTTTATATTTCTTCACTGAAACTACACTTCTCCTATGTGAACAGGGTACTTTCCTTAAGTGCAGATAGATTACCTCGTATACTGGCGGAAACGATAATAAGAATGAAAGTATTTTGGGCTAGAGAATGGGTGAATTTAAGTAATACGGTAAATTTTTCTCCTCCTGATAATGACATTCCTGTATGTCTATACTGGAAAGAGATCGTAGATTTAGTGGCGATTAAGGAGAGAGAAAAATTTGTCGTCGATGCTTCCAATTCCCAGTTTCACGATCTGTATTCTCAGCTTGACTACAGTGTTACGTCATTAATGACGGCCGAATTTTCAGCGCGGGCTACGAGTCTAATTATAAGAGCTAGGTGTGGGCTATTAGATCTGAATGCTAGATGCTTCAAGAACAATACTAATGGCATTTGTACAATGTGCAACATGCACGAATCAGAAAAGACATTCCATTTCATTGGCATTTGTCCTATTTACAGAGAAATAAGAAGAATACATTTTGGCTACATTTCCCTAGATCATAATGAAGTAATTAATATATTAAATGGCATCTATTTAAACTCGCTATATTTATATCTAGAATCATGTTTGAAAATTAGCACCTTAATAATGAAAGAATTTGAAGTTTAATCAATTATTATATTTCATTTCCATTACATTTAATACGTTTACATTATATACAGAAAGGAAAACTTTGTTTGCTAAAAACTTTTAAACTTTTGTCAATCTGACTACAGCAATAAATGCTTCGCCAATTATAGTTCATAATTATATTAACCAATAATACTAATACTTATATTGAATTGTAACACAAATTTTAACTTTTGGCCTCACCCATGATCAAACTGACCAGATTCTGAAAATATAGCTCAAAATAAAATATACGTATCTCACAGTTTTTCTAGATCAGCTCATTTAAGTTTTTTACGAGCAATTCAATTTTTGGAGTATGGGGACTCGTAAGTGACTTCTTTGTGTTCGCAGAACTCTGCGAGTTGTTAACAGATTTCGATGAATTTTTTTTAATGTTTTTAAAATGGCCAGGTGTAGGTTCTGACGAAGCCCAAATTTAACATTTGCCACAAATTTATTTTTACATCTATGCGGCAATAAGGATGCTCAAACGTAATACATCTCCGGAGTTTGACAACATCTCCCCAGAACTGCTCCTAGTTGACTCTCAATCCAGCTCAGAAATTCTTATGCCCACTATCAGACTATTCTGGCAAAGTGAAATTTTGCTACCGGAATTAGCAGAGGGAATGATTGTGAAGGGACCGGCCGTGGCATAGTGGTTAGAATAAGCGACTACCATGCGGGAGATCGCAGGTTCAAACCTGGCTCCAGTCATCTTAAAAAAAAATTGTTCTTCCATTGTCGGCTCCCCTCGAATGTTGTTGACAGCAACTTCGCAGTACAAGCGTCGAGTCAATCGGCGTGTATAGTAAGAGCTTCTCAAACAGTGACGTTCGCATTCGTCGATAAACAAGTAGGTGCCGTTAGTTGTGAATCTAAAAATAGAAAACGTGTTAATTCACAACAACGGGAGAAGCTATCCCATACCTCATTCATGGGGTACAAAGGGAAATTAAGGTCACCCCAAAAAATGGTGACCTAATCGAACGCAAAAACTGAAGAGGAATAACGCTCATAAACATGGCAAACAAAGTTATTGCTCACACTCTGCACAAGAGAATAGCTGAATTCACTGAACGGAACTACGGAGGGAACAAACTGGCTTTCGACCGAATAAATTTTATACTGACCATGTGAACATTCTGAGCAATCTGTTTAATGAAGATCTTCTCTCTACTTGGTCTTAATAGACTTCCAAAAATGCATCGCCACCCTCAACCATGACGTGATATAGAGTGATCTGGAATGCAAAGGTGTCCCCGAAAAGCTGATTGACCTCACTAAAGGACTACACAGAAACGCTTACAGTCTCGTAGCTCACAACTACCTATTGAGCGAACTGATACCCATTAGCGCTGAAGTGAGGCAGTAATGTGAGCTATCCCCCTATTATTCAATTGTGTGCTCAATCTTGTGATGCAAAAGTCCGCTGCACATAAAGAGAGGCATAACTTAAGGATTGCAAGGGAGATTAAAGGACCTCGATTACGCTGACGATATTTGTCTACTTTGCCACACCTTCGGAGACATGTAAGCGAAGTTTATATCTTTAAGAAGCAGTGAAATGTGCCGGTCTTAAAATAAATATCAAAAAAACAAAGTCTATGAGGATAAACGTATAAAATACATATAACTTTGACGTCGAAGCGAAAACAATCGATGACGTTTAAACCTTTTGCTGCTTACGAAGCCTATTTGACAAATCAGGAGGTTCTAAAATAGATATATGCAACCGCATTAATTAAGCTCGGCAAGTATTTGGCTCCTTGAACACATTGTGGAAATCAAGCATTATTTCCCAGAGGACAAAAATGAAAATTTTAAACTCTAACGTTAAGTTGACGCTTCTATATGGATGCGAATCGTGGAATGCAGTAAGCCGAGACACTCAAACAATGCAATCCTTTGTAAACAGCTGTCTGCGAAAGATATTACTAATATATTGAATATATATTCTTCTTTTTGGGGCTACTTTCATGTACAGTTCTCAGAATTGAGTCCCACAGTCATGTGTTGTACTGTGTTATGTAAAATTTTAAAAAAAAGTTATAAATGAGTCACCCTTTGTAAACATGCCCTTATAAAAACTCATCGGCTTATTACAATTATAATGAACTTAAATTGTACACTTGGGTTTACTGTACTCTTGTCTACTTATTTATACAATGCGCTGAAATTAAAACCCATTCTCGTTCTTATGATAGCAACTAGTTTAATCACCATCGCATAAACAATAAAAGTAACAAAACCATCAAAGTACTACACTATTTCGCAATTTCTATTATATTATTTCTAGCATTACAATAGCAATCATTGCCCCCTGCCCCAGCCACTAGTCTGTATTAAAAACAATCAATATCTCACTGCTTAAAATATCCTTTGGAGACTCGGTGCGGTTGGTTTCCTGTGTTATCACAGCATCGCTATACACAATCATGCTAAACTCTATTTGGTTACATACAAACAATTGTGTCTGTCCATCCAAACTCTATTCAAATTTATTCTATCCGCTATTGTTTTTCGTTTTTGGCGAATTACAGACTACAAAGTTGCTCTGCTCACCGTCTCCCGCTCTATTCTATTCTATCGGTTGTTGCGGAAATTGAGTTATTTTATGGTTGGTTGCCACAATTACTATAAATGGTTTTCCACGATGATAAACATAATCGTTGAATTTGATAATGGCGATATTTCTTAAACGAATGCAAAGATAAATCTCCCCAAACGTATATTGTTGTGGACCATTACAAATTTGTGTAATAACACCAAATAAACTGTGAGGAGTGTATGTGGGACGGGGGAGGGAGGAGTGGCAGTTTGTTAAAGCTGTAAGAGTAAGTTGTGAAAACATTTAAAGGACTTAGCGGAAGACATGAGTAGGGAAGTTGTTAGTAATATGATGTGCTTAAAATGTTTTCATAATAATTCAACAGGGAGCTTTTGAATGTTGTAGACGATTTTTAGAACGAAATGTTATGGAGACCGGTTTTAATTCAACTTAAAGGGAATTATTAAGTTGAATAGAACTGTCGTCTGAAATTTATATGACTAAAGGGTAAGGGGATTAAAATATGCCCTATTAGGTATTGTTAGGCATTCCTATGAATTAGAATTGCAATCCTGTGAGTGACCTGGTTTCGATTCCAGACTCCAAACACCTACGTTTATTTGCTTTTCTAAAGAACTTGTAGACGGAAACCAACAAGTATTCGAGTCAACAGGTATTTCTGTGGTACAAACTACGCTTCATGTTCGAATCATCGTTAAACTTGGACCTACAGCTTATACGCTTTTAAAGCTCTTCTACCAAATATAATATCTAATTGCCTGTATTAACAACAAATTTGACTGTTGCCTTTTGGGGTAATCTCTTAGTGCCAATAACATACCAAAGTTAGGATGCTTTGGCGTATATCCTGAATTACATATTCATTTTAAACTCTTCGCCTCAACGTTTTACTCCTTCCATCACAGCACACATACAACCTACATACAGTTTTTTCGTCATTTTGTCAATTAATGACATCACCGAACTAATTAAACATAGCCAATGATACGAGAACCCAAAAAACCAAACGCAGACAATTATTGTGGCATCCCAATGTTCGCATATCTTTGGCAAAAACTCACAAGTGAAGAGAGTGAAGCATTTAACCAACCAACAAATGAACTCATCTTTGACTCAAGCGGAAGTTAATCATGTTGAGAGAAAAAAAAGGCTGCGTAATGAATGACTGACTGTCCCCCGTTGAAGGATTGTTAAAAGTTCTAGTACGAAGCACACAAATGTGTGCGTAGATACTACACTCGGAAGTACTACTAAATGGAAGGGTAAACTGATTTAATGTGTCGACATGGTAGCATCGCTCTTATTGTACTCGAAGTGGAGCGTAAAAGACTATATGCAAGAAAATGTAAAAGTGCCTCTTTGCACAGGAGTAGCATCTGTGCGAAGCGAGTCGAATAGACACACAGGAATTGTGAGTAACTTGTAAGGATAACTTTGTAGGATTAAATACTATGGTAGTACAACAGTGAGTTATCATGTGGTTAAGCGGCATTAATCTTGTTAAATGACTTCGTTGTTAATACTTCCTTGAGACTGTCTGATGTCGATGAATGTGTGTGTGGGGAACAAGGAGACGGGTGCAACTTGTTGGAATTTTAAGTAACGTGCAGAATTAATTCAAAAACAAAATATAAGACGTTAAATTTTTGTTACGCTTCAATGTGAAAATATTAAAAATAAAGGATTAAAATGGATATATTTTTATATTCTCACCCATGGCAATGATAGTATATAAAAAAACGTAATTTAACTTTACGCCCTATGTATGAGGTATGGGATAGCTTCTTGCGTTGTTGTGAATTACACGTTTTAATTTTTTAGGTTTTCAACTAACGGCACCTCTTTCTTTATCGACGAATGCGAACGTCACTGTTAAAGAATCTTTTATTAGACATTTCGATTGACTCTGCACTATACTGCGAAGATGTTGTCGCCAACAGTAAGGAGGCCGGCAATGAAAGAAAAATATTGGTGACTGTTGGCGGGAATCGAAAACGGGATCTCCCGCATGATAGTCGCGTGTTATAACCTCTATGCCACGGCCGGTTCCCCGCAAAACGCAATTAAATCGATTTTGTGCTAAAGGAATCCAGAAGTTCTACTCTGACGGAATAAAGGCTTTACCCCTAAAATTACAAAAAAAAATATCAATCAATATAAATTTAATTTTTGGTTTAATTTGTAACCGAACCTTTCTGAACACTATTTTATTACACACTGAATCCGATTAGCTTTTTGATTTTGATTTTTCATATTTGGCAGGAATAAAACATATTCATCTATCAATTGCCGCACGTAAATTAAAATTCCAAGCTCTTTGGTCCCTTTGATAGTTTGTCTCATCAAATTTAGAGAACAACTCCTTGTAGTGGCCCATTCAACGAAGTTTTGGTTAAAACCAACTGCGATGCCATAATTTTTATTACCGAAGACTCTACAAGCTAAATCATTTCTATACATTCGCACAATATGTCCCAGCCAGCATATGCCACTTAAACAGCGCATACAGCTCACGGTTTATATCACGATGGTATCACGCATACACTATCCTCAGAATTCAGAAGCATAGATATAAGTAGTCTCCGTTCTTTACAATATCTCAAAATATTTTCAAGAGCATTGAATGAATGCATATGATTGTACCACTTTGCCAGGATTATGTTAATTTGAATAGGATTTGGTTAATTTGAATTTTCGTTTGTCGCTTGCGTATCGCACATACTCTCCGATAACGGTGATGTCTGCAAAAAATTTCCTTCCAGATAGATCCGCTTGTATTCTTCTCAATGCTTGAAAACGCCACAGTAATATCCTCGGCCAATAATATATATCTACTATCATTGTCACAATCCAGCAGCAAGTGTTAGTATCAGTGTCAGTGTCAGTGATATTGATTGATATAAATATCAATATCAATATCAATATCAATATCAATATCAATATCAATATCAATATCAATATCAATATCAATATCAATATCAATATCAATATCAATATCAATATCAATATCAATATCAATATCAATATCAATATCAATATCAATATCAATATCAATATCAATATCAATATCAATATCAATATCAATATCAATATCAATATCAATATCAATATCAATATCAATATCAATATCAATATCAATATCAATATCAATATCAATATCAATATCAATATCAATATCAATATCAATATCAATATCAATATCAATATCAATATCAATATCAATATCAATATCAATATCAATATCAATATCAATATCAATATCAATATCAATATCAATATCAATATCAATATCAATATCAATATCAATATCAATATCAATATCAATATCAATATCAATATCAATATCAATATCAATATCAATATCAATATCAATATCAATATCAATATCAATATCAATATCAATATCAATATCAATATCAATATCAATATCAATATCAATATCAATATCAATATCAATATCAATATCAATATCAATATCAATATCAATATCAATATCAATATCAATATCAATATCAATATCAATATCAATATCAATATCAATATCAATATCAATATCAATATCAATATCAATATCAATATCAATATCAATATCAATATCAATATCAATATCAATATCAATATCAATATCAATATCAATATCAATATCAATATCAATATCAATATCAATATCAATATCAATATCAATATCAATATCAATATCAATATCAATATCAATATCAATATCAAAATCAATATCAATATCAATATCAATATCAATATCAATATCAATATCAATATCAATATCAGTAGCAGTAGCAGTAGCAGTAGCAGGAGCAGTAGCAGTAGCAGTAGCAGTAGCAGTAGCAGTAGCAGTAGCAGTAGCAGTAGCAGTAGCAGTAGCAGTAGCAGTAGCAGTAGCAGTAGCAGTAGCAGTAGCAGTAGCAGTAGCAGTAGCAGTAGCAGTAGCAGTAGCAGTAGCAGTAGCAGTAGCAGTAGCAGTAGCAGTAGCAGTAGCAGTAGCAGTAGCAGTAGCAGTAGCAGTAGCAGTAGCAGTAGCAGTAGCAGTAGCAGTAGCAGTAGCAGTAGCAGTAGCAGTAGCAGTAGCAGTAGCAGTAGCAGTAGCAGTAGCAGTAGCAGTAGCAGTAGCAGTAGCAGTAGCAGTAGCAGTAGCAGTAGCAGTAGCAGTAGCAGTAGCAGTAGCAGTAGCAGTAGCAGTAGCAGTAGCAGTAGCAGTAGCAGTAGCAGTAGCAGTAGCAGTAGCAGTAGCAGTAGCAGTAGCAGTAGCAGTAGCAGTAGCAGTAGCAGTAGCAGTAGCAGTAGCAGTAGCAGTAGCAGTAGCAGTAGCAGTAGCAGTAGCTACTAGGGATTCCCTACATTATAAGAGCTCACGTTATCTTCACCATACACTCATAAACTACTTATGAATTACACTGCCACACAGCAAGCTTATCATTTAACGAAACCAACTTAAAATAATTATTACAATTTCCACTCTTCTGTTGACATTTATGTTAACACTTTAGTTACACAACGAAGAAGAAGGTTGAGAGAGCTGAGAACACTGCACACCAAAGAGACCCCACAGAGGGAACCTAGAAAGCCACATACCGCAAAGAGGGCAAGCGAATTTAACTACATTTGCACATGGAATGCAGCGACAAAAAAAAACAACCTTGCATCATAATTTTATGTTGTACATTTTAATTTTCGTTCTCTATGAATTCTACTAATTTCAGAGGCAACAACAAAGTTTGCATGAATTTAACCCACAAATGGAAGGAATTGAGTTTGAGGGTATGACCAACGAAATGAGAGATACGTACTGAAATTGGCAATAAAGCTACATGGCATGTAACTTGACAAACCGAATAAAACAGATCTTTTTCTTTTTGGGGCCACTTTCACGTGCAGTTTTTAGAATTGAGTCCCAAAATCACATGTTGTACTGTGTAAGTATAAAACTGGGCATTGCTGATGATATTAAATGACGACCCTGACCAAAGTACATATATATGTATCGAGTTTGTATATGGTACTCGCTACATACATATGTCTGTATGTATGACTTCCAACGTATGAAAAATACTAATTTTATGTGGATTTTATATTAATCATACGCACAACGTTCCAAAATTATGGATTTATGGTTTAATAACTTTGCCACCGGCCGTGGTATAGTGGTTAGAACACGCGACTACCATGCGGGAGATCGCAGGTTCAAATCTGGCTCCAGTCTTAAAAAAAAAAATTGTTCTTTCATTGTCGGCTCCCCTTGAATGTTGACAGCAACTTCGCAGTATTAAGCGTCGATTCAATCGGCGTGTCTAGTAAGAACTTCTCAAACAGTGACGTTCGCATTCGTCGATAAACAAGTAGGTGCCGTTAGTTGTGAATCTAAAAATAGAAAGTGTGTTAATTCACAACAACGCGAGAAGCTATCCCATACCTCATTGATGGGGTGCAAAGGGAAATTAAGTTTTTTTTTTAACTTTGCCAGTGTAAAGTAAAACAACCAAAAGGATTGACTTTTACTACGTTGAACTTGTTCCTTCACCCTGAAATGAAATCTCTAACCCCCAAGATTGGCTTTCGCACTGTGTAATATAAAGAATTTAAAGTGAAAAATTTAATGAAAACATTTAGAAACCACTTGAAAATCCTATTCCATTTAAGGTTTAATATTTACATTGTTAACAAGTGTATGAGTTTTTTTTCTACACACTATGTTCATTTTGTGCTTTCCCTTCATTCATTGTTTTTTTTTACTTTGTGACATTATCATTTGGCATTACATAAAATTTTTGAAATGCATTCCGCTTTATATCTGTCGACATTTTTTGCTACTTGTTTTCTTTTTTTTGTGCCATGGCAGATGTTTTTGGTTTGATATGACCATTTGCTAAATATTTGAGAAATATGCAAATTCACATACTTACATACATGCATACATAGTTATGTACACATGATTTTAAGTATGTCGGTGTTTTTGTATGCCTGTAACATTCATAGACATACATACATTCATAGGCGACATAGATATCCGACATAAAAATTCCATCGAGCGATAGTGCGAGGTTCTACCGGTTGGAGCATAATCAGAGCAGCCATAGAAAATTATCTTGTCAAACTGACGCCAGTAGTATAAACAACATTGTGTGGTATCTTTTAGTGAAATTTTAAATGGGTTTCAACTATCTCATTTTAATTGTCTACCAAATAGTGCCCAAAAAATGTTGATCCCGAAAGCTCAAGAGATATAATGAATACATTAGATATCATAGTTGTATGTGCGGTAGTGTAAGGGGGGTAAGGAAAGGAAATTAAGTAGTTGGTATGGAATTTTGTAGGGGACATTAAGTTAATTTAATATACATAAAAATAGCTATTTCATTGCTTAGTAAAAGCGGCTCGGCGGCGTATGAGCAACGTGTAGTGGTTGAATAGTTGGTACCAATCATACGCCATGACTTGTGGTAAAATGTTGTTTCATGCACTAGAAACCCCATAAACGGGACATTATGTTAATTGAGGGGGTCAGAAGTAAAGGGGTACAAGTGACAAACAGACAAAAATTGAGAAAAGGATGCAATTATTTTCCTTGAAACCATCTGTGTGAAGAAATGAGATCAATTTTTATTACCAGTGGTGATAACTAGCCAAAAAACAGTTCAAGTAACACCTGCATTTGCACTAGAATTTGAAACTTTGAAGGCGAATATCTCGAAATTAACTTTTTGTCACTTGCACCCCTTTGCTTCTAACCCTCTCAATTTAATACATCATCATCAGCTATGGGCACCATTACATTGAAAGACATGCAATTGTTTGCGCTTCAATGTTTTATTTGTTGTTTTTTGTTGTTGTTGTAACTTCTTCGTACCGATACGAATTCTTATGCTCTTGAAGCTCCGAGAGAGCTCCCTGCCCATAGCTGATCATCATTTGAATACGTTCAATCTTCGACGTGTAAGCAACGTCAAATAGCTGAGTAGTTTTCATCACTCATACGCATTGACAAAAGAACAAAAAACAAAAATTGGGTTGTCCATTTTGAATGTTGTCATTCTTTTTCTTAATTGGTACCAGCAACAGAAATTCATCTAACAGTAGCCGCACTTAGAAAAGAATTCCAAGCGCTTCGATCTTTGCGCTTCGTAGATAGCTAGCCACACCAAGTGTAGATAGCAGCTCTTTCACCTGGTCCATCCAACGAAGTTTTGGTCGAGCTGGAACATTTTCATCTATTCGTACAACTTGTCGTACAACTTGTCCAACCTGTCGTACAACTTGACTACGTTCGTTGTACAGCTCATTAAGCTCGTGGTTCACTCGACGACGATACTCGCTGTTGCCGATGATGACGAGTAGACTCTTATCTCATTGAAACAAATAACTTGGTTTTGTCCTCATTTATCACCAGACCCACTTCAGCCGACTGCTTTTCAATACTCGAAAAAGCCGCAGTAACATCTCGCAATCCACGGCCAACGATATCATATTATCGGCACACGCGAGCAGCATGTGACTTTTGTTAAAGATGGTACCATTCATGTTTTCTGCAGCTTTCCGCATGATCTTCTCTATTACGATGTTAAAGAGATCGCAGGTCAGACTATCGCCTTATCTAAAGCCTCGCTTGGTAGAACATGGCTATGTCAGATTTTTGCCAATTTTCACTGAAGTCTTCGTGTCAGTCAGTGTCATCCCGCAAAGTCGTATTAGCTTCGCGGGGATACCAAACTCAGCCATAGCATTCAACAATTTCTGTCGTATCGGACTGTCGAATGCAGCTTTGTAGTCGATGAGCAGATGATAGGTGTCAATCTGCATTTCTTGGGTCTTCTCCAGGATTTATCGTTGTGTGTAAATCTGGTCGATCGGGGATTTTCCAGGTCTAAAACCACACTGATAAGGTCCAATCAGTTTCGCCAGAATGGGCTTTAGTCTTTCACATAACACACTAGACAGGACCTTGTATGATAATTGATACACACTTGGATCGCCTTTCTTAACCACAGGACATAGAACAATCATCGTGCCTGCATTCCTTGAACCAAATCGTGTTAATGAGCTGGTGCATGCACGTTGCAAGCTCATCACCGCCGACTTTAAAAAGCTCTGCCGGTAGTACATCGGACAATCTTCTCCATCGTCGATTTTTGGTATGACTTCGTCACTTATGCTTCCTTCGGGAACGAGTAGAGATCAAAAGTGTTCCCTCCACATTTCGGGCTTCACCTCTGTCCCTGTAATTTTCAATATCCTGGCTCTCTCTTTTTTTCCACAGACGCCTTTTCCGCCTGAACATGCGTTTCATCTCCCTCCTCTTTTCATTATAACGCTCCGTCACTACACGCTCTAACATTGCCTGCAGTTTGGCCCTGTATGCAGCATTTTTATTTTCAGACATTTCGCGACATTCCTCATTGTACCAGGGCTTGTTTGAGCGCAGTCTTGCATAACCCAGTACGGTCGTTGCGGCAGTGGTCATAGATTTCGCAATATGCTGCCACTGGGTGCCGGGAACATTAGAATTAGGGGGGTTGGTTTGAAGTAATTGAGAGAGTTGGTTGGAGTAGGCATTGGCTATATCGGTGGTATGCAGTTTTGTGATGTCTAGCATTCTTTGCGTTTGATTACCAGTGTTATTAGCACTACATCATCGTGTGCGTACCTTGGCTGCAACTAGGTGGTGATCCGAGTCAATATTTGCCCGAGCATCACACTTCCGTTCATAACGCTTGAGACATGCCCTCCATCAATAACCACGTGATCAATCTGATTCTTGTATTTTCATCAGGGGATATCCATGTTGCCTTGTGGATATCTTTATGCGGGAATCTGGTTCCACCCACTACTATGTTTCTTGCCGAAGCGAATCTATCTGGTCTGAATTCGTTATCGAAAATTTCCTACTGCTCGTATGTACACAAATCAGCATATTGTAAAAATATTTCGCCTTGATGCGAATAGTGGCTATTCGGTCACTTACAGGTTAAACCGCGAGACCAAATGTCGAAGTCTCTTGCCAACCATGAATTCACATTCAAATTCCTGTCTTTCTGCATGGCAGCTGTAAAATATGTCACAGTTCTTCCGTCGTGTGCATCCCTGTCCCGTCCATCACCAATGCGTCTTCTCACATTTGCTACCCCTGAACCGATGTTCATTGGCATTACCCGGGAAATACGTGATCTCTCGGACATCTACAGCTGAGTCATAAAGAATTGAAAAAGGGTGTGGTCGGTTAAGACTAAACAAATTCATACAATTTTGTTTGTTATGTCTGCCAAATGTGCAAACTTATAACGGGGAATCTAAATTTTTCGAATTAAAGCGAACAACTTTGCAACCTTAGCGCATTCTAGGAAATATATCGGAAGTTCTTCCGAAAACGGAACTTATGATCGTGGCTGTACTGACATGTTACCATAGAAAAAAAAACATTTCCAAAATGTATCTCAAAAACGACTACTACAATAAAAAATTCCAACGTTTGAACTTCTGTTACAAACACCAAATATATATGCTGCATTTCCCCCCCCATCCCATTTAACCAGCAATTTCTCACACAACTCTTGTGCATGCACACATTTGCACTTACGTCTGTCTGTGTGCACTTTAAAGATTACAACTTTTCACACATCTTTGCAGTTCCTACCACAAAAACATCCATTTCGAATGTGGCACCTAAGAAGTTATTGTTCGTCCTGATTTAAGAGGGAAAACCGAACACAATGTTTTCCGCATTCTATTGTTCGAGAACAAAGTATTGAAAATAAGAAGAAGAAAAAAATAAAACTTCAAAAGAAAAACACCGACGTAACTCATGTCACAAACACAAATACGCGTTTATTGTTTTGGTTAAGTAAAAAACATTTAACAGAAAAGTTTTGCACACAACATAAAGCCAGAAAGTTGTCATAAGCAAACAACTATGTACTGTGTGAAGACAGATGAAACCGCTTAAGTTCATTTTGGAAGTTTAGATAACAATCAGTAAGGGTTTATCAAAGAGTTGAAACTTTCAGAATGTATATATAGGTAGAATAAAATACCGTAGACAAATGTGGCTTCTAATTTTTATGAAGATTTTGAAATTTCACATAAAAATTTCGAACTAGTACCAATGGAAATTGGAAAATTGGGGATAACCATTATAATTTTTTTAAATAAACTTTGCAACTTATGTGTGATAGATCCAACTCTACCAGACACTGATTCTGCCTATACTGTTCTACAGCGAAGAATCCTGGGTAATGACACAAGAGTCTTCATGAGAAAAGCACTAACTAAATGAACCATGAGCTGTATGAGCTTTATAATGACATCGGCGCTCAATTAGAGCATTCGCGGCATTTAATGCAACCATAATATATTTAATAGTTAATACTCCCTTGGTTCGTGTCAACTCTGGTATATATAGAAGACACTTTTGCTGATGTGGACGTCGGTGAGAGCTCAATAAAGAAGATAATTCCCAAGTTTAGGAATGTGATCTGATCTCTTTGATGCTTTGTAGATTGTACGAAATGGTGTCTCTTTAACTAACGGACATTATGCATATGTAACAGCCAGTGGAATGGACAATAGGTATGTTTATTGAGTCTTTGTCAAACGGACACTTTGCCTGTATAGCGAGTCATTGTACCTGTACCTGTTTTTCTATTCCCCATTTGCAGCCGACACGACCAATGTCTTTAACTTCGAAGCATTAACAGCAGCCTCCAAGGAAAAGCCGTTCTGCTCCCTTCGTCGATTCACCAGAATGGCGAATTGTTCCCCACTAACAAGCAATGCCTTCAGGTTAATAACACAGTACAACATTATTAGCTCATTTATTTGGGACTCAATTCTGAGAACTGCACGTAAAAGAAGACCCAAAAAGAATAAGTTATGGCATCATTCGTTTTGTCAAGTTACATGATATAATAATTTAATACCGATTTAAAGTTAGTTAGTATCGTATAGGGGAATTTGTCACGTTTTAGGCTCTTATGTTTGATTTAACTCGAGAACCACTAGTTCGATTTAGCTGAAACAAATTGAAACCAGTACAGAAATTTCCGTCAGGTAAACTGACTGATAAATACCATCACCCAAAATAAGATATTATTTACGTCTTGAGATATTGAAACTAATAGATTTTTAATTAAAATAAAATTACTTATGTATTATTTTTTGCCTGCTTCTGGAGCAAAACCGTGTAAAATATGACTTATTTGTATAGGAGGTAGAGTTGGGGGAAACCCAGCGTATCTTATTTTCTTGTAAATCAACGTTCAATAAATGCTTACCTTGGAAATATGTGTCTGAATTTATTGTACATACAAAAATGACATGCATGTAAAAGATGCTATATCTGTTATTTATATGGCAGGTACCAGGCGAGGCTTTAGACAAGGCGATAGTCTGTCCTGCGATCTCTTTAACATCGTAATGGAGATGATCATGCAGAAAGCAGCAGTAAACAGGAATGGCACCATATTAAATAAAGACCCAGACCCACTTCAGCCGACTGCTTTTCAATGCTCGAAAAAGCCGCAGTAACATCTCGCAATCCACGTCCAATAATATCGATATCATCAGCATACGCGAGCAACATCTTGCGATCTCTTTAACATCGTAATGGAGATGATCATGCAGAAAGCAGCAGTAAACAGGAATGGCACCATATTTATTTAATACCATATTTATTTAATATGGTGCCATTCCTGTTTACTGCTGCTTTCTGCATGATCATCTCCATTACGATGTTAAAGAGATCGCAAGATGTTGCTCGCGTATGCTGATGATATCGATATTATTGGACGTGGATTGCGAGATGTTACTGCGGCTTTTTCGAGCATTGAAAAGCAGTCGGCTGAAGTGGGTCTGGTGATAAACGAGGACAAAACCAAGTTATTTGTTTCAACGAACAAAGAGTCCACTCGTCTGGGACGCTGCGTGAACGTTGACAACTATAATTTTGAAGTGGTAGATGATTTTGTCTACCTTGGCTCCGCCATAAACAAAAATAATAATGTCAGCCTCAAAATCAAAAGACGAGTATTGATCGCAAACCGCTGCTACTATGCGCTAAGCAAGCGATTTAACGACAAAGCGCTCTCTCGAAGAACAAAGATCCAGCTCTACCAGATTCTGATCCTACCTGTCTTGCTCTACAGCGCAGAATCGTGGGTAATGACAATCTATTCTGGGAGTCTTCGAGAGGAAAATAACCCGCAAAATATTTGGACCCATCATCGTGAACGGCGAGTACCGTCGTCGACTGAATCATGAGCTGTACAACGACATCGACGTGGTCAAGCGCGTTTAAATAGACCGAATGCGCTGGCTTGGACACGTTGTACGAATGGACGAAAATGCTCCGGCTCGAAAAGTCTTTGACAATAAACTCGATGGGCGGCGCAGAAGGGGGCGACCAAAACTCCGATGGATGGACCAGGTGACGGAGATGTTAAGTAAGCTTGGTATGACGAACTATCTACGGAGCGCAAAAGATCGACGCGCTTTGAATGGTTTTCTACGTGCGGCTACTGATAGATGAATTTCTGTTGTTGCAGCCACTAAAGAAGAAGAAGAAGAAGAACCAGAAGTGGTGTGTGAAATAGTTAGGTTTTCTGAGGTTATGCCTCCAATTACAAGATAAATTAACTGACCAAATCAGATTGTCTCCTAAGTTCCGGTTTGGAATTTATGGCAGAAATATTAAAAACTTAAAAACTTAATTTCCCTTTGCACCCCATGAATGAGGTATGGGATAGCTTCTCGCGTTGTTGTGAATTAACACGCTTTCTATTTTTAGATTCACAACTAACGGCACCTACTTATTTATCGACGAATGCGAACGTCACTGTTTTGAGAAGCTCTTACTAGACACGACGATTGAATCGACGCTTAATACTGCGAAGTTGCTGTCAACAACATTCGAGGGGAGCCGACAATGAAAGAAAATTTTTATTTATTTTTTTTCTTTTAAGATGACTGGAGCCAGGTTTGAACCTGCGATCTCCCGCATGGTAGTCGCGTGTTCTAACCACTATACCACGGCCGGTCCCGTGGCAGAAATATTAGTTATCCGAAAAAGGTATATTTGTGTGGGGGGTAGCAGAAGGAGTGAACCGATATAGTCCATATTCATTCCTGAGTTTATTTTTCATAAGCGAACATCATACGGAAAATTTAAGTGTTCCTTACAAAAGAGATGTTAAACTATACGGGTTGAATGGCAGGTACCAGAAGGGGTGTGGAAAAGGTTTCGGTTTTCTAAGGGTTTGTCTACTATTGCAAGACAGATAAACTGACCAAATCCAGACAGCCAGCCTGCCAGACAGAGGGACATACACTGTGGTGCAAAAATGAGCCAATGAGGCGGTTCTATTATGATATGGAGATGTGCAACCCCAGATGATGTGGGACCACTTATACTAATCGAAGGAATAATGCGAAGGGAAGACTTTCTTAGCATTTTGCAAAACAATTTGCCCATTAGCCCTGGTAAAATTCCAGATAGACCAGAGAATGTCGTCTGCCAATATGACAACGACGCAAAGCATTCTGTAAAAATTGTCAAGGAATGGCTTTGTTCTCAGGTGTTTAGGGTCTGGGAGTGGCCACTGGAAAGTCCAGATCTGAACCCGATCGAAAACCTGTGGGCTTACCTGAAACGCGGGCAGGCTGAAACGAAAGAGTGACGAATAGTATTAATGAGCTGTGGGAGTGGGTTCTGGCTGAATGAAACCAAAATTCCTGTATATTATGTTGCTCAACTTTGTCAATATACGCCAAATTGGATGGATCATTTGAAGAAATTAAAAATATGCAGGACAAATTATTTAATTTAGATAAGAAAAACCTTATAGCAAAAGTGTGCCAATGGTCTTATTTTGAAAATGTTTTGTTTTTATATACTTACAGTAATGAAAGTTATATTTTTATTATTGCTTTACATATTTTACAGAAGCATATTTTAAATTTAGCAAAAGGTTTGAAAATAATATAATAAAAAGCTTAAAAAATGTTTAATAACGTACTTTTTTTTAAAACATTGGCTCATTTTTGCACCACAGTGTAGCTCAATCGTCTTAAAAAGTCCTGAAACGAATTTGGTCTTCTCCTTTAATGTGTTACACTTTCTTTCGTATCAAATGATATATACTCCCATCCCTAAGGTTGTTGGTATACCAAATTAAGAATTACAATTCTGTTCATATAACGTTTCCCTACATAAGCAACAGTTTCACTTTTCCATTCATCAAATTATTTTGAACTGGTTTTATTTTGTAGCAATTACAATAAAACTTTTGCACTCCATGGCGTATGATTTACATGGAATATTACTTATGATAATCATACGCCACCATATAACAATATAACAAAAGAGCATAAAACGTGACAAATTCCCCTATACGATACTTACTAACTTCACATCGATATTAAATTATGACATGTAACTTGACAAAAAGAATGATGCAGAACTTATTCTTTTCGGGGTTACTTTCGCGAGCAGTTCTCAGAATTGAGTTCTAAAATCTTGAGTTGTACTGTGTAACGCGTTCTCTGTATCAGCACTCGAATATTTTGACAGCCCACTTGCCAAAGGATCACTTTTCTGCTAAAGGGGACACCATATTTCCAGACATAACTATACTCAAAGATACGTGACCATCGATCAAACAACTTCCCAGTCAGCAACATCCGTTAACATCTGACCTATCAAGGACATCAAACCATATATCGCACAAACTCACATGGGTCAAGGACGTTTTGTTTTATATATGAAAATCTATATTCTGTGGAATTTAAAATAAGAAAGAAAGAAGAAGGGAAAATCTTAAGATCCTGGGACTACCATATCCTATTATAAAACAACGTTATGGCTCTGTTAACCGGTTTCGGATTTAAGGATCGTGTATCAATTTCGGAAACCAGGTTCGTAGGATTATCTCATTTATCGGGTTCGTACAGCAGACTGGGGATTGTGAAATAAGTTTTTTAGCAGGTTCAGATTTTGACATAGAGTTTTAGGTTCGAACATGCTCGGGTTTCGCTAATAGGTTCGATGTCCTTGTGAGGTACAGACGACCAAAATCCCTGTGAGGAACAGAAGACTGATGTCCCTGTGAGATACAAATGACCAAAGTCCCTGTGAGGAACAGATGACCGATGTACCTGTAAGGTACAGACAACGCCTGAGTGCAGACGAAGTTCCTGTAAAAAGCAAATTACATACAAATTCTCTGTGAGAAACATATGATCGATGTACCTATGAGATACCGACCTTTGGTCGCCGGCCGAAATGCCTGTCAGGAGCATATGACTGATGTCCCTTTGAGATACTAACGGCCAAAGATAGAGTGAGTAATAAATTACCGATGTACCTGTGTGATACCGACTTTTGGTCGTCGGTCGAAGTCTCTTGTGAGAAGCATATAACCGATATCCCTCTGGGACACAGACGACAGTTGTCCTTGTAAGATACATTCGGCCGTAGTTCATGTGGGCTAAAGATGACCGTAGTCTTTGTAAGGTACGGACGGCCCTAGTTCATGTGGGATACAGACGACCAAAGTCCCTGTGAGATTTAGATGACCGATGCAGCTATGAGATGCAGACGACCAAAGTCCCTGAATGGAACAGATAAAAGATCCCTGTGAGGTACAAACGACGTTCCAGTGATATACAGACAACAAAAATCCCTGTGAGGTACAGATCGCTTTGAGATACAGATGACCGAAGTTTCTCTAAGGTACAGACGACCGAAATTCCTTTGGGATACCACATCCAAATTCGGGTCTTTCTGCTGTAAGAGATATCACATTTCTTCCGTCATGTGCATTGTATGCGGTGATGTCAGCCGTGTATTGGTGGAGGACATCCGCCAGTTGGATAGAGGTACCATCTCTGTATAGTGTTCGGACATTCCAGGTGCATATCCTTAAATCATGATCCTTACAACGTTTGCGGGGGTCGTCAAAATTTGAGTGGTTCTTGTTTTTTCTTCGTGTTTTCATAATAATTGTTTTGTTAAAGGAGAGTAGATTATTAGGCCACCGCGTCTTATCCTAGTTTCTTGGGGCTGCCTTAGCCACTAAGAGAGCCTCTGTGTTGTTACCTACTTCCTAAGACTCAACGGTGGTAGGAAGCCGATTAGGTTATCCAACATTTTGCCTTCTCACGTTTGCTACCACTGAACGGATGTTCAGTGGCATTGACCGGCAAATACGTGATCTCTCGGCTGCTTGCAAACCTCCAGAGAGAGCTTCTGGTTATTCCCAAACAATCAGAAAGACTCAAATTAGAAATTTCCCCATTTCCCAAAATGGCCAATATACACACAGCAAATTAAGAAAAAATTTCCTATGAACTTATTCCTTTTAATTCCTTTTCTGGGTAACAACTACGAAGAAGTCAGTTGAGGTATTCTCAAGGTGAACTGAAGTTGTATGTGTTGTAATAAAGCACAACAGCTTCCGCATCCATACTAATGGCGTTTCCACGATCTAAGTATTATTTTCTAAACCTATTTAAGATATCAGCTCAATGCATATTAAAACTATCTAAACCGAGACCCTTCCATAGTAGCACCGAGGTTTATTATGTTTAAGCATATTCTAAATCATAATTTTCCCCTTTGCATATCGTTAATATTGAATTTTTTTTTTTGTCTTCATCATTTAATTTTTTCTCGCTGGTTTTACAGTCATTTCACAAACATTACACTCCGAGATTTAACAGAGTTCGTTGCAAACACTGAGATGTTGTTGTTTTGTTTATTATTTCTATTTTTGTTGTTATTGTTGTTGTTTTTCAACAAGGTGGTATTGCTTGTGAAGCGGTTTCCATTTCACTTCCTTTTTATGTGTTGCCATTGCAATTTCCTGTATTCACTTCAGTGAACAGTTATAGTAGAGATATGAGAGCAAATAACATGATACTCTACAAAGGTTTTGGTGGTAGTAATACAAGCAATGTGGGCATTACATTTGATTTATTTGCAAATGCAGTAATGAGCTGTAGGTTATATATTGTAAAGTTCCTTTTTGGTCGCTGTTAATAAAATTAACTGAAATTAAATTTTTACCTCAAAAATCAACTTGATGAAACTTTTAAAAATGACACATTGTTTTTTTACTTAAACGGCCCTAAATTTAAATTGATAACCATTATTAGCTTCCTTCAACTCTGTGTGTCAATGTAGGGTATTTCCTTTAGTTTGCATTAACCTTCTGTCGTTATTTTATTTTGCTTTTTGTTTTCATTTTAGCCTGCGTTTTTTTACATTTTTACTCTTTGCTGCAATTTCCGTTGAAACTGGAGCACTGGCTGGTTACCTGCACTAGTCTATACCACCGCTAATACTACAAATACTACAACCACTACTACTACAACACTGAGTTTCCTCCTGTGCCGCCGTCGCTTCGTTCCCTTTTAGCGGTTTGTGGCACCTTTTTAATCATCATCAAACACCGCTAAGCGGCAGCAAATGAAAGCGAAATTCTAAAGCAATGCAGAGAGTAAGAGAGAGAGAGAGAGGGAGAAAGGGATAGGCAGTGAGATGCGGTTAGCATGCGACATTCATCTCCTGGCGTTACACAAATACAGATCGACACAAATCAGCATTTTTCTATTTCACCCTTTGTCGCCTGTGTGGCATATTAATTCAGGTCGGATTCTTATTATGAACTGTGAATTGTGTCCTTCCGGATGATTTTCACTATACCGTGAAGGGGAGGGGAGCAGGATGGTGATGGCTGAAGTCTCTCAACTCAACTGCAATTCGCGGCGTCATTGTCATGTCATTGTAATGAACCATTTTAATAAAATGAGGTGATAAATATTTAACTTTTTTTTATTTTGTCCTTTGTTTAATGTTTTACTTTGTTAGGAGGTTCTTCTGTAATAAAACTAGAAATTTTTTGGCTTAAGCATATAAGACACATAATTTACTGTGCGCGATTTGCATAAGCAATGGATATGATGACACCACAATAATTAATATTAATATTGTTGTAATTATTAGTAATACAAGTATTGGGGAATGTTATATTTATATTTGAAGTTTTTTGATAGTAGTTATAACATTATGATGTCACAAATATTATTGCTGGGGATGTGTATGATCGTTATACACTTGGGAATAACCAGAAACTCTCCACAGAGACCAACAAGCGACTCAAAACGTCCGTTAGTTTACATGTTCTCCAGGCAATGCCACTGGTAACAGAAATTACTGAAGCTTAACAAAATGGTTCCATAGTGACGGTTGCAGCCCCAAGAACTAGCCGAGTCTCGACCTATCTCACCGCTCTGTTAAATACAGAAACTAATACGGAAAAACCAGACAAGAACAACCTAAATGTTGACGACTCTAGCAAACGTTATAAGGACCATGATTTATGTATATGCACCTGGAATGTCCGTATCCTCTACAGAGATGATGCCTCTATCCAAAAGGCGGATGTCCTCCACAAATACAAGGCTGATATCACCGCCATACAGGAAATAAGATGGACGGGACAGGGATGCACACGATGAAAGAACTATGACATCTTTAAAGCGGATATGCAGAAAGACACTAATTTGTATGGGGTTTCTTACCAGTCAAGGGACTTCGACGTCTGAGCACGCGGTTTAACATTGGATGTGATCGAATAGAAGCCACCCGATTTGTAGACGGGACATTAAAGATGTATTCTATGAGCGCCTGGAGGAGATATATAACAGCTGTTGGAAAATTTAGTCCGCACAACAACACCTCTGATAACGGATTCAGACTGGTTAGCTGAAGAAAGACACAAAGTTAGTGGAACTGGATTCCCGCATAGAAATATTCACAAGGTAACTTGTATATTTCGTGATAAAATGACAAGAAACCAGATTAAAAACATGGTAATCGTTGAAAAGCATGTCGCAAGCATTGGGGACGTGAGTGTGATGTGCTGTGCAAAAACAGACTTAGCTCACCACCTAGTTTCAGACCAGATACGCACACAATTAGATAGTGCTAAAAATGCTGGCATCCAAAAAGAAGACAGCCATCACAAAGTGGCATTCCACCGAGATATCCAATGCCTACTTCAATACTTAAAACAAACCCTCCTAATTATGATGTTCCCAACACACTGTGGCAGCATATTGCGAACTCTATGACCACTACTGAATTATATGGGTTATGAAAACCACGCTTAGACAATACCTGTTACGATAATAAATGTCACGAAATGTCTGAGGAAATGGATGCTGCATACAAGGCAAAACTGCAGCCAACGGCGACGCGTCCGGTGACGGAGCGTTATAATGAGAAAAGGAGGGAGATAAAACGTCTGTTCAGGCGGAAAAAGCGTTTGTGGAAGAAAAGAGAGAGTCAGGATATCGAAAATTACGGGTATATAGGTGAGACCCGAAAGTTCTACCAAAGGGTTAAAAGCTAAAGTTTTGGAACAGGACTCCCCACCAGGGATTAAAAAGACTCCAAAACACTCTGCTGAACACATTTGAAACGTCGATAATGTGCACAGGCGAATTTAAAACACAAGAGTTTAATGATCAAAGATGCTCCGCACACAGAGTCAACACATAACAAAACTGTTTTTTATAATTTTTTCCTGTGCACTCAAAGATGATGTGCACACATAAACGAGCGGCACTAATAGATTGGTAGAGAAGAAGTACCCACTTGTTCAGCAAAACTACAATATACGTCTTTTCTGTAATTATTTCTCGATTATAACAGCCAGTACTTACTAATTTATACTTTTTATAGTATACATTAACGATATCGTTTAATTGCGTAAATACTTATTTCATTGATCCAAAGTAAGCGAGCGTTGCGTCGATTGACTCCCAAGCTCATTACTAGGGGATAGTAAAATAAACAGACATATTATTTTCATATTCATCTTTCTCTTCTCTTTTTTCTCTTCTTAAAGTGCAGTTATTCTCTGATGTGTTTGTTGCAAATAAAAAAAATAATTTATTGATCGGTAAGGTGGTTAAAAAATTCAATTTAGTGTTTGATCTACAAGTGTAAAGTCAACAATTGTGTTAGAAGTTTATCGTGTTTGAATGCAAAGTTCTCCCGGCGTTTATTTTAATATGTGATATGAAAGTAGCGTTCCTCAAAACCACTTGTTAACCGATTTTTACAAATTTTTACAAACAAATATGCGATGTAGTCGTAAAAGCATACTCTTTCTAAATAACAAAACCAACATTAGGGTATTCTAATAAAATTGTGGCTAAAAATTTCTTCAATCTTAAAAAATAGTGAAAAAAATCGGAAAAGTATGAATAACTGAGACTAAACAAGATAGTTATAGGAAGATATCTATAAATAAATATATTTCGTTCGAAATGTCTAAGATTGGGGGTCTTTGGGAAATTTGGTATACATATTCATATTGTACTCGACCAGACCTACTCCGTACACTAGGTTACTTACCAAGTTCCTTAAAATTTTTCCATTCTGTACTATTATATTATTAACAAACTAGTTGACCCCACCTCATTATCTATTTCATCATATAATTGTCATCGACGAAAGTTATTAAGAATTACCATTAGTGTTTTCGTCAATGGATGGTAAGCGAGTGGGTGGCGATAGTATACCTCCTATGGCATCCCTCTGTTAAATTCGTCAATCAAACGTATGGCGAGTATATTGACGAGGAAGTACTGTGTTATTCCGGGTAATCGATGGTATCATTACATACGTAATGCTTACCAGAACAAGCGGGTAGAAGTATAGCTGTATATGTATACGTATATGTATGTATGTGTTTTTTTCTACATACCCTGCAGGGAATGGAACTAGCTTAAAACTAGATAATTAACTGTCCCCAAGAGTACAGAACTAGTTCCGCTTCTATCTCCTCGCAATGCGTTTAAGAAGCTACTTTAACATTGGCATGTCATTGGACGAGGTTAATTGTCCCCCATCTGCATTACCAACGTGCTAGTACTTTAGCTATTGCACACGTAATAGCCACTTGACTAGTCAACAAGTACTGTGTGTCGTAAAGCTAAACAAAAACCAACAGGAGCCAAAAAGAACGGTATTTTTTCGTGGAATGTCCAAATACACATTGTGATCGTTAGGGTGGATTGCAGATCAAACAGACAGAGACGGACACACTCAGAGTGTGCTGCAAATATGGAGAGAACACTTTCAATCTCTACTCGTTCCCGAAGGCAGCAGAAGTGACGAAATCACACCAATCATTAACGACAAGATCAACACGGCGATCACAAGTCTTATGCAAGGCATACACGTTACAACCGTTGGTACAACTTGGAGAGGTTGTATTCAAGATTGCAATGTTTGTGGGCTGGTTGTGCGAAGTTGTGTCTCGGTTGTACGAAAGATTAAAATTTTTTGATTTTTGGCATGTTGTACCAGTCGGTTGCAACGTTTGTGGACATGTCGCATACAATATTCATTTTGTGTTTATTTTCGTAGAGATAACACAGCAAAAATTATTGTGCGCGCATTTAAACAACACGAAAATGGAAGACTCCGCTCAAATGCGTGATTTTATTGAATATTATAAAAGTATGCCGGAACTATGGAATTGCAAAAATTATAAAAATAAAAACACTCGCAATAAAAACTATAATAAACTGCTGAGTAAATATAAAAAAATTAAAAATGATAAATAATAATTAAAAAATAAAATAAACAAAAATAAAATAAATAAATAAATAAAAAATAAAAATAAATAAATAAATAAAAAATAAAAATAAATAAAAAATAATAAGAAATTAAAAATGATTCTTCAATTATAGCGCCGTCAACTATTTCCGATGTCATCTTAACTCAAAATAAACTGCTTGCAAAATGAAGTTGTACAAAGAGGTTGTACACAACATTGTATTGTTTGTGACCGAAGCACACAACTTGACTACTCACCGAGTTGTACCAACGGTTGTAACGTGTATGCCTTGCTTTAAAACTAATAAAGCTGCGGGAATGAGCGGGCGGCGATGAGCTGGCAACATGCATGCACCAGCTTATAAACACGATTTGGCTCAAGGAATGCATGCCCGATGATTTCAATTAGAGTCTTCAATACCCTGTGCATAAGAATGGCGATCCAAGTGTGTGGATTTATCATAAAACAAGGCAAGGTATAAATTGGGGGGGGTGGTCCGAAGATACTTTTTTTGCCACCATACAAAATGAGTCGATTATACATACATCTCCCCACATATAAAGATCATCAGATGAACTTTTATCATCATCATCTGCCGTATCAATTTTAAGATATTTTGATGAAAAACAAGACTGTTTGTAATATTTTACTGATCCAAAAAACAGAACTCAACATATTAATTCAAGTTGCACTTACCATAAACTGGTAAACTTTGGTGAAAGCTAATAGGTATCGTTATTATTAAAGTGGTCTGTGGTCACAAGCCTAAATGTGTTTACAATTCATTCAGCAGAGATGTTTATTGATTTGATTGCTCACTGAAAATCAGGAGTTGGATTTCTTTTTATTCAACTGTCCAACAAATTCGAAGAAAAACGTATTGTTTTACTTTTTTCTTAAAAAGAGAGTTGTTTGTTTTTTATATTTGAGCGTGATAGTGAATACTTACTCTAATTTGTCCCGTCACGAGTTAAGTTTATACCACTGCTTCCTACCTGCAAACAGATAAAAAAAAAACAGTTTTAATAATTACTAAATTTCATATGATTGAAACTTAACTAAATATATATAACATAGCTGACATATGCAGTATGCTGAAGATGGATGCAATACGAAAACTATAACGTATGATATGCTGTTCCAAACGAACCATTGAATTCAAGCAATTATCAGTCCTTTTGTGACAATTATGATTAGAGCCATTATGATTTGTTAAATGAAGATATTGTCAAAGCGTCATATTTTTACAAATACCACTAAAATCCTTTGTCATGTGGCATATGCAACATATTAATCTATCTGTGTGTGTGTTCTTTACCCAATGCTGCAATTTAAAAACGGTTTCATTGGGCATAATTTGCACACCATCATAAGTATTTTGGTCACAATAAATGAATAAACATTTGGTCTGTTGCAATTGGCCAAAAGCCAGCTCTCAATTTTTTTATTTCTTCTTTTCGCTGATGTTTATTTTATTGCAATTGCGTTGCCTTCCCGTCCACCCTGACCTCTGCCAGCCAGTAAACTGACGACGAAGAAAAGATTGTCTGGCAATTTGCTAATCTACACTCGTGTCACAAATATCAGCCAACAAGTTTTATAATATTCATGTTCTTGGCACTCTCACAAGAAGGTAGCAGGAGCCTGTCCTCTCGCGTATATGTGAATTTGTGGTGTCTGTGTCCTGGATGTCGTGAGTGTCGTGATTATGCTTATCTGAAGGATATGGCATGTTCGCTGAGTGTGTGTGTGGCGTGTGTGTGTGTATGTAAGTGCTAGTCTAGAGATGCCAAAAATATCATCATAATGTCGCCAAAATATTCATTTTTGTGGTAATTTTTGTTCGCAAATGTTTGGGGGGAAATGGTAACGATGCAGCAGAAGCTAATAAAAATAAATGATATGTAAGGATTTAATGTGAATTTAATATGGAAACCCGAAAATGGCAATAGTCATTAAAATATATATGTCAACAAAACAAACAAAAAATAAAAGAATGAGTACTTAATTCGGAACGGAGCCAATGGAAGTTTTTCAATAGTGATATTGCGTGCGGGAAATAAGTTTGAAAAAACAAACTTTGTATTATGTACAATGTGGTGCAGGAGTTGGGAGGAGAGCTAAATTGTGATAAAAATTTATTGTGCATTTGCATATCTTATTTTTTAGATTTCGTTTGATTTTTTTTTTTTTGATAAAACAATGTTGGTTGCAGGTCGACTTAAGACGATATGGACCTTAAGTTGATATGGACTTAAGTCCCTTAAGAGTAGGCCTTGTAAAGTCAGAAGGTGGAGATTGATTCATTCTATAGGGTGGCACATTATAACGTGGTTTTACCTTAGGTTGAGGTAGTCTCACTCACTGCAGCCATTGCGTAGACTTACAAAACCGAGCAAAGTAAAACGTTGGAATTTCTTAATGCATTTGCTACATAATTTAGGTGTTAATATAGAACAAGAAACATCCTTAAACGTATGTTTGCCCTTGAGTTCCTTGTCCCTGAGTTGCCTGTAAAAGGACGCGTATGCTTGAGATCACCGATAAAGTCATGCGACTTAAGACGATATGGACCTTAAGTTGATATGAACTTAAGTCGCTTAAGAGTAGGCCTTGTAAAGTCAGAAGGTGGAGATTGATTCATTCTATAGGGTGGCACATTATAACGTGGTTTTACCTTAGGTTGAGGTAGTCTCACTCGTCGCAGCCATTGCGTAGACTTACAAAACCGAGCAAAGTAAAACATTGAAATTTCTTAATGCATTTGCTACATAATTTAGATGTTAATATAGAACAAAAAACATCCTTAAACGTATGTTTGCCCTTGAGTTCCTTGTCCTTGAGTTGCCTGTAAAAGGTCGCGTGTGCTTGAGATGACCGATAAAGTCATGCCCGGAGGTACGTTGTCCTCTTACACAATACAACATTTTTCAGCTTATTGATTTGGCACTTAATTCTGAGCCTACAACGTGACAACATCCCCTATACGATACTTACTAACTTCAAATCAATATTAAATTATTATGACATGTAACTTGGCAAAACCAATGATGCAGAACTTCTTCTTTTGGGGCTTCTTTCCTGTGTAGTCCTTAGAATTGAGTCCCAAAATCATGTGTTGTACTATGTTATGCAAGAAGGCGTTCATTATGTGAGTTACGGTTTCGCCTGAGATTTCGCAAGGACCTACTGTACAGAGTCAAGCTCCGTTTTAGAGACGTATTGCAGACTAACAGTATGTTGTAAAATTGCAAGGTCTCGTTGTAATAGGTTCGGGTCGTTTCGGTACCCAGAAACTTGATAGTTAGGATACTATCGATAATGCAAGTACGTACGGCAGCGTATTAATGAATCGGGTTCGATGGTGATTACGGTTTTTATCACCTACGCGGTCGTTTTTTTCGGGGTGTCAGCTTAATATCAGCAAGTGATGATTGTTGACTCGGGTTTGTTCGGTTGTTCGGTTTAATGTAAACAATTCGGATTATCTTGATGATACGGGTTTGTCGGTGGTCCAGGTTTATACCAACAGTGTCTTCGTAATACGGGCTTTGTCGGTCATTCAGGTTAATCTCAGAATTTCGGGAATATTTCGTTAATTTGGGGTTGTTGATAATTCAGCTTCCTATCCCTAACTCAGAATCGTGTTGATGACTCGCGTTCTTCAGCAAATCGTCCAATTCAACAGACCGAAGTCCGATTTAACAGACGAGAAGTCCAATTCAACAGACCGAAGTCCGATTCTACAGACCGTAGTCCGATTCAACAGACTAGAAGTCATATTCAAAAGACTGATGACCGATTCAACATACCGAAGTTCGATTCAATAGACCGAAATTCGATTCAACAGACTGAAGTCCGAATCGACAGACCGAAGTCCAATTCAACAAACCAAGCTCCGATTTAACGGAACTAAGTCCGATTCAACAGACCGAAGTCCAATTCAACAGAACGAAGCCCGATTCTACAGAGCGAAGTCCGATTCAATAGACCGTAGGCAAGTTAAACCACTAAAATTTGTGTCAGAAGACCAAACGAAGTCCGATTCAAAAGACCGTAGTCAAGTTAAAACAATAGAATTTGTGTCAACAGATCAAAGTCCGATTAAACAGAACGAAGACCGATTTAACAGACCGAAATCCGATTCAACAGACCTATGTCCGATTCAACAGACCGTAGTGCGATTCAACACACCGAAGTTCGATTCAACAGATCGAAGTCCGATTCAACAGTTCGAAGTCCGATTCAAAAGACCGTTGTCCGATTAAACAGATCGAAGTCAAATTCAAAAGACCGTTTTCCGATTAAACAGACCGAAGTCCGATTCAATTGACCTATGTCCAATTCAACAGAAGGAAGTCCGATTTAACAGAACGAAGTCCGATTTAACAGAACGAAATCCGGTTAAACAGCCCGAGTTCCAATTCAATAGACCATAGTCCGATTTAACAGACCGAAGTCCGATTCAACGGACCGAAATCCGATTCTAAAGACCGAAGTTTTATTCTACAGACCGAAGTCCGATATAACATTACGAAGTCTGATTCAACAGACCTTAGTGCGATTCAACACACCGAAGTTCGATTCAACAGACCGAAGTCCGATTCAAAAGACCGTTGTCCGATTAAACAGATCGAAGTCAAATTCAAAAGACCGTTTTCCGATTTAACAGACCGAAGTCCGATTCAACAGACCGAAGTCAGATTCAACAGACCGAAGTCCGATTCTAAAGACCGTTGTCCGATTAAACAGATCGAAGTCAAATTCAAAAGACCGTTTTCCGATTAAACAGACCGAAGTCCGATTCAACAGACCTATGTCCAATTCAACAGAACGAAGTCCGATTTAACAGAACGAAATCCGGTTAAACAGCCCGAATTCCGATTCAATAGACCATAGTCCGATTTAATAGACCGAAGTCCGATTCTAAAGACCGAAGTTTTATTCAACAGACCGAAGTCCGATATAATATTAAGAAGTCTGATTCGACAGACCGAAGTCCGATTCAACAGACCGAAATCCGATTCAATAGACCTATGTCCGACTCAACAGATCATAGTCAGAAATCCGTTTCGCTGTCCGATTCAACAGACCGAAGTCAGATTCAACCGACCGTAGTCGAATTACACCAATTGAATTAGGGTTTAGCCAACGAAAGTTGGTTCAACAAATCGAAGTCCGATTAAACAGACCAAAGTCCGATTCAACAAATCAAAGTCCGATTCAACAGACCAAAGTCCGATTCATCACACCAAAGTCCGATTCAATAGACCGAATACCGATTGAACACACCGAAGTTCGATTTAACAGACCGCAATCCGATTCCACAGACCGAAATCCGATTCAACCGACCGTAGTCAAATTACACCAATAGAATTAGGATTTAGCCAACGAAAGTTGGTTCAACAAATCGAAGTCCGATTAAACAGACCAAAGTCTGATTCAACAGACCGATGTCCAATTTAACAGACCGAAGTCCAATTCAGCGGACCAAAGTCCGATTCAACAGAGCCTTAAACGTGACTAATTCCCCTACACGATACTAACTAACTTCAAATTGATATTACATTATTATGGCATGTAACTTAACAAAACGAATGATGCAAAACTTTTTCTCTTTGGGGCTAATTTCACGTGCAGTTCTCAGAATTGAGTCCTAAAATTATGTGTTGTACTGTGTTATTGGCAAATTAGGGTCATTATTGTATAGTTTGCGATACAGCTGTGTATGTAGGAAACGTATATGTACGGGCGACTTTTGGCTAGTCGGTCACTTTCAGTGTTAAACCACGGGGCCAGAAGTATATGTCTCTTGCATGGCAGCTGTTAAAGATGTGACTGTCCTTTCGTCGTGTGTATCCCTGTCCCGTTTATCCCATTTCCTGTATGACGGTGATGGCGGCCTTGTATTTGTCAAGGACATTCGGCTTTTGGATAGAGGCACCATCTCTGTATATTGTTCGGACTTTCGAGGTGCATATCCTTAAATCATGGTCCTTATAACGTTTGTGGGGGTCGTCAACACTTAGGGGGTTCTAGTCTTTCAATTCTTTGTGTTTTCATAATAGTTTTTATTTAAAGAGAGTGGCTTGTTACGTCACCGCCCCAGACCCTAAATTCTTGCGGCTGCAATAGCCACTAGGTAGTGGTTTTGTTGAGCTTCAGTAACTTCTGCTACCTGCATCCTAAGACGCATTGCTGATATCATGCCATTTTGGTTTCTTCTTGATCTTGACAACTTCCAATTCCTACAAGAGAGCAGCACAAAGCAGCCACTGTTTTCTCTATCTGTCACTTACGCCCTAATATAAACCGCCCACTCATTTAATACTTGAGATTCCTCTGATGCCTTTCACACATCCTATTAAACTTTTGTATAAACAATTACCATATACAAAAAAAAATGACACCCAACCAGTCAGCAACAACTTACTACTACATAAAACTTAATTCGCAACAATGAAAAACATACTAAAAATTTTCTTATTTAGTAACTAACATTAAAACTGACATTCAGGCAAATGTCAATTGCTCAATATGAAGTCAATAACGCGTATAGACTTTCAAAAGTCTTTGCCCTAACCCTATACGGCAGACCCAAAGCAAAATATTCTAATATCATTGTGTCTTAAGCTCAAACCACAAAATTGCGGATGTTATCCATAAAAGCACAACTTTATCTGCCAAAGCAAACCGAAAAATGACAATATACAGTTTTATAACATTTGCCAAAAGTCTTAATAATAGTAAAAAGTTTTCTTTGTATAATGATCCCATTAAATTTTCAAGCAGTATTCTCTCTGTATTCACACACACACACACATATGAGTTCATGTGAGCACACAAGTATGACAACACACACAAGTCTTTTGCCTGAAGGCTGATAGCTACATGGCCTAAAAGTTGGCTATAAACTACTATCAACTAAGGGATTTGACCACCCCCAGGGTTCACCCTTTCTTCTGCGGAACTTCCGATGTCTATTCAACTCTAGCCACAATCGTTTTGCGTTTATTGTCACTTTCACAGCCATAAACACCTTAAAGTACTTATGATTATGACGTGAAAATCTATGTAAGACACTTTCCGCCTTTTGATGGCTCAAAATGTGTGTGTGTGTGTATATGGCGCATGTGTGAGCAAGTGTTGGTGACATTTGTCTGTGTGTGTGTGAATTATGTGGCCCAAGTAAATGGGTAACGTTTGTGGTACTTGTCGTCGTAGTTTAGGCAATTTGTTGAAGGCTGCTAAGCACAAAATGTTGTAAAGCCGTCATAGGACATTACCGAATATGATAATTTGTTATAATAAACTATAAAATTGGTCTTTAAAACAGGCGGCGGCAATGATGATGATGATGACGATCTTAACAGAAAGATGGCTTTGGTGGTTATAGTTGTAGATGATGATGATTCTGTTACTGGTCCGAATGGGGTCTATGAACTATGGTTTTAGTATCGCCACAAAAGGACATTCTTGTATTCATTGAAGTGGTATGGTGGTCAAGGAAGTGATTTGTTAAAGCGACTGAGTGGGGTTAAGACCTACCCTTTATATTAGGGTGGCTTAGGTTAATGTCACCGATTATAAT
Source organism: Muscina levida (assembly GCA_964034835.1). Taxonomy (NCBI): domain Eukaryota; kingdom Metazoa; phylum Arthropoda; class Insecta; order Diptera; family Muscidae; genus Muscina; species Muscina levida. The sequence goes on from OZ035881.1 coordinate 124,045,094, forward strand.
GCCATATTTAGGAGAATAATAAGCTGTGAAAATTTGAAAAACTTGAAATAGAGCCGATACACATCCATTCATAGCATATGAGTATTATTAATTTTATGCGGATTTTATATTAATCATACGCAAATCGTTCCAGTAGTGTGATCAAATAACACAATGCAACAACCAATCTAGGGTAGAGCAACTCCAAGTCAGGCTGAAAGCATTAGGTTACTAAAGTAGAACTCCCAAAGGCTTTTGTGTTCTTAGGACAAACTTTTCTTTCTTCAGCTGTAACCCAAGAACCATTGATGATTTCTTATTTAATTCTTCAGCAGAATTGTAAAGAATGTCGAACCATTTAGTGGTTTTAGTATACTGACGTAGTACCTTTACCTTGACTTTGAATTTCTCAGCCAGAGATTGGCTGTTGCACTTTGTATACCATAAATACACAATACTGGAACGATATGCGTATGATAAATGTAAAATCCACCTAAAATTAATATGACTCATACGTTGTGCATAAATATGGAACGAGTAGTAGTATCATATGCAAAATCGCTACATATCCAAAAAAAATTTTTTTAAATTTTTATAATATTTGTAATCCTTTTAAAAACGACTTTCATTGAGGCCCATATCAGCTCCTGTAAAAACTGCATTTAAATTGTCTCCATCATTTTACATCCTTTAGTATGGCCACATTTCACATTTACTACAATTTACCAATATAGTATTCACTTTTTGTCTTAATTGATTTCTCACATCACATCAATATTATTTTAATATTTGCATTGTCGTTTATTAATACTTACACAAACATACATATATGTAGTACATATATATATTTGGGTGTATCATCCGCAATCTGTCCGTATTTATGCAACTCAATCATACATGCAGATGTGACAGACGAAACGAAAGAGTTCTGCCATATGTGGGTGCAATGTTAATATTTAATATGTAAACTATTTATAGTGAACTGTCACAAAGTGTTGAACAACAATTGTGTAATAGTATGTAAATATATATAAATTTGTAAATATGAATGAGACGCGAGTGTGCAAACATGCCATAAAGTAATACGCCACGTCACACAAATGACGGGAGGAGTGACATTTTAATGGCATAATTGAAAAGGGCCCCATCTATATTCGCGGCAGCATTAAGCCGCTAAAGCGCTTATGCGTTATGGCAATTAGTTGTAACAAGCATCTTACACTAGTTAGTTCAACGCTACACGATGATAGGATCAAATTCTGTCTCTGTCTGATGAGTTTTAAATAATAAATAAATGCTATGACAACTTCTCTCAATTGATATTCAATCCTGGTTTAACAAGTGAAAATTTTGGGTTGAGACCGGATCACTTGACATATTATTCTACGTGTAAAGATAATAACATTTGTTGCTAGTACCGCCTTATAAGTAAGTAAGTTGCTGAGACCAAAATTATTTTTGTACATACAGAGGCTGCCAGTTTTTCGCTACGCCTTGAACCCTTAATCCGTCCCTGAAACTATTGTCATATAAAAATTTATGAAATGGTTAAAAGTGGTTGCAAAAAAAACTGAATTCAGACCCAAACACAATTGTTTGCAACCGTGTGCATAAGCAAGATTTGGGTGGGTTAAAGTTAAAAAGGCATAAGTCACTTTGATTTCCGGAAATGTACGAACATCACAGAAGATTTTGTTTAAGAAGGACCTAGGAGACACTTATGTAAAATTCAAATCTCAGCTTGGTCATGTGATTTACCTTGATTGCCTACCACGCCTCCTTATGGGCGTTACTAATGGAAGAACAAAATCAATATACCCTTTACGACGTTTTCGAACGGAGGAGTGATAGATATGTCAATATAGATATATAAACAAGTAAGAAAGTTGCGCAACATAAAATTTGCAAGTAATAAAGTTTTAGGTGTGTACCAAAAGGGGCGGGGCTGGACTTCCAATTTTTTCTTCACCATTCGAAAATGTCGTGAGGTGCATATTAATTTTGTTCTTCCATTACTTTATCCCCATATGACAATATAGAAATATAAACAAGAAGGAAAGTTTCAGTGGGGTAAACCGATTTACATATACCCTCACCCTTAGTAAAAAAATAAAATTTTAAACAAACAAAATTTTAGGTGGGGACCAAAAGTGGCGTGGCTGTACTTCCAAGTTGTTCTTTAAAACTTCCTTCAATTATATCTTTACAACATAAAGAATTTGGGCATAATTCCGTTGATTGTATTAGTATTATTACCCGATTTCTAAAGTAGGCGGAATGATACATTTGTATGGCAGATTCAAAAATAGGCGAGGCTATTATAATAAGTTTTTCTCCTAAACTTTATCCTGTTATAGCTTAACAAAATAAAGAATTTGACTTTCTAAGTGGGCGGAATGGTACATTTGTATGGACAGTACCAAAAGGGGCGTGGCTAGATTTCCAAGTTTTTCTTCAAAAACTTTATCCAATTATAGCTTTAGGAAATACAGAAATTGGGCATGATCACGTTGGGTGTATTGGTTTTATTACTCGATTTCGGATTAATACATTTGAACCTGCGATCTCCCGCATGGTAGTCGCGTGTTCTAACGACTATGCCACTGTCGATCCCATTATATCCCATTATAGCTTGACGAAGTACAGAATTTGGACATAATTGCGTTGGGTGTATTGATATTATTACTCGATTTCTAAAGTGGGCGGATTAATACATTTGTATGATAGGTACCAAATGGGGCGTGGCTAGACTTCTAAGTTTTTCTCCAAAACTTTATCCCATTATAGCTTGACAAAATACAGAATTTGGACATAATAGCATTGGGTGTATTGATATTATTACTCGATTTCTAATGTGGGCGTGGCTTTGAAGCCCATATGCAGTCATGTAAGTAGGTTTGGGAAAATGTTAGCCCATAGTCTTTCAAAAGTTATAGTGCGTACTATCCGGACAGACAGACAGACAGATATGCAAACAGACGGACATGGCTCAAACGACTTTCAAAGTCATGAATCAAATTTGTCTTTAAAAAACCTATGGTCTAAAGTGTCTTTTTCAATGTATTACACATTTATGTCGCATCAAATGATACATACACTCCTACCCGTAGGGCGAGGGTATAATGATCAACATCTAATTTTGGGTCGAGCGAAAGATGTCCTTCTATCCCCGCGATTTCAGCCCTAGTTTCAGAGATACTGAGCTGAAATTTACAATACAAAATTATATCCCGAAATAATGAGCCCGATCGGTCAAAAACTACTCTCACCTTCCATACAAAATTCCTATTTTTGGAGTTTAACCCTGTGATTACAGTCGTAGTTTAGGATCTACCGAGCTTAACTTAGTGTGCATACTTATATCCCCTAAGCCTTTTTTAGATTACCAAGATCGGATAAAAACTATTCCCATGTCAAATACAAACTGCCACTTTTTGGGGGTGCCCTTCTATATGTCCCTGCGATTACAACCGTAGTTTAAAAACAAGTGAGAAATTAAAGAAAGAATAGATACATAAAATTTGCTAAATAAAATACAGAATTTGGAGATCAAGATCGCATTGGGTGTACAGATATTATTATTCGATTTCTAAAGTGAGCTTAATGATACGTTTGTATGGGAGGTACCAGAAGGGGCGTGGCTATGTAGTCCATATACAATCCCGTAAGTAGCCTTGGAAAATATTAACCCATGCAAAGTTTCAAAACAATTGGTTACGTCTTTCGAAAGTTATCGTGCATACCAGCCGGACAGACAGACAGACAGCTATGGATCAAATGGCTTAAAAAGTCATAAATCAAATTTGGTTCATAAAACCTAAGGTCTAAAGTGACTCCTTCCATGTATTACACTTTTGGGTCAAATGATATATACACTAGAGTGGCTCAATTTATATAAAGTAAATAAAAAATTCATCCACGATAGTTCTGAAATTAAAATCGAGCCTCCGGATTTTAACGAGCCCCGCAACTGCCCTAGAATCGTCTCTAGAGGGTTCAAATATATGACCGACCTCCAGTCATTTTTCCCTCTGCACATTTTTCCCAAACATACCTTCCTACCCTCCCATATTCAAGCCTAAAGTAGTTTCCCATAAAAAAATTAAAATTTTTATATAATTTGCTCCTAACTGCCCTACAGCGGCCCCTAGAGGAGTCAAATGCATGGCCGACCCCTAATATTTTTACAACCTCAACAGTTTCTCTATCTTCAACCCTTAAGGTGGTCAGTATTTTTATATTTTTTTCAATCATGGTGCCCTATATGACCGGCCCCCACTAGTATTTCCCATTTAACATTTTTTTCGAACATACCTATCGCCTATTTCAACCCTTAAAGGGGCTCCTAGACAAGAATTTTTTAAGTTATTCAAACATTGTTGACAAATTTTAACGGAAATAAACGGGACATGTTTAGGGCAATTAAAGCGCCGGGAGCAAGTTAAGCGCCGGGGTTAAGTTAAGGGTAGGAAAGTTTGAGAAAAAATTTAAGGAGGAAAAAATGGCTGGTGGCCGGTCACACATTTGAACCCTCCAGGGCAGGGTTTATTGTGTATTTTTCGAGGATTCGATTTTGATTTAAAACCTATGATTGGCTAAGACCTCACTGCAGTAGTATCCTTCGGGCTGATAGTGGTACGATTGTTAGAACACATGACTATCATTCGTGGGACCAGGATTCGATTCCAGTCTCAGTCATATACATTCATTTCATTCAAACAGTAACTTCGCAGTAAAAGCCTAGTGTAATCTTCTCAAATGGCTGACGTACGGATACGTCAATAAAATGTAGGTTCCATTGTGTTAGTCTTAAACAGATGCGTGTTAATTCTCAATAACGCAAAAAGCTAGACATTACTTCATTTAAGGGGTATATAGGGATATTAAGTTTATTTTTTGGGACCGGCCTAGGCATAGTCGTTAGAACACGCGAATACCATGCGGGAGATCACAGGTTCAACTCCTGGCTCCAGTCATCTTAAAAGAAAGAAAATAAATAACTGTTTCTTCCATTGTCGGCTCCCCTCGAATGTTGTCGACAGCAACTTCGCAGTATTAGTGTCGAGTCACTCGGCGTGTCTAGTAGGAGCTTCTCAAGTAGATGCCGTTAGTTGTGAATCTAAAAATAGAAAGCGTGTTAATTCACAACAACGCGAGAAGCTATCCCATACCTTATTCATGGGGTGTAAAGGGAAATTAAGTAAGTAAGTTTATTTCTTAGTTTAAGTTCCAACATTGTAGGCTTTCCATATATTAGACTATCCCAGGGTCTCTAAATAGGTTATTCTTCCAGTTATAAAAGAACACCTTTCATTCAAACTCCACAGAGTTCCCGAACTATCTGCGTGTAGTATCTGTGTCTTAGTCAGTTGTTTTTGTTTAAAGTGACTTATACCACAATGTCATTAAACCATTCATTTATACATACATGTTAAACAAAATAGCGAGATTTATTAATGGTATCATATGATAAGAATGCATAAATAAGCATTAAACTGAAAAACATACATCTACAAATTATTTATGTACACATTTTGAAAATGCACAACATTTGATATTTTAAATTCATGTTGAGCATTTTAAGTGCCCGAAATTTAAGTGCAGCAATTACACTATGTCACAGTCATTTGAAACTTATGAAGTGATCTAGTATATACATACATGACCCTGTACACAAAAGTTGCCTAACACCATCAAGGTCTTAACTTACGATTCAGAAACTAGTTTTTCGGATCTTACCCTTAACAAAATAGTGGCTAAAAATTCCTTCAAACTTAAAAAAATAGTAAAACAATCACAAAAGTTTGCGATTTCAAGGCAAAAACAGACAGATGTGACAAGTTATCTATATAAATGTGTATGTATACCGTTGGAAAGTTCTAAGACTCTTCTTTCCAAAACCGTTAAGAAAGCAAAACGAAGTTAAGAATTGCCTTAATAATAAGTTCATGAGTAAGAAAAGATCCGATAAACTGGGTTTTGATCTGTAAGTCAAGATTTTAAGGGTATTAGGAATCTTTGGTATACAATGTCATGTTGTAAGCGACCAGACTTACAACATGCACCAGGTTACTCTCTAAGTTCCTTAAATTTTTCTATTTTGTCACAGTGTGTAATTAATAACCATATTTTCGAAGAAATTTATTTGTTTAGCATCACTGTGATTTTGAAGTCTGCGAAATGAATAAAATAACCTAAAAACAGACAAACATAAATGTTAACACGATGCAGCTGGCCAGAGAATAATAAAGAATACTAAGCATATACAGTGTGTTCATCTCCTCTTTGTACGGAGATTTGTGGCATTATAAGAACCATGACGTTAGGGGATGTCTTTGAAAAATGCAGGGCTGAAACACAGCCATTCAGGAAATGCGATTGACGGGGCAGAGATGCACAATGTCGAAAGAACAGACTCATGTTTTGTAGCTGCCTTGCTGAAAGACGCGAATTTGAATGTGGATTGATAGTCGCCACGACGCTTGGGTCTTGGTCTTCCACACATACGTGTACACAGCCACGAGGATACTTAATATGTATTATATGATTCCCTGGAGGAAGTACAAGGTCGCTGCCCTGACCTTGGCATTCAAATTAGAAAGAAATGATGCTCTTGATTCAGCGGTCGGAAAATTCAGTCTATACAACGTCATCACTGATAATGAATTCAAACTGGTTAGTTTCGCGTCGGCAAGAAACATAAGAGAGAGTGGAACCAGATTCCCGCATAAATATATACACTAGGCAACGTGCATATTCCCTGATGAAAAGACAAGAAACCAAATTGGTTACGGGGTTATCAATGGAAGGAAAGTCGCAAGCGGACGTGAATGATATGCGTGGGGCAAATATAGACTAGGATCACCACCTAGTTGTACCCAGGGTATGTACAAGGAAATGAACAGAAAATGCTCGTAACCAAAACCAAAGGAATCTAGTCATCAAAATGCTGCATATCACCGAGATAGCCAATGCCTATTTCAACCAACTCTCTCGTTAACTACAAACAAATACATATTAATCCAATGTTCCTGACACACAGTGACCAAAGCAAGCTAGACATGCAGCATACCACCAATGTAGCCGTTGCCTTTTCCAGACCACTTTCTCCATCCAAACAAACACATCTTATCCTGATGTTCCTCACACACAGTGACAACATATTGTGCAATGCGTATTTTATGACCAATGCCGCAACGAACGTAGTAGGATATAAAAACCATAGTCAGACAAGCCCTGGTACGATGAAGAATGGATACTGGATACAGGACACAACTGCAGCCTATAGTAACGCGTGCTGAGACAAAATGATATAACGAGAAGAGACGAGAGACGAAAAAGCGTCTATGGAAGAGAAAAGAAAGCCGGGATAGAGGTGATAAACTGCAAGTTCTACCGAAAGGTAAAATGCAAGTTTTTGAAGCAGCTATCCACACCTGCAAGGACTGAACTAAGAATCTGATCAAGGCTACACAAAGTGTGACGCATATATTCAGAAAACATTTCCTTACTTTAGCGCAAGTGGCAAAAACGTCCAATCATCGGTGGCGATGTAAATTGTTCACCACCGAGCCACAATGACGCAAAGCGGCAATGCTCTATGTTAAACACGCAACAGCTGCAGAAAGACAGCCGACACAGCTTTTTAAGTATAAACACGATATGACTAAAGGAAGTACCGGACGTGGCATAGTGGTTAGAACACGCGACTACCATGCGGGAGATCACAGGTTCAAATCCTGGCTCCAGTCATCTTAAAAACAAAAAAAAATTATTTCGTTGTCGGCTCCTCTCGAATGTTGTCGACAGCAACTTCGCAGTATTAGTGTCAAGTCAGTCGGCATGTCTAGTAAGAGCTTATCAAACAGTGACGTTTGCATTCGTTGATAAACAAGTAAGTGTCGTTAGTTGTGAATCTAAAAGTAGAAAACGTGTTATTTCACAGAGAAGCTATCCTATACCTCATTCATGGAGGTGTAAAGGGAAATTAAGTAAAGAATAGAGGAATGTATGGCTTATTTGATTTTGATTGCTTTATGTTCTGGTCTCAAACGATCCATGTGTGGGCACCTCCAACTCTGGAATTAGCCTTTTACTCATAGCATACAATGTCCTGGCGAGTATGTTATGTAAAAGACTACAGACCATTTTAGCGAACCTTACTGGACCTTATGAGTGTGGCGTTACACCACTGCCACAACCGACAAGATATTCACACTATGACAAAGCCTAAAGTATACCCAAGAAATGCTCATGGACATTCATTACAATCAATCAATCATTTTGATGACAAAGCCCTGCTTTGATGAACTAAAACCCAACTGTACCAGACACTGATCCAGCATATCTTAAACTACAGTTCAGAGTTCTAGGTGATCACACAAGCGGATCAGTCTGTTCTGTCGTCGTAACAAACGTTTTATAATGATTGCGAAGCTTTCAGTAGTCGTGCCAAATGACTAGACTGCTCAGAAGTTAGTGTCGACATATACAAGCGATACGCTGCTCAATGAAAATGTTTATGGCTGTAACAAGGGTCTGAACCAAGTTCATCTGCACGGTATAACCATAATGCCACTATCAGCACCGTATACATAGCCTACGATAATTAACAGAGAGCGTACGAACTACTACTATTATAAAGATTTTATTTCTAGGGAGAACTCAAACGTAACACAGTACAACCCATGATATTGGGACTTAATTCTGAGAACCGCACGTGAAAGTAGCCCCAAAAAGAAGAAGTTCTGCACCATTCGTTTTGTCAAGTTACATGCCATAATAATTTAATATCGATTTGAAGTTAGTAATTTTTGTTATATTGTTATTTGGTGGCCGTGGCATAGTGGTTAGAACACGCGACTACCATGAGATCGCAGGTTCAAACCAGGCTCCAGTCATCTTAAAAAGAAAAAAAAATAAAGAAAATTTTCTTTCATTGTCGGCTCCCCTCGAATGTTGTTGACAGCAACTTCGCAGTATTAAGCGTCAATTCAATCGTCGTGTTTAGTAAGAGCTTCTCAAACAGTGACGTTCGCATTCGTCGATAAACAAGTAGGTGCCGTTAGTTGTGAATCTAAAAAATAGAAAGCGTGTTAATTCACAACAACGCGAGAAGCTATCCCATACCTCATTCATGGGGTGCAAAGGGAAATTAAGTTTTTTTTTAATGATTATCATAAGTAATATTCCACGTTAAGCATACGCCACAGTACAACAGTTTTATTGTAACTGCTACAAAATAAACTTAGTTCAAAATAATTTGATGAATTTTTTAAAATTTGTTTTTAGCTAAATCGGACTTGTCTCACATTATGTCAAACAAAAGAGCCTAAAACGTGACAAATTCCCCTATTAGATACTTACTAACTTCAAATAGATATTAAATTGTTATAGCATGTAACTTGACAAAACGAATGATGCAGAACTTCTTCTTTTTGGGGCTACTTTCACGTGCAGTTCTCAGAATTGAGTCCCAAATCAATGAGCTGAAAAATCTTGAACTGTGTAATCAAACGACGGACGCATAACAATAGTTGAACCCCCCATCAAATCGTTGTAACTCTTTCATAACAACAGGTATATTTTATTTCAATGACATCTCTTATAGACTCAATCAACGGCGCCCCAATCTTGCACCAAATTGCTGTTATATATTCAACTACTTTCTAACTTTTTAGGCAGTTAAGTGCTTTAAATTTAATAAATGTGTAACTGTGCACATCTCTGCATTAATATCTGTCCAATGATATATAACTTTAATTAAATTTATTACGTTTAAAACTCAAAAAAAGGATGCAATTATTCTTGCGTGCTGTTGTATTACAAAGACAATAACGACTATTATATTCACAATTTTATGAAATGCTCAACATTTTATATATTTAATTCAATCCGAGCATTTTAATAACATCATCATAATAATGTGCCACCATGATTCTTCATCATTACCGCCAACTTGCGTGCGTAACTAAAATCAATAATAACCTTGAGTTTATTTTTAAAATGTGTCATCAAAATGAAATCTCATGATAATGATGTAGTGATTACAGCTTCTGCACCATCATACGGTAAGTTACATAAAAGACATGTCACCATAGTCTCTATAGACAGCAATGATGTGCCATTAGAAGGCAACAACAACAATAGCAGACGTTATAACTTAAAGCGACTACATTTAAGAGTCTAGTGTCAAATCCACCCACTCGTTGTGTCACTTAAATGCGTATGTCTCTTGACAGTGTAGATAGCATATCATGGCCAGGTTATGGAACAAACATATCCTGACTTCCTCTGCCCTCAGCGACACCGTTAAACCAATCTCTGTGGCTTTCACGTGGATGTTGATGAATATCAGCGATGGATGTCATTGATTTTTGTATTGGATTAATCGAATTTCTACTGTATATTTTGAAAAACCTTTCTGGTAGGTGAAAACAAAATTGAGTAGTTTTTTAGGGGAAACACTTGGCGCTCTGAAACTATTGTAGCAGTGTTGATGTAAGGCATATGTAACATATGAAATGCGCTACAATGGCGCAATAACTGGAAACTGTGTGGCAGTGTAGGCTAAGTTGATGTCGTTATATTTTTAAAAAAAATTTTTTGTATTTTTGGTCCCTACTTCTGTCTATATAATTATACTTGACGCTATATCGAGCATTTGTATTTAAATGGTAAGTTTTTGGTCTCAAGTTTCCTCTCTCCTAAGGTCACAGTCAAAATGTAGCCTATTTCAAAAGATGTGTGTTGCCGATTATTGGCAATTCACAAAACATTCGTTCTTTAAGCTTCAACTCGTTTAACGTTTGCCATTCTATTGTGTGTTCAGCTATTTTTTCGTCATTCTCAACTGCTGATACCCATGATACCTGGTTTCATGTGAAATTTTCGACATTCATTGGATTATTCTAGTGAATGCGTCAGTTCACATCAAAATTCAGTTCATAATAGCTGGCGTACAAAGTAATATGTATGTGAATTTTTATGAAAGGATAAGATAAAGGATTATTTTCGTTTTTTTTCCGTAAGCGATGAATTGATATTATCGGGCGTACATATGTGTATGTGTGTGTGTGTGTGATATGTATACAAAAATGTACATCATACTGGTAGATGAATTTTGTCTACAAATACTACAGTTTAATATAAGCTTACGAAGGTAGCGTAATGAGTGCTTCACAGCAAAAATACATCTTCATATTTTAATTAGCAGTCAGGACAAACGTTGTTGCGCTTACAAATTATTTGTTCCCTGAGCTCAAAACATGAAAGATTTTAGGTCACGAAGACAGCGCCACCTATCGGCTCCCAAAAGTGTTAAACCTTTCACGCTGGAGGCAATCATACACAATAAACAATTTCAGGAAATCGTTTCGGCAGATTCCGAGGGTCTCTGTGGGTTTCTGCTGCTTGGTTTACGGCTGTATTCCCTCTTATTACGTATGTCGTAGTCTACTTTTGACAATATTCGACTGGTTTTTTTATTTTAATAAAATTAGTAATAATTAACCGAAATGTTTAGTGTTGAGAATTTTTTATCACCTAAATAGATGAACATGATACGATTAAGGCCAGTCATATTTCAGTCTCACAAACGACAACAGCTATGACATATTTTAAAAACGACTAAGATTCGACGTGGCTACTCCATACATAATAAGGGGGATTGTGTGGCAGAGTTAAAAAGAGGCCGTATGACCTAGCAGAACGACACGGTAATTGTAGATCACTTGAGGTTTCTATGTCAGATGCGGTGAAAGAAATCCATAATACCATAAAATTGGTTTATTGGGTCGGCTGAAGGTCCACGAGGTGGCAGAACGCTTGGCATTCAATTGGTTAAAAGTGTTTAAATGTGACAGAAACAGGCAGATGAAAACCAATCAACTGCGTGTAGCTGATAATATTATACACTAAATTCAAAATTTGTCGAAAAGGGAAGTGTTGTGTCATCAAGACAATGCACCAGCTACAACATCCACTATTTCAATATCTAAAATCTATAAACTAAAGTTCGAACTGCTTATTCGACAGACTTTTTTCCTACTTATAAATTATAAAAACTGGTTCGGTGCTAAATGATTTGCCAACAATGTAAAGATGTGAAGTCTGCTATTCAGGATTCGAAGTTATTGTATATCGTCCTGAAAAGTATATTGAAATTTAACTTATCTTACTTTCCCTTTATATCCCATGAATGATGTATAGGACAGCTTCACGCGTTGTTGTGAATTAATACGCTTTCTATTTTTAGACTCACAACTAATGGCACCTACTTGTTTATGGACGAATGCGAAAGTCACTGTTTGAGAAGCTTTTACCAGATATGCCGATTGAGTCGAGACTATACTGCGAAGTTGCTGTCTTCAACATAGAAGGCTGGAGACAGGAATCGAATCATTTATATCCTGCATGGTATTCGCGTGTTTTAACATAATACCACGGCCGATCCCATCATAACCGCCGGCCTTAAAATACTCTGCCGAAGTTGCTGTCGACAACATCGAGGGGACAGGCGACGAAAGAAAAATGTATATGACTCGATACAAGAATCGAACCATGGATCTCCAGCATGGTAGTGGCGTGTTCCTACCATCATGTCACGGCTGGCCCAAAAAAGTGTAACGAGTTAAAGGTATATTCTTCTTCTTCTTCTTTAATGGCAGCAACAACAGAAATTTATCTATCAAGTAGAAAAGTATTCCAAGCGCATCGGTCTTTTGCGCTTCGAGCCGAAGCGTTTTCGTCCATTCGTACAACATGTCCAAGCCAGCGCATTTGGTCTATTTGAACGCGCAAGACTATGTCGATGTCGATGTACAGCTCATGATTCATTCGACGACGGTACTCGCCGTTAACGATGATGGGTTCAAATATTTTACGAAGTATTTTTCTCCCGAAAACACACAGAATAGATTGATCCGCCAGCATCATTAGCCAGGATTCTCCACTGTAGAGCCAGACAGGCAGGATCAGTGTCTGGTAGAGTTAGATCTTCGTTCGTCAAGAGAGGGCTTTATCATTAAAACGATTGCTCAGCGCATAGTAGCAGCGGTTTGCGATCAATACTGATCTCTTGATTTCTAGGCTGACGTTACTATGTTTGTCTATGGCGGAGCCAAGATAGACAAAAACCCCATTAAAGTTATAGTTGTCAACGTTCACACAGCGTCACAGACGAGTAGAACTTTGTTCGTTAAAACAAATAACTTGGTTTTGTCCTCATTTATCACCATACCCACTTCTGCCGACTGCTTCTCAATGCTCAAAAAGGCCGCAGTCCACGGCCACGGCTTCGCGGAGATACCAAACTCAGCCATAAAAAAAAAAAAACTTAATTTCCCTTTGCACCCCATGAATGAGGTATGGGATAGCTTCTCGCGTTGTTGTGAATTAACACGCTTTCTATTTTTAGATTCACAACTAACGGCACCTACTTATTTATCGACGAATGCGAACGTCACTGTTTTGAGAAGCTCTTACTAGACACGACGATTGAATCGACGCTTAATACTGCGAAGTTGCTGTCAAACAACATTCGAGGGGAGCCGACAATGAAAGAAAATGTTATTTATTTTTTCTTTTTTTTAAGATGACTGGAGCCAGGTTTGAACCTGCAATCTCCCGCATGGTAGTCGCGTGTTCTAACCACTATGCCACGGCCGGTCCCATAGCATCAAATAATTTCTGTCTTATCGGACTTTCGAATGCAGCTCTGTAGTCGATGAAAAGATGGTAGGTGTTGATTTACATTTCTTGGGTCTTATCCAGGATTTGTCGCAGTATGAATATCTGGGCGGTCGTGGATTTATCGGGTCTAAAGCCACACTGATAAGGTCCAATCAGGTTCGCCAGAATGGGTTTTACTCTTTCACATTACACACTAGACAGGACCTTGTATGCGATGGGTAAAAGTCCCTCGATAGTTGGTACACCCTCTTGGATCGCCATTCTTAAGCACGGGATATAAGACACTCGGATGCCAATCATCGGACATGCACTCCTTGAGCCAAATCGTCTTACGAGCTGGTGCATGCACCGGTAGTACCGGTAGTCCATCGGCTCCCGCAGCTTTAATGTTTTAACCCGTGCAATTGCCGTGTTGATCTCGTTTTGGCTCGGTGGTGGACAATCTACTCCGTCGTCAATGATTGCCGTAATTTCGTCATTTATGCTGCCTTTGGAAATGAGAAGAGAACGAAAGTGTTTCCTCCATATTTGCAGCACACCCTGCGTGTCAGTGATCAGATTTCCATCTCTGTCCTTACAGGTGGGGGATCCATGTTCCAATACCTTTACTATTCTCCGTTTGGTAAAACTTTCGGGCTTCAGCTCTATCCCTGTAGTTTTCGATATCCTGGCTCTTTCTTTTCTTCCGTATCGCTTTTTCCGCCTGGACATGCGTTTCATCTCCCTCCTTTTCTCATTATAACGCTCCTTGTATGCAGCATCCATTTCCTCAGACATTTCGCGATATTCATCATCGTACCAGGGCTTGTCTGAGCGTGGGTTTTCATAACGCAGTACGGTCATTGCGGCAGTGGGCATAGAATTCGCAATATGCTGCCACTGTGTGTCGGGAATATCAGAATTAGGGGGGGTTGGTTTGAAGTTATTGAGAGAGTTAGTTAGAGTAGGCATTAACTATCTCAGTGGTATGCAGCTTTGTGATGTCTAGCTTCCTTTGCGTTTGATTACGAGTGTTTTTACTTAATCGTGTGCGTACCTTTGGTGCAACTAGTTGGTGATCCGAGTCAATATTTGCACCGCGCATCACACGCACGTCCATAATGCTTGAAACATGCCATCCATCAATTTCTTGTATATTGATCAGGAAATATCCAGGTTGCGTTGTGGATATCTTTATGCGGGAATCTGGTTCCATTTGCAGCCATGTTCCTTGTCGACGTGAAACTAACCAGTCTGTTATCGGAGGAATTTCCGACTGCTGAACCAGTATAAAACTATTTTAGCATTAATATCTCAATATATATCCTAGAGGCGCTCATAGAATGCATCTTTAATGTCATTGCCTTTGTCTTTCGTCGGGGCGTGTAAACAAATCAGCGTAATGTACAAATATTTCGCCTGGATGCGAATAGTGGCTATTCGGTCACTTACAGGGTTAAGCCGCGAGACCAGGTGGCGAAGTCGAAGTAGATAGTTTGTACATTCCATGTACATATCCTTACTTTATGGTCCTTATAAACTTTGCGGGGGTCGTCAACATTTGGGGGATTCTTGTTTTATCTTTTCTTCGTGTTTATATAATATTTTTTTGCTTTTTAGGCCACCGCGCCTGATCATAGTTTCTTGAGGCTGCCAAAGCCACTAAGAGAGCCTCTGTATTGAGCTGCAATAACTTCTGTTACGTACTTTCTAAGACGCATCGGTGGTAGCATGCCGTTTACGTTACTTAACATTGGAACTTCTCACATTTGCTACCACCGTGAGCTGCTTTGGAACCTCAAAAGAGAGCTTCTGATTATTCCCAAATAAATAACAATCAGAAATACTCAAATATGAAAATTCCCCATTCAATATTTTAATATGAATTTAAAAACAGAAAAAAACCAATATATGTATTTTCTTCTATTGAACTTTATTAAATAATATCACTAAATATTTTCAACAACTAAATTTGAGTATAACACAGCAATTTCATCAGTCTGCACGTTTCGCACCATTCACACCTTAAACCCCCTACATATCCGATTCATCCATACGTATTTTACCCAAAGCATAAGGAGGTTTCGAATTTGTTTTAACATAAAATATACCCGCCTTAGCCTGAGACGGTTCACCGCCCATACGATACTCTTTCGCATCCATATCATCACAATCCCATTTGGGTTTGCGGCTACGGCAACGTATACCCCAAAAACCGACATCGGATGTTATGGATTCGGCAAACATTTTATAGGCGCGTAGGTGAGAACATCCCACGTAATAGCATTTCTTTTGATAGTGTCCATAGTTAGGATAGAACGTAGCATTGCCAGTGGGTTCAGTGAAACCTAGAAAACTAGTGTGTATACTCTCGACATATTTGGCATCTGTGGGATCTATGCGGAATTCAGTGGTACGTCGGCGGAATCTGGGTCCAGCTGGATCTAAGGCAAAGATGGTGTTATAACGCTTAGGCCAACTACGTTTTCCGGCAGCACCAGCTATTTGAGCGCCCAAAGAGTGACCAATCAGGTAGATGTCATTGTGGTTAACACGAGCTTTTTCATATAAATGTTGGGTAAATTGGGCCAGATGAGCACCAAAGATTTCGATAAGCTTCACCACCCTAAAATAATTGATATTGGCAGCATTAGCACTCCAATCGGCTATGATGACATTGTAGTCACCGCGCTTGAGGTAGGCATTCTTAACGTCTAGATTGAAGGAACCTCGCGATTGACTCATCCAGCCGTGGATAATGATTCTGAAATTGAAATATTTACTATTATAATAGGACTCCTTTTCACCATAATGAGGTACAATTGTGTGTTGGGGAGGTGTTGTAGGAGATGGTCACAGTTTGATGAACAATTTTGATACCAGAATTGAAATTTCAATTAGATGATATAAATATTGACTATCATCATCCTTAGAGCTGGCAGTAAGAGACTTAAGTGTAAAATAAATGTAAATCTATGAACAAGAACAACACATGATTATGGGACTCAATTCTGAGTACTGCACGTTAAAGTAGCCCCAAAAAGAAGAAGTTCGGCATCATTCGTTTTGTCATGTTACATGCCATAATAATCGATTTGAAATTAGTAAGTATCGTATAGGGCAATATGTCACGTTTTAGGTTTTTTTGTTTAACCTAACATAAATACTATATGGTGGCGTATGATTATCATAAGTAATATTCCGCGTAAATCATACGCCACGGAGTACAACATTTTATTGAAACTGCTACAAAAAAAACCCAGCTCAAAATCATTTGATGAATGGAAAAGTGAAACTGTTGCTTATGTAGGGAAACGACTAGTGGAGCAGACTAGTGGTTCTCGCGTTATGTTAAACAAAAGAGCCTAAAACGTTACAAATCCCCCTATACGATACTTACTAACTTCAAATCGATTTTAAATTATTATGGCATGTAACTTGTCAAAACGAATGATGCAGAACTTCTTCTTTTTGGGGCTACTTTCACGTGCAGTTCTCAGAATTTAGTCCAAAAACAATGAGCTGCAAAATGTTGTACTGAGTAATAAAACGAATTTAGCCCATCTGCCGATCATTATAGTTAAAATCATTGACTTCCAAAATCTAAGATAACTTTCGCTTACCTGGTAGGATGTGAGGCATTCAAACCGGCTTTGTAGATCGAATCGTCATTAACGCTTAGCTCACGGCCACAATCAGGGAAATCACGTTTAAATAAATAGAAATTCATTTGCAATTTTGGTCTGGCGAATGGTACCAAATTTCGAAAAAATTTCTTTAAGAATGACCAGTCCAGATATTTGTGTATACCCCTGGGCCGACTTAAATCCTTATCGCATTTATTCCATTCATAAAAACCATCATCATCGTTTTCATCGTGCAGTACTTGCTGTAAATCACCGCCGGTTTCCTTCAATTCACCCGTAACGTAATCATAATCGTCTTCGACATCGGAGGCCAGCTCAATTTCACCCACATCTTGTGTTAGCCCAACTATAAGACAAGAAATCAAGAATTTGCATTAAACCATCCTCCTCTCCATCTCCACTACACAAACTTACACAATCTTGTCGCTAAACCCAATAGTAGACACAACACTAACACTAGTTTCATTTGTATTTTTAAATTATAATTTGATTTTAATATCCGTTGCTAAGGTTTTTCGTACGTTCGTTCTTTTCTCTGCTTTTTTTCTTATAGTTTTCTTGTGAGTCACTTTAATCACTAATGTTGCTGCAGCTACTGCTACTGTGCTAAGCTGTGAAGTAATCGATTGGTCTCGATTTGCTATCGCTTACACTATCCGTTGCCGCCAGCACTTGTTGCCGCCCGTCTTGTGAGATCTGTTCAATTGCATCCAATTGTTTGGGTTAGTGGCTTTTATATCTGTTTTAGCGTTAAATTAGCAATTAAACTGGTTTTTGTGTGCTTCTGACCTTATTCGACAATATGCGTGCAAACCAACTAAACGTTGCAAACAATTCGTTTGTGTGTGTGTGTGTTTGTTGTATGCGGAATTGTTGCGCTTGTTCTAATATGTATCGTATCTGTACATAGCCATCGATTTGTTTTATAATTGTTGGTTTTAACGCCGCACTGAATAATGCAACAACACCACATCGGGGGAATAGGAATTAGGAATGTGTCACCTCACCTATTAATGATTATTTAGATGATATGAGCAACAACACTTTGGAAAATTGGGTATAACCAGTTTTAAAGCTTAAGTTATTGCACTCGATTTGTTATGCATTTCATTTTGTTTTGCATAAAGAACAGGAAATTATTTACTATTTTTCGTCGCGTTTAAGCAAATAATTTATTTAATATAAATTAATTAATTACAATATAATAAAAGTAAAATTTCCTATTACACCTTTGGAGCTAAAGTGGAAAGTTTTACCCTTTTCGCGTGAGGCGATTATATAAACCTTTCATGCCATGGTGGTCAACTTGCAATATCGTCACGTCAATAGATGAATATTCCAAGCGGAATGCAGAATTGTGTTCTTAAGTATTAGTGTATGCACTTCCGTCAGCTTAGCTGATTTATATAAACTCTCTTGCTACTTTGGGAGACATGACATTTTAGAAAGAATAGGAATTGAATTCAACGATTCCCTGGATATATAATCATTTGTACCATTAAGATGATCAACATTCAGTCACGTCATGACATTCATGATCTTAATGGTCATTACTAATGTAACAGAACACAGTGCAACATTTTTCTGCTCATTGAATTGGGACTCAATTCTGAGAACTGCACGTGAAAGTAGCCCCACAAAGAAAAAGTTCTGCATCATTCGTTTTGTCAAGTTACATGCCATAATAATTTAATATCGATTTGAAGTTAGTAAGTATCGTATAGTGGAATTTGTCACGTTTTAGGCTCCTTTAGTTGGTATAACACAAATACTATATGGGGCGTATGATTATCATTAGTAAGATTCCACTTAAATCATACTTTCTTAGAATTAAGTACCAAAATCATGTTTTCTACTGTGGAATTTAGTCAAGCCCAACACACAAGCCCTCTTAGTCATGTTGTCAACCTCCAAAACCAACTAAAATCGTGCGATGTGGCTTACTAAGCAAATAACCTAAAATATATAAATTTTAACGACAACTCAAAGAAAAGCCAAGAATTCAATACACCATGACGGAAGACGAGTACACTAAAAAATCATTCTTTTAGCGCCTAGACGAAATTTAAGACCGTAGCATTGACCATGACATCAAAATTGTTCCGGATGAATTAAATGCTAAAATAGAAAGGTAAAAGCTCTTGGTTCAGCAGTCGAAAACTACAGTCTACACAGGAACACCAAGTATTTAGGCGTTTTCGAAAAAAACATTATAGTAAGTGGAATTAGATTTTTGCACTAAGGTACCCACAGGAAAAGGAAGGATTAACAACATTAAAAGAGAAGACTCCAAATTGATCGTGAGGTAATCCAGAGAAGGCATACCTTGAACCTAGATGCAGCCAATGTGCTCACGAGAAGAAGTGCCAAAAAAATAAAGTTCATAACCAAAGCTGCATATCACCAATACAGCTAGATCATATTTCAATCAACAGATGCCTCAACTTCTGTTCTTTCCGGCACTTAGTGGCAGCATATTGAGCAGTCTATAACCACTGCGCTGATCTCTTTGTTCAGCAGTCAAAAACTATTGTCTACCAGAAACACCAAGTATTCAGAAGTGTTACATACGCGTCGCAAGAAACATGTTAGTAAGTAGAATCAGATTTCTGCACAAAGATATCCATGTGGCAACTTCGATTAACATAATATAAAGAGCAGACACCAAACAATCTTTAACCTACTCGCAGCCATAGTACGCACGAGATTAAGAGGTGCCAAAAAAGTTCATAACCAAACGGAATGGGAAACTTTATAATTTGAGTTTTTCTGATTGTTATTCATTTGGAGGTTCCCAAGCAGCTCACAACGTCCATGCGATCACGTATTCCCCGGACAATGCCACTGAACATCAGTGATGGCAAATGTAAGAAGGCGAAATGTTAAGTAACCTTATCGTCATGCTACCACCGATGAGGAAGTAGGTAACAGAAGTTACTGGAGCTCAACACAGAGGCTCTCTTAGTGGCTTTGGCAGACCCAAGAAACTAGGATCGGGCGTGGTGGCCTGGTAAGCCACTCTCCTTAAACAAAACAATTATTATGAAAACACGAAGAAAATGAAAAACCAACCCCCCCCCCCATATGTTGTCGACCCTGCAAACGTTATTAGGACCATGAATTAAGGATATGCACCTGGAATGTCGGAACTCTATACAGAGATGGTGCCTCTATCCAACTGGCGGATGTCCTCGACAAATACAAGGCTGACATCACCGCCATACAGTAAATGAGATGGATGGGACAGGGGATGCACACGACGAAAGAACTGTGACATCTTCTACAGCTGCCATGCAGAAAGACACGAATTTGGATGTGGTTTCATAGTCGTCAAGAGACTTCGACACCTGGTCTCGCGGTTTAACCCTGTAAGTGACCGAATAGCCACTATTGGCATCCGGGCGAAATATTTTTACATTACGCTGATTTCTGTACACGCCCCGATGGAGGACAAAGACGATGACATTCAAGATGCATACTATGAGCGGCTGGAGGAGATAAATGACCGCTGCCCTGCATATGATATTAAAATGTTCTGGCAGAAATAGAAAGGAAATATGCTCTTAATGCAGCAGTCGGAAAGTTCAGTCTACACAACAACACCCCCGCGACGGATTTAGGTTAGTTAGTTTCGCGTCAGCAAGAAACATGGTTGAGAATGAAACCAGATAACCGCATAAAGATATCCACAAGGCAACCTGGATATCTCCCGATCAAAATACAAGAAATCAGATTGATCATGTGGTAATTGATGGAAGGCATGCCTTAAGCGTTATGGACGTCCGTGTGGTGCGCGGTGCAAATATTGACTCGAATCACCACCGAGTTGCAGCCAAAGTACGCACACAATTAAGTAGTGTTAAAAACACCAAACCAGAGGAAGCTAGAAATCACAACGCTGCATACCACCGAGATAGCCAATGCGTAATCCAACCAACTCTCTCATTACTCCAAACAAACCTCCCTAGTTCTGATGTTCCCGACACAGAGTGACACCAAATTGCGAATTCTATGACCACTGCCGCAACGACCGTATTGGGTTATGAAAAACCTTGATCTGGCAATCCCTGATAAATGTCGCGAAATGTCTGAGGAAATAAATGCCGCATACAAGGCAAAACAGCAGCCAATGGCGACCCGTGCGGTGACGGAGCGTCGAAAGTTCTACCTAAAGGTTAAAAGCAAAGGTTTTGGAACAGGGATCCCACCTGTAAGGCCAGAGACGGAATTCTGGTCACAGACACTCAGAATGTGCTGCAAATACGGAGGGAACACTTTCGATCTCTAATCGATCCCGAAGTCCGCATAAGTGACGAAATAACACCAATCATAGACGACGGAGTAGATTGTCCACCACCGATCAGTACGCCGATAGGAAGGATTAAAAATAATAAACCTGGTGAAGCCGATGGACTACCGGCACAGCTTGTTAAAGTAGTCGTCATAAAAACGATTTGGATCAAGGAACGCATGCTCGATGATTGGAGTCTGAGTGTTCTGTGTCCTGTACTTAAGAAAGGTGATCCAAATGTGTGTACCTTCGCATAGAAAAAACACATCCCATTCTGGTGAACCTGATTGAACCTTACCAGTGTGGCTTCAGACCTGGTAACTCCTCGACCGACCAGATATTCGCACTACTGCAAATCCTGGAGAAGACCCAAGAAATGCAGATCGACATCTACCATCTGTTCATCGACTACAAAGCTGCATTCGACCGTCCGATACGACAGAAATTTTTAGATGCTATGGCTGAGTTTGGTAACCCCGCGTAGCTAATACGACTTTGCGGGATGACATTGACTAACACGAAGTCTTTAGTGAAAATTGGCAAAAATCTGACAGAATTTTGAATGGAAATGAACATGCGGAAGGCTGCAGTTAACAGGAATGGTATCATCTTTAACAAAAGTCACAAGCTATTCGCTTGTGCCGATGATGTAGATATCATTGGCCGTGGATTGCGGGATGTTACTGCGTCTTTCTCAAGCATTGAAAAGCAGTCGGCAAAAGTGGGTCTGGCGATAAATGAGGACAAAACTAAGTTATTTGTTACAACGAACAAAGAGTCCACTCGTCCACATAAACAAAAATAATAATGTCGGCCCGGGAAACATAAGTCGAGTATTGATCGCAAACCGCTGCTACTATGCGCTAAGCAAGCGATTTAACGACAAAGCGCTCTTTTGAAGAACAAAGATCCAACTCTACCAGACTCTGATTCTACCTGTCTTGCTGTACAGCGCAGAATTCTGGGTAATGACACAAGCGTATCAATCTATTCTGAGTAATGGTGTTAACGAAACATCATTAACGGCGAGTATCGACGTTGAATGAATTATGAGCGGTATGAGCTGTACAATGACATCGACTCGAAAAGTCTTCGGCAATAAACTCGAAGGGCGGCGCACTAGGTGACTAGGTGAAAGATCAAGCTTAGTTGGTGTGACGAACTATCTACGGAGCGAAAAAGACCGAAGCGCTTGGAATACTTTTCTACGTGCGGCTACTGATAGATACATTTCTGTTGTTGCTGTCATTAAAGAAGAAGATTAAGTGGTCATGGTGTCTGTGATATCGATGTTCGAGTTTAATTGGCAGATCAGCCCGTACGTGAGTAATCATAACTTCATGGGAGTTATGTTGTACGTGGCTGGCTGTATGGGTATATTTGTGGTATATTTAGATTGTGGGATACATTACTACGGCAGTTAGATTAAAATGTGGTAGCTTATTTACGATCTTTTATTTATGATCCTTTAAATATATAATTATGAGCGCTGTGGATGTGAATGAAATATGTCCTACGGCAAAGCAACGAAAAATACACATTCCTTTTCTCATGGAAGGCCTTCAAGTAGGCATGCAAATGACAGGTCTCCTATGAAGAATTCAAAGCATGTCCTGTCTATTGCAGACCAGGTAGCTGGATCTTTTTTTATACCCTTGCAAGAGTCCTCATTGTAGAAGAGAGACGTAGAGATGTGTATGGAATTTTTTATTAGTCGCCGAGATGGTCTAACTATGGCCTGTTTACATGCCTGCTAACAGGAGACGTACTTGAATCGCAACAAACTTCCTTTGAGGGCATGTTTGCAAATCTTTTTTACCAAGGCCTCTGCACTTCCTCTGCTGGGTTGCCCTGGCCGTTCTGCAACATTCTATAAATTTTTGTAGGGGACACAAACAGTCGTTGAACTAACGGACCAATATGATGAATTATACAAAACACTTTGTAATATTAATAAATACATTTCTATTTCCTTTATTATAAAAAATTTATTTAAAAGCGATTCTCAGAATCTGCATGTTAAAATAATTTCTCCTAAAATGTACCACTTTAATGTTACCCAACATAGTGTGCAGTGCACCAAGACAGCGGCATTTGCATAGAACTATCTGTGTGTAATTACATAACATACTCTGCATTTCCTAGCGATATAATTTTTAAATTATATACACTAAAGTTGTTTACTTGTAGTGACGACGTTTTAGTTAGGGAATGCAAGCAATTATTTTGGTAAAATTCAACCACAGCAACTGGCATAGTTAAGTTACGTCGGCAAACAAAACCAAATAATATTATATGAGTTGTTATTTTCATTGTTGTGTTTAAATAATTCAAAGTTTTAGAGCTTCTGAGCTAAAAACATTTTTAACTGAGGAGACAGTTAAAAAACAAAGCAAAAAATATAAACTCATTATGTTAACGATACACTCGAAGAAAATAGGCAAGAGAATAGTTAAATATGGCACATTTTTATTAAGTGCTTGTGTCCCATACTTTATATTAAAAAAAAAAAAAAACTTTTAAAAGTTGTCTGTATTTTAAATATGCCATGAGCTAGTAACTTCAGTACTATAATCGCGCGTTTAAAACATTATGCCACATCGTTCATTTTCTTTAGTTAACATATTAGATTGAATGCAAACATTTTAATATTTATTGAAATGTGTACCCCACCTCGCATTTTCAAATTATCATCGAGTGTATATTTAAGAGGAAACCATTATCCGATTCTACATACACTAATTTCAAATGTTATATGTTGTGAGTGTAGTTGTGTAATCAACACGATTTTATACATTCATTACGCTTTTATTTGCGTGTGCATGTGTGTGCTTGTATGTATGCGAACTTGTATGTGAGTATACAAGTGTATTACCATATTATTATTCCATATTATGTTGTTTCGCCTTTTGCGGACGCACTCACTCTAAGCTCTAAAGGAGGAAGAAAAACGCACAAGCGTACAGGCGCCAAAATATTTACATTGTCGAAACCTAACACGAATCCGTTGCAAATGAATTTCCACTGTTACAACGATCACGTACTAAACATAAATATTTTAATTTTCGTAAAATGTGTTGAAAACTTGTTTTTTTTTTGCTATCGCCGCTATCATTGAGTTGTATTCTCTGTTGTTGTTTTTGGATATGTTTAAATACTTATTTTTGTATAGAATATCATCATGTGAATCTTGATTCAGCAAATGGAAAATGTGTTAATATCAGTGGTTGTACTTTAAAGCATTAATCACAATGTTGAAGAAGTGACTTTTACCCGTGGGATTGTGGAATATTTGTGAGACTTTATAAAACGTTTTTATAAAATATTGAAATAGTTTAATTTAAACATTTTAAAATGGTTGTTCAATGAAGTGTTGTATCTTCTAAGCAAAATGGAAACGTGTAATGTGTAAATTAATTTAGGCTCTAACTTAAAGAAAAAAAACTTAATTTCCCTTTACACCCCATGAATGAGGTATGGGATAGCTTCTCGCGTTGTTGCGAATTAGCTCGCTTTCTATTTTTAGATTCACAGCTAACGGCACCTACTTTTTTATCGACGAATGCGACCTACACTGTTTGAGAAGCTCTTACTAGACATGCCGATTGACTCGACACTGATACTGCGAAGTTGCTGTCGACAACATTCGAGGGGAGCCGACAATGAAAGAAATTTTGTTTTCTTTTTTTCAGATGACCGAAATCAGGAGTTGAACCTGTGATCTCCCGCATGGTAGTCGCGTGTTCTAACCATCATGCCACGGCCGGTCCCTCTCTCTAGGCTCTAACGGTTTACTGTAATATTGACAAACAGTTTAATGTCGTCAACAATATATCGATTTTGGATTTAATTAAAATGCTGTCGAATTGTAGACGGTGAAAATGTTGTGCTCTCCCGGCAATCGTTGTATGTTGTTTATCTGTCTGCATTGTGTCTGTTTTTGAGTTGAATGTGAAACAAGCGTGTGTGGTGTGGCTTTTATAACTCTCAAGCAAAGACTGACAGTTTTGAATCAAACACAACTTTCGAATACGTGTGAATTCCGATAGTGTCTGTTACAAAAAACCATCACTGCCGCGAGGTTATTGGTAGCCATTATGCCATGAAGCAATTCAAGTAAACGTAGAAAAAAACAATAACAGGCATTCAATCGCACTAACTCTGTGCCCAATTGACTGGTCCACCTCGAGTAATAACTGTGTTCTTTAATAAGTCGACTGTTTGATGTTAATAGACAAGATAGACCATTCGATCTGTGTCATAGTCATCCTATAAATTTGATGCACACAATGACATCCGGTTGAAAAAACATGTCGGAATCAACATTTCATTCAATTGGGGCACAAAATAATAGGGTATAATGGATTTACAGTGTAATTTTTTGGCACATCAAAGACATCAAACGTAGTCTTTTTAAGTCTTTAAATGTCCCTCAACCATAATCTGCATATTGTTCCGGTTCTGGCGTAAGTACTTTCATGATGAAATTACAAACTAAAATAAGCACTATTGAAAAATCGTTGTCAAAACTAACCAATTTGTAAAGGTTTATCCGTTATCCGGTAATGGAATCAGGATGTACAGATGTTTATATTTTTAAATGGTTGTTTCAGATATTAGGGTCACTTCCAATATCATTCTATTTTTCTTTTTTTTCGTCTGCGGAAATCCGTGCCTTTCTCTTCTTGCTTTAATTATGGCCATCATGAAATTCTTCTCTACTGCAGCAAGTAGACGCATTCTCTTGCTGAAAAATGTTATTTATCTCCTGGTTTAGCTTCATTTTCAGTATGTCTCTTCGGAGTTCATGCGATAGCTTGAATACTTGTTCATAAAATGTGCTCCAACAACTTTAATGCAAAAATAGGAAGGGAAGATGTTCTTGGTCCTTGGATCGATACCGACACGTCAGATAATGGGTGTAAGCTTGTTAGCTTTGCAGCGGGAAGAAACATGGTAGTGAGTGTAACCAGATTCCAGCACAAAGCTATCCACAAGGATACTTAACTATCCCCCGATCAAAACACCAAAAATCAATTTGAGCATGTGGTTATTGATGGCGCGCATGCATCTAGTGTCACGGACGTGAGAGTGATCCGCTGCCTACTCCACTGCCTACTCCAACCACCTCTCCGAATTACTACGATACAACGCCTCATTGACGTTCCCGATACACAGTGGGAGCATATTGCGCATTCCATGGCAACCGCCGCAAAAACCATGCTAGGATATAAAAAAAAAACGCTCAGACGAATCCTGGTACGACGAAGTATGTCGCATCGCATCTGAGGAACAGAATGCCGCTTATAGGGTAACACTACAGCCAATTGTAACCCGGGATGTTAAGGAACGGCACAAGGAGACAGAGACAGCTAATTAAGCGAAAAAAAAGTTAAATAAAGAAACGGGAGAACGAAGATAAGGAGCGATACAGGAATAGAGGTGAGGCCCGAAAATTTTACCAGGAAGTAAGAAGAAAAGGCTACGGTAATGGGCTCTCCTCCTGTAAGGAGAAGGATGGACATCTGGTTACAGTATCCGTAATGAAGTATCCCAGAGTGTGCTACACATATGGAGAGAACACTTGCAGCATCTGCTGATTCCAGAAGGCAGCGCACGTGAAGTTATCACGCCAATTGCCGACGACGGCTTAGATTGCCCACCACCTAGCCAAGCCGAGGTAAGAAGACCAATATCGCGGCTGAAAAACAACAAAGCAGCCGGTGCCGACGGTCTGACCGCAGAGCTCTTCAAGTCCGGTGGCGAGGAGCTGATAACGAGCATGCACCAGCTCCTGCGCTCCTCTTTGGCTTAAAGAGTGCATGCCCGACGATTGGAATGTAAGCGTATTATGTCCTGTGCTGAAAAAAAGTGATCCAAGTGTGTGCTCCAACTACCGCGGGATCAGCCTTGTACCCATCGCATATAAGGTCCTGTCGAGTGTGCTATGTGAAAGACTACAGCCAGTTTTATCAAACCTGATCGGGCTTTATCCGTGTGGCTTTAGTCAACAACTGACCAGATATTTACACTTCGACAAAACCGGGAAAAGACCCAAGAGAAACAGATCGACACGTACCATGTTTTTGTGGACTATAAAGCTGCCTTCGACAGCCCGATACGGCAGAAATAACTCGATGCCATAGTTGAGTTTGGTATTCCTCCGAAGCTGATACGCCTTTGAGGAATGATGCTGACTGACACGAAGTCTTCAGTAAAGATTGGCAAGGACCTTACGGTGCCATTCTGTACCAGACGAGACCTTAAACAAGGCGACGGCCTATCGTGTGACCTCTTCAACATAGTGATGGAGATAAAGGAAAGCTGCAGTAAACACGAGTGGCACGATATTCAACAAAAGCGTACGCTGATGACGTAGACATCATCGGTCGAAAACTGCGGTATAAGACTGCAGCTGATGACGTAGACATCATCGGTCGAAAACTGCAGTATAAGACTGTAGCCTTCTCACGTATACAGAAGGAATCAGTGAAAATGACGCTAACGCTACGCTGATGACGTAGACATCATCGGTCGAAAACTGCAGTATAAGACTGTAGCCTTCTCACGTGTACAGAAGGAATCAGCGAAAATGGCGCTAACGGTGATCGAGGACCCTGAGGACGAAGTTATTAGTTTTAACGGTCAAAAAATCTATTCGTTTGGGAAACTGCGTGAACGTTGACAACTATAATTTCGAAGTGTTAGATAATTTGATCTACCTAGGCTCCGCCATCAACAAAAGAAATAATGTTAGCCTCGAAATCCGGAAAAGAATTTTGCTAGTAATAATAAATGCTACTATGGACTAAGCAAGCGATTCAATGACAGAGCCCTCTCTCGACGAACTGAAATCTAACTGTGCGACTCCAGCACATCGAAACTCCTCCAACCAGGAGATAAATAATACGTGAATTATCACGTCGGGGTCACCAAAATGTGCAACTCAGACACATCGATGACTACTCCTACGTACGTACGGCCACTTCGAACCACTCCTTCAACCAGGAGATAAATGAAACTCTCTTCACTGCGGTTCTTAAATGAATGACATTTATTCAAAGATATTTTCTCTCTTATATACTAAATACACAGTTCATAATCTTTAGGAAAGGCATTTTCTACCTACTGTACGATCACACACATTTTCTAATCATGACCCTTGCCGACATGTGGTGTGTACAGTAAATACACAAAACGCTATGCCAGTCATTAGTGTGAGCCATAAACACACATAATTTATGACTGGTTTATCTATGTGGGAAATTTCCCTCGTTCTAAAACTATCAATTCTTTTGCTGATAAGTTCTAGTATTTACTTAATGTGTTTACCATATTAAACATTCTCCCCTCCTTAAAAGATCCTGATCTTTTAATACATAATTAAGTAGATACCTCTGAATAAATAAAAACTTAATCTAATTAATACTTAAAAACTACTTAACCTAAAACTATATACTTAAATCTACTATTACCACCAGTCGGGCACTTTGGGATGTCGTCTTTCCTTCTATATTTCCCTGGATCCGGCGGCCAAAGAATTGGACTTTCCTGGACATCCACGGTAGCATCTGGTCGCCAATTTGAAGTCCATTTGAATAACATTTTTTTAGCTGCTGCTGCACCATCCTTCACAGCTGCAAACCGCTCTCTTCGTTCCCTGGCGATGGGAAATTTCTGGTGTCTTCTTTTACCTTCACTTTCATCTTTCGAAACCAATGGCTTAAATGGCTTGTGATGAAATTTCTGTTCTTCCTCTTTGGCATGGAATAAATCGGCTACTATACGTACATGGCTTTCCTCTTTGGAATCTTCTTCTTCCTCATAGGTGTTTTCTGTTGTAGCCTCAACAGTGGCATTATCATCGTTATCATCATCAGCCTCTTCGGCTTCTTCTTCAGTGACATTTTCGTCTTCATCAGCCTCGTCGTCTTCATCGCCTTTAGAGACATAGGCTTTTTCTTGAATGACATTTTCATCTTCATCAGCCTCGTCGACTTCATCGCCTTCAGAGACATCGGCTTGCTCTTCAAATGGTTCATCATGATCATCGTCGTCGACATAAATTTCATCGTTGATTACTTCCACAGAATCGACGGCCGCGAATCTCTCCAAGTAGATTTCACGCATTTCCTTGTCATCATTGTTATTCGACTCATCTTTTTTCGGTGATTTCATCATGGAAGTATTAATCTGCAAAGTTTTAGCCAACTCGTCTCTCAGAACTTGCAGTTCAACTTTTGCTGCATCCTTTTCTTCAATTAACTGGCTCGTTAACCGTTTATTCTCCAATTCTAGTTCTTCGCATTTTCGTTCCGCCCAGAACCTGTCGCTCGAACAATCAAAATATTTTTTTCGGAATATTTTTCGCTCGTTTTCTGTATGTTCCCATTTCATACGTTCATTAACGAGCTCATCCTTTAAACTGGTTATCTCTTGCTTCAGAGATACCAGTTCTTCCTCCTTAATAGCAAGATTCCTTCTTGATCTGCTGGTGGTAGGAAGGTATTTCCCTTCATCAAAAGGTTTAAGTTGCCTGGCTTGGACAACATCTTCCAGCATCAAAACTTCTTCCTGGTCTCTCTCAGCTTCCCGTTCTATGGCTATAAGAACTTCTTCCTTCTGTTTTTCAAGTGTCTGGCGCAGAACAGGATCATGAGCGTACTCCTCCATGGACTCTCTTAGTTCGAGAGTTACTTGGAGCATCTTTAATTGATGCCGTCTGCCCTCTTCAAGCATCTGGCGCAGAACGGGATCTTTTACTTCTACAAATGCTGCTGGAGTTTTCCTTCCATCCATTTTGCAGTCTTATAATGTAGAATTTAATTTTATGTTTGTAAAATTTAATTGTTGACGTGAACGATCACGTCGGGGTCACCAAAATGTGCGACTCCAGCACATCGAAACTCCTCCAACCAGGAGATAAATAATACGTGAATTATCACGTCGGGGTCACCAAATGGTTAGCACTGGAAGAGTGCGGAAAAAAAATACAACCTCTTCTACTGAAGGTTCTTAGGGAACTCAATTTATTATAATATGGTTTCTTACAACTAAACATTCTACATTCTAATCTAACCTAAAGTAAACAAAATACATACAATATTTATTACCTGATGTTGTTGTAATGTGTACACAAGCGTTGGTCCCTTTTCGTATCTATTTAAACATACCCGAAATGATCGAGTAAAGTAGGTACACACTTTCTACGCACATTACAACAACAACATGGGAAAATACTCAATATTTGTTGATTGTGTGGAACAACAACAAGCAACAAAATCTATTAATATATAAGATCAGTACATAACTGAACACTAACTATACCAGCTATACCAGATACTGGTTCCATCTGTCTTGATGTATGGATCAGAATCCTGGGTTATGACACAAGCAGATGAATCGGTTCTGTCTGAATTCGAGAGAAAAATATTCCGTAAAATATATGAACCCATCATCGTTAACAGAGAGTATCGGCGTCCTATGAATCATGAGTTGTACGAGCTGTAAAATGCTCCAGCTCGAAAAGCCTTCTGCAATGAACTCGATCGACGGCGCAGGAGAGGGCGACCAAAACTTCGTAGGAAAGACCAAGTTACTGAGAACCTTACTGAACTTGGTGTAACTACCTGGAAAAGAAGCGCAGAAGATCGAGGCGCTTATAATATTTTTTTCTACGAGCGGTATATAATCCAATAGGATTGCAAAAAAGTGCCAGCTAAGCAAGTAAGTAAGATTATGTCAAACTTGTATATACATGCGAAGTATATATCAGCCGAAAATGTCCAACACCAATATTTCAATATAGCCGTTAATATTCAACTTGTGAATAGTGCTCTAGGCTCGTACTGGAATCCCGGGAAACCCGTTCACGGGAAATCATCCTGGGAATAGTATTTTGCCGGTATTACCGGGAATCCCGGGATTCCCGGGAAATAAAAAATCGGGAATACCGTTTCCCGGGAAATGGGGAGCACTTTTTGTGAATGGATGATATTTTTTTCCCACAACTACATTTTTACCTTAAAGCTCAACATTTTTTCAAGGAGAACAGAAATGATTTTGTTGAAATTTTTGTGCGAATTTTTCATTATTTCTCAGTTGGTACCGTAAAAGATGCATACAAATAAGCATATGCCCAGCGGAACTGTATTGAACTTTAAATATTTGCTGGTGAATTATAACGTTATGTCATACATACAGCAAAGGTATTTATCAATCGCCGGACTGACAATTTTGTACTGGTTTTTGTACTAAATTCCGTAAATATATTTCTAAAAACTAGTATTCGTTCAGCGCTTTAGTAGTCGACTTCTCTGTTTGTTTCTTGTTTTGGCATAATGCGTGCGACCGTCGCGTCCAAGCTACTGGTAGATACGCATTTGCGGCAAAATTGTTATCCTATCTCACACCAATAAACATATGAAAAATGCTAATATCTATACATAGCCGATAACAGACACGTACTACCAAATTGCCTCGCGCCGGCTCTACTCCCTCCTCCGGTTTTACTCCCTCCTCCCACAATATTAGTTGGTATGTTTTATTTTAATTAATATGACATAATTTTTAAATAAGCATTATCAAATCAGTGTCGCACTATGCCAGTTATTGGCCACTTTCCCTTCGTAAACTATACTAAGATATCTTTGCTAGTTTCCTAGAATCCTTTTCACTATCTGCTGAGACCTTTGGGTGTCTGTTCTTTTCGTTAGAACAGAAACCGGTATTATGTTGTAACCCAATTGTATATCATTATGATATATATATTGTGGTTTTCGTATCACATAAATTGTTATTACTTTAGAGCATTTTGCATAATTTTCCACAGATACAAAAATGTTGTGGCCATAATGAGAAATGTTCGTACCCTTAATATGCACAACATCAAATTATGTAGAATCACCACTGAAATATTTTATGCCAGAGGATGTGTTGTGAAACAAAAGATTTAACTTTTATGAACTGATAGACAGATGCGTAGTCAGGGAGAGGGGGTAACACGAATGAAGGTGTTGCAAATGTTAAACGATCCTTTGAAAAAGTTCATGCTCCCTGTCATTGGTGTAGCTAGAGAATAATAATTTAAAATTCTTACTGCTCCCTGCCCTCCTTTTCAATGGCAACTTACTACACAGCAATATTCCGCACTTTAGTGTTATCTTCATGTGTACAAGTGTTTAACTCTTAAATTGCGTATGCAAACCATTACCATATTGTAGCAGAGCAACATGAGCGAAGCTTCGACGTATCACGTTAGGACATTATTATTTTTGTGGCATGAAAACTATAAATGTTATCGTTTTCACATTTGCATTATTTAGTACAAAATTGTTTAGCATCATTATGTACGCACGCACACAATTTCCGTTTATTTTTACAGCCAATGGCCAATGACTATCAAACGGATGCGGCGAACGGGTTCTGGGAATTTATGCTGACAACAACTATTGCTTTACAGGAAGAGGAGAAAATTACCGATTGGTCCACAGCATAGATTTGGGTAATATTTGTAAAGGATATGCATACGCAATCAGGCATTTGTTAGAATATATGGCTATGTTTAAAATGTATCAGAGTTTAAATGTAATTTAGATGATCGATAGTTTAGAAATTTATTAGACCATTGTATGTAAAGTATATAAAATATGGAAGAATACATGTTAGATATTATGGCATGCTTCTACACATACTAAAATTTTTATAATTCTATAGTTAAAAGTTTGATTTGAATACACAGTAGTTAAGGGTAAGTAAATAATGTTTGTTCTAGGTTCTTTTATAACACAGTACAATACGTGATTTTGGGACCCAATTCTGAGAATTGCACGTAAATGTAGCCTCAAAAATAAGCAATACTGAATCATTCATTTTGTCAAGTTGGCCGCATTATAAGTTTAATTATTATTATTAGCCTTTAAAACAACTTGACACATATGTATATATATATTTATATCTTAGTGCCTAAGTCAGAGGCCGAAATGATCAAAGATTTCCATTCGCTTCGATCTTGTGCGCACCGTCTCCAGTCAGTCCTACCAAGCAGCGTCAGTGATTCCTCCACCTGGTCCTTCCAACGTAGTCGCGGTCTCCCTCTTTTGCGCCGTCCTTCGAGGTCTTGATAGAATACCTTTCGCGCTGGAGTTTCCTCATCCATTCTCACGACATGGCCTAGCCAGCGTAATCGTTGCACTTTGATTCGCTTGACGACATCAATGTCGTGGTATAACTCGTACAGCTCATGGTTCATCCGAATCCTAAACTCGCCGTTTACGCAAATGGGTCCATATATTTTGCGGAGTATTTTTCTCTCAAACACCGCCAGATGAGCTGCATCAGCCTGTGTAAGCACCCAAGATTCGGAGGCGTACAACAGGACCGGTAAAATTAGTACCTGGTACAGCTGGACTTTGGTAGTTCGAGATAGGGTGGTGTTTATAAAGTGCTCGCGTAGTCCAAAGAAACACCTGTTAGCAAGAACTATTCTCCGTTTTATTTCGAGGTTGACACTGTTGTTTTTGTTCATGGCAGATCCGGGGTAGATAAATTCATCGACTACCTCAAAGCCATAGTTTTCAACGTTCACGCTGCGTCCCCAACGGGTGGACACTTTGTTCGATGACACCATTAGCATCGTCTTGTCCTCATTCACTGCCAAACCCATTTTCGCTGACTCCCTTTCAACTGATGTGAAAACAGCTGTTACCTCTCGCATCGTTCGACCGATAATGTCGGTATCATCGGCATATGCGAGCAGCATGTGGCTCTTATTAAATATGGTGCCAGACATGTTAACCGCTGCTTTCCTTAACACCTTCTCCATCACTATGTTGAACAGCATACATGACAAACCGTCACCCTGTCTAAGACCTCTCGCCGTATCGAATGGTGCAGATAGATCCTTGCCAATCCGAACAGAGGATTTTGTATTCGTAAGGGTACACCGGCAGAGACGAATTATCTTCGTAGGAATACCGATAGTCGATGCCTGATGGGACTATCGAAGGCAGCTTTGTAATCGACAAAGAGGTGTTAAGTGTCGATTTGCTTCTCATGGGTTTTCTCAAGAATTTGCCGTAGTGTAAATATCTGATCCGTCGTGGATTTGCCTGGTCTAAAGCCGCACTGATAAAGTCCAATCAGGTTCTCCACAATTGGCTTTAGACGTTCACACAGTATGCTAGACAGGACCTTAACGCAAACGGTAAGAGGCTAATTCCACGATAGTTTTTACCTTTTTGTAGATTGGACATAGCACACTGAGATTCCAATCCTCTGGCATGCTCTTCTGAAGCCAAATGTTCTCTATGAGCTGTTGCATGCTTAAAACAAGCTCATCTCCACCCGCCTTAAACAACTCAGCTGGAAGACCATCAGCCCCAGCGGCCTTGTTGTTCTTTAGGCGGGATATGCCAGTTGTTATCTCAGCTTGGCTCGGAGGTGGACACTCGATGTTATCATCTCGTATTGGTGCACAGTCTTCTTCCGTCAAGTTTTCACACCTCAATAGGCTGCAGAAGTGATCTTTATATATTCTCAGTACGCTCTCGGAGTCAGTAACGAGATGACCATCCTTGTCTTTACAGGATGGAAGACCTGTTCCATGTACCTTCCTTTTATCTTCTGATAGAATTTTCCGGCTTCACCTTTGTTCCTGTAATCTTCAATACACACATTATTCCGCTCCTTAAGCTCACGTTTTTTTTGCCTGAAGAGTCGAGTTGTCTCCCGCCTCTTCTCCCTATACTTTTCATGAACAGCTCGCGTTGCCAACGGCTGCAGTTTGGCCCTGTATGCAGCATCTTGTTCCCGGGTGGCATCGCGGCATTCGTCATCGTACCAGGCATTATCGTTAAAGGGGTTCACATACCCCAGTACGGACCGCACAGTCCTTTCCATCGAGTGGGCAATATGATGCCATTGCGCGCTAGTATTTTCGGGAGTTGGAGCATCAAGAAGTAGTTGAGTGAGTTGGTCAGAATAGGCGTTGGCTATCTCCGCGGTCTGCAGTTTAGCGATGTCCGGCTTTCTCTGTGCCTGGTTTTTCGCTCTGCTTAGCCTTGTACGCACCTTCACTGCAGTGAGGTGGTGATCCGAGTTGATGTTCGCACCTCTGATCACTCGTACGTCTAAGACACTTGACGCGTACCTTCCATCGATTACCACGTGATCAATTTCTTGATCGGGAGATATCCACGTTGCTTTGTGAATGTTTTTGTGGTCAAATCGTGTGCTGCTAATTACCATGTGCCTTGCTGCAGAGAAATCAATCAGTCTGATTCCGTTTGGCGATGTGTCAGTATGCAGACTAAATTTTCCGACTGTTGGGCTAAAGACTTTCTCCCGGCCTATTTTGGCATTAAAATCTCCCAGCACGATTTTAACATCATGGCCCGGGCTACGGTCATTTGTTTCTTCAAGTTGGGCGTAAAATTCGTCTTTGACCTCGTCACTTTTCTCCTCCGTCGGAGCATGAGCACATATCAGCGTTATGTAGAAAAATTTTGCCTTTAGTCTTATGGTGGCGATTCGTTCACTGACAGGAGTAAACCTAAAGACCAGGTGTCGTAGTCTCTTGCCGACCACAAATCCACAACCAAACTCATGCTTTTCCGCGTGGCAGCTGTAGTACACGTCACACATCCTCATCCGCGAGCATCCATATCCAGTCCACCGAATTTCCTGTATAGCAGTAATGTCAGCCTTATACTCTTCGAGGACATCCGCCAGTTGAATAGAGGTACCTGGTCGGTAAAGAGTTCTAACATTCCAAGTGCATATTCTTAAATCATGGTCCTTAAAACGTTTGCGGTGGTCGTCAACATTTTGAGGGTTTCTTTTTCTCTTATTTCTCATTTTATTCACTGCCATTATAATGATGGCGGGTGGCAAGCCCAGCCCACCAGGTTCTGCATTTTATTCCTGCTGCCCGGAAACATTTCAGCCGCTCATTCTGAGGCAGACGCTGACCAGGAAGCCGCCCAATATGGAACAGATGCTATGGATTTTCGCAATTTAGTTTTCGGAAGATGAGGGTTGCTAACCCTCGTCTCCTAGATTGGTAATACGGCTGCTATCTGCACGTCCAATCCCACGATGCAACCATGCTTCAGCGGTTCAAGCCTACTTTCCTGAGACGTCTCTTTGACCATTCAGGATACATGGTTTAGCTAACATCTAAGCGGTTGCTTTGAAGTCATTGCTCGGGGAATACTTGGTCTAAGACCGGAAGTAGTTAGCTGCTTGGACAGTGCCACAAAGGAATCGATTCTGGTCACTCCCAAGTGAGTAACAATCAGTAACTTTCCACCTCTGAGCAAAGTCCCATAAGTTTAATTATTATTCCAAATAATTCACTTCAAAATAACATCGTACATCAACTTAACTACTACTAGAATTATTTTACGAATTTATGTTATTCTCATTTTGTCATTTCCATTTTATAGTATATTCCCTTGACAAAGTCACAACATTTTTGTCTCTAGTGACTTCTTAATTAACTTACCAGTATTTTCCTCGTAAGCATCTGATTTTAAGGCAAACCTGCTCTGTGTCTTGCCACAATTCTCGTATCCCATATTATCCAGACGATTCGAACATTTCATTTCCGTTTTGATTGACAAACAACCTAATATTTCTGATTTCAGTTTCTGTTTTCGACATCTATCTACTGGTATCCATATGCATCTAGCTGTCTCATCACAAAGGCACCCAAAGAGTTGAATGATATATCGTCAGCTGTCAGGGAATGTCATTAGGTTTTCTGGGTATATCATGTTCGTATGTATATATGTATGCATGTATATGCCTATTTCTTGCGTTCGCCATCAAATGTCAACATAAATTAAAATGCAAATAAATCTTAAGTTAAACATACATACGTAGAAACATACAAGTGTACCTACTAGTAGGCATACTTTTTCGAGCAACACGAATACAAAGGCAAACTAAGAAATGTGCAAACAACATAAAACGTGTTAGCAACATGTACTTTCCTTCAATAAAACATGGTAGCAGAAACAACAAAATTCCTAACAACTAAAGATAGAGAGGGAGCAGCAAGAGATAGAGAGACATAGAAGTAATACTAGTACAAGAGCAGGTTCCCCTATACACAGTATCCTGTGGCATGATTATTCATTATCTTATATGGCAGCACGTAGATACTTTCTCACTACAAGTTTAGATAATAGCTCTTTACCTGGTCCATCCATCGGAGTTTTGGTGGACCCTCCTGCGCCTCCTATGGAGTTTAAAGCCGAAGACTTTTCGAGCTGGAGCATTTTCATCCATTCGTACAACGTGTCCAAGCCAACGCATTCTGTCTATTTCAACGCGCTTGACTACGTCGATGTCGTTGTACTGCTCATACAGCTCATGGTTCATTCGACGACGGTACTCGCCGTTAGCGATGATGGATCTAATTACTTTGCGAAGTATTTTTTCTCTCGAAGACTCCCAGAATAAATTGATTCGCTTGTGTCATTACACAGGATTCTGTGCTGTACAGTTGTCTGGTACAGTTGGATCTTTGTTCTTCGAGATAGGTCTCTGTCATTAAGTCGATTGCTTAGCGCATAGTAGCACCGGTTTGCGATCAATACTCGTCTTTTGATTTCCAGGCTGACATTATTATTTTTGTTATGGCGCAGTCAATGTAGACAAAAACATCTACCACTTCAAAGTTATAGTTGTGAACGTTCATGCAGCGTCCCAGACGAGTGGACTCTTTGTTCGTTGAAACAAATAACTTGGTTTTGTCCTCGTTTATTACCAGACCTACTTCAGCCGACTGCTTTTCAATGATCGAAAAGGCTGCAGTAACATCCCGCTATCCACGTCCAATAATATCTACATTATCAGCATGCGCGAGCAACAAGTGACTTTTATTGAAGATGGTAACATTCCTGTTTACCGCAGTTTCCGCATGATCATCTGCATTACGATGCTAAAGAGATCGCAGGGCAGACTGTCGCCTTGTCTAAGGCTCGCTTGGTAGTAAATGGCTCAGTCAGGTTTATGCCAATTTTCACTGAAGACTTCGTGTCAGTCAGTGTCATCCCACAAATTCGTATCAATTTCGAGGGGATACCAAACTCAGCCCTAGCATCTAACAATTCCTGTCGTATCGGACTGTCGAATGCAGCTTTGTAATCGATGAACTGATGTTAGGTGTCGATCTAAATTTTTTTGGTTATCTCCAGGATTTCTGGTAGTGCGAATATCTGGTCGGTCGTGGATTTATCAGGTCTATAAAAGGCTAATCCCGCGGTAGTTGGTACACACACTTGGACTGCCTTTCTTAAGCCCGGGAAACGGAACAATCAGATTCCAACCATTCGACATGCACTCCTTAAGCCAAATCGTGTTTATAAGCTGGTCCATGCATGTTACCAGCTCATCGCCGCCGGGTTTAAAAAGCTCTGCCGACAATCCATCGGCTCCCGCAGCTTTATTATATTTAAGCCGTGCAATTGCCGTGCTGATCTCGTTTTTCTTCGGCGGTGGACAGTTTACTCCATCGTCGATGATTGGTCTGATTTTGTCACTTATGCTGCCTTCGGGAACTAGTAGAGATCTAAAGTGTTCCCTCCATATTTGCAGCACACTCTGAGTGACCCAGATTTCCGTCTCTGTCCTTACAGGCTGGGATCCATGTTCCAAAACCTTTACTTTTTACCTTTTGGTAAAACTTTTGGGCCTCACCTCTATTCCTGTAGTGTTTGATATCCTGTCCCACTCTTTTCTTCCATAGATGCTTTTCCGCCTGAACAGGCGTTTTATCTCCCCCCTTTTCTCATTATAACGCTCTGACACCACACGCGTTGCCATTGGCTGCAGCATTATCTTTAGACATTTTGCGACATTCCTCATCGTACCAGGGCTTGCCTGAGCGTGGTTTTTCATAACCCATTACGGCCGTTGCGGCAGTGGTCATATAATTCGCCATGAGCTGCCAGTGTGTGTCGGGAATATAAGAACCAGTGGGGTTTGTTATTGCGAGAGTTAGTTGGAGTAGGCATTGGCTACCTCGGTGGTATGCTGCTTTGTGATGTCTAGCTTCCATTGCGTTTGGTTACGAGTATTTATAGCACTACTTAAACGTGTGCGTACCATGAATACAACTAGGTGGTGATTCGCGCATCACACGCACGTCCATAACGCATGAGACATGCCTTCCATCAATTTCCACATGATTAATCTGATTTCTTGTTTTTTGATTAATAGATACCCAGGTTGCTTTGTGGATATATTTATGCGGGAATCTGGTTCCACTCACAACCATGTTTCTCGTCGACGCGAAACTAACCAGTCTGAATCCGTTATCGAAAGTGTTGTTGTGCAGACTTAATTTTCCGACTGCTGAGCCAAGAGCTTCAGCTCTTCCTATTTCATCATTAAAATTTCCCAGAACAATTTTAATTTCATGTGCAAGGCAGCAATCATATATCTCCTCCAGGTGCTCATAGAATGTATTTTTAAGGTCATCGTCTTTGTCTTCCGTCGTGGCGTGTACACAAATAAGCGTAATGTACAAATATTTCGCCCGGATGCGAATAGTGGCTATTCGGTCTCTTAAACTGCGAGACTAGGTGTCGAAGTCTCTTGCCGACTATGAATCCACATCCAATTAATCGTGTCTTTCTGCATGACAGCTGCAAAAGATGTCACAGTTCTTTCGTCGTATGCATCCTTGTATTTGTCGAGGACACCGGCCATCTCTGTAAAGAGTTCAGACATTCCAGGTGCATATCCTTAAATCACGGTCCTTATAAAGTTTGTTGGGGTCGTCAACATTTTGGAAGGGTTCTTGTTTTTTCTTTTCTTCGTTTTTTACATAATAATTGTTTTGATTAAGGAGAGTGCCTTATTAGGTCACCGCGCCCAATCCTAGTTTCTTGGGGCTGCCAAAGCCACTAAGATAGCCTGTGTTGAGCTTCAGTAACTTCTGTTACTTACTTCCTAAGACGCATCGGTGGTAGCATGCCGTTTACGTTACTCAACATTGGAACTTATCACATTTGCTATCACTGAACGGATGTTTAGTGACATTTCTCGGGGAATACGTGATCTCTCGGACGTTATGAGCTGCTTGGGAACCTCCAAAGATTCAAATTAGAAAATTTCAAAGAAATTTTATATTTTGTATCATCTCCCTAGGGCTTAAATACAGTTTTGCTACGGCCCATCTGCCCACTTATTAAAAATACAAATTTCGTCTGCAAACTTCAATCAGTCCTGCCGAGTACTATCTGTGTACCAAATTTTATATATCTAGGGCTAAAATACAGTTTTGCCACGCCCCCACTGCCTACTGATCGAAAATTTTAAATTCTTCTGCATATTCATAATTGTGTTGCAGAATCCTATTAGGATATCCAATTTTTATCTCTCTAGGACTTAAATAATTAATAAAGGATGCTAAGATTGTTGCTTCTTAAAATTCTGTAGGAATACAAAAATATTATTTCTCTTTTATCCGCAATATAAATAATGTGTATTAATATCGTGGCATTTTACTGTTTGGCAATTTCTAAAGTTAAAATTCTGAGTTCACAGTTAAAAGAAGAAATGAAATGCTATAGCCACTCTTATATACAGTGTAACAAAAGCCAGTGGACGAACAGTGGTTTAATATAATCTTATGATAGTCCAAAGATTTAAAAAAAATTCATAACTACTTCATTAGGGCTGGCCGTGGAGTTACCGTGCAATAAATCCATATATGGCCTCATTTCGCATTCGATTGGGAATAATACCATATGCCTTTATTACCACAGATGAAGTGATATAAAGCCATTATGGCATTACACATTGCAAAGTGATTTTTGTAAACAATTCTGAGAATTGCGCTTGAAAGTAGCTCCAAAAATAAGAACATCTGCATCATTCGTTTTGCCAAGTTGGCTGTCTTAGTAAATTTATGGTCATATTTTTTTTTTGATCAAGTTGGATTCTTAGCAGTTTTTCTATATTTTAGCACGGTTACATCTCGGTATAACGTACGGAATATCTCTTTTGCGTCTGAAGCAAAGTTGTAGGTATCGAATAGGAGGAAAAAAACTGTGGAACAAACCTACCCGAAAAAACGCTTCGAATTAGACATTAGACTTACACAGTACAACACATTATTTTGGGACTCAATTCTGAGAACTGCACGTGAAAGTAGCCCCAAAAAGAAAAAGTTCTGCATCATAAGTTTTGTCAAGTTACATGCCATATTAATTTAATATCGATTTGAAGTTATAGGGTAATTTGTCACGTTTTAGGCTCTTTTGTTTGACATAACTTAAATAGTATATGGTGGCGTATGATTATCATAAGTAATATTCAGATCAACAGTTTTATTGTAACTGCTACAAAATAAACCCAGATCAAAATCATTTGATGAATGGAAAAGTGAAACTGTTGCTTATGTAAGGAAACGTGATATGAACAGATTAAAGGAATTGTATTATTTTTTTTTTTTTAGCTAAATCATACTAGTGGCTTTCGAGTTATGTCAAAAAAGTGACAAATTTCCCTATACGATACTTACTAACTTCAAATCGATATTAAATTACTTTCTCGCGCAATTCTCAGAATAGAGTCCCAAATCAATGAACTGAAAAAAAATTGGTCTGTGTTACTGAACCTTTGGTGATTTTTCTGTATAAAAGTTGCGCCACCGTCGCATTCGTAGAAGTCAGTCTCGCTGCACTCTCTTTCTCTGTCTCTATTCATAAGTCGTTTAAAAAAAATGCCACGCCAATGAAGCCTCCTACATGAAATTGTAAATTCTTTCCTAAACAATTCCCACCCATACCACTATGTAGTGTTTTAATGAAATCAAGGAGGGTTTGGTTGATGCAATTAAAATGTAAATTTGTTTTTCTACCAAAGCTACAAGCCAACTCAAACCTTTGTAGCTCCCCCTTCATACTCATTGTTATTATTGTTCTGTGTGTGTTTCCGTTTCCTCCTTACACACATTCACATTTTACATGCACTAGTTGCTATTGTCTCACGTTGATGGTTTATTTGTTTACGTGAGTAAATTTTATCAGATGCTGCTGCTGCTGCTTAGCTCTAACATCATCTTGCTCATGAGGTTTGAAGTTTAATCCTGAATCTACCATCACTGCTTCTAAGCCTGTACAGGTAACAACAACAGCAACGACAATAACAACAGTTTGTTGTTTTATGGGAATCCAGCGAAAAGAAAACAAATTATCTTGATGTGATGTGATGGCACAACGATACGCAAACCGTGAAGGGGTAAGAAATAGGTGGGACTGAGAGGTATATAAAGAAGAAAACTATTTGTTTCTGACATTGCTGACTTACATGACTTTTGTGAGATTGTGTGGCATTGGAAAAAACTTAAAAAGCTTAACAAGAGGTGATAATATTTAGAAATGAACTTCTGTACTGTGATGAGTGGCAAAAGGGTAACTCGTTCTGTGGCAGGATGATGATGATGATAAATTGACAACGTTACAGAGATAGTAAAGTTCAGATTTAGTGTGTATTGGTATACTATAATTTAGGTGTATATCTAGTAGCAGTGTGAAATCAAAGCAAATCGGTACATAGTAGAGTACATAGGTTGGGCACCTGATCAGAAAAATGTTTCGGCAAAACTAAGCAATTTTACAGTACAACAATTTTTAGCTCATTGATTTGGGACTCAATTTTGAGAACTCCACGTGAAAGTATCCCCATAAAGAAGAAGTTCTGCATCATTCGTTTTGTCAAGTTACATGCCATAATAATTTAATAACGATTTGAAGTTAGTAAGTTTTGTATAGGGGAATTTGTCACGTTTTAAGCTCATTTGTTTGAAATAACTCGAGAATCACTAGACCGATTTAGCTAAAATAAATTTAAAAAAAATAAGAATTACAATTCCTGTAATCTGTTCATATAACGTTTTCCTACATAAGCAACAGTTTCACTTTTCCATTCATCAAATGATTTTGAACTGAGTTTATTTTGTAGCGGTTACTATAAAACTGTTGTAATTCGTGGCGTATGAGTTACGTGGAACATAACTCACAAAGTATTATGTTATGTCAAACAAAAGAGCCTAAAACGAGACAAATTCCCCTATACGATACTTACTAAATTTAAATCGATATTAAATTATAATGGCATGTAACTTGACAAAACGAATGATGCACAACTTCATCTTTTTGGGAATACTTTCACGTGCAGTTCTCAGAATTGAGTCCCAAAATCATGTTGTGTACTGTGTTACTTTTGTTGAGAGAAATTTTGTGTAGGGTAGTGATACATCAGTTTACATGACTCGACTTTTCTGTACAGGTAGGTAGATATATTTTATTCCAAGAAGAAGTTTATTACTCTAAGTCATAAATTTAGAAGAAAGCTTGTTGCTTTGCATAACACAGTACATCACAATTTTTTTAGTTAGGTGGATTTTTAACACTTTTCCTATATTTTAACACAGTTGAACCTAGGGTTATGTCGAGTCATGGTTATACCGAGATGTTACAATGTTAAAATATCGAAAAAAGCAATAAAAACCCCACCTTGAGCAAAAAAATTCGTATAAACATTATATTATTAATGCAGCCAACTTGACAAAATGTATGATGTAGAAGTTCCTATTTTTGGGTCAACTCTCACGTGCAATTATCAGAATTTAGCCCCAAATCAATGAGCAGAAAAATTTTGTACTGTTTAATAGACATGGAGAATGGGAATTTCTAATTTAAGTCATTCTGGTTGCTA
Source organism: Muscina levida (assembly GCA_964034835.1). Taxonomy (NCBI): domain Eukaryota; kingdom Metazoa; phylum Arthropoda; class Insecta; order Diptera; family Muscidae; genus Muscina; species Muscina levida. Next base: position 124,089,419 of record OZ035881.1, read on the forward strand.
TTCATTTGAAAATAACCAGAAGCTCTCTTTGGGGTTTCCCAAGCAGCTCACAACGTTCGAGAGATCACGTATTCTCAGTTCTGTGGTATGTGTGTGTGAAGGCGCAATGATGACGGCACGGCATGCTACCACCAAATCGTCTTAGAAAGTAGGTAACAGAATTTACTAAAGCTCAACATAGAGACTCTCTTTGTGGCTTTGGCAGCCCCTAAAAGCTAGGATCGGGCGAGGCGGCCTAATAAACCGCACTCCTTAAACAAAACAATTATTATGAATACACGAAGATAAGAAAACACAAGAACGCACCCTAAATGTTGACGACCTCCGCAAACTTCATAAGGACCACGATTTAAGGATATGCACCTGGAACTCTATACAGACATGGTGCCTCTATCCAACTGGCGGATGTCCTCGACAAATAGTAGGCTGACATCACTGCCATACAGAAAATGAGATGGCCAAGACAGGGATGCACACGACGAAAAACTGTGATATCTTTTACAGAAAGACACGAATTTATATGTGGATTCATAGTCGTCAATAGGCTTTGACTTTTTGTCTCGCAGTTTAACCCTGTGAGTGACCGAATAGCCAGTATTCACATCCGGGCGAATTACTTTTACATTACGCTGATTTGTGTACACGCCCAGACGGAAGACAAAGACGATGACATTTAAGATGTAATCTTTGAGCGCCTGGTGGAGATAAATGACCGCTGCCCTGCACATGACATAAAATTTGTTCTGGGAGATTTTAATACTAAAATAGAAAGAGAAGATGCCTTGGTGCAGCAGTCGGAAAATTCAGTCCACACAACAGCACCTCCGATAACGGATTCAGACTGGTTAGTTTCGCACCGGCAAGAAACATGGTTGTAAGTGTAACCAGATTCCTGCATTAAGATATCCATAAGGCAACCCGGACATTTCCCGATCAAATAACAAGAAATGAGATTGATCACTTGCTAATTGATGGAAGGCATGTCTTAAGCGTTATGAAAGTGCATGTGATGCGCGAAGCAAATAATGAATCGGATCAACACCTAGCTGTGCCAAGGTACGCACGGAGTTAAGTAGAGCTAAAAACGCTCGTTACCAAACGTAAATGAAGTTAGATATCACAAAGCTGCATCTGATGTTCCCGACACACTGTGGCAGCATATAGCGAATTCTATGACCATACCGCAACGACCGCACTGGGTTCTGAAAAACCACGCTCAGACAAGCCCTGGCACGATGAGGGATGTCGCGAAATGACTGAAGAAAAGGATGCTACATACAGGGTAAAACTACAGCCAATGGCAACTCGTACACTGACGGAGCGTTATAGTGGAATGAGGGAGATGAAACGCCTATTCAGGCGGAAATAGCGTCTATGGAAGAAACGAGAAACGAGCCAGGATATCGAAAATTACAGGGATAGGTAGAAAACAAAAGTTTTGGACCAGGAATTCCCACCTGTAAGGACACAGACTAAAATCTAATCAGTGATCTTCAGAGTGTGCTGCAAATATGGAAGGAACACTGACAATCTCTACTCCTTCCCGAAGGCAGCATTACGCAGTACAACACATGATTTTGGGACTCAATTCTGAGAATTGTACGTAAAAGTAGCCCCAAAAAGAAGAAGTTCAGCATCATTCGTTTTCTCAAGTTACATGCCATATAAATTTAATATCGATCGTATTGGGGTATTTGTCACTTGTTAGGCTCTTTTGTAATATTGGTATATAGTGGCTTATAATTATCATTAGTAATATTCCACGTAAATCATACGCCACGGAGTACAACAGTTTTATTGTAACTGCTACAAAATAAACTCAGTTCAAAATTATTTGAAGAATGGAAAAGTGAAACTGTTGCTTATGTAGGGAAACGTTATATGAACAGATTAAAGGAATTGTAATTCTTAATTTTTTTAAATTTGTTTCAACTAAATCGGACTAGTGGTTCTAGAGTTATGTCAAACAAAAGAGCCTAAAACGTGACAAATTCTGAGTGTTCTATGTCATGAGCTTTAGAAAGGCGATCCAAATGTGTGTACCAACTATCGCGAGATCAGCCTTTTACCTATCGCCCATCGAACCTGATTGGACCTTTTTAGCGTGGCTTTAGACCAGGTAAATCAACAACCGACCAACTACTCAAACTGCGACAAATCCTGGAGAAGAAATACACATCGACGCCTTACATCTATCTGTTCATCGATTACAAAGCTGCATTCGACAGTACGATACGACAGAAACTATTAGATGCTATGGCTGAGTTTGGTATCCCCGCGAAGCTGATACGACTTTGCGGCATGACTCTGACTGACAGAAGTCTTCAGTAGAAATTGGAAAAAATCTGAGCCATTTTATGCCAAGTGAGGCTATATCCAAGGCGATCATCTGTCTTGCGTCTGTCTTGAGAATTGGTACCATCTTTAACAAAAGTCACATGTTGCTCGCGTATGCCAATGATATATGTATATATCACTGGCCGAGGACTGCGGTATGTCACTGCCGCCTTTTCGACCATAGAAAAGCAGTCGGCAGAAGTGTGTCTGGTGACAAATAAGGGCAAAACAAAGTTGTTTCAACGAACAAAGAGTCCAATCGTCTTATTATAATGTTATAATGTTAGCCTAGAAATCAAGAGATAAGTATTGATCGCAAAGCGCTGCTACTATGCGCTGAGCAAGCGTTTTAATGATAAAGACCTCTCTCGACCAGGTGAAAGAGCTACTAACTAAGCTTGGTGTGACGAACTATCTACGGAGCGCAAAAGACCGAAGCGTTTGGAATACTTTTCTACGTGCGGTTACAGATAGATAAATTTCTGTTGTTGTTGCCATTAAAGAACAAAAAGAATACCGAGATATAACCGCGTTAAAATATAGAACAAGAGCTAATAATCCACCTTGAGCAAAAATATTCGTATGGCCATTAAATTACTAATGCAACCAACTTGACAAAACGAATGATGCAAAAGTTATTATTTTCGGTTCTACTCTCAAGGGCAATTCTCATAATTGAGTCCCAAATCAATAAGCCGAAATATATAGTAGTATGTATTAGACCTTGAGCCTGATACCTCGATATATAAGATTTGCACAGTTGGGCCAGAAATTTGTTCCTCGTTTGTTGCTCATTTTCAAACCGGCTTTCCAAAAAGAACTCAAACTAATTCCTTTTACACAAAAACACACAAACTTATCAACATCATCACTTAAGAGACGGATGTACCATGATGCATTTATTAATTACCCACTCACAGTGGCTGACTTTCAGCAATTGCTAGTAACGAATAAAAACTAACAGCCTTTATAAGCTTTTAGCTTTATGCGAAATAAAAAATACTCAAGCTCATACAATAATAAAAAACGCCGGATATGTAAAAGTTAAATTCGCAGAGTGTTTCCTGATGCTGTACAGCAGCATATCCTGGCATTATCCTTAATGACATTACTTACATTGAAACTATTTAAAAATGTTGTTCAACGAAAATCACAATGAATTTTATTTTAACATTTCATAAAACAGAGCACGAAAAAAAACTACACGACAGCGAATGAGGCAGAGACACCGAGAGAAACAGCAAGCGAAGGGGAGATCACATAAAACACGAAACTGCGAAACAACTAAAATCCTGTTGAATTTTATGACTACACGCGAGTTTCGTTGTAGTTATCCATGTTGTTGTTTTTCGTTCTACTGCTTACAGCTTGCCAGGTTGTAATGCAACAATGCCAACATTGAACATGTATGCCAACAAGTATTACAATTTCGCCAAAGTTTTTTTGTTTGCATTTGCACACATTTTTTGCTGTTGTTGATTCTCCTCACAAGTGTCCTGTTGTTGTTGTTGCAGTGCGTGCTTTTTTGTGGATTGGTGGCACGGCGACGAACTTGTACGCAGAACTCAGTAATTACGTAGAATACAGTGTCAGGACTCGCCGCGATACAATTGTCGTGTCGTATTGTCAGCAGCTCTTAAACATTGCCCGTAATGCCACCACACGTTGTACTTGAATAATGTAAGTTGCCATTTGACATCTGTCCTATCACTGCTGGTACTGCTGTATTCCATGATATGCCACAGTTACGCTAGGAGAGACGGTGTAATAAGTTGGTTAAGGTAGTTAAGAGAGAGAGAAAGATAAAGAGAGACAAGGCATTGTCGCAATCACTGAGTTAACTCAGCAGTGTTGAACAGCTACGACTTATTTAAATATTACTCATACGTACGTACGTACAAAGTAATTAATAATAATCATAAGCTTCGATAACAGTTCTTATTTCCATAGAAAATATGCAAAATTAAAGGTACAAAATGTTTCAGCTTATTGATCTAACTTTGAGAATTGCACGTGAAAGTAGCCCCAAAAAGAAGAAGTTCTTCATCATTCGTTTTGTCAAATTACATGCCATAATAATTTAATATCGATTTGAAGTTAATATGTATCGTATAGGGGAATTTATCACGTTTTCAACCCTTTAGCTACAGTCCAATTTAGCTGAAACAAATTTTAAAAAATTAAGTATTAAGAATTACAATCTGTTCATATAACGTTTCCCTACATAAGCAACAGTTGCACTTTTCCATTCATCAAATGATTTTGAACTGGGTTTATTTTGTAGTTGTTACAATAAAACTGTTTTAATCCGTATTACTTATGATAATCATACGCCATCATATAGTATTTATATTGTGTCAAACAAAAGAATCTAAAACGTGTCAAATTCCCCTATACGATACTTACTAACTTCAAATTGATGGATAGGTTCTTATTTTTGGGGTTACTTTCACGCGCAATTCTCAGAATTGAGTCCTAAAATCATGGTTGTACTATGTAAGTAGTAGTGTAACATAATTCATTAGTAAGCTTATCTAGTTATAAAAAAAAAACCTAAAATATGTCGTGACTAATGGACAGGATTTCGGGACACATCAAGGATCTTGAACCTTTTTAATGGGCTTGAAAAATTGTTCATAGCTGCTTACAAAGAAAAAGCAATCCGCCTCGTCTTCTACATTTTTTTTTAATTGCCGGCCCCCTCGACGTTGCAGACAGCAACTGCGCAGTATAGTGCCGAGTCAATCGGCATGTCTAGTAAAAGATTCTCAAATAGTGATGTTCACATTCGTCGACAAACAAGTAGGTGCAGTTTGCTTTGAATCTAAATATAAAACGTGTCAATTCACAAAAACGCGACAACGATAGAAGCTATCCCATACCTCATTCGTGGGCTGTAAAGGGAAATTAAGTTATTTAAGTTAGACCCCAAGAGTCTGAAAACCAAATTCGTTTAAGGATTTGTTTTAGTATAATTCAGGCATGTGCATTGGTCTGAATGGACGGCAGCCTGGTGGGAATGATTACTCGAATAAATCTCCACTGATTTACCAGTATTTTCCAAAATGCATTTTTCCATCTGGTAGCAGTAGTAGATATTCATCCATCAGTAGCGGCACGTAGAAAAGAATTCCAAGCGCTTTGGTATATTGCGTTCCGTAAACAGTTCGTCACACCAAACTAAGGTAACAGCTCTTTTACCTGGTTCATCCAACGAAGTTTTGGTTAACGATTGTGGGTCCAAATATATTGCGAAGTATTTTTCTCTCGAAATTCCCAGAAAAGAAATATCCTTTGTGTCATTATCCGCTGTAGGGCAAGACAGGTAGGATCAGAGTCTGGTAGAATTAGAATTAGATTCTTCGAGAGAGAGCCTTGTCATTAAATCGCTTGCTCTGCGCATAGTAGCAGCGGTGACTTTTATTAAAGATGGTGCCAGTAGTGTTTTCTGCTGCCTTCCGCATGATCATCTCCATTATGATGTTAAAGAGATTGCATAGCAGACCAAAGCCTTGAAGCCTTGTTTGGTAGAAAATGGCTCTGTTAAATTTTTTCCTATTTTCACTGAAGAATTCGAGTCAGTAAGTGTCATCCCACGAAGTAATATCAGCATCGCAAGAATACCAATCTTAGCCATGGCATCTAAAAGCTTCTGTCGTATCAGACTGTCGAATGCATTTTTGAAAGCGATAAGATGGTAGGTGTCTATCTGGTTTTCTTCGGTCTTCTTCAGGATTTCTCGTAGAGTAAATATCTGGTCGATATTGAATTTATCCGGTGCAAAGGCACAATGATAAAGTTCAATCAGATTCGCTAAGATGGGCTTTAGTTTCGCACATCTAAACCATGTTTGCAATAGGTGAAATACAGATCTCGCTGCAATTGGTGCACGCTCTTGGAACGCCTTTCTTAAGCACACGACATATAACACTCAGATTCCAATCACCGGTCATGCATTCCTTTAGCCAATACGTTTTAATGAGCTGATGCATGCACGTTTCCAGCTCATCGCCGTCAGCTATAAAAAGCTCTTCCGGCAGTCTATCGGCTCACGCAGCATTATTATTTTTAAACCGGGCAATTGTCGTGCTGATCTGGTTTTGGCTCGGTGGTAGAAAATCTGCTCCATCGTCGATGAATGGTGTGATTTCGTCAATTATGCTGCCTTTTGAAATGAGCTGAGATCGAAAGTGTTTCCTTCATGTGTGCAGCACACTCAGAATGTCAGTGACTTGATTTCCGTCTCCGTCCTTTCAAGTAGGGATCCCTGTTGCACAATCTTTACATTTTATCTTTTGTTTGAACTTTTTAACTTCACTTCTATCCCTGAATTTTCGATATCCTGGCTCTTTATTTTCTCCTATAGACGCTTGATTCGCCTAAAGAGGCGTGTCAACTCACTCCTCTTCTTATTATAACTTCCGTCTCAGTACGAGTTACCATTAGCTGCACTGTTCCAATGGATGTAGAATCCAATCCTGCTACAATGCGCGAGAGTCTCCATCGTACCATAGCTTGTGTGCGAGTGGTTTTTCATTTCCCAGTGCGTTCGTTGCGGCAGTGGTCAAAGAATTCGTAATATTCTGCCATTGGGTGTCGGCAACATCAGAATTAGCGGGGTTGGGTTGAAGTAATTGAGAAAGTTGGTTAGAGTAGTATAGTTCAGTGATGTCTAGCATCCTTTACATTTGGTTAATCGCGTGCGTTCTTTGGTTGCAACTAGGTGGTGATCCGAGTGTATAATTGCACTGCGCATCACATGTACGCCTATAACGCTCTAGATATGCCTTTCATCTACTACTACGTGATAAGTCTGATAACTTGCCTAATGATCAAGAGATATCCAGGTTACCTTGTGGATATCTTTATGCGGGGATCTGTTTCCACTTGATAGTCTGAATACATTGTCAGAAGTGTTGCTGTGTAGACAGAACTTTGCGACTGCTGTATGAAGGGCATCTTCCCTTTCTATTTTAGCATTTAAATACCGCCGAAAAAATTTAATTTCATAGTCGGTGAAGATGTCATATGTAAATGAAATATGTCACAGTTCTTTCGTTGTGTGCATTCCTGACCCGTCCTTCTTTTTTCCTGTATGGTGGTAATGTCAGCCATGTATTTGTCTTGGACATCCGCCTGTTGGATAGAGACATAATCTATGTATAGAGTTCTGACATTCCAGGTGCACATCCTTAAATCAAGGACCTTATAACGTTTGCGGGGGTCGTCAACATTTGAGGAGCTTCTTGTTTTTTTCTTTCCTTCATGTTTTTATAACAATTTGTTTAGTTTAAGAAGAGTGGCTTATTAGGCCACCACGCCCGATCCTAGCTTCTTGGGGCTAGCAAAGCCACTAAAACAGTCGATGTGAAGATCTTCAGTAGGATCTGTTACCAACTTTCTAAGACGCATCGGTGGAAGCATGTCGTTTAGGTTACTCAACATTGCTCCTTCTCACATTTGGCGGCGGATACGTGATCTCTCGAATGTGTGAGCTGCTTGGGAACCTCAAAACGGGGTAATTCTTCGTTTATTAAAATTGTTTTAAATAATTACCAGACTAGTGCATGATCCGAGTTTAAATCACAGCCTCCTCAATTTCCAGATATGGTGGCGACATTTTATTTGTGATGAAAAAGTCAATTAGGTCCGGTATTTTGTTTTGATCTGTAGGCCAGTATGTTGGGGATCCAGTTGAATGTATTTCACATCACGTTGGCCTTATAACATTTAATAGTTCCTTCCCTTTTAGGTTATGAAGCCTGGAACCCCAATACGTATTCATTGCATTACAATCTCATCCGGTTACACACCTGATCTTATGTCGCCGAATTAAATCTTTGTACATATTGCATTGGATTGAATTTGAGGTGGTCTATATACCGAAGTTATTTACAAATCATGTGTGTGGGCAGTGAGTAATATAGAAGTTGCCTGAAATTCTTGGGTGCTTAGTTTTTCTTCTTCGTAATGCTTTCTAGGCTTTTTGATGATAACAGCGCCTCCTCCTCTTGCAGTATTTTGTGGATAGAAATCATAATTTTTAAATCTAATAAAGGATTCTCGTTTGAGATGAGTTTCAGATATGAGGCAAAAATCTATATTATTTTGCTCCATAACTACTCGAAGTTCCTTTGACATTGCGTCTTTTCTAATTTGCTACTTTTGATCCGATGTCCATTGTCTGAAAAGTTGCAACAATATCCAACATATATACAACTGCCTATATCTCGCATTTCCCATTCGTTCCTCATATTGACATTTCACCACAGCTTCATTATTGAATCTGAGATTTCTCCATTCGTTCCATTTTAAATTCGTGCTCTTGTTGCTTTGTTATTATTGCTACCATTGCTGTTGTTGTTGTTGTTACTGTTGACTGTATTGTAGTCGCGTCCTTTGTGTTTTCTCTCTCTCTCTTTTGATTCCTTGAAATGGATGCACTGAATTGCAATGAACGTGCTGGTGCGGGATCTGCTGCTACTTGCTATTCGTAACCAAGGTTGCATCATGCCGAATTGAGCACGAAACCCACATCTAGTTGTGACCCCCACACACACACAACAGCAATACAATAGCACCAACAACAATTACTAAACCCAGTTACATTGTCGGTGGCAAAGGGACTCTCGTAATCGTCATTTTTTTATTACAATATTCACTACGAAGGAAAGGACGTAGTCAAGCAGGGGGGGGGGGGGGGGGGGGTAAGAGCCGAAGCAAAAAGCAGAAAAAACATTTAGAAATTATGCTGCGGGCAAACTAAATACAAGTAAATGCATTTTTAATTGTTTCAATTACGACACTATGAAGTAAATATGCTATGGCATTTGTTTCTTTCGTTTTGGAAATTTTTTGGCTAAATTCATAGGGTTTTGTTGCAAAAAAAAACACAAAAGATTGCATCTTTTGTTATTTGTGGTTAGTGCTGCAGTTATGCTGCAACTCTACAGTTGGGTTACAGTAGAAAATTGTTTCTGTGCTAGTCATATTATTTAGAAATGCATTGATGTGTGTTTTTTTAATATAAAATATAGAAAAATGTCACACATTTCATTACATGCTTCAGTAAAGACCGGTGCATAATTAAAATGATGAAATTAAATATAAAATTCACATACATATTTAAGCATACCAAGTATACTAGAGTAAACATTCTATAAAAATGTACTTTGATCAATTTTTCCGAGGCAGTTAGATGTGCATTTGCTCATGGAGTACATCGAGCTAGATGAGAGCATGCCTGGGGATTGGAGTCTTAGTCTGTTATGTCCCACATACAAGAAAGGAGATCGTAGTAAGTGTAAGAACTACCATGGAATAAGCCTATTACCAATTGCGTGCAAGGTCCTTTCGAGCATTTTGTGTGAACGTCTTAGGCCAATTGTAGAAAAACTAATCAGTACTTTACTTACTTAATTAACCGGCTCTTCTTTGCAATCCAATTGGATTATAAACGCTCCGATCTTCTGCGATTCTTCTCCAGTAAGCCACACCAAGTTCTGTAAGGTTCTCAGTAACCTGGTATTTTCAAAGGAGTTTTGTTCGCCCTCTTCTGCGCCGTCCATCGAGTTCATTGTCGAAGACTATTCGAGCCGAAGCATTTTCTACCAATGCGAACAAAATGACGTAGCCAACGCAACCGCTGCAACTTAATGCGTTTGACCAAATCGATGTTAGTGTACACCTTATACAACTCATGATTCGGACGACGTCGATACTCTCCGTTAACGATGATGGGCCCATAAATTTTACGGAGTATTTTCTCTCGAATACTGCCAGAACCGATTCATCCGGACCGGCAGTTGCTGGAAGTGTTCTCTCCATATATGCAGCACACTCTGCGTATCTGTAACCAAATTTTCATCCTTGTCCTTACAGGAGGGGAGCCCATCACCGTAGCCTTTTGCTTTACTTTCTGGTAAAATTTTTGTGCCTTACCTCTATCCCTGTATCGCTCTAAATTCTCGTTCTCCCGTTCCTTCATTTGACGTTTTTCGCTTAAAAAGCTGTCTCGCCTGTAGTGCTGCCACTGTGTATCGGGAGCGTCAGAAGAAGAGGCGTTGTGTCGTAGAATTTGGAAGAGCTGGTTGGAATAGGCAGTAGCTATCTCTGGTGTTTGCATTTTCGCGATGTCCAGCTTTCTTTGTGTTTGATTACGTGCGTTTTTCGCTCTGCTCAATCTTGTGAGCACCTTGTATGCAACCATGTATTGGTCTGGGCCAATAGTAGCATCACGGATCACAGGCACGTCCATGACACTATATGCATGCCTGCCATCAATTACCACACAATCAAAGTTGATTTTTTGAGTTTAGATCGTATGATAGTTAAATTGCCTTGGGGATATTCTTGTGCTGGAATCTGGTCCCACTCACTACCATGGTTAGCTGCGAAGCTGACCAGGCTAAACCCGTTGTCTGACGTGTCGGTATGTAGGCTGAATTCACCGATTGATGGACCAAGAACATCTTCCCTTCCCATTTTTGCATTAAAAACTCCCAAAACACTTATAATGTCGTGGCAAGGGTAGCGGTCGTATGTCTTCACTAGGCGCTCTTAAAATGCATCTTTAATCTCATCGTCTTTATCTTCCATCGGGGCATGAGCACAAATCAGCATGATGTAGAAATATTTCGCCTTGATGCGAATTGTGGCTTTTCGATTAGTAACAGATTTGAACAGCGAAAAAAGATGTCTGAGCCTCTGACCAACTACAAATCCATAATTAAACCCCAATGACGAGATATAACCGTGTTAAAACTTAAAAAAAAGTGCTAAAAATTCACCTTGAGCCAAATAATTTCTATGGCCATTACATTACACAGTAAAACATTTTTTGTACAATAAAACTGTTGTACTCCGTGGCGTATGATTTACATGGAATATTACTTATGATAATCATACGCCACCATACAACAATATAAGAAATGAGCCTAAAATATGTGAAATTGCCCTATACCATACTTATTAACATCAAATCGATATTAAATTATTTTGGCATGTAACTTGAAAAAACGAATGATGCAGAATTTCTTCCTTTTGGGGCTACTTTCACGTACAATTCTCAGAATTGAGTCCCAAAATCATGTGTTGTACTGTGTTATTAAACGCAAGAAATATTGAAGCTTTTTTTTGTGACATTTTTTTTAAATTTAAATTTTATTTTAAATAATTTCACTTTAATAACAAAATCTTTATAAATCCAATGATTTTTGCACACAATAAGCTTTAGTCGTAGCCTGCTTAAGTTTCCTTCTCACGCCAATGTGATGTTTAATTAAAAATTCAATACCTGAATTAAACGCAGGTGTTATAATTGATTTTCTTATTTACTGTTATTGTTTACATATGCATATTGTATAAAATGTACGCGCACAACACATCGTTCAGTTATATGTTTCGCCCCACGTTACACTTGTGGTGATGGTGATAGACACCACACCATTTACAAATTGACAGCTTATTGTGAATACATTTCTGTAAAAAAGAGATGCCACAAACATTAAGGTCACATTCACACACACACACAAGGTTGCGCCTTTACTTACGCATCATGCACGCATCCTCAATATATGTGAGTGCAAAATGAACATATCACTTTCAATTGGATGCATGTATTTATAAAATTATGTACGCACTTGTGTGGCAATGTACGGTGCACAGTGGGGCTTTAAGCGCGAACATGTGAGTAAAACTATTTATGCAAAATGTAGCAAAGCAAACCAAAAAAAAAATTGAAATTAAAAAAAAATAACAAAAATGACTAAAAAAATGTATTCAGCTTTAATTAATGTTTCTCTCTATGTCTTTTATATCTTTTTCTCTTTTTCTGTCTCTCTCCCTCCCTCTGAAAGTAGACCCAAAAAGAAGAAGTTCTGCATCATTCGTTTTATCAAGCTACATGCCATAATAATTTGATATCGATTTGAAATTATTATCGATATGAAATTAAATTATTATGGCATTTAGCTTGACAAAACGAATGATGCAGAACTTCTTCTTTTTGGGTCTACTTTCATGTGCAGTTCTCAGAATTGAGTCCCAAATCAATGACTATGTACTATGTAATATAAACCTCTCTCAAAAAACAAAATATGCTTTAAGCTTTTCTTTCCCTAGAAATATCCAACTACAATACTGACACCAGTAAAACTCAGGCAACTTAAAAAAAATAGTACGTGTTATATTTTCCTTCTGACATTTGGACATAATTACTCCACAGTTCAATGCATTCATTGTATTTGCAATGTCGTTCATTGCGTTCTACAGCACATTACTCGTTAAACAATTCAATGAATTATTGTTAAGTTATTTACAGCATTTCACACGCTCTTAGCCAAAGGATATGCACACAAACGAACAAACACTTTATTACGATTGCCACAATGTAGACTTCGACTGATGCGGCGGCCGTAACGTTCGTTTATGGTCAGAAAATGGATTTTCAGTGTTCAGACCAATATTAATGGAACTGTGTTAAGTATTCATGTGTGCATATTTTGTATTTATATATATAGAAATCCCAGGTAATTGCATATAAAGTCTTGAAAGTATCACCTTATGGTATAATATGTAGAGACAATTTAAATAATTAAACTGCACTTGTGAATTTCACGTATGATTTTTTTTTGTCGTGATATCGCTTGGGATATTTATTTAATTACTGGGATGGCTGTTATAATACCAAAGATTACTAGCAATGCATAAGATACAGTTGGATGTTATCCTTCTGGTAACAGGATTTAGCATTTATTTTTATATCGCATTTTGGTCGGATATCTATATTAAGCAAAAACGGTTACAGCTTCCACAAGTCCTTGATCAGGAAACATCATATGCAATCCTGTAAGTAGTTTTGGGCAAATATTAACATTAATTATTAACAACAATTAGTTACGAATTTTGAAATTTATCGTGCGAACCAACGCGACAGACAGACAATCAGACAGATGGACATAGAACAAACGACTTAAAAAGTCATGAATCGAATTTGGTTCATAGAAACGTGGAGTCTAAATTGACTCCAGCTATGTGTTGTATATGTGTTATGATGTAATCCCTCCTACCCGTAGGGTGAGGGTATAAAAATTTTGGTATGTATCATCTCTAGTAAACTGTAATATCGAATGGCAGGAAACTTTACAGGAATCTTATAAATAGTGGGAATGTCACATCACATACAAAAGATATATTAAACAGTAAAACACATGGCGTTGGGACTCAATTCTGAGAATTGCTCGCGAAAGTAGCCACAAAAATAAGAACTTCTGCATCATTCGTTTCGTCAAGGTGGCTGCATTAATAGTTTAATGGCCAGACGAATTTTTTTTTGCACAAGGTGGACTATCAATATTTTAACACGGTTATATCACGGTGTACCGTACGGAATATCTCTTTTGTGTCTGAAGCTATGTTATAGAACATTTTACTTTTTAGTACAATAATATGCACTTTTTGGTACCAATGAAGTACTTTTCAATATCACAAATATACTCTTGGTACAATAAATGTAAAGGGTTTTTCAATGAGAAGTGTTATTGTGAGTATCCCGCTATTTCGCAAGCTGCCACTTTTGAAACTTTTATTCTTTGACATTTGACAAGTAGAAACTACGACATTACTAAATATGAAATGACACAAGCTTCAACAGCGCATTGAAATTCTTAAAATTCACTACAAAAATTGTTAAAATCTTGCAGCCACAGTTCTCAAAACTAAAGCATTTTTTGGTCGTTGTGAAGCACCTTGTCGGACCGCAATACAGAAATTGGTGGAAAAATTCGAGCTGTTATGACAAGTTAGTGATGTGAAGAATAAAACCCGTGCACAACTGAGAATCTTGCTGCTGTAGCCCAAAGTGTTGAAAAAACCCAGGTTTGTCCATTTCTCGTCGTTCTTTGGAATTGGGCATTTCACAAAGGTCTTTACACCGTATTTTGCATAACGATTTGGGTCTTAAGACTTATAAAGTTCATTTAACACAAGAACTCAAGCCGGCCGATCATCAACAACGTCAAAAATCATCTTGACTAATGGGGCCCATTCCCACCTCGGTGGCTACGTCAACAAGCAAAATTGTCGCATCTGGTGCTCGGAAAACCCAAGAGTAGTTGTTGAGAAGCCTCTCCATCCTCAACGTGTGACTGTTTGGTCCAGCGGGGTCATTGAACCTTACTTTTTCGGAAATGAGGTTGGATCAACAGTTACGGTGAATGGATTGCGCTATCGAGAGATGATTAATGATTTTTTATTGATGGAGTCGGATGGTATTCATCTGGACAACGTTTACAACAAGACGGCGCTACGTTCCACACAAGCAACGAAACTATTGATCGTTTACGGGGAAAAGTTTCTGGACCGTGTTATCTCTCGAGGAGGTGATCACAATTAGCTACCGAGATCGTGTGATTTAACACCTTGCGACTTCTTCCTTTGGGGCCACGTGAAAGATAAGGTCTACGCCAACAGATAAGATACAATTCGGGAAGCCACTTTGCGATTTGGTTATGGAAAATTTCATGAAAAGGATATGGTCCTGTAAGCGTGCTCGTGGTGGCCATTTCGCTGATGTTGTTTTTCATTATAAACGGCATACCTTCCTCTTTATTATGAAATAAACATCCGATCATTTATCTCAAAAAATTTCATTTTTCTTTGAATACCATAATAACACCTCTTATTGGAAAACCTTTAACTTTTATGTACAATAATATTACTTTTGGATGCATGATGTACTGAAGTACTTTTTGATACAACAAAATTACTTTCATTATACAATAATAGTACTTTTCGGGGTGCCGTTGGTGATGTAAATCTTAAATGTTGCATCTCAAGCCGACTCTCAACCTTCTTCGTGATGGCACCTAGGCAACTTTGTTCCTTGATTGTTGGGCTAGTCACCCGCCTTCAGGAAAGAAAAAGTAACAAACGAAATCCCCCAAATGTTGAAGACCCCCGCAAACGTAATAAGGACCATGATTTAAGGATATGCACCTGGAACGTCCAGTTTCTCTATAGAGAAGGTGCCACTATCCGACTGGCGGATGTACTCAAAACATATAAGACTGACCTCGTCGCCATACAGGACATGAGGTGGACAGGACAAGGATGCTCGCAACGTAAAAATTGCGACATCTATTATAGCTGCAATACGGAAAAGCAAGACTTTGGATGTGGATTTTTAGTTTGCGCGAGACTCAGACATCTTGTGTCGCGATTCAATCCTGTTAGTGATCGAATAGCCGCAATCCGCATAAAGGCGAAATATTTATACATCACGCAGATTTGTATTCATGCCCCGACGGAAGATAAAGGCGATGAGATTAAAGATGCCCATACGACCGCAGCCCTGGCCACGATTGTTTTGGGAGACTTTAATGCAATAATAGGAAGGGAAGAAGTTCTTCGTCCATCGATCGGTTAAAACAGCCTGCATACCGACACGTCAAACAATGGGTTTAGGCTGGTTAGCTTCGCAGTGGGAGTGAGTTTAACCAAATACCAGCACAAAGATATCAACAAGGCAACTAGGCTATCCCCTGATCAAAACACCAAAAATCATATTTATCATGTTGTAATGGATAAGAGGCACGAATCTAATGTCATGGACGTGCGTGTGATCCGTGGTGCTAACATTGACTCGGATCATTACCTGGTTGCAGCCAAGGTGCGCACAAGATTAAGCAGATCGAAAAGCGCACGCAACCAAACACAAAGAATGTTAGACATCGCGAAGCTGCAAACCACAGAGATAGCCATTGCCTACTCCAACCAACTCTTCCAACTTCGACGACACAAAGCCTCTACTTATGACGTTCCCGATACACAGTGGCAGCACATTGCGCATTCCATGGCAACTGCCGCAACAACCGTGCTAGGATATGAAAAACGGCGCTCAGACGAATCCTGGTACGATGAAGAATATCGCATATCGTCTGAAGAACAGGATGCTACTTATAGGGCAACGCTACAGCCAATTGTAACCCGTGCTGTTAAGGAACGTTACAAGGAGACAGTAAAACAGGCGAGGAAGCTATTTAAGCGAAAAAACCTCAAATGAAGGAACGGGAGAACGAGGATATAGAGCGATAAAGAGATAGAGGTGAGGCGCGAAACTTTTACCAGAAAGTGAAGACAGGAATGGAAATCTGGTTACAGATGCGCATAGTGTGCTGCACATATGGAGAGAACACTTCCAGCAACTGCTGGTTCCAGAAGGCAGCGCACGTGAAGGCATCACGCTAATTGTCGACGATGGCTTAGATTGCCCACCACCAAGTCAAGCCGAGGTAAGAAGAGCAATATCGCGGCTGAAAATAATTAAAGCAGGCGGTACTGACGAACTTCCGGCAGAGCTCTTCAAGTCCGGTGGCGAGGAGCTAATGACGAGCATGCACCAGCTCCTACGCACAATTTGGTTTTTCGAGTGCAAGCCCGACGATTGAAATCTAAGCGTATTATGTCCTGTGCTGAAAAAAGGTGATACAAGTGTTTGCTCCAACTACCGCGGGATAAGCCTTTTACCCATCGCATATAAGGTCCCGTCGAGTGTGCTATGTGAAAGACTAAAGCCATTGCAATCCAACCTGATCGGGACATATCAGTGTGACTTTAGACCTGGTAAATCAATAGATATTTACACTTCGGTAATTCTTGGAAAAGACCCAAGAGAAACAGATCGACACTTACCATCTTTTTGTCGACTATAAAGCTTTCTTCGACAGCCCGATACGGCAGAAATTACTCGAAGCCATGGCTGAGTTTATTATTCCAGCGAAGCTTATACGCCTTGAATGACGCCGACTGATACGAAATCTTCAGTGAAGATTGGCAAGGACCTACCGGAGCCATTCTGATGAAGATAATAATAAGGAAAGTTGCAGTAAACACGAATGGCACTATATTCAACAAATACCGCATGGCAATCGCGTACGTTGATTACATAGACATCATCGTTCGAAAACTCCAAGATGTGACTGCAGCCTTCTCAGGTATACACAAGGAATCAGCGAAATTGGGTCTAACGGTAAACGAGGACAAAACGATGTTATTAGTTTCAACGAACAAAGAATCTACACGTTTGGGAGACTGCATGAACGTTGACAACTATAATTTCGAGGTGGTATATAATTTTACCTACCTAGGCTCCGCCGTCAACAAAACAAATAAAGTCAGCCTTGAGATTCGGAGAATAATCCTGCTTGCTATTTATTGGCAGAGGTCTCTCTCGACGACCAAAAATCCAGTTATACCAGCTACTGGTTCTACCTATGGCACAAGCGGATTAATCGGTTCTGGCAGTATTCGAGAGAAATATACTCCACTAAATATATGGGCTAAACTGCTACAAAGTAAACCCAGTTCAAAATCATTCGATGAATGGAAAAGTGAAACTGTTGTTTATGAAGGGAAACGTTATATGAACAGATCAAAGGAATTGTAATTATTAATTTTTTTAAATTTATTTCAGGTAAACCTAAAACGTGACAAATTCCCCTTTTCGATACTTACTAACTTCAAATCGATATTAAATTAATATGGCATGTAAATAAAAAAACGAATGATGCAGAACTTCTTCCTTATGGGGCTACTTTCATATGTAGTTCTCAGAATTGAGTCCCAAATAAATGAACTGAAAAATGTTGTACTGTGAAGTATAACAATGACTTCTGGTTGAAACACGACGCAATGGTTGTAGGATATATTTATGCTAAAGTCCGATGGATGGATGCCAAACCTACTCTCTCTTTCAACTTTGATCCATCCGTATAAAATCGGATATTACTGGTGACCTTTTCAAGTTACTAATAAAATTGTTGAAATCGAAAAATTTTTCAGCGATCTAGTAAATTGTATCGGTAACAGCCAAGCGTACTGAGTTGATCGGTACCCCTGAAATGTCTGTATCACTTCATGGGGCTCTTGGTGGTTAAAAAGGGGCCCCTTAGGTCGCCCGAATACAATGGTGTATTTTTTAACACTCTGCAGGGGTGATGATGCCCTAATGAGTTCAAAATCCCCTTCGGTTTGTTAAAAACTACAAAACTGTAATAGGTACGGGATACAGTAAACCGTTTTTACGAGAATTGAGAATTTAGTTGATCCGGTGTAGTAATTTATCAAGACCAGAATGCTTCCATAGCTTAACGGCAGCCGATTCAGCCATAATATCAGTAGTCCAGAGGCACTAAGTGCTAAACTTAACGTTGTGTTCATTGCCTCACTAACACTCTTATGAAGTCATCACCACCATTGAATACCATTGAAAAGTATTATACATATTGCTAGAGATTGTTTAAAGCCTCTTTACCGCAGTAAAGAGCAGCAAATGCCTTTATAAGCATCTCCTCCACATTAAATTTCCGAGACAGTTTGCTGACGATGATACGCCCTAGATACTTGACTTGCACTGGCAACTGCAATTGCAGTAAGTAGTATGTGACGTTGGTTTAAATTTTAACACTTTATATTCCCAGAAAT
Organism: Muscina levida; assembly: GCA_964034835.1. NCBI lineage: Eukaryota > Metazoa > Arthropoda > Insecta > Diptera > Muscidae > Muscina > Muscina levida. Next base: position 124,108,238 of record OZ035881.1, read on the forward strand.
TTCACAACAACGCGAGAAGCTATCCCATACCTCATTCATGGGGTGCAAAGGGAAATTAAGTTTTTTTTATTCCCAGAAAGCATGATGAACTCAGTTTTAAGTGGATTAAACGATAGCCCGCCATGGTCCACGGTCCAGTTTGATACTATGTTAATTAGGCGGGTTGAGCGAATTGAGGTTACTACATAGGCAAATACCTGGCATTTAGATAAAATGCGCGTTCTGTTCGCAAAACTTATGGAGCCCTTTGTGAAGTGTAGGGTGCATATAATCATTCATCTGAGCAGCTAATAGAAGCCATCGACGCTGTGGACTTAAGTGTGACACAGGGGACTCGAATTTATCGAACCGACGCCGTTCTCAGCAACTCGGTCTCTGCAAATGCTGAGGAAAGATCTTGGTCTACATTCATATAAAATCCAACTGGTAGAAGAACTAGAGCAAGTGGACGATCAATTGATTTTTTTTATTTATCATGTCATTGCACATTATTTGAAGGAGGAATGGTTCCAACACGACGGCTTATTTTTTTTTTTTTTTTTATTTTTTTTTTATTTATTTATTTATTGTTATAACCTGCACAAAAGACATAGTCTTATATTAAGTACAGGACATTTATGTTGGACAGATGGTTGGTTATGGTAAATATATAATTTTACATTGAATAATGGAGAGTAACATGTTATTGCAAAAACAAAATAAACAAGATCGTAACACATAATTAAACTTAAAACTAACATTAATAACATAAAAAGAGGAGAACAAAAAATAGAATATAAAATATTAAACATATGTTTTAGTTAAGAATCAAAAATTTAACATTAAAAATTACTTAAAATAAAATTAAAATAAAATATATATATCTATAAGTATTAATAACATTATTTAATTATGATTGCTGAAAATGTCTGTACAAATTTGTCTTGAATTGCCTTTCGCTACTTATTGTTTGTATATTATTAGGGATATTATTCCAAAGACGAATTGCATTAACAAAGAAATGATGATCAGATATACGTCAATTGTGTCTTATTTGTATCAATTGGTTGCCTCTATTGGATCGTGAGAAACGTAGAATATCAAACAAGTATTTAGGTTTCCGGGTGTAAATGATTTTATGTAAAAATATTAAAGTCCTTATTTGAAGATAGGTTTCGAAAGAAACGCCAAATATTTGATAAGCAAAAACAGAAACATGGTCTCTTCTTCCCAAACCAAATACATACCTTACAATACTATTGAACGCAACACGCAGTCTGGACATAGATTCTCTACCACAATTACAGAACAGTTCACATGAATACAGAAGTTTAGGAATCAGATAAGTTTTGGCTAGTAGCATTCTTAAATTCGGAGGCGTAAAATTTTTGTAAATATAAACATTTCTCAATACCCCATACGTTTTACCAATCGCTGTTCCTACGTGATCATTCCATAGTAGTCTATTATTAAAAGTAACTCCCAGATTCTTAGCCGATTTAACAATTTCAATGTTTGAGCCCGATAGCATAATATTTAAGTTGGTGGGAGCAAAAGCAGCGTTATTGCTAATTACTATGCATTTTGACTTTGAAGGGTTTAGGGTTAGCCCATTTGCTTTAGCCCAATTACTTATATTTGTCAAGTCATTGTTTAAATGTGTAACGCTCTCAGCTATTGTTTTGACATGGGTACTTAAATAAAGCTGAACATCATCAGCATACATGTGAATTCTGCAATATTGTACCTGCTCAGGAATATCATTGCAGTATATTGAGTACAGTAGAGGTCCCAATATAGAGCCTTGTGGAACTCCACGTAAATTGTAGAGTGGTTCAGACAACCGATTTTTACAAGACACTGATTGCGATCTCATTGACAAGTAAGATTTTATTAAGTTAAGTGCTCTTTCAGAGAAATTAAACAATTTTTCTAACTTAAGATACAAAATATTATGATCCACTGTATCGAATGCTTTAGAATGGTCAAGCAACACAAGAAAAGAGATCATATTATGGTCCAAATCAGATCTTAAGTCCTCGGATACCTTAATAAGTGCTGTGGTACAACTGTGACTTGAACGAAAACCGGACTGGGCGTAATTTAGTAACGAGTTGTTGTTCATAAAATTTACAATTTGACAATTCATGAGTTTTTCGAAAACCTTTGACAAATATGGTAAAATCGATATTGGTCTATATGTTTCATCGCCCTTTGGAATGGGAATTATCCTCGCATATTTCCACGCCTTTGGATAATAAGATTTTAGAAGTATTGCGTTGAATATATATGTTATATATGGCAAAACGTTTGGCAAAATAATTTTTAAAAATCGTGGGTCAATACCATCAGTTCCAACAGCATTGGATTTAATAGATTTAATTGAAAAAATAACATCATTTTGATTAACACTTGCAAATTCGAAGGTGCAAATGTCCGGAGTTGGATTGGAAACATGTTGATAGTAGTTGGGGTTGGATACTTGCATAGGTATGTCAACAAATGTCTTGTTGATTTTATCAATATCCATGTCCTCATCTATTGCTAATGTATCCTTTCCTATTCCTATGGATCTTAGTTGTTTCCATGTGTCTTTAGCATTTAAAGCATTTTGAAACTTGGCTTTATAATAGTTTATTTTTTTTATTTTTATTTTTAAAGTTACTATGTTTCTTGCCTGTTTGTAAATTTGGTGAAACTCAGGTAACTTAAATCGCTTCCATCGTGAAAAAGAGACATTTCTTATCTTAATAAGAGTTTTCAGTTCATTGTCAAACCATGGGTTTTGATTTAAGGATTTTTTTTTACTTTTTAATGGAACACATTTATCACATAAACTATTTATATTATCTTGAAGAAAAATCACTTGGTCGTCAATGGAAGACATATAATAAATTTGTTGCCAAGGAATTAAACTATATTCATAAGACAAAAGTCTCGAATCAATTTTTTTAAAATCTCGAAATGTTACTATTTTGTCAGTGTGGTCAACCTGTACATCATAAGTTATAAAACATAGATCATGTTTGGAAAATGCAGGAGCAGATAATTGATCATATAACAGTACATTTTCCTTAGAACTAACAAAAATTAAATCAATTAATGTTTCCGTAGTGCTTGTGTAGTGAGTGGGATTGCCCGTATTGACTAAATACATACCAAAAGACTGCATTATGGCTGTTAAATGTGACTCCTCAAAAATATTGTTATTAAAATCACCTAAAATAATTATATCCGTAAATTCAATAGCCAAGTTTTCAATCTTTTCGAACAATATGTCAAAACGAATTCTTTTACTGGGGCGATAGACTACTCCGCATAGGATTTTCCTGTTAGAACAATTTACTTCTACAAACAAAAATTCTATATCGTCTCCATATTGTGACTTTGAAATTATTTTACAGGTAAACTCATTTCTAATATATAGAGCGACTCCACCACCATTGCTACTTCTATCTGACCTGTAAAGCCGATATCCATCTAAAGAAAATAAATTGTCCTGTAGTATTGGCAAAAACCAAGTTTCAGACACAGCGATTACATCCACTTCAGAATTTGTAAAAATGTATCTGAATTCGTCAATTTTATTTTTCAAACTTTGCGCATTGATGTGAACTATATTTAACCCACGTCTAATTTTACCCAGAACACGAACCATTCGATACAAATTGTCTTTGGAATTATCGTCAATGTTATTTCCGATTGACATAATCAGTCAGTATAAAATGTAGCTTTACGGCAATGTAAGACTGATTATCATAAAAAAATTTTACTGTGGGAAAGCAATCATAATGTTTAATAAAATCTATAAAAAAAGCTTGTTTCAACTTTAATGTTTGTTATTAAAAAACTAAAATATGTTCGAAATTTATTATTATATTGATTATCAAACTGACTACAAGACTGCATCAATAGGGACATCATTTGGACGGTAAAACTGTTGTAAAGCTTCGATGTGGTCAATGCACAGTGGTTGATCAGTAGCTGTGCACTTGACATAAACAATGCCTCGAAATGTATATGCAGACTGAATAACATTTCTTTTTTTCAAGCGAACTGCCTCCTGTAGAATTTGATAATTTGAGTGTGTCAAATTCTCATTCAAATAAAATGGTGTGTTTGCATTAAATCCTAAAATATCCAACGTGAGGTTGCATTTATTATGTTTCTTATATTGATTTAATGATTTCAAAACATAATTTTTATCGTATGGCGACATTAGCTTCACAATTATAACAGCATCCGGCGAGTGTTCTTTGGCTTTGTTATTTCTGTTTTGCAAACGAAATATGGATTTCGTAGGTGGTATTGAAATATTAATTTTCCTACAAACCAATTCAAAAACTTCATTAAGGTTTTCGCCTTGTATGTAGGGTACACCATTCAAACGTAAATCACATGCAACTACAGAATTTGCCTGTTTTATCGATTGAAACTTCAACTCATTTATTTCCCGTTTTAAAACATCAATTTCGCCCGCCACTGTTTCGAGTTTATTCACCCGCTCAGTGACATCAGCTATCTCCATCCTCATTTCACCCAGTCTCTTATCGATCTCGTTTAAGAGACGGTTCTCACTCTCTTTCAACATCTCTTTTAGTACTTCTTTGATTGTATCAGTTTGTCTCTCAATGCGTTTGTCTACCATTTGTAGGAGACGTAGACCATTCAAAAAATGGTAATACGAGTTCAATATATAGAGAGTATTCGGATATATTCTTGGTCCGTATGAGAAGAAGACATGGCAACGGATGTTTTTATGGCTAAAGGCATGAAGCTTCAACCGAAATTTTCATTTGCTGTCAATAGGAGGAGAAGGCATAACAAAAGTGATTTTTACGTCCAAAGACATAGTTAGTATACAGACGGTTCCCGCTACTTTAGATAAATATAAAAATTGAATTTTGATCTTTAGAGGAATTTCTGTTTCCGATTTGTGAAAGAAGTGTTTTTTCTCCCTACATACAGACAAAACTTAATCTACATGTCGAAACTATAGATATGACTTGGATGATGAACTTTTTACTATCGTCATAGAGCCTATCATATTTGATTTGATCACTTTGATTTGCTTCCAAAAGTTTGGGAATCACTCCCAGCCTGAGGCAGCCCCTGAAAATTACTTCGAACCAACTACAAACTATCTTACATCGAACCTATAAGTCGTCCTGTAATTGAGTTGGAACTATTTCGGCTGATTTATAAGGTTAAAAGCATTTGATGGTTCATATCAGTTTATTCCTGCTTACTATAGAGTGAACTGTATTTCAAGGCTAGGCAGACTTCCACCTGACTATTCTGACTTATGAGTAGTGTTAAAGAAATTTTTGGGAATGTGTGTGTCCAGTAGAGTCCCAAGCGATTCTTCGGACAAAAAGGATCTTTCATTTAAGATCCTATAGTAAAGTTGGATTATAGCAAAATCACTTTACGGAATTACTGCCACATCATGGAAATCACAACACCATATTCTTTAAGGTATATAAATATGAGATTTTGTACATTTGGCTCTACTATTGACTGAAATATATAACTGGAACCTTTCCGAGACCAAAATATTGGATCATTTGTTATTTAATTGCAACAATACGAAATTTAATATTTTCCTGTTCCCTGTTTGTGTACATCCTTTTTAAGGACTTCATCTAAAATACTTTAATTTATTTTAAAATAATTCGTTTTCCTTTTTTTTTTTTTGGTCTACTAGCAGTACAATCAATTCCACTTGGCGTCGGTCTTCGGTCTGGGGATGTTCAGTAACATCTGCGTAAAGTTTGTTATGGAAAGTTGAACTTCTAATGCATTGCATACTTTACAATATTAGAGATATGCCGTCGAAGGCAATCGTCTGGAAAATTGTTTTCCACCTACTACTACAACATACACAAACGCTTATCATAGTTTTTCGATCACAATTTTTACCTAAGTACTAAGCCAACAAACATGTTTGTATTCACAGGCGGAAGATTCCTCCTATTCGAATAGTGCCAAAGGCGAGTGTGTATTTGAGGGAAAGGAGATTTGTTTTTAGCTAATAGGGTAGTAGTTGTAGAGAGACAGAATTGGGAATATGCTTACTTATTTTCCTTTTCATATTATGAATGAGTTATCGGAAAGTTTCTTGTATATGTGTAACTTAATACCATCTTTTTTAAGACTCACACAACGAGACCTTTAGATTGCGACATTTATAAAGTAAAATAACACAGCACAACATTTTTCAGCTCATTGATTTGAGACTGATTTGGGATTCTAATTCTTACTAACTTCAAATCGATATTTAATTATTATGGCATGTTATATGACAAAACGAATGATGCAGAACTTCTTATATTTGGGGCTACTTTCAAGTGCAGTTCTCAGAATTGAGTCCCAAAATCATGTCTTGTACTGTGTACGGACTTCCCCTACACCTTAAAAGCCCCGTTCGGATTCCACTAAAAATTTTCTTTGCGATCATTATTATGGCTTTATATTACACTAAGAAATTGTGAAGATGTTTATTTTGACAGCTGACAAAGCGTAAAGCTATGTTATCATATCCATGAAGCTTTTCCTCTTGGAGTATTTGTCACCGCACCACCAGCATCACCCTATGCGGCCAGACGGCTACAGTTATAGAACACATAAAATATTCTGTCTGTTCCACTCAAATATCAATTTCTTAAACGAATTGAATAAAAGTCGGATTGTTGATAACTCAGCGCTCTGTACCTTCGCAAGCAATGGTCCTTTTTTTTGCTCCCCCCCAACATTCGTTGCCTGTGCTGCAATACCACAGCCCTTACCATTCCACCACATTCACATTTTTCAAGTTTTGTTTGTTAAGCGAAGATTATCTTGATGGTCTAAGGGTTTGATCTCAACGTGAAAGTGGCACATAGAGCCGGTAGATTAGGTCTGACTTGGCAGGAGGATAAACGTTTGCCAGAGTACGTAACTTTGATTTTGTGTAAGTGTGTGTGAGTGTGTATAAATAAATACTTATGTATAGCTCGGCAGCTTTCATACATATAAATGAAATGAATAACCTTTGACTGTCTGTTATGTGTATGTTAGTTTATAAACTCGTACTCATATGAGATTTTACCTAGAGATATTTTTAGGGGGCGGTGCGCTGAAAAGGCACAAGAGTATCAACTATTTACTAGTATGTTGGTTTAAGGCAGTATGTAGAAATATTAATGCAAATAAACGAAATCAAATTTTATAAATCATATCAACCAGAATCAATTTAAATTTTTGCCTTTTTATTATTTATGAATATTTATTCTTCTGGTTCCGGCAGAGGAGTTAATATTTAATATATCTCAATTGTTGGAGGGAATGAAGCTTGATTGCAATACTATAAAATAATTTCTTGTACCTCTAGAGTAGTGAATTGTTTAACTTTTTATATTTAATTGAGGTTTATGGTAATGCCGATAGGTTTAATAGAGTTAGTTACTATAGTTTTTGATAGGGTGGTCGATAAGGAAAGCAAGAGGGCTGTGTTATATAATATTGATTGTAAAACTTTTAAGTGGTTTTTCTCTTTCTTTCATATTATATAAATTATAATTTAATACTAATTGGATTAAAGGATTATTTTACAAAAAAAAACATGTGTAATCATACCACAAATTCCACTCTGATAGGAAGAAAATTTTCCCTGAAATTTGTATAACACAAAATTAAATGAGATTAGAAAATCACTAGGAAGGGAATAAAAATAACATATAAAACGCTTGAAAAATCATCTAAATACATATGAAACAAGGAAATCCAAATCCATATGGAATTGGGGAAATTACAAGGAAGAGAATGAAAATTCCCTATAAAACTCTTGGGATGGAAACTCTTGAGAAATCGTCCTAATCCATACGGAATCTGTGAAATCACTTGAAAGATGATGAAAATTCTGTTTGAAACTGTTGAGAAATCGTCCGAAGCCATATGGACTCTGGGCATTCACATGGAATTTGGGAATTGGGAATTTACTTGGAAGAGGATGAAAATATCCTATGAATCTTTTGAATAATCCTCCGATTCCATATGGAATTTGGGAATCCATATCCAAATTCATATGGAATTTCGGAAGTCAATAGGAAGAATATAAAAGTTCCCTATTATACTCTTGAGAAATTGTCAAAATCCATAACCACTAGGAAGAATATGAAAGTTACCTCTGAAACTGTTGAGGAATTGTCCAAAACCATATGGACTCTGGGCATTCACATGAAATTTGGAATTTACTTGCAAGAGGATGCAAATTCCCTATGAAACACTTGAATAATCCTCCGATTCCAAATGTAATTTGGGAATCCATATCCAAATTCATATGGAATTTGGGAAGTCAATAGGAAGAATATAAAAGTTCCCTATTATACTCTTGAGAAATTGTCAAAATCCACATTGAATTGCGGTAACCACTAGGAAGAATATGAAAGTTCCCTCGGAAACTGTTGAGGAATCGTCCAAAACCATATGGACTCTGGGAATTCACATGGAATTTGGGAATTGGGAATTTACTTGCAAGAGGATGCAAATTCCCTATGAAACTCTTGAATAATCCTCCGATTCCAAATGTAATTTGGGAATCCATATCCAAATTCATATGGAATTTGGAAAGTCACTAGGAAGAATATGAAAGTTCCCTATTATACTCTTGAGAAATTGACCAAATCCATAAAGTTCCCTCTGAAACTGTTGAGGAATCGTCCAAATCCTTATGGAATTTTGGAAATTTTTTGAAGGAGGACGAAAATTTCCTATCAAACTCCTGAAGACTCGTCTAAAGCGTTATGGAATTTGGGAATTGGGAAATTACTTGAAAGAGGAAGAAAATTCCCTATGAAACTCTTGAGGAATCGTCCAAATCCTTATGGAATTTGGGAAACCACCAGAACTAATATGAAAATTGCCTACGAACTCTTGAGGAATCGTCAAAATCCGTATGAAATTTGGGAATTGAGAAATCACTAGGGAGAAGATGAAAACCCGTGAAAAATCGCCTAAATCCATATGGAATTTGGAAAATTACTTTGAAGAGGATGAAAATTCCTTTTGAACTCTTGAGCAATCGTCCAAATTCATGTAAAATCTGGGAATCCATACAGAATTCGGGAAATCACAAGGAAGAGAATGAAAAGTCCCTGTGAAACTCTTGCGAAATCGTCCTAAACCATATGGAGTTCGGGAATTCATTTAAAAATTTGAGAAATCACTAGGAAGTATATAAAAATTTCCTATAAACTTTTAAGGAATCGTCTAAATCCATACGGAATTTGGCAAATCACTTGGATGAGACTGAAAATTCATTTTTTAAGTCTTAAGGATTCGTCCAAACCCATATGGAATTAAGGAATCCATATCCTAATCTGTGTGAAACTTTGGAATTTGGGAATAACTAGGAAGAGACTGAAAATCATCTATGAAAGGAAGAATATGAAAACATCCTATGAAGAGTCATCCAAATTCATATGGAATTTGGGAATCCATACCAAATTTATGAAATGGAAGAATACGAACACTCTTGAGGAATCGTCCCAATCCATACAGAATTTGAGAAACCAGTTAAAGAGGACGAAAATTCCGTTTGAAACTGTTGAGGAACCGTCCAACGGCACATGGAATTTGGGTATTGTAAAATTACTTGGAAGAGGATGAAAATGCCCTACAAAACTCTTGATGAATCGTCGAAATACATATGGCTTTTAGGAAATCATTAGGAAGAGGATAAAAATTCCCCATAAAACTCTTGAGGAATCGTCCAAATCCATATGGAACTTGGGAATTTGGAAATCAGTAGAAAGAGGACAATAACCATAGAAGAATCGCAAATATCCAAAAGGAATTTGGGATATAATTTGGAAAAGGATAAAAATTCCCTTTGAAACTCTTAAAGCATCGTCCAAATCCATATGAAATTTGGGAATCCAATTCCATATAGAATTCGGAAAATCACTAGGAACGAAAATTTCCTATGAAACTATTGAGGAATCGTCCAAAAAAATATGGAAATTGGTCATTCATATGGAATTTGGGAAATAACTAGAAAAAATATAAAAGTTCTCTATGAAACTCTTGAGGATTCATCCAAATCCATATGGAATTAGTAAATCAGTAGAAAGAGGATGAAAATCCTAGAAAAGTCGAACATATCCAAAAGGAATTTGGGAAATAACTTGAAAGCGTGGAAAAATTCCCTATGAAACTCTTGAGGAATCATCCAAATCCATATGGAATTTGGGTATACATATAGAATTCGGGAAATCACAAGGAAGAGAATGGAAAGTCCCTGTGAAATTCTTGAGAATCGTCCAAGTCCATATGGAATTTGGGAATCCATACCAAATTTATATGGAATTTGGAAAATCACTAGAAAGTATAAGAAAATTTCCTATAAACTCTTAGCCGTCAAAATCCACATGGAATTTGGGAAACCAAACGGAATTAGGGAAATCCCTTGAAAGAGACTGAAGATTAATTTTGAAAGTCTTTAGGAATCGTTCAAATCCATATGGAATTCGGGAAACCATATCCAAACCAGTAAGAAACTTTGGAGTTGGGAAATCACTAAGAGGAGGATGAAAATTATCTACGAAACTCTTAAGAAAACGTCCAAATCCATATGGAATTCCGAAATTCACTAGAAAGAATATGAAAACTTCCTACGAACTCTTGAAGAGTCTTCAGAATCCATATGTAATTTGGGTTTTCATATCCTAATTCATATGAAATTTGGGAATTGGGAACTCTTGAGGAATCGTCCATATCTATACGAAATTTGAGAATCCATAAAGAATTGAGGTATCGTACAAATCCGTATAACATTTAGGAATCCTATCCAAATCCATATGGAATTTGGGAAATAAGAAATCACTAGGAAGAGGACAAAACTCTTAAAGAATTGTCCAAATCCATAAGAAATTTGGGAAAACACTTGGAAGAAGATAAAAATTCCCCTTGAAACTCTTGAGGAATCGTCCAAATTCATATGGAATTTAGGAATCCATATCCAAATCTATATGGAATTTGGGAAATCACTAGAAACAATATGAAAATGTCCTACAAACTCTTAAGGAGTCTTCCAAATCCATATGGAATTTGGGAAATCACTAGAAAGAATATGAAAATGTCCTACAAACTCTTAAGGAGTCTTCCAAATCCATATGGAATTTGGTAATTGTGGAATTCCCAAGAGCATGAAATCTCTTGAAGAATCATCCAAATCCATGTAAAGTTTGGGAATCCATATGTAATTTGGGAAATCACTCGGAAAAGGATGAAAATACCCTGTGAAACTCTTGGGGAATCGTCCAAATCTATACAAAATTTGGGAATCCATATCCAAATCCATATAGAATTCGGGAAATAACTATGAAAAGAATGAAAATTCCCTACGAAAGCCTTGAGAACTCAGCCAACTCCATACGGAATTCGGGAATCCATATCCGAATCTGTGTAAAAATTTTTAATAGGAAAAGTACTAGGAAGATCGTGAATATTACCTGGGAAACTCTTGAGGAATTGTCTAAAGCCATATGGAATTTGGGAATTAGGAAATCACTAGCAAGAGAAAGAAAATTCCATATACAACTCTTATTAAATCGTCCAAATCCATATGGAATTTGGAAATTGAGAAATCACTAGAAAGAGGATAAAAAGTCCCTATAATACTCTTAAGAAATCGACCAAATCCATATGGAATTTTGGAATCGATATCCAAATGGAATTAGAAAATTGTTAAATCACTAAAAAGAGGATGAAAATTGTCTACAAAACTCTTTATAAATCGTCCAAATCTATTTGGGAAATCACTAGGCAGAGGATGAAATTACTTATGAATCTGTTGAGGAACAGTCCAAATACCTATGATATTTGGGAATCCATATCCAAACAAATATGTAATTTGTGAAAACACTAGAAAGAGAACAAAACTTTCCTGTGAAACTGAATCTCTTGAGAAATCGTCCAAAACCAAGAGCCACATATGGAATTTTCGTCCCATTTCTAGTAATTTCCCAAATTCTATATGAATTTGGATATTTATTACTGAATTTGGACGATTTCTCAAGAAATCTTTTAATTCATTTATCTTGTGAACTAAGCGGACAATCGGACAAAATTTTCTTAATTTGTGATCACTAGCAAAAATGTGACGATCAGTAGGAAAATGTTGAAAACTCCCTATTAAACTACTGAGGAATCAGTAGGAAGAGAACGGAAATTCCCTTTGAAACTACATATTTAGAAAAATACAAACCCAAAGAAAGCCGATTGAAATTTCCTATGAACCTTTTAAGGAGTAGTCCATAATCATATGCAAATCTTTAAATGCACTTATCTGGAAAACTAAACGTTCACTTGCAAAAGCTTCGATTATTTTATGTTGATGTTACTCAAATTTGCAGAGACGAAGCGTTGGGAATTTTTTCAAATCTGTTGTATCCGCCCCATAAATAGTAGAATGTAATTATGAACTGAAAGCGCCAGTAAGTTAGTTTGATTGTGACATGGCTTTTTACCTACGCTCTAAGAGTAAGAAATTAAAGATATCAACCACACGTTTCGTACTTTCAAAAGATATTATACATCTGCTTTATTATTTTACAAAAACTGTTCGTCTACGAACCTACACCCATCCCAACAATAGTGTAACGGCTGCCAGTATAACAAATGTCTAAATATTCTTAATGGGTACTCCGGGTTTCACATTGCATTGCACAACAGAGATACAGTAATCTCTGTCTGCATATGCGTGAGCATACGAAGAGCAAGGGCAAGGATGAACTAGTGTCCATGTCTGTGCCATCGTCGTCGGCGGTGTCGGTGTTCGCATGTCCCTTAAGTAATTTACATATGAATGTTAAACTGTATTTGAAAATTGGTTTCCATCCTTCCGACCGCATTGCCAGAACCTGGCAAAGTTTTGCATCATTTATTATAATATATGCCCACAACTCCTGTCCTAAGTTGGGGTGGGAAGGTGGAATAAAGGACACAGACACAGTAAGACCCATGAATATTTTATTGTTAAAATTACATTTAAGTTTTGTTAACCTTTCTCGGTATTCTTTTTTTTTGTGTTTGTGGGGGATTTGTTCCGGTGTACGTGAGTGAGTATGGGCATATGTGTGTGCGTAGGTATTTGACCATGAATTCAGTCGAAATGTTATAAATAATATTATCCACAAAAATTGTTTAAAAGGTCTGCTGGTGGTGTTGAAATGTAAATGATATATTGAAAATATGTAAATTTTTTCCATTTTCCATTTGGTTTGATAACATTTAAATCGTTGATGATTTTGAAAAATGAAAAGGCATTCTGTTAATGATACCGACATGTACGGACGGAGAGATATACATAAATGTACTCACCGTTTACGGCCAAGTTGGTAATCTGGAAAAAGGAGAGGAAAGGTTATTAAGTTCGGGCATGCAATGAAGTTATCTGTAAAATACAATAATATTATTTTCCCTAAGAGTTTACATCAATGATTGAAAGATTTAATCTAACTAATGGTATAGGGAGGCGAATAGACATGACAATCGTTGCACAGGGAAAATGAATCAATCACTGAACTGTGCGAGATAGATTGGATGCGAAGATATATAGATGCGAAGTTGTTTTTGTTTTCTTACCTAAAATTTAATTTGAATATTTAGGATATTACAATGATAGAGGGTTGGCAGCATAGTGGAATAAGAAACATAGAAGCTGGAGAAGTGTAACCATTGTGGAAGCGAAGTTATTTCATATAAAATGTTGCCCGATTAAAGAAAAAGTGAGAGAAAGTGAATAGTCCATCCATGCTGTGTCCAATCGCAACTGCACTATCTTTTGCTCAATTAGACTACGACTGATAGTGTATGACCTTCGCCGCTTAATTTAATGTGGAAATCACTAGAAGGAGGATGAAACTTTCCTACGAAACTCTTGAGGAATCGTCCAAAGCCATAAGGAATTTGGGAAATTACATGGAAGAGGATGAAAATTCCCTATGAAACACTTTAGGAATCGTCCAAAGCAGTATGGAATTTCGGTATTGGTAAATTTCTTTGGAAAAGGATGGAAATTTCCTATGAAACTCTTGAGGAATCGTCCAAAGCCGTATGGAATTTCGCAATTGGGAAATTACTTCGAAAAGGATGAAAATTCGCTATGAAACTCTTGAGGAGTCGTCCAAATTCATATGGAATTTGGGAAATCATTAGAAAGAGTGCAAAAATTCCCTATGAAACTCTTGAGGAATCGTCCAAATCCATACGGAAATCGGGAATCTATATTCAAATCTGTATGAATTAAGGAAATCACTATGAAGAGGATGAAAATTCCCTCTGAAATTATTGATAAATAGTCCAATTCCGTATGGATTTTGGACATTGGGAAATTACTTGGAAGAGGATGAAAATTCCATGTGAAACTCTTTAGGAATCGTCCAAATCTATATGGATTTTACGAATCCATATCCATATACATATGGAATTTGGGAAATCACTTGAAAAACTACCTACAAAACTCTTGAGAAATCGTCGAAATCGATATCTGTATGCAATTTTGGAATTAGGAAATCACTTTAAATCCATATGAAATTTAGGAATCCATATGAAATTTGGTAATTCATATAGAATTCGGGAAACCATTAGTAAGACAATAAAAATTCCTTATGAAACTCTTGAGAAATCGTCCAAATCCATATGGAATACGGGAATCCATATCTGTATGAATTTGGAAAATCAATATGAATAGGATGGAAATTCTCTATGAAATTATTGATAAATCGTCCAATTCCGTATGGATTTTGGACGCTGGGAAATTACTTGAAAGAGGATGACAATTTCATGTCAAACTCTTTAGGAATCTACCAAATCTATATGAAATTAGGGAATCCATATCCAAATACATATGAAATTTGGGACATCACTAGGAAAACTCCCTATGAAACACTTGAGAAATCGGTCAAATCCATATCAGTATGAAATTTTTGAATTGGGTAATCACTAGGATGAGGATGAAAACTCTTGAAGTATCATTCAAATGCGTATGGAATTTGGGAATTCAAATGAAATTTGGTAATTCATAGAGAATTCGGGAAATCATTAGTAAGACAATAAAAATTCCCAATGAAGCTCTTGAGAAATCGTCAAAAGCCATATGAAATTTGGAAATTGGGAAATTACTTGGAAAGTAATGAAAATTCCCAGTGAAACTCTGAGGAATCGTCCAAATCATTAGGAAAGTATGAAAATGTGCTATGAAACTTTTGAGGAATCGTCCAAATGCATATGAAATTTCGGAATTGGAAAATCACTAGGAAGAGGATGAAAACTCTGGAAGTATCCATATAGAATTCGGGAAATCATGAGAAAGACAATGAAAATTCCCTATGAACCTCTTGAAAAATCGCGCAAAGCCATATGGAATTTGGGGATTGGGAAATTACTTGGAAGAGGATGAAAATACTCTATTAAACTCTGGAATAATCGTCCAAAGCCATATGGAATTGGGGAATTGAGAAATTACTTGTAAGATGATAAAACTACCTATGGAACTTTTCGAATCGTCCAAAGCCATATGGAATTTGGGAAATCATTAGGAAGACAATAAAAATTCCCTATGAAACTCTTGAGAAATCGTCCAAAGCCATATGGAATTTGGGAATTGGGAAATTATTTGGTAGCGGATGAAAATTCCCTATGAAACTCTTGAGGAATCGTCCAAATCCATTTTTATTTTGGGAAATTATTAGGAAGAGTACGCAAATTCCCTATGAAACTCTTGAGGAATCGTCCTAATCCGTCTGGAATTTGGGAATTAGGAAATCACTAGGAAGAGGATGAAAATTGCCTTTGAAACTCTTGAAGAATCGTCCAAAGCCATAAGAAATATGGGAAGTCATTAGGAAGAGGATGAAAATTGCATTTGAAACTCTTGAGGAATCGTCCAAAGTCATATGTAATTTGGGAATTGGGAAATCACTAGGAAGAGGATCTTGAAGAATCATTCAAATCCATTTGGAATTTGGGAATCCATATGGAATTTGGGAATCCATATGGTATTTGGTAATTCATATAGAATTCTGGAAATCGTTAGGAAAACACTGAAATTCTTGAGAAATCGTCCAAATGCTTATGAAATACGGCAACCCATATGAAAATCTGTCTGAAATGTTGGAAGTGGGAAATCACTAGGAAGAGGATGAAAACTCTTGAAGTATCATTTAAATCCGTATGGAATTTGGATATGCATGTTGAGTTTGGCAAATAAATAGGATGACAATGAAAATTCTCTATGAAACACTTGAGAAATCGTCCAAACCCATATGGAATACGCGAACCCATACCCAAATCTATTAAATTTTGGAATTGAAAAATCACTAGGAAGAGGATGGAAATTCCCTATGAAACTACTGAGAAATCGTACGAATCCATATGGAATTTGGGCATTCATATGGAATTTGGGAATTGGGAAATTACTTGAAAGAGGATACAAATTCCATAGAGAACTCTTCAGGGATCGTCCAAATCCATATGGAATTTGGGAAATCACTACGAAAAATATAAAAATTTCCTATGCAACTTTTGAGAAATTGTCCAATTCCAAACAGAATTTCGGAATTCATATCCAAATCCATACGAAATTAGGAAAATTATAAGGAACAGGATGCAAATTGCCTTTGAAACTCCTGAGGAACCGTCCAAATAAATTTAAAATTTGGGAATCCAAATACACATAGAATTTAGAAAATCACTAGGAAGAGAATGCAAATTCCCTATGAAAGTCCAAACCCATATGGAATTTGGGAATCCCAAATCCATATTACCATATTAACTAAAAAACTCTTGAAGATTCGTCCAATTCTGTATGGAATTTATCAATCGATTTAAAATTTGGAAATTTCCTTTAAAAGGGTTAATAGGACTTCGATCTGTTGAAATCAAATTTGGAGGCTAAAATCCGACCCAAAGTTAGTCCTTTTTACCTGTGTCTATTTATATAAATGTGAATGGGGTAATAGGTCAAGTAAATTGAAATTCTGTGAGACGAATAACAGAATTTCCAACTTGTACCGCACTTCTAGCGAATAAACTTAATATCGGTCGCTTAATACTTACTTAATTTTCCTTTACTTCCCATGAATGAGGTATGGGATAGCATCTCGTGTTGTTGCGAATTAGCACGCTTTGTTCACAACAAACGGCACCTACTGATCGACGAATGCGAACGTCACTGTTTGATAGCTGTTTACTACCCATGCCGATAAACTCGACACTTATACTGCGAAGTTGCTGTCGACAACAACGTGGGGGGTGGGCAATAAAAGAAAAATTTATTTTTTAGATGACCATTACCAAAAGTTGAACCGGAAATCACCCGCATGGTAGTCGCATGTTCTAACCATCATGCCACGGTGGGTCGATTAATATCTATCTTTAAACCCGAATTTGTTCATTAACATTCGGTTAGGTTCATCATAGATCGTTTAAACCGGACATTAGTCTGTTGTATCAGCTTATTAAACTTGAATTCCTCTTATTTGCTAGTTGCAGCACATATCCATACATGTATTAAAAAGACCATCTATCTGTAGATTATCTGTTACAGTAATTTTGAATACATAACAATTACAAAACAAGAACTCATCCTGCACTCACTTTTCAATGAAACCCTTTGAAATATCGCAGTACTAAAAGTCGACTTCCTCCACGCTATTACTTAACTTTGATTCGAGCAATAAGAAGAATATTCCGGACCTAGAATTGTTTCCCATATTTGCCATAAACATATTATTGCTAGCAATAACATTTTCCTTTAACGTACAATTGCATTCTCTTATCCTTCTACCACTTTACATCCAATGCAATGGCAGCTCAAAGCTGCTGTCGGAATCATCATCGCCCAATGTATCCTCAGCTGTTGCAGCTGCATCAACGAAAGGAATTTTCAGAATGCCAGCAATAATAACAGAATTTCATAAAGACATTATAATCTGCTGGCATAATCATAAACACTCGCTCAGAATATGCTGAAGGCCGGCGACCCCGCCTTGCGAAAAGTATTAACTAAATGAATAAAACAAGAAGGCGAGATTGCTCGCAACAAAATGCAATACTAACAATATTACTACAACTAAACTGCAAGCTGGAAAAATATTATTGAAATTAAATTTTATGACAAGCAAAGAGCATAGCGAACAACAAGGATACAACATAACACAACACAGAATCCCAAAAGGATACAAATAACGAGACATAAAAACTATCCCTTCGAAAAATTGCATTTCATAAGGACATTCAATTGAATTTCAATTTGTCGAAAATAAACGAACCATGTTACTGCTTCTCCTGCTGGCTCTGCTGGTTACCATGATATTTTAGTTTCCGTTCGCCATCACAAATATATTTTGCTGCAATGGCCGTAAGAGTGGCCATGGGGTACCACAAATGTATTTTGATCTCAAAAACAATTCGAGCATAACAACACTCAAACGTTCTCATAAATAACCAACATTTTTAATCATATCAACAGGAGAGGGCGGTGTTGAGATCTCCGATTGACTTGGTGGCAGCGGTTACTGCAGCTATCCATTGACAGTGTGTATGCTAACACAGTTACAGCTACCAAATGTCATATATAGATTAGACCATTTCATTTTACCAATTTTTTCGAAAAGTCATTGAGATAATATATTTTCTAATTCTACTTAAAAAAACAAAAATTTTGGTATATAAAACTTGAAAATTGATCAACGTTTAGGGGTCGCGCAAAATCGTTTAAGGTTTTTGGCTGCAAAAAGGCATGTTTCAAAAATACTGATTTTCTTATATGATTAAAAGTTTTGATACGCTTGACCGATTTTAATCAGACTATACTTGTTTTAAAGGTAATAATATTTCGCACATTTTCTGTGAAGACATCAAAACATTTTAGATAATAGTTTGAGTTTAATAACCTTTCAAACCTAAAAATTTTTAAATTTTAATTCAAAATTTACCTACTTTGGCCCATTAAAATTTTTTTTTTTTAGTTTTTGGTCTAATTTTTATATATCTTTAAATGTACAATTGACAAACACTTTCTAACGATACTTTTGATGTATGGCAGGACCATGCAAATGACATATGTTCAGCAGCAGCAATAATAATCAGTAGTGATAAAAATTAAACGAAAACTGTGTACTATGTATATTTTTAGTAAGGAAAACGATTTAGGTTATTAAAAAGAAGACGTTTTTTTTCAAACTGGATACGATAACACCTTTTGTGTTCTTTTTGTATGTTTTATTGCGTTTTTAGATGACTTGTACTAATTAGTTTTGCTGGTTATTATCCTTCGTCAAAGTGTTGTTCACAGTTTTAATAAACCCAATAGCAATCGTTGACAACGCTGATGTTTTTCACAATTTCTTTAATCCGTTTAAAATTCTCATTCTTGGGCCAATTTGACGGGTAGATAGCAAGAAAACTGCTGTCTACTCCAATTATATTGAAGAATTTCATAGTATTTTCTGAAATCATTTTTGTAACATTTCCTTCGCAATCTTGGTCACCAGGATGCTTTAATACAGATGTAATTTTAATTAAAGTTCCTTCGGTATGCGTGGGGTCGAAAAGAAAAAACCCGAACGCGATGTCACTTATATACCATAAATGCCATTAGATTTGCGGTATTTTTTAAGATTTTATCAACAAAAAGTCGTTTAATGGGGCTTGTGTTGCAAGGGGACACGTAAACCAGTTTTGAACGTAAATTTTGACCACAAAAATGTTAATCTGAATTAATCCATTTAGCTCATCACTAGCGAAATAGTAAAAATTTCAGCAACAATTAAAAATTCTATTCATTATATTATACATCAAAAGTATCGTTAGGAAGTGTTTGTCAATTGTGCATTTCAAGATATACAAAAATTAGAGCCAAAACTAAAATAAATAATTTTTTAATGGGCAAAAGTAGGTAAATTTTGAATTCAAATTTTAAAATTTTTAGGTTTGAAGGGTTCTTAAACTCAAACTACTATATGAAATGTTTTGATGTCTTCACAGAAAATGTGTGAAATATTATTACCTTTAAAACAAGTCTATTCTGAACAAAATCGGTCAAGCGTATCACAACTTTTAATCATATAAGTAAATCAGTATTTTTGAAACATGCCTTTTTGCAGCCAAAAACCTTAAACGATTTTGCGCGACCCCTAAACGTCGATCAATTTTCAAGTTTTATATACCAAAATTTTTGTTTTTTTAAGTAGAATTAGAAAATATATTATCCCAATGACTTTTCGAAAAAATTGGTAAAATGACATGGTCTAATATAGATATTGCAAGTTATATTGCCAGAAAGCAAACAAACAAACAAATTTAGTAACACTGTGTTAATCAAATAACTATAATCTAAATAGAGTCAAGCTAAGTAAGAGAGAGAGGGAGGGAGAGTAAGAGCTTGTACTTGTATGCAAATGTTTGGGTAACAATGTGTAAAATACAATTTGACACTGTGTAGTAAATACTGCAAGTGCAGTTCCTTTAAGCGAGGGTCATTTGTTACAATATGTATTATGAATGAGGGTGGTCCGCGGGGTAGAAATGGAGGTTGCAGCTTGGGAAAAAATGGGATTTGGAAGAAAGTATCAACTAGAATTGAAAGTTGGTGGATGATTGGATTTTTTTTAGCAGCCGTTACAATATGTAACGTGACGAAAGTCTTTACATATATGCCACCTACACATACAGCTCTCTCGCTAACTACACATGACCTTCATTTAGGCTCTAACTACTCGCCCTTCATTTGTCCTTGAATATCACCCACCAATCTAACCTGCATACACTGTTTCAATTATTTCAAGGGCAACAAATTACGTATGGCAACAACTTCAACCATTCGATAGGCCACCTACAACCTTAATTTTCCCACAAATATAAACAAAATCGTCACACGACTGCCTCAAACTACGGGTTCGGCAATCGCCAACCAACCAAACACATTCAGGAAACTACACCACAACGAAAAGTGTTAATCAATGTAGTGTGATGCGATGTAATTCTCATTACATCGAGAGCTCCACTTTCTTAAATGATAGAGTAAATTCGTCGAAAGCTACCACAGCGAAATATATTGATATGGTGATCTGCACCCGATCTCCCCAAAATTTATTGAAGCAAATATTCTTTTGTTTCATCGGACATGAGTATGTTGAATCGGACTCCGGTCTAATTAATCGGACTTCAGTCTGTTAAATCGGACTTTGGACTGTTGATTCAGACTTCGGTCTGTTAAATCGGACTTCAGTCTTTTGAATGGGACTTCGGTTTGTTAAATCGGACTACTGTCTAATGAATCGGACTACGGTCTAATGAATCAGACATCGATCTGTTAAATCGAACTTCGGTCTGTTGAATCGGACTTCGGTCAGTTAAATCGGACTACGTTCTAATGAATCGAACTTCGGCCGATGAATTGGACTTTGGTCTATTGAATCAGACTTCGGTCTGTTAAATCGGACTACAGTTAAATGAATCGGACGTCGGCCTGCCGAATCGAACTTCGGTCTGTTAAATCGGACTTCGGTATGTTGAACCGGATTACGGTCTGTTAAATCGGGCTTTAATATGTTGAATCGGACTACGGTCTGTTGTATCGGACTTCGGTATGTTGAATCGGACTACGGTCTAATGAATCGGACTTAGGTCTGTTGAATCGGACTTCGGTCTGTTGAATCGGACTTCGGTCTGCTTAATCGGACTTCGGTCTGTTGAACCGGACTACGGCCTGTTAAATCGGGCTTCAATATGTTGAATCGGACTACGGTCTAATGAATCAGACATCGGTCAGTTAAATCGGACTACGTTCTAATGAATCGAACTTCGGCCGATGAATTGGACTTTGGTCTATGGAATCAGACTTCGGTCTGTTAAATCGGACTACTGTCTAATGAATCGAACTTCGGTCTGTTAAATCCGACTTCGGTGTGTTGAACCGGACTACGGTCTTATAAATCGGGCTTCAATATGTTGAGTCGGACTACGGCCTGTTGTATCGGACATCGGTATGTTGAATCGGATTACGGTCTAATGAATCGGACTTAGGTCTGTTGAATCGGACTTCGGTCTGCTGAATCGGACTTCGGTCTGTTAAATCGGACTTCGGCCTGTTGACCCGAACTACGGTCTGTTAAATCGTACTTCAATATGTTGAGTCGGACTACGGTCTGTTGTATCGGACTTCGGTATGTTGAATAGGACTACGGTCTAATGAATCGGTCTTAGGTCTGTAGAATCGGACTTCGGTCTGTTGAATCGCACTACGGTTAGTTACATCGAACTACGTTCTTATGAATCGAACTTCGGCCGATGAATTGGACTTTGGTCTATTTAATCAGACTTCGGTCTGTTAAATCGGACTACAGACTAATGAATCGAACTTCGGCCTGTTGAATCGAACTTCGGTCTGTTAAATCGGACTTCGGTATGTTGAACCGGATTACGGTCTGTTAAATCGGGCTTTAATATGTTGAGTCGGACTACGGTCTGTTGTATCGGACTTCGGTATGTTGAATCGGACTACGGTCTAATTAATCGGACTTAGGTCTGTTGAATCGGACTTCGGTCTGCTAAATCGGACTTCGGTCTGTTGAACCGGTCTGTTAAATCGGGCTTCAATATGTTGAATCGGACTACGGCCTGTTGTATCGGACATCGGTATGTTGAATCGGATTACGGTCTAATGAATCGGACTTAGGTCTGTTGAATCGGACTTCGGTCTGTTGAATCGGACTTCGGTCTGCTGAATCGGACTTCGGTCTGTTAAATCGGACTTAGGTCTATTGACCCGAACTACGGTCTGTTAAATCGTACTTCAATATGTTGAGTCGGACTACGGTCTGTTGTATCGGACTTCGGTATGTTGAATAGGACTACGGTCTAATGAATCGGACTTAGGTCTGTTGAATCGGACTTCGGTCTGTTGAATCGGACTACGGTTAGTTACATCGAACTACGTTCTTATGAATCGAACTTCGGCCGATGAATTGGACTTTGGTCTATTGAATCAGACTTCGGTCTGTTAAATCGGACTACAGACTAATTAATCGAACTTCGGCCTGTTAAATCGAACTTCAGTCTATTAAATCGGACTTTGGTCTGTTAAATTGGACTCTTGGTCTGTTGAATCGGACTTCGGTATGTTGAATCGGACTACGGTCTAATGAATCGGACTTAGGTCTGTTGAATCGGACTTCGGTCTGTTGAATCGGACTACGGTTAGTTACATCGAACTACGTTCTTATGAATCGAACTTCAGCCGATGAATTGGACTTTGGTCTTTTGAATCAGACTTCGGTCTGTTAAATCGGATTACAGTCTAATTAATCGGACTTCGGCCTGTTGAATCGAACTTCAGTCTATTAAATCGGACTTTGGTCTGTTAAATTGGACTCTTGGTCTGTTGAATCGGACTTCGGTCTGTTAAATCGGACTACAGTCTAATGAATCGGACTTTGGTCTGCTGAATCGGACTTCGGTCTGTTGAATCGGACTTCGGTCTGTTAAATCGGTCTTCGATATATTGAATCAGACTTCGGTATGTTGAATAGGACTTCGGTATGTTGAATCGCACTACGGTCTGTTAAATCGAACTTCGGTCTGTTGAATCGGACTTCGGTCAGTTAAATCGGACTACGTTCTAATGAATCGAACTTCGGCCTATGAATTGGACTTTGGTCTGTTGAATCGGACTACGGTCTGTTGAATTGAACTTTAATCTGTTGTATCGGACTTCGGTCTATTATATCGGTCTTCGGTATGTTGAATCGGACTACGGTCTAATGAATCAGACTTAGGTCTGTTATATCGGACTTCGATGTTTCGAAATTGGAAGCGATACAACTACGAGTTGCAGAAGTCGGTTTACTGGAGATACAAGCAACCAACACGATCTTGAGTTGCGAATACCAAAGTGATTTACCGACGAAAGCCGAATGATCGATACAACCACGAGTTGCAAGAGTAAATTTTCTGAAGAACGCGAGTCACCAACACGATCCTGCGTTGTGGATACGTAGCCGTATTACCACCAACCTCGAATTAACAACATATTCTCCAATTGCTGAGATTAACCTAAATACCAGACAAAACCCGATTCACCAAGTCGACCACACATATTGCTGATATAAACCTGAACCACCGACAAACCCGAGTCATCAAGATGTCTCCGTATTGCTGATGTAAACCTGAATCATCAACATAACCGGAATCACCACTTCTGAAATGTTGAAAATTGCTCAACATATCTGATCAATCTGGTCAACCAATTTGATCTACATTTAGAAATTTTTCAGATATCGGTACGATATGTCGTACATAAGATATTCCATAGCTTCATAGTGTCAAACACTTAGCATCAAATTTCGGTAGACAAATTGGGGTTTGCATGAGTATTGCCTTTACTTGCGGCCAATCAACTGGGATCGCCGAATTAAATGTTGTTTATCAGTTTTGAATTATTTTTAGTAAAATTGTCATTTTCTATCTCAGTTTTCAGATACTTCATATCGCAAATTATGTACTCTCATTCCACTACAATTTTATTGGTGAATTTCTTCCAGATTCCACTACAATCAATTTCTCCCACGGTGACCGTCATGATGTTAAAAGCTACAATGCAAATTGTGTTTGTATTGAAATTTCACCCGTATTGGGTATTTGTGAGTAATTGCATTTACCTGACAACTCAAGCCACATAAACACATTTATAAACACCGCTCTTACTGCTCTGTTACAACTCACACTCATATACCTTAGCGACAAACACACACTACACATTCATTAACATCCTACGTTTCATTTAAAAATCCACAGCAATTAACAGGTAGTAAACCTAGTTGTTGTTTTCCTCTCTCTCTTTCGCCATCTTAGCTCTATGCTGATCCCTCGGTTGACCGGACCACTGGATTGGATTGAGAAGAAGATAAATGAATAAGCGATTTTGTGAACACAGCTATAGCTACAACAGCAAAAACATGCAAAGTTTTCATTTAATTTGCAAAAATGCTCGGACATTTGTTAAGTAAGTCAGTTACAGCAACGCAGCGTAGAATGAATTTGCAGCAAACCGTGTCCTTGCCGTCATGGCCAACGAATGGTTTCCAAGGAAGCTGTTGCTGTTGTTGATGTCGAACTGTCGTAGCATCTGCATGTGACGTAAATGACCGTGGATGGCGCTGCCATCCAATGTTGTTGGATGGGCATGCAAATAGAGTTAACAATATGGAGGGCGTCGTCCTATTTTGGGCTATGCCATTCGCATTTAATGCAACAATTCCATACAAATCAGTTGACAGTTGAGTGATGTCATTTAAGTGCTTTGGTCGGTATGACTCTGCCATTAAAGACCTTCGAGCAATTGACATGGAAATGCATTGGCCGAATTGGCACCGCCACCGCCGCAGTCACTGCAACAGCAACTGCTTTTGCTTCTGCTCTTTCATTTCCATTTGTTGCAATTGGCGTTGGCGTCGGTGTTAGTGTTAGTGTTAGTGTTAGTTTAACAAATGATGAAGGAAGATTTGTGAAGTCAAATTTGAACATAAGTCATTGTTGCACAATTGACGAGTGCATTGACAGATTTTAGCCGACAGTGGCTACAAGTGTTTGTGGCTAAGGCAACTATGAAGCAAGTGGTTGTGGGGTAAAAGGGGGTCGAGTCTTATAAAATATGAGTGAGGGTAATATAGAACCCCTCAGGGGGCCTTGGTGCAATCGCAGGTAGTAGATGGTAAATCCGCCTGCTTTTTTGGATAGGATCTTATGTCCTGAAAGGTAAAGTGGATGAGTTTAAGGTCAACTATTCACCACGCCATGTGCTGTAGTTTAGGGTAATTAGGGTTTTAGGGTATAATATGTTAGCAAAGCGGGGTGTTGATACAGCGTACTTGATTAAGTGTGAAATTGTAGTATTGGGCGTATTATTAAAAGAATTAGCTTTCCTAATACTACAGAAGCTGACCTTAGCGCAGGACATTCTTCTTGGGGCGATCGGGTAACATACCCCAGGGGCAGTAATATTATTACTTTCCGATAACCTTCCGGACTTCGAAATTCAACCAACTAATGGACCAACAAGAATCAATACGTTAGACGCCTCCTTTATTGATTTGTTTATGGTTTCCTCAAGGATTGACTACCACGACCCTTTGGGGGGAATTGTATGTAAATATTTTAGGGACTTTTATCTAAGAATTCGATACTAAAGCCGTAGTGATCGTTTCAGAACTCACGCAACGAGGCCGACTTATGGCCTTATGGTCATATGGCTGACATTCGCAATCGGGATCGTATTATCCAAGGAGAGATATTTATCTTTGAACAGGTTCTGTGGAAGACTTTTCAACAGGACATACGAGTTTAAAGCAAGACACTAAGAAAGGTTACAAATACAGCCAATACCTGACTTTGAAGATGTTAACGATCTGTGACGATCTCAGAAAGGCTAATCTCCTGACTATGAAAAGATGAACAACGGACATTGTAATAGGCGGCAGGTTATATAGGTAACAACTACCAGAAGAAATTCAATATTTTGTCAATTCCTTAGGCTACGGTATTCCTTAGTGCAATTGAGTACTCTTTTTCCAAAACTTAACCTTGTAATAGAGGACACCGTTACTTTTCACTTGACTTAATAAAGTTTACATAGGAAAAGTAACGACTACGTAGAAAAATTAACATAACAGATGATCCCGGGCGGAGAAATAACTTAGAGCCGGCATTCGGAAGCGGAATCGTATTATCCAAGAAGCGATATTCATCTTTAAACAGCAAGACATTAAGAAAAGTAAAGGCAGCAGCCAATATCTGACTCGATGGATTGTAATAAATTGCCAGTTTCTAACGATCTGGGAAATCTCCTGACAGAATCAATTCACAGTAATAGGACAGAAGACATTAGGGGGGATGGGGACGATATTGTTATTGAGGTATCGAACTCTGTTAAAAACAAAACCCCGACCAATTATACTGTGGAATATTTACACGGTCATGGTCTGGGGGGCGAGAAACCAGGGTGAAGGAATTAGTAAAGAAAAACTCCCTAAGTCTTTGGCATTCTCAAGCCAAACTTTTATATTTTTTGCTTATCCTGATGTTTGTTTGCTTAGCATTTCAGCTATAACTCAAGAACATACATCATTATGCAGCATAATTGTAAAGAACGCCTTTTGGGTTTTTACTACTCTCACCTAGTAGCTTCACCCTGACTTTGAATTTCTTACCCCCTAGATTGGCTGTTACAGAATATTGGAATTATATGCGTATGATTAATATAAAATCCGCATAAAATTAATATATATCATACGTTGTACATACATATGTAGCGAGTACCATATGCAAACTTCTCTATATATATAGTACTTAGGTCAGGTCAGTGCTTAGATCAGGAACTTCATTCTCACCCACCAGATTGGCGGCTGAACTGGTCCTTTAGGTCCTTTACTGGCTATGAAAACACGAGAAAGAAAAAGTAAGAAACGGAACCCCCCAAATGTTTACGACCCCCGCAAACGTAATAAGGACCATAATTTAAGGTTATGCACCTGAAACGTCCGTAATCTCTATAGAGAATTTCCCACTATTAGACAGGCGGGTGTTCTCAATAAGCCTGGCATCACCGCCATCCAGGAGATGAGATGGACAGGACAAGGATGCTCGCGACGTAAAAATACATATATACAGCTGTTATGCCAAAGCAGGAATTTGGATGTGGATTGTAGTTGGCGAGAGACTCAGATATCTTGTCTCGCGGTTCAATCTTGTTAGTGATCGAAAAGCCACAATCTGCATCAAGGCGAAATATTTCTACATCACGCTGATTTGTGATCTCCCCGAAGGGGAGATGTTCTTGCTCTATCGATCAGTAAATTCAGCCTGCATAACGACACGTCAGACATCGGGTTTAGGTTGGTTAGCTTTGCAGCAGAAAGGAACATGGTAGTGAGTGGAACCAGATTCCACAATAAAGATGTCCTCGGGGCAATTTGGATATCCCCCGATCAAAACGTGATCCGTGGTGCTAATATTGGCTCGGGTCATCACATGGTTGCAGCCACGGTGCGCACAAAATTGAGTAGAGCGAAAACGCACGTAATCAAACACAAAGAAAGCAGGTGAGGCCCGAAAATTTTAAGAGAAAGTAAAAACATAAGATAACGGTAGTGGGCTCCCATCCTGTAAGGTCAAGGATACAAATCTGATTACAAATACGCATAGTGTGCTGCATATATAAAGAGAACACTTTCAGCAACTGCTGGTTCCAGAAGGCAGCGCACGTTAAGGTATCACGCTAATTGACGACGGTGGCGTAGATTGCCCACCACCAAGCCAAGCCGAGGTAAGAAGTGCAATATCGCGGCTGAAAAACAATAAAGCAGCCGGTGCCGACAGACTTTCGGCAGAGCTCTTCATGTCCGATAGCAAGGAGCTGATAACGAGCATGCACCAGCTGCAAGCCAGATGATTGAAATCTAAGCGTAAGTGTGCTCCAACTACCGCAGGATCAGTGTTTTACCCATCGCATATAGGGTTCTATCGAGTGTGCTTTGTGAAAGACTAAAGCCAGTATTATCCAACCTGATCGGGCCTTATCAGTGTTGCTTTAGACCTAGTAAATCAACAACTGACAAGATATTCACACTTCGGCAAATCCTGGAAAAGTCCCAAGATCGACACGTACCATCTTTTTGTCGACTATAAAGCTGCCTTCGACAGCCCGATACGGCAGAAATTACTTGAAGCCATGGCTGAGTTTGGTATTCCAGCGAAGATGATACGTCTTTGCGGAATGACGCTGACTGATACGAAATCTTCAGTGAAGAATGACAAGCACCTTACGGAGCCATTCTATACCAGACGAGGCCTACAACAAGGCGACGGTCTATAGTGTGACCTCTTCAACATAGTGATGGGGATGATAATGAAAAAACTGCAATAAACACGAGTGACACGATATTAAACAAAAGCCACATGATACTCGCTTACGCTGATGACGTAGACATCATCGGTCGAAAATTGCGAGATGTGACTGCAGTCGTCTCAAGTATACAGAAGGAAACAGCAAAAATGGGTCTAATGGTGAACGAGGACAAAGCGAAGTTATTAGTTTCAACAAACAAAGACTCTACTCGTTTGGGAAACTGCGTGAACGTTGACAACTATAATTTCGACGAGGTAAATAATTGTATCTACCTAGGCTCCGCCATCAACAAAGCAAATAATGTCAGCCTAGAAATCCGGAGAAGAATCCTGCTTGCTTATATGTGCTGCTACGGACTAAGCAAGCGATTTAATGTCAGAGCTCTCTCTCGACGAACAAAACTCCAGCTATACCAGATACTGGTTCTACATGTCTTAATGTATGGCTCAGAATCATGGGTTATGACACAAGCAGATGAATCTGTTCTGGCAATAGCCGAGAGAAAAATACTCCGTAAAATATATGGGTCCATCCTCGTTAACGGGAGTATTGACGTCGTATGTATCATGAGCTGTACACTGACATTGACGTGGCCAGGCGTATTAAGGTGCAGCGGTTGCGTTGGCTAGGTCATGGAGAACGCAAAGGAGAAAATGCTCCAGCTCGATGGACGGTGCAGAAGAGGTCGACCAAAACTGCGTTGGAAAGACCTGGTTAGTGAGGACCTTGGTGTGACTAAGTGGAGAAGAAGCGCAAAAGATCGAAGCGCTTATAATATTTTTCTTCGTGTGGTATATAATCCCATAGGATTGCAAAAAAGTGCCAGCTAAGTAAGTGAAGCCTACTGTGGTGTCATGATGGCCACAACACGCGAGTATCAGGCAGGAGACCAAGGTTCAATTCATATCTCAATCATCTACATTTCTTTTATTGGCCGCCGATGGTTTTGTCGACAGCAAACTTCACAGTAGTGTCAAATCAAATCGGTATGCCTAGTAAAATCTTTTCAATCAGTTAAAGTTCGGAGTTATCGTTAAATTACACAGTACAACACTTTTCAGCTCATTGATTTGGGACTCAATTTTGAGAACTGCACGTGAAAGTAGCCCCAAAAAGAAGAAGTTGTACATCATTCGTATAGGGGAATTTGTCACGTTTTATACTCTTTTGTTTGACATAACTCGAGAACCACTAGTCCAATTTAGCTAAAGCAAATTTAAAAAAAATTAAGAATTACATTTCCTTTAATCTGTTCATATAATGTTTCCCTACATAAGCAACAGTTTCACTTTTCTATTCATCAAATGATTTTGAACTGGGGTTATTTTGAAGCAGTTACAATAAAACTGTTGCATCCGTGGCGTACGATTTACGTGGAATATTACTTATGATAATCATACGCCACCATATAATAATATAATAAAAGAGCCTAAAACGTGACAAATTCCCCTATACGATACTCACTAACTTCAAATCGATATTAAATTATTATGGCATGTAACTTGACAAAACGAATGATGCAGAATTTATTCTTTTTGGGGCTACTTTCGCGTGCAGTTCTCGGAAATGAGTTCCAAAATCATGTGTTGTACTGTGTTACCTTAGGTCGATACACAATTTAGTTCATCCAACATTATTCATATTCAGTGTCACTTTCATATCGTAAAAATACAATTCATATTAATTGAATTGGCTTCTTAATGACTACACAGCCTAATTAGGTTCCCATTAAAATTTTGCACTTGATTTACATCATTAATATTTTGTCACACTGTTAGTTTCACTTAATTTCTAGTGACGTCATATCATAAATCATTAATCACGAAATATGACTGAAGCCAATTTAATGGTAATAATTATTCATTTGTAATATTATATTTAAGTGATTAATTAATGTGAGTGCACGGTTTGCAAAGTTGAGTTTTATAATGCTACTGACAGATTAAGCAAACTTAGTCCTGCCTTTTAAATTAGTGATACAAATATCTCTTGCAATAGCAACAAGTTATTTTTTCAAATCCCCAAATTTTAATTATTTTTTTTTCCTTTTCAAATGTTTACCATCTTTCATTAGACAGCAATATAACCATATTTGCATATATCTCAGATTTTCAACAATCAACTCTATGTGATTATTTTCATATAAAACTTGGAAATCAAAAAATCTTTCCAGAGCAATAAATAGCAAATTGCTTTGGCATCAGACTTTTGCAATGTAAAGAACTTAAATGGATATGTTGGGTGTATACGTTTGTATACACTTATACACACATGTTGTACATGTGTATATTAGTGTATGTACATTATACGCCTTTCTCCACACTTATGTACGTCCTTACCAACACACATTTAACTACAATGGAACTTTATGTTTCGTTTATGTTTTGGTTATTTTCTGTTTGCTGAAAACAAATTAACCATTGGAATGTTAAATATCACATTAAAAATCAGAAAACTTTGAAATTCTTTGACCGTATTTTTAAAGCTGAATGCATTTCTATGAGTCTGTGAGTAGTTTTACGAGCGGTTAAAACAGGACAATGTACATATGTGTTTGTATGTGTGTGTGTGTGTGAGTGGGTGCTGGGTGCTATACATTTATACAATTTAATATGGACTAAACTACACTTGTGCCATTATGCATACAAAAGAATACAAAAAGTTCACACACACATGCACATAAACGCACAAAAGTTGGTGAATAAAATGAGTGAGAGTTGAACGAATATGTAGTAGTATTTTAAATGGGACCAGAAGATCACGCTCAAAAATAAATTGATGAGCATAAGGAAAGATTTGTATTATAACCTAGTATAATACATGATTTTGGGACTCAATTCTGAGAACTGCACGTGAAAGTATCCCTAAAAGAAGAAGTTCTGCATCATTCGTTTTGTCAAGTTACTTACTTACTTAGCTGGCAGTTTTTTGCAATCTCCATGGATTATATACCGCACGTAGAAAAATATTAAAAGCGCCTCGATCTTCTGCGCTTCTTCTCCAGTTAGTCACACCAAGTTCTATAAGGTTCTCAGTATCCTGGTCTTTCCAACGGAATTTTGGAGTTTTGTCGAAGACATTTCGAGCTGGAGCATTTTCGTTCATGCATACAACATAACCTAGCCAACGCAACCGTTGCACCTTAATACGTCTAACCACGTCAATGTCGGTGTACAGCTCATACAGCTCATGATTCATACCACGCCGGTACTCTCCGATAACGATGATAGGCCCGTATATTTTACGGAGTATTTTTCTCTCTAATACTGCCAGAACCAATTCATCCGCTTGTGTCATAACGCAGGATTCTGAACCATACATTAAGACATGTAGAACCAGTACCTGGTATAGCTGGATTTTCATACGTCGAAAGAGGGCTCTGTCATTGAATCGCTTGCTTAGTCCGTTATAACATTTATTAGCAAGCAGGATTCTTCTCCAGATTTCTAGGCTGACATTATTTGCTTTGTTGATGGCGGAGCCTAGGTAGACAAAATTATCTACCACCTCGAAATTATAGTTGTCAACGTTCACGCAGTTTCCCAAACGAGTAGACTCGTTGTTTGTTGAAACTAATAACTTCGCCTTGTCCTTGTTCACCGTTAGACCCATTTTCGCTGATTCCTTCTGTATACCTAAGTAGGCTGCAGTAACAAACCCGCAGTTTTCGACCGATGATGTCTACTTCATCAGAGTCCGCGAGTAGCATGTGGCTTTTGTTGAAAATAGTGCTACCCGTGGTTACTACAGCTTTCCCCATTATCATCTCCATCACTATGTTGAAGAGGTGACACGATAGGCCGTCACCTTGTTTTAGGCCTCGTCTGGTGTAGAATGGCTCCGAAAGGTTCTTGGCAATCTTCACTGAAGACTTCGTGTTAGTCAGCGTCAGTCCGCAAAGGCATATCAACTTAATTTCCCTTTGCACCCCATGAATGAGGTATGGGATGGCTTCTCGCGTTGTTGTGAATTAACACGCTTTCAATTTCTAGATTCACAACTAACGGCACCTACTTGTTTATCGACGAATGCGATCGTCACTGTTTGAGAAGCTCTTACTAGACACGTCGATAGACTCGACACTTAATACTGCGAAGTTGCTGCCAACAACATTCGAGGGGAGCCGACAATGAAATAACAATTTTTTAAGATGACTTGAGCCAGGTTTGGACCTGCGATCTCCCGCATGGTAGTCGCGTGTTCTAACCACTATGTCACGGCCGGTCCCATATCAGCTTCGCTGAAATACCAAACTAAACCATGGCTTCGAGTAATTTATGCCGTATCGGGCTATCGAAGGCAGCTTTATAGTCAACGAAGATGGTACGTATCGATCTGTTTCTGTTGGGCATTTTCCAGGATTTGCCAAAGTGTGAATATCTGGTCAGTTGTTGATATACAAGTTCTAAAGCCATACTGATAAGACCCGATCAGGTTGGATAACACTGGCTTTAGTCTTTCACATAGCACACTAGACAGGACCTTACATGCGATGGGTAAAAGGCTGATCCCGCTGTAGTTGAAGCACTCACTTAGATCACCTTTTTTCAGCTCAGGACTTAATACGCTTAGATCC
Organism: Muscina levida; assembly: GCA_964034835.1. NCBI lineage: Eukaryota > Metazoa > Arthropoda > Insecta > Diptera > Muscidae > Muscina > Muscina levida. The sequence continues at coordinate 124,141,741 of OZ035881.1, forward strand.
CAATCATGGGGCATGCACTCGTTAAGCCAAACCGTGCATAGGAGCTGGTGCACGATCGTTATCAGCTTCTCGCCACCGGACATTGAAGAGCTCTGTCGAATGTCCGTCGGCACCGGCTGCTTTATTATTTTTCAGCTGCGATATTGCTTTTCTTACCTCTGCTGTCGTCGACAATTGGCGTGATACCTTCACGTGAGCTGCTTTCTGGAACCAGCAGTTGCTGGAACGGTTCTATCCATATATGCAGCACACTCTGCGTATCTGTAATCAGATTTGCATCCATGTCCTTTTGCTTTTATTTTCTGGTAAAATTTGCTGGCCTCACCTCTATCCCCGTATCGCTCTATATCCTCGTTCTCCCGTCCCTTTATCTGACTTTTATTTCACCTAAAAAAGTTGTCTCGCATGTTTTACTGTCTGCTTGTGTCATTCCCCAACAGCACATGTCACATTTTCCATCGTACCAGTATTCGTCTGAGCGGCGTTTATCATATCCTAGCACGGTTGTTGCGGCAGCTGCCATGGAATGCGCAATATGCTGCCACTGTGTATCGGGAACGTCAGAAGTAGAGACGTTGTGTCGTAGAAATGTGGAAAGTTGGTTGGAGTAGGCAGTAGCTATCTCTGGGGTTTGCAGCTTCGCGATGTCTAGCTTTCATTGTGTTTGGTTACGTGCGTTTTTCACGCTGCTCAATCTTGTGCGCACCTTGCCTGCAACCATATGATCCGAGCCAATAGTAGCTCCACTGATCACAGGCACGTCCGTGATAACAGATGCATGACTTTCATCAATTACCACATGACCACTTTGATTTGTTTTGATCGGGGGATAGCCAAGTTGCCTTGTGGATATCTTTGTGCAGGTATCTGGTTCCATTCACTACCATGTTCCTTCCCACTGCTTAGCAAACCCACCTAAACCCGTTGTCTGACGTGTCGGTATTCAGGCTGAATTTACCGATCGATCGACCAAGAACTTCTTCCCTTCCTATTTTTGCATTAAAGTCTCCTAGAACAATTTTAATGTCGTGGCCAGGGCAGCGGTCATATGTTTTCTCTTGGCGCTCGTAAAATGCACCTTTAATCTCATCGTCTTTATCCTCCGTCGGAACATGAGCACAAATCAGCTTGATGTAGAAATATTTCGCCTTGTTGCGGATTGGGGCTATTCGATCACTAACAGGATTGAATCGCGAGACAAGATGTCTGTGTCTCTTGGCCAATACAAATCCTCATCCAAATTCGTTCTTTTCGGGATGGCAGCTGTAATAGATAGCGCAATTTTTACGTCGCGAACATCCTTGTCCAGTCCTGGATGGCAGTGATGCCAGCCTTATATTTGTTGAGGACATCCGCCAGTCGGATAGTGGCATGTTCTCTACAGGAAGTCCAGACGTTCCAGGTGCATAGCCTTAAATCATTGTCCTTATTACGTGTGCGGGGGTCGTCAACATTTGGCGGGTTCCGTTTGTTACTTTTTCTTTCTCGTGTTTTCATAGCCTGAAGGCGGGTGGCTAGCCCAACCATCAGGGTTCGTGGCTCACTATCAGACGCTATTCATGTTAAAAAAATATCACGAACAACACTGTCCAGGTGCCACCACGAAGGTGGTTGTGAGTCGGCTTGAGATGCATGATTCACTTTACATCGCCAACGACACCCTGTATCATAACACAGTACAACATTTTTCAGCTCATTACTTCAGGACTCATTTCTGAGAATTGCAGTTAAGATTAGCAGCAAAAATAAGAACGGAACAACCCTAACCGCATTTATTTTAACTGTAATACAACCAATTTATTAGCAAATTTCTTCGAGTGTATCTCTCTGGCTGCATTGATGTTGTTGGCAAAGACCATTAAAATTGTTTGAAATGTTTGCTAGTCAGTCAGTTTGCTATAAAAAGCACAAATGTGCTGCTGGTTGCCATAGGAAAAAGCGGGAGCTATTAAAAAAATACAATTGTTATAACATTCAAATACCCACTGCTGACTCGTACAGCAGCGTACAGAGAAGCAGAGAGTACGACCACTGAAAAACTTTATGTTAAACAACTGACAAAATAGCATTTAAAATAGTTTAAAGTTTAAAAATGCTCACAAAGAAATACATTGGTTCAGAACACAACACAGCTCAAAAAGATTAAGGTTGCTTCAAATATGAAGTAAGGCCAGGATCTTCTTTATAAACTAGTATTTTTTCTTTGGGTATCCTGACATCCTTACCTCTCGTTACTTTTAATTTACATTTGTAACACTTCAGTGCCGAGGAGTGCTCGTGAAATAGAAAAAGACAAAGAATCACTTTGAAATTAAGAGAAACTGCTAAACGAAAATGCCAAATGAAATTGTTATTTAAATGTATTTATTTCATTTTCCACCAGTTGTTTGGCTGTTGGCCAAATAATAACATTTTACTATAGTTTTATGCTGGCAAAGCGGCGATATTTTTCAAGTTTTCTAGTTATAGCAAATGAAAACAACGCGAAATGAAGTTAAGATGTTGTGCAAAGTTTGCAGGATGTGCATTGGAGCATTCTCGATGCAAATCAAATCGATAAATTGCTCTGTACATTTGAATGCTGAGCAACAATGAGCTCATTGGTGGTTTGCCTGATTGCCTGGGGATGTTGCATAGAAAACTAGGAATATACAAAGAAACAATTGCAAGGACTACTGTGCCGAAAATTTCAGGGCATGCGAATTTACTATAAGAAGTGTGAAATAAAGGAAAGACCAATTAAATAAATGTAAAAAATAAATATATTTCGCAAAATGCGATGACTAAACTTTGCAGAAAATTCTATCAGGAATAAGTTTTTGGGTGCCGTCGCGGGTGTAAAGTGAATCCTGCATCTTAAGCCTACTCACAACTTCCTTGGTGGTGGCACCTAGGCAACGATGTTCGTGATATTTTTTATTAAGAACAGCGGCAGATAGTGAACGATGAACCCTAATGGTTGGGCTAGCCACCCGCTTTCGGGTCCTTTACTGGCTATGAAGACACGAAAAAGATAAAGTAACAAACGGAACCCCCCAAATGTTGGCGACCCCCGAAAACGTAATAAGAACCATGATTTAAGGATATGCACCTGGAAAGTCCGGACTCTCTATAGAGAAGTTGTCACAATTCGACTGGCGGATGTCCTCAAAAACCTATAAGGCTAACGTAACCGCCATCCAGGAGATGAGATGGACAGGACAAGGATGCTCGCGACGTAAAAACTGTTACATCTACTACAGCTGCCATGCGGAAAAGCACGAATTTGGATGTGGGTTTGTAGTTGGCAAAAGAGTCTAAGACATCTTGTCACGCGGTTCAATCGTGTTAGTGATCGAATAGCCACAATCCGTCACCAGGCGATATATTTCTACATCATGCTGATTTGTTCTCATGCACCGACAGAAAATAAAGACGATGAGATTTAAGATGCATTTTAAGAAAGCCTAGAGGAAACATAAGACCGCTGCCCTGGTCACGAGATTAAAATCGTTTTGGGAGATTTTAATGCAAAGATATGAAAGGAAGATGTTGTTGGTCCATCCATCGGTATGCTTACCGACACGTCACACAACTGGTTTAGGCTGGTTAGCTTTGCAGCGCGAAGGAACATGGTAGTGAGTGTAACCAGATTCCAGCACAAAGATAACCACAAGGCAACTTGGCTATCTCCCGAACAAAACAACAAAAATCAAATTGATCATTTGGTAACTAATGGAAGGCATGCATCTAGTGTCATGGATGAGCGCGTAATCCATGGTGCTTATATTGGCTCGAATCATTACCTGGTTGCAGTCAATGTTCGCACAAGATTGAGCAGAGCGAAAAACGCACGTGACCAAACACGATTAAAGCTGGAAGTAAACCACAGAGATAGCCACTGCCTACTCCAACCAACTTTTACCACATAACGCCTCTACTTATGATGTAGCAGCATCTTGCGCATTCCATGGCAACCGCCCCAACATCCGTGCTAGGATATGAAAAACGGCACTCAGACGAATCCTGGTACAATGAAGAATGTCGCATAGCGTCTGAGGAACATGATGCTGCTTATAGGTTAACGCTACAGCCAATTGTAACACGGGATGTTAGGGAACGGTACAAGGAGACAGTAAAACAGGCGAGACAACTATTTAAGCGAAAACAACGTCAGATGAAGGAACGGTAGAACGAGGTTATAGAGCGATACAGGGATTGAGGAGAGGCCCGCAAATCTTAAAATCGTATCTCCCCTCCTGTAAGGACAAGGATGGAAATCTGGTTACAGATACGCAAAGTGTGCTGCATATATGGAGAGAACATTTCCAGCAACTGATGGTTTCAGAAGGCAGCGCATGTGAAAGTATCAAGCCAATTGTCGACAACGGCTTAGATTGCCCACCACCAAGTCAAGCCGAGGTAAGAAGAGCAATATCGCGGCTGACAAATACTAAAGCTGCCAGTGCTGACGGACTACCGGCAGAGCTCTTCAAGTCCGGTGGTGAGGAGCTGATAACGAGCATGCACCAGCCCCTACGCACGGTTTGGTTTAACGAGTGCATGCCCGATGATTGGAATCTTATCATATTATGTCCTATGCTATGGATCAGTGTTTATCCATCGCATATAAGGTCCTGCCGAGTGTGCTATGTGAAAGACTAAAGCCAGTGTTGTCCTACCTAATCGGGCCTTATCAGTGTTGCCTCAGACCTGGTAAATCAACAACTGACCAGATATTCTTACCTCGGCAAATCTTGGAAAAGTCGCAAGAGAAACAGATCGACACGTACCATCTCTTCGTCGATTATAAAGCTGCCTTCGACAGCCCGATACGACAGAAATTGCTAGATGCTATGGCTGAGTTTGGAGTCCCCGCGAAGCTTATACGACTTTACGAGCTGACACTGACTGACACGAAGTCTTTAGTGAAGATTGGCAAGGACCTTCTATACCAGACGAGGCCTAAAACAAGGCGACAACCTATCATGTGACCTCTTCAACATAGTGAAGGAGATAATAATGAGGAAAGCTTCAGTAAACACGAGTGGCACGATATTCAACAAAAGTCACATACTACTTGCGTACGCTGAGGACATGAGCTGTACGAGCTGTACACCAAAATTAAAGTGGTCAGAGGCATTAAGGTGCAGCGGTTGCGTTGGCTAGGTCATTTTGGGAAAACACGTTCTAAAAATCATAACTTTTGAACTACAGCAGATATCAATTTGAAACTTTAACTGATAACTGATTGAGACTTCAAAGATTATGTGCTGTAAAAATGGGAGTGCCACGCCTAAAAGAAAGGGTCTGGAAAAATGGTAGATTACAGACTTTTGTTTTTTGTGTTTTTGTTCTCGAAGTACAGATCGAAATTTTGCTTGAATCGCAATGAAATTTACCACATCTTCTTTTTTTGGGCCAGAGACAATCTGTACTAAAATTTCAGACTTAGATATAGTCCCCATATATTTGTTCCCCGATTTGACTAAATACTGCTCTAGAGGTCATATTTTTCGAATGACCTTTATGAAATGTGGCACATGGCATTATAATTGGCCCAGAAGTACATTTAATAACACCAGCCATATCGGGTTCGATTAATATATAGCCTCTATTCACTGGAGAGGAGGAAATTATACGCACCACTATATTTCGATGCAGATGTACTAAAAGAGTCATGCTCCCAAAGCCTAATATGAGGAATGAAAGAGAATCAAACACTACACTTTTACGTCCAACAAGAACAAAATTGTATTTAGTTAAATTTATGTTGCTTGTATTTTTTTACATTTTGGGGTGATTACGGAATTATACGCAGTGGTTTTTAATTACGAAATAAAACTTTTTAGTAAAACAAAATGCAAATTTAAAATAAAAAACACTTTGTAATAATGCGTATGACCTCTCTTATTTTGAATAAATTCCAAAATGCCTTTCGGTCATACCATTTATCAGGGTTTTTGGGGTTGAACTTTCTAGGGAGTCCCAAGCCGATTTTAGCTCTGCAACGCTATTTTTTGGCTATTGTTGGAATACATTTTATGAACAAGTATGCCCCCCACATTTTCAACAGGGTTCATGTCATGTAGTAATTAAAATCACCATGTTCTAGTGGGGCCGTTGGGTTTGGGCCCGTCTGGTTTGGGGTGGATACTCTGCAAAATAAATTTTTGGGCTGGCCTTTACAAGCTGTCGCATTATCCCGAAGAATATGAACTCCGACGAGATATACTGGAAATTAGTTTATTGCCCTTCTTGATGCGAAACCAGGAGATAAATTACATTTCTCAGCAAAAGACTGCGTCTTCTCACTCCAGTAAGAAAACAAAACATTGGGTTCGGTCAGAAAACGTTGAAGTCTTACAGGAGCCAGCGTGTTTCCATGACATGACCCCTATTGAAAATGTGGGGGGCATACTTGTTCATAAAACGTACTCCAACAACAGGCAATACAATAGCGTTGCAGAGGTAAAATCGGCAGTAATAGCGGGTTGGGACTCCTTACAAAGTTCTACCTCAAAAACCCTGATAAATAGTATAACCGAAAGGCATTTTTGAATTTATATAAAACAAGGGATGTCATACGCATTATTACAAAGTGTTTTTTATTTTAAATTTGTTTTTTGTTTTAATAAAAAAGTTTTATTTCGTAATTAAAATCCACTGCGTATAATTCCGTAATCACCCCAAAATGTAAAAAAATACAAGCAACCATAAATTTAACTAAATACAATTTTGTTGTTGTTGGATGTAAAAGTGTAGTTCTTGATTATCTTCCATTCCTTATATTCGGTTTTTGGATTATGACCCTTTAAGTACATCTGCATCGAAATATAGTGGTGCGTATAATTTCCTCCACTCCAGTGTATATATGACTCAACCGATTTACATTCAAACAGCTTTAAAAGCCGCATTTTGCTTCCGATCCTCATGAAATTTGGCACATCTTCGTATTTTGGGTAAGAGACAATCTGTGCTAAAATTGAGAGAAATCGGTTCTGATTTAGATATAGTCCCCATATATATGTTCCTCGATTTGACCAAATACCTCTATAGAAGTCATATGTAATTAAAAATATTTGTATACCGATTTGCGACATGGTTGTGTTTCTAGTCTTATACTACTACTTTTACCTACTACACTGCTATATATATCATACAAATTGTTTTTTAATGTTATGTCTACATAGTTATCATATCCAAATGCTTTAAAACCATTTCGCCAACTTTGTGTTGGTTTTAATTATGTTATGATAATAGTAAAATATATATATGTATATGTTTTTCTTATAATTTTGTTTGTGGCCATATAATTATAGATCGCGTTGTTGTTGTTGTTGCTGTATAAAAACTCATCGCTGAATAATGTTCTACATTGTGCTAATAACATATTACATTTAGCTTATTATGCGATTTATATTCAGATTGAAATTATAGATTATTCAATGTTAATTTGATTATCATTATTATTATCATATCGTTATCATTATCATTATCATCATCATCATCATCATCATCATCATCATCATCATCATCATCATTGCCATCGTCGCCATCATTGTGTTCGCTCACGCAGCCAATTGCAGTTGAAATCTGTGTCTGCAAAATGTACACAGGCAATGAAATTGAATTAAATTAAATATGATTTAATCATGTATGAATATTTTCAATTAAAATCGCATAGAATTTTTAAGTATGCTCTTTTGTAGTTATTTATTATTAAATTACTTATATGCTTGTGTGCATATTATCCTACATATTTCAATATACATATGATTTTATGTTTGTGTGTGTTTGTGTGTGCCAGTGTGGCGACGGTCTCGTTTTCTGTTTGTGTTTATTAATTACTATTGGCAACAACGATTATTATTATTATTATTATTATTGTTTATATTTATTACGAGTTCAAATAGAGTCATGAGGGAATCGACCACATAATTGCATTGTTAAAATCATGACCAATATTTATTAATTTATGGCTTTGCTAGTTAGCGGTAAAGAGGACATTCCACATGGCGGTACGACGGACCACAATTGTATTTTGAAAAATGTTTTAAATGCCATGTAAACTGAATGAGATAACTAATTGCTGGACACGCTGATATGAATGATGATGGGTGCTGCATATGCTAGGCAGAAAAAGATGCTGGTGTAGGCACTCATAGATTTTATGAAGCTAATAAGCAATATAATTTAATATTTCATTAATTTTTTTAAAGAAAATTTTGTTAATCTTAATAGGAATATGATATTGATGATATAAAAATATGATATTGAAGAAAAGCAAAATCCAGCATTGTAGCAAACACATCGCAAAAAGAAAAAGCAATAGATGTAGCCGAGCACGATGGGTTCTTAATCACTAATAACAAAGTAAAACACATGATTTTGGGACTCAATTCTGAAAACTGCACGTGAAAGTAGCCCCAGAAAGAAGAAGTTCTGCATTCTTTTTGTGTTATGTTAAGGACAAGGCAATAGTCGGAAATGCGACCACGTTAACATTAACACTACTGGTACTATATTCAATAAATGCTAAATACTGCTCGCGTATGCCGATGATGAATACATCATTAAGTCTTGGGAAGCTGCGTGAACATTAAAAACTGTAACTTTGAAATGGTTGATGATTTTGTCTACCTCTGTCTCCATAACAATATTTTATATTACCAGCGACATTCACATCAACTTTGCCAGATGACAAAGCAATAGTGTATAGCCACAAGGATTAAAATCAGGCAGCGAAAGTAAAAAAGTATATAGAAATGGAATGCTGATTGGAGTAATCTCACTCCTTACAATTGGCAATGCAGAAAATGGAATTACTGCAGCTCACGAGGTGACATTTCCAGATAGACATAGATGAAAATATGGAAGATAGGACAACCACTACGCAGAATTCGATAAAGGAAGATTAAAGCTAGATCTGAAACTTATGCGGTCAACAGTCCTGGAAAGAGAACAAATAGGCAAGCATCGGATGGCCTCGTCCGAACAAACGTGGCTACTTATGGTACCCACAAGAAGCATTATGCTGTGTGGCAAGTGCACTCAAGTCCAGATGTCGTTTTTTTGAGACTGAAATACGACTTGTCCATGCTCCTATTATGTTCTTCTTTATACGATGATGAGAAATTAGCAACACTTAACATATCTGTCAATTATTATTAATTTTATTTAAATAAAAAACTTAATCAAGTGTTGTCAAAATTCGACTACGACATATGTAACAAGAGTTGCAGGCAATCCGATAATATGTCGGAGAGCCTAATTCATCGCGACCTAGAAAAACGCTGAAATACCGAGAGTCAGAGACGATGGAAGGGAAGACAAATACTGCACGTAGAAAAATATTATAAGCGCTTCGATCTTCTGCGCTTCTTTTCCAGATGTATGATTGGTCACACTAAGTTCTCAGTAACCTGTTCTTTCCAACGCAGTTTTGGCCGCCCACTTCTATGCCGTACATCAAGTTCATTGTCCAAGATTTTTAAAGCTGGATTATTTTCGTCCATGCGTACAAGACCTAGCCAACGCAACTGCTGCACCTTAATGCGTCTGACGACGTCAATGTCAGTGTACAGCTCGTACAGCTCATGATTCATACGACGTCGATACCCTCCGTTAACGATGAAGGGCCCATATGTTTAACGCAGTAGTTTTCTCCCTAATACTGCCAGAACCAAATCATCCGCTTGACCCAGGATTCTGAACCATATATTAAGCCAGGTAGAACCAGTATCTGGTATAGCTGGAGTTATGTTCGTCGAGAGAGGGCTCTGTCCTTGAATCGCTTGCTTAGTCCGTAGTAGCATTTATTTGCAAGCAGGATTCATCTCCGGATTTCTAGGCTGACATTATTTGCTTTGTTGATGGCGGAGCTTAGGTAGATACAATTATCTAACACCTTGAAGTTATAGTTGTCAACTTTCACGCAATTTCACACACGAGTAGATTATTTGTTCGTTGCTACCAATAACTTCGTTTTGCCCTCGTTCACCATTAGACCCACATTCGCTGATTCCTTCTGTATACATCCTGCAATTTTCGACCGATGATTTCTACGTCATCAGCAAACGCGAGTAGCATGGATTTTTGTTCAATATCGTGCCACTCGTGTTTACTGCACATTTCTTCGAGTACCAGCTTCGCTGAAATACCATGGCTTCGAGTAATTTCCGCCGTATCGGTCTGTCAAAGGAAGTTTTATAGTCGACAAAAAGATGGTACATGTCGATCTGTATTTCTTGGGTCTTCTCTAGGATTTTACGTCTATCTGCTACCCTAGCTTTGTTATTTTTAAGCCGTGCAATTACCGTTCTGATCTCGTTTTGGCTCAGTGGTGGACAGTCTTCTCCGTCTTCGATGATTGGTGTGATTTCGTCAATTATGCTGCCTACGGGAACGAGCAGAGAACGAAAGTGTTCCCTTCATATTTGCAGCACACTCTGAGTGTCCGTGACCAGATTTCCGTCTTTGTCCTTACAGGTGGGGCTCCCTGGTCCAAAACCTTAGCTTTTTACCTTTTGGTAGAACTTTTGGGCTTCACCTCTATCCCTGTAGTTTTCGTCACTCTGGCTCTCTCTTTTCTTCCACAGACGCTTTTACCGCCTGAACAGGCGTTTCATCTCCCTCCTTTTCTCATTATAACGCTACGTCACCGCACGCATTATCATTGGCTGCAGTTTTGCCTTGTATGCAGCATCCATTTCCTTAGACAATTCCCGACATTCATCATCGTACCAGGACTTGTTTGAGCGTGGCTTTTCATAACCCAGTGCGGTTGTTGCGGCAGTGGCCATAGAATTCTCAATATGCTCCCACTGGGTATCGGTAACAACAGAACTAGGGGGCTTTGTTTGAAGTAATTAGAGAGTTGGTTCGAGTAGGCATTTGCTATCTCGGTGGTATGCTGCTTTGTGATGTTTAGCTTCCTTTGCGTTTGGTTACGAGAGTTTTTAGCACTATTTAATCGTGTGCGTACCATGGCTGCAACTAGGTGATGATCCGAGTCAAAATTTGCACCGCGCATCACATGCACGTCCATTACGCTTGGGACATGTCTATCAGCAATTAGCACGTGATCAAACTGGTTTCTTGTATTTTGACCAAGGCATATCGAGGTTGCCTTGTGGATAGCTTTATGTGGAAATATGGTTCCCCTCATTACAATGTTTCTTGCCGACAGCGCTCCTCCAGGCTCTCATAGAATGCATCTGTAATGTCCTCTTCTTTGTCTTCCGTCGGGGGTGTACACAGATCAGCGTAATGACGCGAATAGTGGCTATTCGGACACTTACAGAGTTAAACCGCTAGACCAGATGTCGAAATCTCTTGTCGACTATGAATGTCTTTCTGCATAGCGGAGATGTCATAAATGTATTGTCGAGGACATCCGCCAGTTGGAGAGAGGCACCATCTCTGTAAAGAGTTCGGACATTCGGACATTGCGGGGGTCGTAAACATTTGGGTTTTTTTCTTTTCTTCGTGCTTTCAAAATAATTGATTTTGTTTGAGAAGAATGGCTTCTGAGGCCACAACGCCCGATCCTAGTTTCTTGGGGCTGTCAAAGCCACTAAGAGGGCCGTTGTGTTGAGCTTCAATAAATTACACAGTACAACATTTTTCCACTCATTGATTTGGGACTCAATTCTGAGAAATGCGCGTAAAAGTAGCCCCAAAAAGAAGAAGTTCGGCATCATTTGTTTTGTCAAGTTACATACTATAGTATTGTAGCAGTTACAACAAAACTGTTGTACTCCGTGGCGTATGATTTACGTGGAATATTACTTACGATATTTATACGCCACCAAATGACAATATAATAAAAGAGCTTAAAACGTGACAAATTCCCCTATATGATACTTACTAACTTCAAATACATATTAAATTATTATGGCATGTAACTTGACAAAAAGACTTCTTCTCTTTGGGGCTACGTTTAGAATTGAGTCCCAAAATCGTATGTCACCTATTTCCTAAGACGAGATCCAAAGAATTGATTGTAGAAGTCCTTGCTAATTTTGAAGCTGGGCGGTTTTGTAGGTATATGAAATTATAGCCTAATGTATATCTTTGGAACAATTTTCCATACTTTTATTCTTTTTTATTAAAGCTTTCTTCTAACCAAATTTTAAAACAAATTTCTTACTTTATCGAATTCATATTTCCACCCACATAAACAAATTGGTTCAAACCATCCGCATTGCATATAAATCATATTTTTTTGGTTAAAAAGCGCCACTTTCGTTCCCTACTACAACAAATTATCCAAAGACAAACTTTAAACTCCTATACCAAAGTTCCAAAATTACTCAAACTCCATTGCTAGACACAAAACAACACTTATCGCAGTCATCGATGATAAAAAGTTTTGTGTTAATATCAAATGCTGCAAGCGAAATGTTCAATCAAGTGCGTTGTAGAATTTATTGTTTCTACCAACACCAACTACCACCAACAATTGCACTAACACAAAACAGCTGCAAAGTTCTTAAGACTCAGTCAAATGGAAATTTCAATATTTCAATTTTCCATTGTCTGCCAATGCGTTCAGTTGAATGCTGAGTGTCTCAGCCTAGAAAAGTCATCGTTTAAGTTTGTTAACAGACATTTGTAGAAATGCTCTAACAATCATTTTAGATCAAACGAAAACATTTGTGAAACTAAGTATCAAAAATCAAATCAAATATTTGTCCCAAGTTATCGTTGTCACTGTCGTCGTCAATGTCAATATCACCATCATCATCATCTACAGCAGCAGCAGCAGCAGCAGTACCAGCATCATCATCACCACCACCACCATCATTCATCCCAATGGAAATTGTCAACTGCACTTCGCACAAACGTCCAACAATGAAATTGAAAACTCAATCAGAAATGTTTAACGCAATGGTGTCATTGTCACAAGCATCACCAACACCACTACCACCATCAGACACATCTTGCTCAATCACTTCAATCACATCAAAGACATACTTCCTTTAGTGCATTTGTGCTACTCCTTATGCCTTCATCTTGCCCTTACTATCATAACAGCTTGCTGCCTTCACTGGCGTTAATATACAAATGTTATCAATGACATTCTGAGCTGCCGTTGCTTACGAGCAGCAGACATCAAGGCAAATATCCAAGATATTTCTTTGCTCATTTGTTAATTGCTCTTCAGTGGGAAAACATCAATTAAGAAGATTATCTTGATAAACATTATTATCAGCATCAGACATCCGCCAAGACATCAGCCTAGAAGTTTACTTATTACATCCGCAGGAGTTGCAAGGAGATGTATAACGGAACAACTTACTTGAGATGTACATATATTTAAAGTAAGTATCAATTACACAGATTCATTAATCAATTGCTCAATTATGCAATCAATTGGCATGTAAAATTACAATTGGTAGAACAACATAATGATGGCCAACGTCTGGGGGCAGGATGAACTGAAAGTAACTATGATGATATTGGAAGGAATCACGAATCTGTCTAGAGTATTTTTTTTAAAACTGCTTTTGGGGACAACAATGGGTCCAATGGGCCATACCTAGTTCTCCATAGTATTAGCATTACACAGTACAACTTTTTTCAGCTCATTGATTTGGGACTCAATTCTGAGAATTGCACGCGATATTAGCCCCAAAAGTAAGAACTTCTGCATCATTCGTTTTGTTAAGTTACATGCCATAATAATTTAATATCGATTTAAAGTTAGTAAGTATCGTATAACAGTTACAATAAAACTCTTGTACTCCGTGGCGTATGATTTACGTGGAATATTACTTATGATAATCATACGCCACCATATAACAATATAACAAAAGAGCCGAAAACGTGACAAATTTCCCTATACGATACTTACTTACTTCAAATCGATATTAAATTGTTATGGCATGTGACTTGACAAAACGAATGATGCAGAGGTTCTTACTTTTGTCGTGACTTTCACGTGAAATTCTCAAAATTGAGTCCCAACATCATATGTTGTAGTGTGTTTTATAAAATCCTTAAATTTTTGTTACAATTTAGTGAGATTTTTATTACCTCATAATTCTTTTTAGTAGACCTTCCAATAGTATTTACAAAGTTCATAATAACAAATGACTCGAGTTTTTCCGCTACCATTTACGTCCTCTGCTCTCTTGGTAAAAATTATTACTTACGCTGTGCTGACAAACCTTAAAAACTGCTCTCTTAAGTATGACATTTTTATGTTCATGTCCATGTGACATATCTAAGCGTTAAATTTATCTGCAATACAAAAACAGCAAACTGCCATAAACTGTTAGCTGTTTATAAACATGAAACTGTTGCTGCTCCGTTCTGCCTTGTTGCACATTTTATAGTAAAGTTAGTGGGAGTGTAAAGTTGTTACATTACAAGATTTTGTTTACATTGTTGGAATGACTGAACTCATGCAATAGAGGCCAAACTTTCATGAAAGTTAGAAACCTACAGATATCTTATGATTAGGGCAAGAAATCTTATGTAAATGCATATTTTTACAGGACATCCTAAAATATAAATGGTTAAATTATCTTTACAAATCGTGAAATTTTTCTTAAAATGGCATCTATTTGTTATTGCATATTTTGCATTTTTACGAAATTACGTGTTTTTGCATATTTTAGCAAAATTTACAATAAATGCATGTTTTTGTTGTATATTTTAAGCTTTTTTCATTATTAATTATTTTAAAAAGCAAAATTCCTTTAAAATTTTGTGGGACATCTCTCGGTAAAAGTTAACTTTTTTATTTGTTACACAATATGCATTTGTTACACAATAAGATTAGGGCAAGAAATCTTATGTAAATGCATATTTTTACAGGACATCCTAAAATGTAAACGGTTGTCATTTTTACGAATTGTGAAATTTCCTTTAAAATTATTATTGCATATATAGAATATTTTAGAAAAATACATGGGTTTGCACATTTATGCGCATATTTTAGCAAAATTAACAATAAATGCATGTTTTTGATGCACTTTTTTGTTATTTTCATTAACAATTATTTTAAAATCGCCTTTCTTTTGGTAAAAGTGGACTTTTAATTTGTTACACAATTTGCATCCGAATTAAAGTTCGAAGACTACATATATCTTAAGATTAGGACAAGGAATTTTATGCAAATGCATATTTTTACTGGACATCCTAAAATGTAAACGGTTAAGTTATCATTACAAATCGTGAAATTCCTTTAAAATTTCAGCCTTTGGCTATTGCATATTTTGCATATTTTACGAAAAATACGTGTTTTTGCATATTAATTCGCATATTTTACAATAAATTCAAGTTTTCGATAAACATTTTTGCTATTTCATGAAAAACTATTTTAAAATGTAAAACGCCTTTAACATGTTGTGGGACATCTTTTGCAAAAAGTTGACTTTGAATTTGTTACACAATATGCATCCGAATTAAAGTTCTAAGACTACAGATATCTTATGATTACGGCAAGGAATCTTATGCAAATACATATAATAGATAACTTTACCGTTTACATTTTACGATGCCCAATATTTAATATGTAACGGTAAAGTTATCTTTACGAATCGTGAAATTTCCTATAAGATGGCATCCATTTGTTATTGCATATTTTACAAAAAATATGTGTTTGCATATTTATGCGCATATTTAAGGAAATTTTACAATAAATGTATGTTTTTATGCATATTTTTCCTATTTTCGTAACCAACTATTAAAAAAATGTAAAACGCTGTTAACATTTTTTGGGACATCTTCTGGTAAAAGTTGACTTTTAATTTGCCTTATGACTAGGACAAGGAAGGAAAATATAAAATGTAAACGATCAACGATTATACAAATACATGTTTTTGTATATTTATGTTTTTGATGCATATTTTTGCTATTTTGATTAACAAGTACAAAGTTAAACGCTTTTAACATTTTGTGAAACATCTTTTGGTAAAAGTAGACTTTTTATTTGTTACACAATATGCATCCAAATTACCTGTTAAACCGACAATATTTGTAATTACACAACATTTTTACACTCGTTGAGGTATTCTATGAAAATAAAGTTCTTCTTCTATACTGGCAGGGCGGCAAGGGGGTTACAAAGCTGTTGAATGTGAGTTCGGCAGTGAAAGAGCTCTACGATTTCGATTCGACATCGATAGAAAACGTAAAAGTAACTTTTCGTCGTGACTTCTCTCAAATATTAACTGATTTTAATACAACGACATTTATGCGTTTTTATGTGAAGTAATAAAAAAATTAGAAGGGCATAAAAAAAATACATTCAAGTTTTATTTGTAATAAAATTTGGGGGAAAAAAAATTAATTGCATATTTTATGTGTATTTAGTGCATATTTTTAAATTTTTGAATATGTGCATATTTTCGATTTTTTAGTGCATAAAATTCCTTGCCCTACTTATGATCAAAAGAATAAATCGCATGAATCTTGAA
This sequence comes from Muscina levida, assembly GCA_964034835.1. Taxonomy (NCBI): domain Eukaryota; kingdom Metazoa; phylum Arthropoda; class Insecta; order Diptera; family Muscidae; genus Muscina; species Muscina levida. The sequence continues at coordinate 124,158,153 of OZ035881.1, forward strand.
CAAAAATTTAGAAAGATCCCAAAGGTGAATAAGGGTTTTTTCCGGTATTTCCAAAATTGCAAATCTAATGAAAATGTTATTTGATCCTTGATACTTTGCTATGTAAAAACGTTTTTAAAAGCACCTAACATTGCTTGTACTAGATTTGATATAGAACTTCAGGAGACTGCGACACAACGCACTATCTACAGCGGCTAAATATTCAGAATAAATGCGAGAAGCTGGCCTTTGGCGGCAATCGGAGTAGGGTCACGCATTGACCGGCATGAACGCCAGGGAGAACTGCATCGCGAAACAGATTATATTATTTCGACGATGCATTTTTCATCATGCTCAAAGATAGTAATCCCGGATAGAGATGACTGGACAGATACCATACCGTTAGCGAAACAGTTTTCAGTAAGGATCTCAATTGCAGCCAACACTTCCGATTGGATGTCGACTGTAGTGTTGTTTAGGATATTAACCCTTGTGAAGTCTGTGGAAATACTATCGGCAATGAATCTGCAGTTAACCGTCACAATTCCTACGTAAGTGGTCTAAGTGAATTATCGTCATGCAACATGGAAAACAAAACGAACGTGGCTGGCTTACAAGCAGAAGACCAAAATGTCTCCCTGTAAGTCATTACGACAATTAATCAATGGGCCATATATGTATGCGAGTGGGTATAATGACATAGCCTTATGACAGTGTGATTACTTGCCTTCAATTGAACTTACATATACATATGTGGTATACTTCCTTATTATTCCTCTTTACCCAGACTGTTTTCCGATAGTATTTCGAATGTTTGTATACCTCTGGCGGTTTTACAGTTAATTGTTTCTGATATGAGGTATATTTTTAGGCGGGACAGACTAAACCATTGCACTGACTGCTAAACGGTTGACGAATACCCCCAACTGTATACCAGTCAGTGCGTATTAACACTTCTATGAGAAAAAGCGGCGCAAATTGACTAGGAAGGCTTAGATTTCCCACCAGCAAGCCAACCAAAGGTAAGAAGAGCACTATCGCGGCTGAAAAATAATAAAGCAGCAGGTGTAGACGGACTTCCGGCAGAGCTCAAGTCCGGTGGAGAGGAGTTGATAATTGGAATCTAAACGTAGCCTGTGATTAAAAAAGGGGATCCAAGTATGTGCTCCAACTACCGCGGGATCAGCCTTTCATCCATCCCATATAAGGTCCTATCGAGTGTGCAATGTGAACGGCTAAAGCCAGTGTTATCCAACCTGATCGAGCCTTATCAGTATGGCTTTAGACCTAGTAAATCAACAGCAACCAGATATTCACTGCATGGCAGAATTTTCCCTTTACATCCCCTGAATGAGGTATGGGATAGCTTCTCGCATTGTTGTGAATTAACACGCTTTCTATTTTTAGATTCATAACTAACGGCACCTACTTGTTTATCGACGAATGCGAACGTCACTGTTTTAGAAGCTCTTACTAGTCATGCCGATTGACTCGACAATTATACTGCGAAGTTGCTGTCAACAACATTCGAGGTAAGCCGACAATGATAGAACATTTTTCTTTTAAGATGACTGGAGCCAGGAGCCAGTCGGCACGTACCATCTTTTCGTCGACTATAAAGCTGCCTTCGACAGCCCGATAATTACTCGAAGCCATGGCTGAGTTTCGTATTCCAGCAAAGTTGATACGCCTTTGCGAAATTACGTAGACTGACACGAAGTCTTCAGTGCAAATTGGCAAGCACCTTACGGAGACATTCTATACCAGATGAGGCCTAAAACCTCTTCAACATAGTGATGGAGATGATAATTAAGGAAAGCTGCAGTAAACACGAGTGTCACAATATTCAACAAAAGGCACATGCTAATCGCGTACGCTGATGACGTAGAGATATTATCGGTCGAAAACTGCGGGATGTGACTGCAGCCTTCTCAAGTATACAGAAGAAATCAGCAAAAATAGGTCTAATGGTGAACGAGGACAAAACGATGTTATTAATTCCAACGAACAAAGAATCTACTCGTTTGGGAAACTGAATGAACGTTGACAACCATAATTTCGAGGGGGTAGATAATTGTATCTACCTAGACTCCGTCATCAACAAAACAAATAATGTCAGCCGCGAGATCCAGAGATGAATCCTGCTTGCTAATAAATGCTACTACAGACTAAGAAAGCGATTTAATGAGAGCCCTCGCTCGACGAACAAAAATCAAGCTATACCAAGCGGATGAATCGGTTCTGACAATATTCGACAGAAAAATACTCCGTCAAATATATGGGCCCACCACCGTTAACGGAGAGTATCGGCGTCGTATGAATCATGAGGTGTAAGAGCTGTGTACTGTGCGTTGGTTATGTCTGGTTGTACTATAACGGGGGTTTTATCTTAGGCTGAGGTAGCTCAGCCGCCTCCAGGGTCTTCGCAAGGACCCTCAAAACCTCACGAAATAAAAGAGTGGATTTTCCCTGACTAGGGCAAGATATTGTATTTTTATTTACTTATTTTATAATCCACACAATTTAAATAGAACAAAACACTCCAAATCCTTAAGCTAAATAGTCTGATATCCTTAAGATGTTTAATGGCGGGTAATGATGGCTGGGGATTATACTTGGTCGGTGGCCACGTATCGTTGATGGTATCTGGTGTAAGGTGCTGCGGTGCCTGGGGTTGTTATCCTTTGTACGGAGAAAACGGTCCTTAGACGACGGCGGTTATTCGGTGACGGGAAAACAGGACGGGTTTGACGCGGCAATAATTCGGTGCGGGATACGGGTTGCGGTAATTCGTCGAGGACTCACAGGTAAACCAGGCAGGACCTGCTAGTGAGATTTGCTTAGGTCCTGTAACGGAAGGATAAGAACAAAAAAGGCCCTGTCCTTACAACTACACGTTTATACAGACTCAAGGTCCGGTTGTACAGGCTTATAGCCCGATTGTACAGGCCTATTGCCCGATTGTACAGACTCAAGGTCCGATTGTACAGGCCTATTGCCCGATTGTACAGACTCGTAGGTCCGATTGTACAGGCCTATTGCCCGATTGTACAGACTCAAGGTCCGATTGTACAGGCCTATTGCCCGATTATACAGACTCGTAGGTCCGATTGTACAGGCCTATAGCCCGATTGTACAGACTCAAGGTCCGATTGTACAGGCCTATTGCCCGATTGTACAGACTCGTAGGTCCGATTGTACAGACTCAAGGTCCGATTGTACAGGCCTATTGCCCGATTGTACAGACTCGTAGGTCCGATTGTACAGGCCTATTGCCCGATTGTACAGACTCAAGGTCCGATTGTACAGGCCTATTGCCCGATTGTACAGACTCGTAGGTCCGATTGTACAGGCCTATTGCCCGATTGTACAGACTCGTAGGTCCGATTGTACAGGCCTATTGCCCGATTGTACAGACTCAAGGTCCGATTGTACAGGCCTATTGCCCGATTGTACAGACCTAATGTCCGATTGTACAGGCCTATAGCCCGGTTGTACAGACTTATTGTCCGATTATACAGGCCTATTGCCCGATTGTACAGACCTAATGTCCGATTGTACAGGCCTATTGCCCGATTGTACAGACTTATTGTCCGATTATACAGGCCTATTGCCCGATTGTACAGACCTAATGTCCGATTGTACAGACTTATAGTCCGTTTAACAAAGATGCTTGTCTTCGTACAATCCCAAAGGATTAAGGAGATCCGATAACTTTCCTTGACTTGGCAATAAACTTCGTCGTGGAGGAGTCATCAGACAATCGTTGTGAAAAACGTCGTCTCCTTATATTATAGGTGACATAAAATAAATGAGAATTATGTCCCATGTTATGTTACGTTGATTGTCTGAACGCCACAATTTCAAAGAACGTATGTGCTGCTGACCGATGGTGCTGTTGTGTGGTGATGTTGTGTGTGTCGCGACAGCCTTTGCGTTGCTGACCAATGATGCTGCGTGTGTTGTGTGGTGGTACGCTATGTCGCGTCTTAGCGCTCGCGTCGCAACCGTCTGCAATGGTGTAGTGGCAGAGCGTCTGGCTGGCGATCGGAGGGAAGCCGGTTCAAATCCCACTGGAGTGCGCATAAATATTTTTTTTTCTTGCCCAATTGTTCTATTAAATGTTATTGTTATTATTGTTATTATTATTATTATTATAATTATTATACTAAATAGATTGTATTTAAATGAGATATATGTGATTATTATTATATTTATTATTATGTTATAATGTACGGACGAAATGATAATTTCGTCACGTTACAGTACGCATGGACGAAAATGCTTCAGCTCGAAAAATATTCGACAATGAACTCGATGGACAGCGCAGAAGAGAGCGACCAAAAATTCCGTTGGAAAGAACAGGATAACTTGTGTGAAAAAGTATCCGAAACAGAATAGACTGTAGCGCTTGGAATTATTTTCAAAGTGCGAAAAATAATGAATGATTATTTGTTGAAGATAATGTAAGTCATCAACCTGTGTCAGTCATCTACATTTATTTCATGGCCAGCCATTTCGATGTTGTCGACAGCAACTTCTAAGTAACACTTCTACGCTCTTACACTAGCACTGGATACATTGTGCAGCGGTTGCGTTGGCTAGCTCATGTTGTACGCATCAATAGAAAAAGTCTGAGACAATGAACTCGATTGACGGCGAAGAAGAGGGCGACCAAAACTTCGATGGAATGACTAGGTTACTGAGAACCTTGCAGAACTTGGTGTGACAAACTGGATAAGAATCGCAGAAGATCGAAGCCCATAAAATACTTTTCTACGTTTGGTATATAATTAAAATATGTGATTGCAAGGTAGTGCCAGCTAAGTATGCAAGTAACTTTCCATTTAAGTAAAAAATCCGGAATTTTGAAATATAAACCCCAGACTACCGAAACTTTTGCCACACCCTTTCGGCTACCTTCCATATAAGTGGCCGAATTTATCATGCACACATGTCTTTTTTGTAAGTACACTCAATCTGACTAGGTATTAAATGCGTGCTTGAAAGGCCGACCTCTTTCTGGCATAATTCATTCAAAAGAGAAATTTTTGGAAAAATAATATTTATCCCCCAACTTTCAAAAGGAAAACTGATGGACATTGAAATTTAGTTTGTTTAATTACCTTGCAATAGTAGGCAAAATCTCATAAGACCGAAACATTCTACAAACCCATTCTGATACCTCTCATAGAAATGACCGAATACACATATATGTATTATCATAAATATCCAATGTAAGTTAGTACACAGAATTCGGACAAACTTTTACAAGGGTGAGAGCATTGATCAGTCAATTCAACTGACTGAAGGTTCTGTACTGGTATTCTCTTAAGATATATTGGGTCTCACTTTCGCCCGTTTAAAGTTATATATTCCTACTTCCCTGTAGCTAAAGGTATTCAAATTATATTTTGAAAATTTAGCTGATCTGTTTACTTTGTAGCGTATTACTTATATGCGATAATGGGTCAGCTTGCCCACTCCCCTTGTGGTACCAACCCTCAAATATATCGTTCTCCTCTCTCACCCTATTGCAAAAACGTAAATAAAACGAAAGATATACTTATGACTGTAATACACACACACACACAACTGGGCGACCATAAGTACATGAATACATGAGAGAGAGAATCGTAGAAGATTGAATGAGAAAATAAGCAAGTTTTATTGTCATTGCCACAGTTATAAAACGTCCAAACATATGGTGGCCCATTTGCAGTTGCAACTGCTTTGTGGCAAACCCTTCAGAACCCTCAGAGCCACCAGAGCACTTGGAGATGGTAATAAAATGAAAGGAACAAAAAAAACTCATAACTCATGTAGCAGTTTTAACATCAAAGTGAAGAATAAACAATGTTGCATGATGTTGCAATAGAGATTTGTTCAGAGCAGATAAAATGCAGAGTTAAGAGAAGTAAAGGAGAGAAAAAAATTTTAAATATCCTTAAATGGTCGTAAGACAACAATGAATGAGTGCACTATAGTTGTGGATTTTTCTGATTTACTATATGCTGATATGTTACGGTGCACGAGACTAAGTAGGTTAAGAGATACATTAAACATAGAATGAATGTGAAGCTGTGACTGTATAGCAGATATGTCAATATGTGTGGAATATAACATGGTACACTGTAGCACTTCTCTGCAACACATTCCTGTAATACTTTTACTACATATAAATCGACACCAACTTTAAACTGCAATAACAGTTTATGATATTTTGACTACCACATTTTCCAAAATATTTTTTCATAACGCCATTCACTGTATCCACCTTACTATCTCCGTCCACCATAAGATGCCATTGTTGGGGGGGGAGGGGGTCTGAATATTTTGTCAAGCAAATTATAGCCCTTTTAAAAATTTTTGTTTGTTAAGTGCAGTTGTTGTCACACAACATGACATTAACGAAAAACTATTTTAACAACTCTTTTCCGCCTTCACGTCACGAACTCAACAGCGCTAAAGTCCCATTTTTATCATAATATTTAATACTAAACAAAAAATACAAAATTCCATAACTTCAGATGAAATTTTCATACAACAAAACCTCCAAACTAATTTCAAGTGAAAAGTGTAAGGAAAATAACGCAAGTGGCTGCAAAAAGTACTAAAAAACGTACAAAGATTGTACCCAAACAAAATTGCTGTGTAATAAAAACGAACAACTTAAGCATAAATTTGTAACAACATCAGCAGCAGCAGCAATAACAACAGCAACAATAGCAACAGCAGCAACATGCTGAAAACTTTTCAGACAACAAAATTATGTTTTTGGCGTAAAGAAAAAGTACTTAAATAAACATAAACTTAATATTGGCGCATACTTATGAGAACAAGCAGGCAACAAAAACAAAAAAAAAAAAAACAAGTAAGAAAACAAAACTTTTTTTCTTGGCATCACGAACGACACAGCAGCAGTAGCCAACTCTGCGTGAAAACAGCTCCGCCAACTCAATCACGCTTGCCTCCGCCCCCTAAGGAGCGCCGCTTGGTGGACTTGCGAGACTTGAGTGGCAACAAGCGCCATAAAGAAAAACTGTTGAAGCTGAATGCAAAAGATTCTATTACGTTACAAAATCTCAAATAAACTTGCTAAAACTACTTTACATAATATGCGATAGTCCACGACATGAAAACTAACAATTTCAATGAGAAGGAATCTTTATGTATCGACGAGATGAATAGGCGAACTAAAGGGAGGTAACACCAATGGGGTGGGGAATAACATTTACTCACGTGCCTGTTGTGTACGTTTTTAGAGCCATGATGAAAGAATCATTATGGGGTCAAATAAATTCTTAAGGAAGGGAAGAGCAAGATCAGAAACAAAACTGTGAACAGAATGATAGAGTTCTCTAGAAAACGTTGGAAAGAGAAATAGCCCTTACTTTATGGCTATTGGTGGCAAAGGTGTTCCAGGAGAGCAGAGTGGGAGTTGTATCTTTAGACGACTCATACCAACAATGACAAATCTTTTACCTAAATTAATTGCATCACAATGTAACATTTGTAACAAATTCATTAAATTTATAAAATTCATAAAATTCATAAAATTCATAAAATTCATAAAATTCATAAAATTTATAAAATTTATAAAATTCATAAAATTTATAGAATTCATAAAATTTATAAAATTTCTAAAAATCATAAAATTTCTAAAATTCATAAAATTTATAAAATTTATAAAATTCAAAAAATTTATAAAAATTTATAAAAAAAACATAAAATTCATAAAATTCATAAAATTCATAAAATTCATAACATTCATAAAATTCATTAAATTCATAAAATTCATATAATTAATAAAATTCATAAAATTCACAAAAAAACATAAAATTCATAAAATTCATAAAATTCATAAAATTCATAAAATTCATAAAATTCATAAAATTCATAAAATTCATAAAATTCATAAAATTCATAAAATTCATAAAATTCATAAAATTCATAAAATTCATAAAACTCATAAAATTCATAAAATTTATAAAATTCATAAAATTCCCAAAATTTATAATATTCATAAAATGTATAAAAACTTAAAATTAATTAATTTCATAAAATTTATAAAATTCATAAAATTCGCAAAATTCATAAAATGCATAAAATTCATAAAATTCATAAAATTCAAAAAAAATCATAAAATTTATAACATTCAGAAAATACCAAAAATTTATAAAATTAATAAAATTCATAAAATTTATAAGTTTCATAAAATTCATAAAATACATAAAATTCATACATTTAAAAAAAATTCATAAAATTCATAAAACTCATAAAATCCATAAAATTCATAAAATTCATAAAATTCATAAAATTCATAGAATTCATAAAATTCATAAAATTCATCAAATTCATAAAATTCATAAAATTCATAAAATGCATAAAATTCATACATTTAAAAAAATTAATAAAATTCATTAAAATCATAAAATTCATAAATATTCAGTAACATCATAAAATTCATAAAATTTATAAAATACATTAAATTCATAAAATTCATATAACTCGTAAAATTCATAAAATTCGTAAAATTCATAAAATTCATAAAATTCATAAAATTCATTAAATTCATAAAATTCATAAAATTCATAAAATTCATAAAATTTATAAAATTCATAAAATTCATATAATTCATAAAATTTATAAAATGCATGAAATTCATAAAATTCAAAAATTCATAAAATGCATAAAATTCATAAAATTCATAAAATTCATAAAATTCATAAAATTCATAAAATTCATAAAATTCATAAAATTTATAAAATTCATGAAATTCATAAAATTCATAAAATGCATAAAATTCATAAAATTCATAAAATTCATAAAATTCATTAAATTCATTAAATTCATTAAATTCATAAAATTCAAAAAATTCAAAAAATTCAAAAAATTCAAAAAATTCATAAAATGCATAAAATTTATAGAATTCATAAAATTTATAAAATTCATAAAATTCATAAAATTCATAAAATTCATAAAATTCATAAAATTCATAAAATTCATAAAATTCATAAAATTCATAAAATTCATAAAATTCATAAAATTCATAAAATTCATAAAATTCATAAAATTCATAAAATTCATAAAATTCATAAAATTCATAAAATTCATAAAATACATAAAATTCATAAAATTCATAAAATTCATAAAATTCATAAAATTCGTAAAATTATAAAATTCGTAAAATTCATAAAATTCATAAAATTCATAAAATTCATAAAATTCATAAAATTCATAAAATTCATAAAATTCATAAAATTCATAAAATTCGTAAAATTCATAAAATTCATAGAATTCATAAACTTCATAAAATTCATAGAATTCATAAAATTCTTAAAGTTATAAAATTCATAAAATTTATAAAATTCATAAAATTCTTAAAATTCATAAAATTCAAAAAATTCATAAAATTCAAAATTTTTATAAAATTCATATATTTTATAAAATTCATAAAATTTATAATATTCAGAAAATACAAAAAAATCATAAAATTAGGAATAAATTATGAATGTTGATAAAATTAAAAAAAAATTACAAAATACATAAATTTCATTAAATTTGTAAAATTCATAAAATTCATAAAATTCGTAAGAATCATAAAAATCATTATATTATTAAATTCATAAAATTTATAAAATTTATAAAATTTATAAAATTCAGAAAATACAAAAAAATCATAAAATTAGGAATAAATTATGAATGTTGATAAAATTAAAAAAAAATTACAAAATACATAAATTTCATTAAATTTGTAAAATTCATAAAATACATAAAATTCATAAAATTCGTAAGAATCATAAAAATCATTATATTATTAAATTCATAAAATTCATAAAATTTATAAAATTTATAAAATTTTTAAAATTTATAAAATTTATAAAATTTATAAAATTTATAAAATTTATAGAATTTAAAAAATTTATAAAATTTATAAAATTCATAAAATTTATAAAATTCACAAAATTCATAAAATTCCACCTCATTAAATTAAAATTCATCAAACTAATCATTATCATAAAATTCATAAACTGCATAAAATTCTTGAAATTCATATATTTCGAAAATTTAAAAACTATCATAAAATTCATAAAAATACCTTTTGGTACACTTAAAGTACTTTTTAGTACAATAAAAGTACTTCTTAGTGTAATAAAAGTACTTTGTGGTATAACGAAAGTACGTGCTGATTGGTATAATCAAAGTAACTACTTTTTGGGTACAATATCGGTAATATAAGGTTCAATAAAAGTACATTGTGGGTACAATAAAAGTACTCGTTGGTACAATAAAACGACTTTTAGGTACAATAATAGTACTTTCATAAATAATAAGAGTACTTAATGGTACACTCAAATTACTTGTTGGTGTACGAAAAATACTTTTTGGCACACTAAAAGTAATTTTTAGTACTCTAAAGTAAATGTTAGTACACTAAAAGTACTTTTAAGTACACTAAAAGTACTTTTTAGTAAACTAAAAGTTCTTTTTGGGGGATGGGGAGTTTTCTAATTTGAGTCTTTCTGATTTTTATTCATTTGGGTATGACCAGAAGCTCTCTTTGGAGGTTGCCAAGCAGCTCACAACGTCCGAGTGATCACGTCTTCCCCGGGAAATGCCACTGAATATCCGTTCAGTGGTATCAAATGTGAAAAGATGAAATGTAGAGTAACCTAAACGGCATGCTACGATGTGACTTAGGAAGTAGGTAACAGAAGTTACTGAAGCTCAACATAGGCTATCTTAGTGGCTTTGGCAGCCCCAATAAACTAGGATCGGGCACGGTGGCCTAATAAACCGCCCTCCTTAAACAAAACTATTTTTGTGAAAACACAAAGAAAATAAAAAAGAAACATGGTTGTAAGTGGAACCAGAACCACACTGCCTCAACGAATGTACTGGGTTATGAAAAACCACGCCAGACAAGCCCTGATAAGATAATGAATGTCGCGAAATGTCTGGGGAAATGGATGCTGCATACAAGGCAAAACTGCAGCCAATGGCGACGCGTGCGGTGACGGAGCGTTATAATGAGAAAAGGTAAGAAAGACGAAACGCCTGTTCAGACGGGAAAAGCGTATGTGGAAGAAAAGAGAGAGCCAGGATATCGAAAACTACAGAGATAGAGGCGAGGCCCGAATGTTCAACCACAGGGTTAAAAGCAAAGGTTTTGGAACAGGGATCCCCACCTGTAAGGACAGAGACGATAATCTCGTCACGGACACTCTGAGCGTGCTGCAAATATGGATGTAATACTTTCAATCTCTACTTGTTGCCGAAGGCAGCATTAGTGACGAAATCACACCAATCATCGACGATGGAGTAGACAGTTAACCACCGAGCCAAAACGAGACCAGCATGGCAATTGCACGGCTTTAAAATAATAAAGTAGCGGGAGCCGATGAACTGCCACCAGAACTTTTTTAGCCGGCGGCGATGAGCTGGTAACATGAATGCACCAGCTTATAAACATGATTAAGCTCAAGGAGTGCATTATCGATGATTGGAATCTGAGTGTCCTATGTCCCGTGCTTAAGAAAGGCGATCCAAGTGTGTGTAATAATAATAAATAATTTTATTATTAAAAATACTAAATTTATTAAAATTACTAAAAATATTACAAATATAACAAAAACTAAAAAAATATTAAAAATATTAAAAATATTAAAAATTTTAAAAATATTCAAAATATGAAATAAAATTGTAATAATTACAATAGTAAAAATATTTTAAATATTGAAAATAATACTAAAAAGATTAAAAATATTAGAAAAAAATTCTGTTTTTTTTTTTTGTATCTGCTAAGCTCAAGATTATGTATTTAGAAGATTATGTACTTCTGAATACTTTGCACTCCAATATAATATTGCTGTTCAGTCGCTTGGTTTAGGCGTTCAATAAGAAATAAAAAACGTATTTTCAGCTGATTCTCCAATTCAATAACAGCTAAAATCTGCAATTTATTTGTTCAATTAATTAATTTTTTACAGTATTCAGAAATACATACACTTGTGCTTTTTATATATTTTTCTCTTTTACCAACAGTTGAACAGATTTTTGTAATATTAAATAAACAATGGATCAAATTAGATTAATTTTAGCTAATCCCCGAACTTATCTTTTTTAAAACGGAAGAGAAAAGGACGACGCAAATGTCATCAGCTATTTTTTACGATATACTTTTACAACGTTGTATTCGAGTGCATCTAAGTGGAGTTGTATTTATTTTGCTATACGCGTTAACAGGTTGCATTGCAGTGTATGCTATACGCCGTAACATAGCCCTCCCCGTAAACTTCGTAGAATATGTAGGAGTTTACAATTTTACATCAAGCTTGGCAAGTTTCACCACAGGGCGTGTTGACAGGCCATGATGCGTCTTCACAACAGCACTTCGTACAGCGTCATCCTTCCCACGGTGAACATCAACAACGACACCTTTCAACCACTCGTTTCGTTTTGCATTATCGTCGACAATTATAACAATATCGCCAACGCTTATTTGTTGGACCGAATTATCGTACCACTTCGTACGTCTGGTCAAGCATGGCAAATACTCCCGAACCCAACGCTTCCAAAACTCATTTGCTATCATATTTGATAGACGAAAATTTTTACTCAACATCACGCCACTACTCTGTGGATTTGCACGCTCTCTTATTCCACTTGAGGATCCAATCAAAAAATGATTAGGTGTGAGTGCCTCGTCATATGGCGATTCCAATGGAACGTACGTAAGAGGCCGTGAATTCAAGATACTCTCCACGTCGGCTAATGCGGCTCTTAGATGTTCTTCGCGTAGACTTCTGCTAGGCAATATTTCCATTAAAATGGATTTGACAGATCGAACCATCCTCTCCCACGCTCCTCCCATATGAGGGGAAGCTGGCGGTATAAATTCCCATTCAATGGTTGGGAACTTTCGTTCGACTTCGCTGGATGAAATTTTTTCCACTTCTTCTGTCAGCACACGGTTGGCGCCTCTGAAATTAGTAGCATTATCAGACAAAATTTTACGAGGTGTGCCACGGCGGCAAATAAATTGCTTAAGAATCATTAAAAAAGAGTCAGTAGATAATGAGGGCGCAATTTCCAGGTGTATTGCTCTCACCGTCATGCACGTGAACACGACACCCCACCGTTTTTCTTTACGGCGACCAACAACAACATCAATTGGGCCGAAGTAATCGATGCCCGTGTAGTAGAACGGTCTGGTGAAACTAGCGAGTCTTTCGACTGGCAACCCAGCCATTTCTGGAGCCTTTGGAGTTGCTCGTTGTATTTTGCAGTGATGACACGATTTTGCAACGGCACGAACTGAAGCTCGCAAACCAATTATCCAGAAAATCTGTCGAATTTCGTTGACAATTATCTCATTATGGTGGTGGTGATATTTTCGGTGATAAAAATCAATAATCAAGTTTGTTATTGGATGCTTTTGAGGTAGAATGATAGGCCTTTTTACACTGATAGGTACGCCGCCAACAGCGTCAATTCTACCTCTGATTCTCAACAGTCCAAATTGGTCCAGATATGGTGTTAATTTATATAAAGAGCTTTTCTTACACAAAAAATTGTTATTTCTAAGTTGCTCAACCTCTTTGTAATAGGTTTCTTCTTGGCAAATTTTGAATAGAAGAAATTCTGCTGCATCCAGATCCACATTTTCAATAAAAGGTTTTAATTCTGCACATGATTTTTCCGGACTAATTAATTTTCGTAAAAATTTTAGTATGACCATCTGACACCTGCGAAGTTTTTCCCAATGGCTAAAGCGTACCGGATCAGCTACAATTGAAAATACTATGGACCTCGATTTCTTCAACGATATGTGATGCAAGGCTTCTTTCGTTGTATGGTGGTCGCTAAACTCTGAGATTGGCCAGGTACTCTCGTCGCAACTCAAAAACGATGGCGCATTAAACCAGCGACTGTCATTATTCAAATCAGGAACACCCTTCCATTTGGTTGCGTCGTCTGCAACATTTTGCGATGATGAAACCCATCTCCACTCTGAAACATCTGAGTCCTCTAAAATCTCTCCGATGCGGACTGCTACAAATTGTTGGAATTTTCTGGCATCAGATCTGATCCAGTACAGAACGTCTTTTGAGTCTGTCCAGAATATACGGCGGTTGATTTTGAACGATGTCTCCTTGCAACAAAATTTGCTAAGTCGTAGGCCAAGTATAGCAGCCATTAGTTCCATTTTTTGAACGGATATTGGCTTCAACGGTGCTACTCTAGTTTTAGAAGCAATAAGCGAGCAATTTGTTTTGTTGTCGTATTCGGCTCGAAAATATGCAATCGCAGAATAAGCATCTATACTGGCATCGGTAAAAACGTGCAGTTGTATGTTGGTCGATTTGCTTGCCAGCGGGTAGCACCTGGGGACACGAATTTCCGGCACTTTCTTCAAAACTCTTATCCATTGCCACCATCTTTCGCTCTCTGTTACATGGATTGGTTCGTCCCAACCCACTCTTGATCTCCATATCTCTTGTAATAGTATTTTGGCATATACAACAAAATGTCCCAATAGTCCCAGCGGGTCAAAAATAGTCATTACAACTCGGAGAACGCTTCGCTTGGTCGGACGCACATTTTCGTCAAAAACATCATTACTGAATTTTTCAAAAAAAGTTAATTCATCATTTGAGGGCAGCCACCACATACCTAAAACCTTTTCAAATTTGCCCTCGGGATCCTCAAAAAGCTTTTCAGAGTAATTTTTGTTCTCGTCCAAGTTATTTAAAACCTTTGGCGAATTAGAAAGCCAGTTACGCATCTCAAACCCACCATCTTGATGTATTGAACGAACGACCCTAGCCAAATCCACCATCTCATCATCTGTGTCCACACTTTGTAGCCAGTCATCTACGAATGTGTTGTTCAAAATAGCTTTTACTGCTATAGGATGTTTTTCTATAAACCGTTCTGCGTTTTTGTTTTTGACGTAATTTGCCAAAGATGGAGAGCACGATGCTCCAAACGTCATTACGGTCATCACATAAACGTCGATCGCTTTGGACGAATCCCCTTCGCGCCATAAAAATTGTTGGAAACACTGGTCCTCTTTTCTTACACGGACCTGGTGGAACATTTCACGAATATCACCGCAAATGGCAACTGGCTTTTCACGAAATCGGATTAGAATTCCTACTAACGACTTTAGTAAATCCGGACCCTTTAATAATAGAGAATTTAATGAGATATTTTCCACAGCAGCGGCTGCATCCCAAACTATACGGGTTTTATTTTTGTTTTTATTTATCACTGTGAATATGGGAATGTACCATGATTGGCTGTCATTGCGAATCTCACTTGGCTTTAGTTTTCGAATGTAACCATTTCTTTCATATTCGCGAATTTTTTCGGTTAGAAACGTTTTTAACTTTTCGTCGCGCTGCATTTTTACTTCCAAGCAAAACAGCCGGCGCCTCGCCATAGCAAGTGAATTAGGCAAGCATATCTGATCATGTTTCCATAAGAGGCCAGTCTCCCAGCGTTTTTCGTTTTTTAGATATTTGGTGGTGTTTTCCATAATTGCTTTAGCCCGTTCGTCATCCTTTGATCGCAATGGATTTTGATTCACTTTAACTCCTACGGCGTCCAAAGAAAAATAGTTTTTTAACATTTCGTCCAATCCAATATAATTGGTGTTACATGAGCAAATATGCATAATTCGGTGTTTGCTACCATTACCTGCCTGGCGACGTCCGTACACCCCCCATCCAATTCGGCACCTTGTAGCAATTAGCTCATCTTCTGCATTCTCTCTTATTTCAAGGGGAGCACACAATTTTGCATTATCAAGCCCAATAAGAATTCTTGCTTTTGCTGCATTATATGGCACTATTGGCAGATTTTTTAAATGTTCACATTTATCAATTTCCGATTTCGTTAATGTTTGCTCTGGTAAATCAAGCTTTCTTATTGTATGCACGTTATTAAGTAACATTTTAGAATTGTTTTTACGCTCCGAGATGTACAAAGAAACTGTTTTTGACTGTTCTTCTTTTTGTGTTATTTCGCCAGTCCATTGTAAACATAACTCATCAGCTGGTCCGTCTAATCCTAACTCTTCTGCTAATTCGCTCTCAATTAAAGAGCACGATGCACCTTCATCAATTAATGCGTAAGTGTTCAGAGAATATCCATTACCAAACAGAGTCACAGGTACATATTTAAAGAGAACCTTTTCTTTTGCATGAAAGAGAATAGCTTCGCTCGTATTGTTGTTTTGTGGTTGATGTTGGACATCATTCCGTTTATGCAGTAGAGAGTTATGCGGCATTTTGCAATCGTCAACTCCGCATTGACGTTTCAAATTGCATCTTTTAATATGATGTTTTCTGAAACAGCGTAAGCATAGATTATTTGAGCGTATAAAATTCCACCTCTCATTTATGCTCAATTCTGCAAACTCGGGACACTCGTATAGGCGATGATTATTACTGCATTTGAAACACGCAATCGTTTGAGTCTTTGATTTGTTGTCATCTACCACGTCATGTACAAAAACTCGCTCATTTTTGACATTTTTTGTTTCTCCCGCATATGGCGAAAATGTGGTAACTTGGGATGCACAAGTTGCTAAATTAAATAACCAACTATCAAAACAGACAATGTCTACTCTGCGTAGCGTGATCCGATATTTGCCCCAGTCTAGCTTCAAATCAGCTGGTAGTTTTTCTACTAATTCATTGAGAAGCATAGGATCATTTAAATAATCCGAGAGACCCATGGCCTGCATTGTTGTTCGGTAATTTTGTACAGCAAGAGCAAAATTTATCAACATGTCAAGTCTTTCTTTCGGGCAGCTATATGCGACGTGGATAATGTTATGTCAGCTATAGAATTTGTTAAATTTGGGCAGTGGGATGTAGGTGGTATTTGATTATTGTATGAAAACATTTGGCTATTGATGTGTGGTGGGAAATTTAAACTATTTATGTATGGATTAAAATGAGTGTTGAAATTAGACTGCGACTGATTAAAATTATTGTAATGTGGAAGAGGATTTGTTTGGCAGTAACTGGGAGCTGCGTGCGGTAAGAAAGAACTTATTCCGTTAACAGAGTTAGAACTGTAGAAAATATTGTTCGCTGTTAAACCTGTAACATTTGCATTATCTATGTTGTTCGCACTGGTAATAACGTTATTACCAATGTTTGGGGCTGTGGACTGCTGAAAATTTACGGAGGAAGATGGTTGAGCAATTCTGTCATTTGAGAATATGTCCGTAGTATTCAAGTTATTAATGTTATTATTTGGTTGTTGGTCTAACATAGCTTAACTAGATGCTACTGGGAGGAAGGAATTGTGTATCGAGGAGAAAAGAGAACGCTGCTGTGAGGTGTTGTTGTTGGCCGTGCCGGTGATTGCAAGGGAAGACATTCGTGATGTGACCAGATTTGCATTTGAACTCGTTGAGATTACAGGCGTAGAAACTGCAGATGTAGCACTAGGGAGCACGGTCTGCCACGTCACATGTTGTTCCTTACTAGTAGATTTGGTTTTAAGTTTGGCCGTCGGTCGAGAGCGCTTAGCGAGTGGTTCCTTACGTAGAAGACCCGAGCGTGTGGTTGATGGAGCAATTTTGAATGTGGGGTTACTATCCTTTGACGGCGATTTAGGAGTTGAAGCTGCAACTTTTACCTCTTCTGCGACAGTATTTAATTGTCCATAAATGACATCGGTTGCAATATTTGCAGCGGTTGCTGCGCGATCTCCTGGGGGCGATTCTAAAACCACGGCGGATGATGCGGCGGTTGCTGCGATGCTTGCGGGAGTGTCAGTTGAAGTGTTGGGTTGCGCTGAAACACCAGTTGGACTTTCGTCTCCAGATGGAGTTGACATGGTGAGCTTAGTTTGAGGTTATGTAAGTCGGTCGTGCTAAACAGCGCTTCAGAATCAGCACTTGCACTTTCACAAGGTCCAGCAAAAAAAAAGTATTTTAGAAATGTTCAGTCGCTTGGTTTAGGCGTTCAATAAGAAATAAAAAACGTATTTTCAGCTGATTCTCCAATTCAATAACAGCTAAAATCTGCAATTTATTTGTTCAATTAATTAATTTTTTACAGTATTCAGAAATACATACACTTGTGCTTTTTATATATTTTTCTCTTTTACCAACAGTTGAACAGATTTTTGTAATATTAAATAAACAATGGATCAAATTAGATTAATTTTAGCTAATCCCCGAACTTATCTTTTTTAAAACGGAAGAGAAAAGGACGACGCAAATGTCATCAGCTATTTTTTACGATATACTTTTACAACGTTGTATTCGAGTGCATCTAAGTGGAGTTGTATTTATTTTGCTATACGCGTTAACAGGTTGCATTGCAGTGTATGCTATACGCCGTAACAATTGCATTTCGCAACAATTCCATTCTTTCGGTAATTGATACTCTCAATTTTCATACTTTTCGCTGACTTTAAATTGTATATGTTTCTTAGATAAAATTCACAACAATTTAAATGTTAAAACTTTGTCTCTCGCTCAAATATCTTTCAAAGAGGAAGCTGATGTGAAAAGTTTAAATTGATACCAAAACGACAGGACTTTTTCTCAGATAAACACTTTGCTTCGCAAAGAGCTTTGTCTTCTCGAGCATCAATGCCCTAAAGGAGCACAAGAACAACAACAGCAAAAAACAGAGAAAAACTATAAGCGAATGACTTTAAACATACAATGTCAAAGTTTTCGCAGAAGCATCACGTTTAGGGGATTCCTGTCAAAATTTTCCTTAAACTCCAACGAAAATCTATATTGACAAGAGTGTAGATATCACAGATACACATATGTACATTAGGGTAATAACTATTTTTGGACAACATTCTCCCCAGGGCTTTTCTAATGGCAAATATTGTATTAATGATAAAAAAAACTATTTCAGTTCAATTTGCTAAAAAAACCTTACGCACCGACAGCGATTTCTAAAATGCCTTTCATATATGTTTTTTTAATTTTTTTTAATAAATTTTTTTTTTTTAATATTGTTTATACATATGTAAGTATGTAAACAAATAATAACAATAAATGATTAAAAGTAGGTATGGTAAGATATAAACTTTAGGTTCAAAATACGCGATGTTTTACAGAGCGGATATATATCTTGTACTGTTTTTATTTCAATAAAATTTTTTTTTTAAACTTTGTTACATTCAAAGCTTAAACGCGTTTGGTGCGTAACCTTTTTTAACGATAGCGAAAAACTAAAAACGCAGTTCTTAATATTTTTCCATGCACTACACGATTTTGTCTGGGGAGATTTGATATTTGCAAAAAATGCAAAAAGTTATCACCCTAATGTACATATATATGCGCACTCACAAATACAATATCCACGTGGATGGGAAGAAAAATTAACAAGAAGCAAACACATCATACAATCACGTATGCTGCTATTTGCGACGTTTGCACCGATATTCAATCTGTGCAAGTTCTGAGGCATTGCAAAGCTGCCATGAAAAAAATGCCACGTGAAAAGAGCCACGAGCAGCAAACGAACATAAGGCTTGAGGGGAGACAAGCCAATGCCGTTGCGTTTTAACCCACGCAGCAATATATGGAGATGCAATTATGAGGGGGTGGTATGATAAATCTCAGATAATGGAAAAATTTAATAAATTCTATGGGAACTCTAATGTATGGGCCTTTGCAGTGTGCTCTCACATTTGGTTTCTTTTATTTACGCCTATCAACACTTGTTACGGTTTATAAACTTAAGAGTGCTTAAGTTCAAACTAGAAATTGTTTTGACCAGCTTTTCTTCGGAAGCATGACATTGAAGATTTGTATTTCCCTACTTTGTCATACCACTCCTTAATACATAGTCATGCCTGGCAACCGGGAGACATGCATTTATGCATGTCCTTCGCTCCTGAATATGCTAAAATGCTTGTACGTGCCCTAGCGTTTGTCCTCGTGTGTGTAATTCTGTATGCAATGGTTCCTTTTGGTTATCGCTGTTGTTCCCAACTGAATGTACATGTATCTATGTGTGCGTGTGTGAGTGACGATTATTGTTGTTGCCGAAAATCACTCCCTTGTCTGGGCATCGACAATAACATCAAAATTCACACAATGTTGCAAACATTTTAATAGGTGGCAATGTGTGCATAAGCAACAATCGCCGTTGTTGCTGCTATTGCTGATGTAACAACATTGGCATCAGCAATTGCAGCTACAACAACCCTTATATATATGTTTGTATACAGATATGTGTGTGGGTGTTTTTGTATGAGTTGGCACCCAGTTAACAATTTGTTTTAAATTCAAATGTTTGCTCAACATACAATCGTTCGACTTTTGCAAACTAGTGTACTTTTATTG
Source organism: Muscina levida (assembly GCA_964034835.1). Classification (NCBI taxonomy): domain Eukaryota; kingdom Metazoa; phylum Arthropoda; class Insecta; order Diptera; family Muscidae; genus Muscina; species Muscina levida. The sequence continues at coordinate 124,178,479 of OZ035881.1, forward strand.
TACCAAAAAGTACCTTTAGTGTACTAAAAAGTACTTTTATTTTACTAAAAAGTACTTTTAGTGTATTAAAAAGTACTTTTAGTGTAGTAAAAATAAATTGTTTGTAATAAAAAGTACTTTTAGTGGTCCACATAATACCTTTAGTGGACAACAATTTTAGTATACCAAAAAGTACTTTCATGGTAGAAAATAGTTTTTATTGCATGAAATAGTACTTTTATAGTATAAAATAAAAGTACCTTTTTCCACCAATTTTATTGTACCAAAATGTACTTTAATCGTATTCAAAATCTTTTTATTGTACCAAAAAAATAGTTTCAGTGTCCAAAAAGTTATTCATGATATCAAATAGTGTTTAATTCTAAAAAAAAGTACTTTAAGTGTACCAAAATGTACTTTTAGTGGACAAAAGAATAATTTTAGTGTACCAAAGAGAACTTTCATGGTAGCAAAAAGTGTTTGCTGTGTAAAATAGTACTTTTTTAATATAAAGAAAAAAAAATACCTTTTACTGTACCAAAAAGTACTTTTATCGTACCCTAAAAGTACTTTTATTGTACCAAACAGTAGTATCAGTGTACTAAAAAGTAATTTTCGTGTACCAAATAGTACTTTCATGATAGCAACTAGTGTTTTATTCTATAAAAAAGTACTTTTATTGTACAAAAGTGTATTTTTATTGTACCCAAAAGTACATACTTAATATACCCAAAAAATACTTTTTGTTGTACTAAAATACTTTTATTAAACCAGAAAGTACTTTTACTGTACAAAAAAGTACTTTTATTGTACTAAAAAAGTTATTTTATTGTACTAAAAAAGTACTTTTATTGTACTAAAAAAGTACTTTTATTCTAACAAAAAGTACTTTTATTGTTCCAAAAATTCTTTTATTGTGCCAAAAAAGTACTTTAATTGTACCAAAAAGTACTTTTTTACCAAAAGTACTTTCCTTGTACACAAGTAATTTTATTCTACCAAAAAGTTTTATTATTGTACTGAAAAGAATTCTATTGTACAAAAGTAATTTATTGCCCAAAAAAGTACCTTCAAGGTACCCAAAACTAATTTGTGCCAACAAGTACAACAAGTACAAACTACAAAAATAGTTTCATTGTACCAAAGATTACTTATTTTACCAAAAAGTACTTTTATTGTACACAGAATTACTTTTACTGTACCAAAAAGTACTTTTCTTGTACCAAAAAGTACTTTTCTTGTACCAAAAGTACTTTTCTTGTACAAAAGTAATTTTATTCTACCAAAAAGTACTATTATTGTACTAAAAATTATTTTATTGTACAAAAGTAACTAACTGCCGCAAAAAGTACCTTTAATAAACCCAAAACTAATTTGTGCCAACAAGTACTTTTAGTGTACTAAAAAGTACATTTAGTGTACTAAAAAATTATTTACTGTACTAAAAATAATATTTAGTGTACAAAAAATTGCTTTTCGTGTACTAAAAAATTTAGTTTTGGTACACCAAAAATTTAGTGTACCAAAAGGTACTTTTATTAATAACAGCAGTACCTTTATTGTACCTAAATGCCCTTTTATTGTACCAAAAAATACTTTTATAGCAACAAAAAGTACTTATATTGCACAAAAAAGTAATTTTGTGTACCAAAGTACTTTTATTATTAGTAGCAGTACTATTATTGTTCCAAAAAAATTCATTTATTGTACCAATAAGTACTTTTTGTACACAAAATACTTTTCTTGTATAAAAAGGTACATTTGGCATACCACAACGCACTTTAATTGCACGACAAAGTTCTTTTGTTGTACTAAAAAGTGCTTTTATTGTACTAAAAAGTACTTTTATTGTACCAAAAAGTACTTTTTTTTAAACCAAAGAGTACTTTAATTGATTATTATGTCAAAAAGTACTTTCCTTGTACTTTTACTGTATCAGAAAGTACTTTTATGATAGCAAAGAGTGTCTTATTATATAAAAAGGTACTTTTAAAGTAAAAAATTAATAGTACAAAGTCGAAAAAGTACTTTTGTTGTACCAAAAAGAACTTTTATTGTACCAAAAAGTACTTTCACTGTACTAAAAAGTAATTTTATTGTATCAGAAAGTACTTTTATTGTACCCAGATATAATTGTACAAAAAAGTACTTTTATAGCGTATCATTGCACCAGCAAGTACATTTATGGAACCAAAAACGATTTTTATTTTACGAAAAAGTACTTTTATTGTACCCAAAAATACTTTTATTGTACCAAAAAGTACTGTTATTGTACTGAAAAGTATTTGATTATACAAAGTTTAGTAAAAAGTACATTTTGTGTACTAACGAGTACTTTTACTAATAAAAATTTTATTGTACTTTTGTTATTAACTTGCTTTTATTGTGCCCAAAAAGTACTTTTATTGTACCCAAAAATACTGTTATAGTACATTTTGGTACTGTACTATTATTGTACCTACAAGTAGATTTATTGTACAAAAAAAGTACCAAAAGTACTTTAATTGTACCAAAAAGTACTTTTCTTGTTCCAAAAGTACATTTTTGCAGAAAACTAATACTATATTATATTAAACTATATTATATCAAAAGCTTTTATGTTTCCCAAGAGTGATTTAAGTGCACCAAAAAGTACTTTTAGTGTATCAGCAAGTGCTTTAATAGTGCAAAAAAGTACAAAAACGTACTTTTATTGTAATAATTATACAAATCTATACTTAAACAGTACAACATTTTTCAGCTCATTTGTTTGGGACTCAATTCTGGGAACTGCACGTGAAAGTAGGCCCAAAAAGAAGAAGTTCTGCATCAATCGTATTGTCAAGCTACGTGCCACAATAATTTGATATCGATTTGAAGTTAATAACTCGAGAACCACAAGTCCGATTTAGCTGAAACAAATCAATGAAACAAGCAAAATTAAGAATTACAATTCCTTTATCTGTTCATATAATATTTCCATACATAAGCAACTTTTTCACTTTTCCACTCATAAAATGATTTTGAACCAGGTATATTTTGTAGCAGTTACAATAAAACTGTTTTACTCCGTGACGTATGACTTACGTGGAATATTATTTATGATAATCATACGCCACCATATAGTATTTATGTTATGTCAAACAAAAGAGCCTAAAACGTGACAAATTCCCCTATACGATACTCTTACTAACTTCAAATCGATATTAAATTATTATGGCATGCAAGTTGACAAAACGAATGAAGCAGAACTTCTTCTTTTTGGGGCTACTTTCACGTGCAGTTCTCAGAATTGAGTCCCAAAATCATATGTTGTACTGTGTTATGCAAATGTTTCCGGATATGCAAAAGAGGGTTCCTGCTAAACGATCTCATACTAAATTGTTAGTTGGGTTATGATGGTATCGATGTTTGTGGCCACCAACACACACACACATGTATTTGCATATGTGTCTATGTATGAATAGTTATCATTATTGTTGTTAAAATTGCAATTGTGTTGCTGTTTTTACTGCTACTGCCGCTGCTGCTATCGTTACCGCTGCTCCTGCCTCGTGTCTGTTATGCAAATACATTTTACACGTATTTACATGTTCAGTTCATGCAATGCAGCCGCTTGTCTCTACAATCACACACATGTATCGTATGTATGTATGCATGTATGTTATTACATTTGAACTCGAGCATTTAAGTGTTCATGTTTGTGGGTCTATTTAAGGTTTTAATTTATTTTACTTACAATTGAAATTGTTGAAATTTCTTGAAAAATTGTTTAAATTTTCTGATGCAAATCTGGATTTTTATATTAAATTTCTTGGAGTAAATTGAACATTTCAATGTTAAACGAATGAACATACAAAGCATATATCGTTTAATGTACAATTGTAAGAGAACAATTTTAATTAAATTTCTGTTTAATGTATTAGTAAATATTTGCATACCATTTGTCTAAAATTTGGTATTTACTTACTTTAAAGTGTTTGAATGACCAAAATGGCAACAATATCACTTTGTTAATATCATATTGGTTAGTTAAAGTTTTAAGTGTGGTTAAAGACAAATTTTTTAAATGGTTTAAATTTTTAAGATGTTTTGTTATAATAAACTACGCTGGGAAGTCACTTTAGTGGTATGATAAAAAGAAATGTTATCAAAGGTTATATAGAACATGATTAAAACGAGCATCAACTTGCTTCACTTTCATTTCATTTGTTATATCTTACATCATTTTACTGGTAATATTGTTTTTGTGCTGCGTACAAAATTATCAAGTTGTTTCATTTCTATTTCCACTGAGTTCATGCTATTTACCGCCACTAGACGATTTTCTCTGGGATAACGTGGGGTCATCGGTTTATGCGAGTCAACCAGAAACTTTAGACGCATTGAAAGACAACAGCGATTACATGAAATGGGGTTTCCATTATTCCACACAAAGCTGTCCACAAAACAACGTGGATATCCCCTGATCGAAACTTAGGTTTTTAAATTCATCAAGTGCTAATCGATGGAAGGCGTGTCTCAACGTCATGGACGTGGGTGAGATGCGTGATTCAAATCAAATTCAATTCTACTGAATCTGTATTTGAATCACGCATCTCACGCGCGTCTCTGACGTTGACGATGTAGTGTAATGGATCGCAAACAAAGGGAGCCATCGCGTGACTGCACACCCCCGATATAGCCAATGTCTATTTCAACCAACTCTCTCAATAAGTCTAAACAAATTCATCTATTTCCGATGTTCCTGATACCCAGTGGCTGCGTTACTTGGTAAAAGATAGAAGGACATGCATGTGATTACGGTGCAAATATATACTCGGATCACCACATAATTGTAGCCAAGGTACGCAGACAATTAAGTAATGCTAAAAACGCTCGTTAAAAGCGCAAAGGAAGCTAAATATCACAAAGCTACATACCACCGAGATAGCTAATGCCTATTTCTAGCAAATCTGTCATTTATTGCAAACAAACGCACCTTTTTGTATAGGAGTGTTTGTATCTCAGGTGGGGGTAGCTATTGTCCTATCTTGCTCAGCTTAAAATTTACCCTTCACTTATAGGGCCTAAGCTTGTATCTTAAATTTTAGCTTAACATTACTTAAACCCCCAAAAAGGGGAGTTCGTATGAGAGGTGGCAGTAGTTTTTGGCCGAACCTGTTTATCTAAGAACTTAACATCCGCTTAGAGAATTGAAGCTTGCATTCCAAATTTCAGGTCAGTAGCTTCTTTACTACTGCTGAAATCGCGGGGACAGTCTCCCTAAAAGGACCAATTTTAACCGTTGACCTTATGCGCTCTGTAAACAATCCGTTACCCGAAATAACTCCGAAACCAGGTCAAACAAAAACGGTTTATTGTGTCGGACGTTATCTCTCTCTATGACCATCCGCCCGCTGATCGAGTACTATATGTACCCCAAATTTCATGTCTCTATGAAATTGTCGTCTGCAATTTTGTTATTGTAGTGCCGAATGCTATCTGTGCACCAAATTTTATTTTTCTAGGGCTAGGATTTGATTCAAACACGCCCCTCCGCCTTCTGATTGCGTATTTGTAATTGCATATTCATGTTTGTGTTGTAGAGTACTTTTCCATGCCCCCTTTGACCACTGATCGAAATTAAATTTTCGTCTGAAAATTTAAACTGGAAGTGTCGAGTACTATCTATGTATCAAATTGTATCTCTTTGGCTCTAAAAAAAAAATTTACACACCCTCTCCACCCACTGGACGAAATTAAAATATCGTCGGCATATTCATATTCATGTTGTCGAGCACTATATGTGTATAGTGCTCCCAGTGCGCCCAGTGCGCCCTTTGGGTCAGAAATTAAAATTTTGTCTGTATATTCATATTTGTGTTGTTGAGTACTACCTATGTACCAAATTTTATTTCTCTAGGGCTAAAATACAGTTTTGCCACGCCCACTGATTTAAAATTTAAATTTCGTGTTCATATTTAAAAATTCGTGTTTTCAAATACTATCCTTGCATCAAATTTATCTCTCTATGGCATAAATACAATTATGTCACGCCTCCTATACTCAATGAACCAAAATTTAAATGTCGTCTGGATATTTATTTTCTAGTGTTCGAGTCATTTTTGTCTACCAAATTTTATCTCCCAAGCTCTTAAAATATGTTTTGCCACGCACACTCCGCCTACTGGTCCAAAATTAAAATTTCGTCTGCATATTTTTATTTGTTTAGTCGATTACTATCTGTGTATCAAATTTTCTCTCTCTAGCTCTTAACATATGTTTTACCACGCCCACTCCGCCAACTGGTCAAAAATTAAAATATCGTCATCATATTCAAATTCGTGTTGTCAAGTACTATCTGTGTATAAAATTGTCTCCCTAGCTCAAAAAAAAGTTTTGCCACGCCCACTCCGCCCATAGGGTCATTGTCAAATTTTATTGTAATCGGTTCAGCTGTTTAGGCGTGATTCAAACACAAACATTCAAACAAACAGACAGACATTAACATTTATAATATTAATAGGATTGTTAAGCCTACCACGCCTCCTTACACAGTACAACACATGGTTTTGGGACTAAATTCTTAGAACTGCACGTGAAAGTAGCTCCAAAAGGAAGAAGTTCTGCATCATTTGTTTTGCCAAGTTATTTAATTTTATATCTATTTGAAGTTAGTAAGGGGAATTTGTCACGTTTTACGCTGGTTTGTTATATAGTTATATGGTGGCGTATGAATATCATAAAAACATGACAAATTCCCATATACGATATTTAATAACTACAAATCGATATTAAATAGTTATGGCATGTAAATTAACGAAACGAATGATGCAGAACTTCTTCTTGTTAGGGCTACTTTCACATGCAGAAATTGGAATTGGGTCCCTAAATCAACGAGCTGAAAAATGTTGTACTTTGTTATGGACGTTACAAATGGAAGAACAAAATGAATATACCCATCACTTCGTTCGTTCGCGTATGGTAAAGGGTATAAAAATAATTTGTACTATCATATTCTGCTTACAGTTCTGTCAGTATCTTATGAATCATGACCAGCCTGGCCTATATAATGAAGCGCATCAAAACAAAGAAAATCCGCTGACTAGGTTATAGAGATGGGCACTCGGCACGTGATTGGCGTGAATCACGTGAATCACGTGAATCACGCGTGATTCACGCGTGAATGTGAGTAAATTCGAAATTTGCTCACGTGAGCGTGCATGAACGTGAGCATCAAAAATATCTTCGTGCATGAGCGTGCGTGAGTGCATACTTTGCGTGAATCACGCTACTCACGCTAATCACGCAAAGCAAAAAAAAAGCGCTTAACACAGAATTGGTTATTTACATTTATCATTACATTGATAAAGATTTAACTTTTTGTGTGAATGTTTTAGGAAATCGTGACTTTAATCTTTGTAATATTAATAATAACACTATGTGACAGTCATTGGAACTTGAGGAGTGACCTAGTGCATGTTGTAGGTCTGGTCGAGTACAACATGACCCTATATACCAAAACCCTTAATATCTTGACTCACGGGTAAACACCCGGTTTTTCGGATCTTTCCCCACTTATAAAAGCTTTCAAAAAACTAGTCGGATACTTTACACGCTTAGAACTAAACAACAAACCCAGTAAATCGTTAAAACATCTTTGGAGGGAATACTATGAAATAACACTGTTCAAAAAGGGTTTTTTCTTGTGTTGAATTATGTGTTTCTAAGAGTTTTTGACATGGGAAATTCAATTACGAAATCAGAATTTCCATTAATAACACTATGACACAATTTGATGGTCATTGTCTCGGGGGTCAACCAAGCCAATATCAAACGATAGCATTTGACCTCAGTAACAAAACCCTAAACTCCACAACGCCACAATTTTTGTGTACAGTGGGTTGAAATTGGATTTTTTTTAGTCAAAAGTCAAATAAAAGAAAATGAACAATCATGTGTAAAAATAGGCTTGGGATAGTTTATCATACATTAAAATTTTCAGAAGAACATTTCATCAGAACATTTGAACCCTCCAGCTCCTACCCTTAGGATGAATTTTGAAAACAATTTAAAAGTCAAATTTCCCAAAATGTTCAAAATGGGTGGTAAATAAGGGGGTAAAAAAATACTTCATGGAAATATTCCCCCGAAAATTTTAGTTTAGGTCTCCGACGACATGAACTATCCACAATCTATTTTTTCATATGATTTCTCATTTTCTTTTATTTTACATTTGACCAAAAACATCTAACTTTAAACCGCTGTAAACAAAAATTGTGACGTAGTGGAACAAAATGGAGTTTAGGGTTTTGTTACTGAGGTCAAATGCTATCGTTTGATATTGGTTTGGTTCACCACCGAAAAAGTGTGTTGCACTGTGTAATTTGTAGGGAGGCGATTGCAGAAAAATTTAGTAGAAACAGGTGACAACATCAGCAACAAGACTGTTCGGCTGCAATTATCGCCCTATTCTATAATATTTTATGATCACCTTATTCTCTTTTAATTATTCTACGTTAACTTGGGATGCATTATGTCCTTGAAAGTGCATTTTGTACACTCTCTTATTAATTTTTCCATGAATTCTGCAGCGACATGGCCGGTAAATATAGTGAAAGGTCCCACAAAGGTTTTCTAACTTTAGAAAAGCGTTACGAAGTAAAATAGATGCCTACTATGCTCGCTGACTGCTGCTGGTATATTTAAGAAGACTGCAAGGATATTCAGCATAAAATAAAGAAATAATATTATTAACTAATAGAAAATCCATATTTGTTCTTCTTATTTTACATGTTTAAAGCTCTTTTAGTATCGGTTATTGTATTTAAAAAAGATTCTGTTGGATCTAATAAAGTTTTCATGACATATATGCAAAATGTATTTTAATGCAACATAAGGAAAGGAGAAAAAAATCAAATTACTAAAAAACTGTGCCTGATGAAAAAAATCTGATAACATATTTGAAATCATGATATTAATAACTATAGGAATCACAATTCAGATAATGAAAATTATTTTTATTAATCTATGAAGATAGCTTTAATAGATTTTGATCTATTAAACAATCTTTTAACTTTTTAAAATCCTTTCAAAGATTGCTCAAAGTTCAACAATAAGCAACTACGTTTTATGGTACGAAAAACTTTGTAAACTTTGCTCAGAAGAAATGTGTGAGCCACTAAATTTTAAACCTCTATCCCATGCAGTTCAGCTGCAGGTGAATAGGGTGTTTTCTACGTCAGAAAGAATATTAGAAGAAAAAAAAGTGGTTTAAGTGAAGAAAATATTGATAAAATTTTATTTTTACACAAAAATTCTTAGAATAATTTTTATTCTTGATTTTATTTATTGTTGATCTGTAAAGAATTATGATATTTTCATAGTTCGGTTTGAGATCAGTTCTATTGGCAATTATTTATTATTGACAATAGGTTTTTAATCAAGAGTTTCTGAAATGTATTATGTTGACAGCAGGTTAGGCGTATGACGTCATTTCGACATTAACCACAATGTCTCGTCAGCGCCCTTTGCTGTGCCTTCTCCTCTATCATCACAAACCTTAAGGGAAGAAAGCATCTCAAAGTTAATGAGAACGCACCGGAGGGAAAAGTTCGCTTGATTAAAAACCTATTGGCAATTATAAATAATTGCCAGTACAACTGATCTCAAATCGAACTATGACAATATCATAAAAATTTTTTATTGTAAAATAAAATAAATAAAATTATTATATTTTATTTTGATGTTATGTATTCATGAATTTTTTAATTTTATGAACTCCAAAAGTTTTTCGAAATCAGCAAGCCCCTTGATAAACAATGTATGCCAAAAATATCACTTATTTCTGCATATTTTTAAAAAAAATTGGGGAAGAAATTATATTTTTCACTTTTTGCAGCATAACTTTGTTCACTAATAATGTTCCTCAAATTGTAACGTTGAACGACTTTCGTGAACATATCAATACAATCCGATCGTGTCTAGATACCCTAAATTGCTCATAAAGACTACTATGAGACCGGTATTTCGTACCTTTACGCACATATAAGCCGGTAATGTGGTTGAATATCAACCGATTTTAAATTTTTCAATGGATTTGGAAAGAAGAGACTGCGGCACTTCCTACGGTCAGATCAAAAAAGCTTTCTTAGTTTCCGTACGATCGTAACATTCGTAAGGCTGGAATTACCCATATTATAAATCCTTCAGAATTGTATGACCTAGAGCAGAGCTGTAAACTCAAGTACAAGTAATCATTACCTACCATGTTCGAAAGTATTTAAAAGTTAACTACAATTCTAATTACATGAGGAATTGGAATTGAAACTAAAAGTCTCAACTACACAGGTAATTGTACTTGAAAGAAATGATTCCTAATTACTTTTCAATTAGCTCAATTACTTTTTAATTACAAGGAATTGAAAGGAATTGACGGAATTGGGAGGAATTGGAAGGAATTAAGAGGAATTGCTGCAATTTGGAAAGGTATTGAAATAATTTTGAAATAAGGGGTAGAAATTGTAAGTTCCACAGTGTGACGTCACAAAGAGAAAAGGAGAGTGGGAGCAATATATTTTAACATAACGGACCTTTCCAAATTGAAGCAATTCCTCTTAATTCCTTCCAATTCCGTCAATTCCTTTCAATTCCTTGTATTAAAAAGTAATTGAGCTAATTGAAAAGTAATAAGAAATCATTACTTTCAAGTACAATTACCTGTGTAGTTGAGACTTTTAGTTTCAATTCCAATTCCTCATGTAATTAGAATTGTAGTTAACTTTCAATTCCTTTTTAGATGTACTTGTATTTGTAATTGAGCAGTAATGAGTACAAATTGTAATGATTAGTTTACAGCTCTGACCTAGAGCTAAAGTAAGGTTTATCGAAAACCCCAATAAAAGTTGTAAATAATAGTTGCTTAATTACCTTTATTTGTAAGGACGCATTCATTCTGAAAAGATACAATAATAAAAAATCTCATGCTAGTTAAAAAAAATCGCAAAGATTAAAATACAACAATCTTCAATCATTGCTAAACACTCATTTTGTAATACTAATATGTATGTCGCCCATTATAACATTGCCTTGTACTGACATAATAAATAATGCGAAAACTCTGCCAAATACGTGTTCGCCAGCCCCTTGCGCTTCTACACAAGTTCCATAGTTTAGCCCCAAAAGGAAGCATTACAAACATTCATCATTCTTGTGTCATTTACAAATCCATCATTATGGCCAGACATATGATCCAATTCCATACTAAAGTAAGCCGACCAACTGATACGAGCAATTAACAACCATAAAAACAATATCATTATGCGAATCGACATATTCTTCGAAAGAAAATATGTGTTCGAATGTAAACGAGGTCAGCAGCATTGACATGCTGACAAATTAACACAGAATTACATATGGGAACATATGAAAGTGTCTATGTTTACGACGCACATACTGTGCAAATGCTAGCAAACGAATGCTAGAGATTTAAAACAAACATTTATACCGTCTGTGAGTGTGTGTGGGGGAGTAATGTTGACTACTGACTATTGCACATAAACAATGTTGTATGGGAGAGGGCTCTGTGGATATATTTGCTATATACAACTGCAATGTGCAAAAAAGGTCAAATATAAATCAAAAACTGAGCATTATGTCCTTAGGTAAAATTCATTCATTCATGGCAAAAACAACCTAACAATCTTCAATATTCCACCAATAAAATTACTCATACGTATATGAGTAATTCGTATGAGTATTAAAAAATTGTTTTCATTTGCAGCAAATCACGTTGCTCATACGCCATAACGTAGTCGGGCTATAGAAAATTGAGCAAATGAAATTAAATATGTATGTAACAAACAACAACAGTTACATTTTAGTTTCCACATTTCCACAGCCACAGTAATTGCTGTTTGCCTAAACTTACACACACACTCGCACACAATGCCCCACATTAATTCCTACACCTTGAAAACAATGCTGCATTTGCCACACCTTCAGTCTTATTGCTTACAAGTTGTGAGCTGGATGATGCAAAACACAGAAACACACATAGCTTTAACAAAAGGATGCCTATTATTTACCAAAGCAGCGTGTGGCGCTATACAATGCATAGATACCTAAAACATGCACACATACACTCACACATACACGTAGATATTGTTATTTGCACTGATTTCTTGTTTTATTGTTTGCGTCTGTGCATATCTTTTGCCTGCCATTGTAGGATACTGTAGAATCTTCAACATTATGTGGTAACACAAGCCAGCGAACTTGCTTTGTAACACATAGGCTCTGTTCCATATTTGTTGTTTTCTTTCTTTCGTTCTTTTATTGTTGTTCCAACCATCATAGCATAACTGATGGCGCGTTATTGTTTTGCATGTAGCAGTGGCACATTAGGCTTTACATTGCATGCACTGCAATGCCATGAGATGCTTCCTGATGCTTTCCTTTTTTGCTTGTCTTGTGCTCTAGTATTCTTTCGCACAGTTCTAAGGCAATTTCCGGTGCAATGCATACATTGTTTATGCCTTCATGTATGTCGACATTTAGTGTCTGTGTGCTTGATTGCGATTGCATTGTAATAAAATTTTACCGGTGTAGGTGGAATGTGTATGTCTGCACGAATGTTTTACAGTGTGCGTGTGTTTCTATGTGTGTGCCTGTGTGTGTGCTTGCTTATGAACACTTCTGGGTCCCTTTGTTATCGTGTAAACCAATAGAATACCCATGACTTTGATTGTGGTGGCAGGTGGATATATAAAAACGGAAAATTATTCGCGTCGTTGGATTGCTAAAGGTTAGCGTGAAATTAATACTGGCGGTGATGCTAAAATTTAATATTTTTACATTGAATTACGCCATGATGTCATATTCGATGCCATACAAAAGTAATTAAATATTTGTTTAGTATTTTAAAGCAATGAGCATTTAATGTCATCCATCGGTTGCAACATCTTCTATAAAAGATATATATATATATATATATATATATCTTCTATAGAAGATAAATATAATTTTTTCAGCACATTGTTTTGGGACTCAATTTTGAGAACTACACGTAAAAGCAGCCCCAAAAAGAATAAGTTCTGCATCATTCGTTTTGTCAAGTTACATGCCATAATAATATAATATCGATTTAAAGTTAGTAAGTATCGTATAGGGGAATTTGTCACGTTTTAGCCTCTTTTGATTGACATAACTAGAGAACCACTAGTAAGCTTCAGCTGAAACAAATTTAAAAAAAATTATGAATTACAATTCATTTAATCTGTTTATATAACATTTCACATTTTCATTCATCAAATGATTTTCGACTGGGCTTATTTTGTAGCAGTTACAATAAAACTGTAGTACTTCATGGCGTATGATTTACGTGGAATATTACTTATGATAATCATACGATACTTACTAACTTTAAATAGATATAAATTATTATGACATGTAACATGACAAAACGAATGATGCAGAACTTCTTATTTTTGGGGCTACTTTCACGTGCAGTTCTCAGAATTGAGTCCCAAAATCATGTGTTGTACTGTGTATTAAAAGCGGAGATAATATCATAATAATCAATACTACATATACTAAAACATTGTATTGTTTTGAACATTTTTCAACAAATCTCCGTAAGGACAATTATCACCAGGCCGGTAATAATTATTTTCTTCAAGGATAACTTATATCCTATATCCTATATTCTATATTCTATATTCTATATTCTATATTCTATATTCTATATTCTATATTCTATATTCTATATTCTATATTCTATATTCTATATTCTATATTCTATATTCTATATTCTATATTCTATATTCTATATTCTATATTCTATATTCTATATTCTATATTCTATATTCTATATTCTATATTCTATATTCTATATTCTATATTCTATATTCTATATTCTATATTCTATATTCTATATTCTATATTCTATATTCTATATTCTATATTCTATATTCTATATTCTATATTCTATATTCTATATTCTATATTCTATATTCTATATTCTATATTCTATATTCTATATTCTATATTCTATATTCTATATTCTATATTCTATATTCTATATTCTATATTCTATATTCTATATTCTATATTCTATATTCTATATTCTATATTCTATATTCTATATTCTATATTCTATATTCTATATTCTATATTCTATATCCTATATTCTATATTCTATATTCTATATTCTATATTCTATATTCTATATTCTATATTCTATATTCTATATTCTATATTCTATATTCTATATTCTATATTCTATATTCTATATTCTATATTCTATATTCTATATTCTATATTCTATATTCTATATTCTATATTCTATATTCTATATTCTATATTCTATATTCTATATTCTATATTCTATATTCTATATTCTATATTCTATATTCTATATTCTATATTCTATATTCTATATTCTATATTCTATATTCTATATTCTATATTCTATATTCTATATTCTATATTCTATATTCTATATTCTATATTCTATATTCTATATTCTATATTCTATATTCTATATTCTATATTCTATATTCTATATTCTATATTCTATATTCTATATTCTATATTCTATATTCTATATTCTATATTCTATATTCTATATTCTATATTCTATATTCTATATTCTATATTCTATATTCTATATTCTATATTCTATATTCTATATTCTATATTCTATATTCTATATTCTATATTCTATATTCTATATTCTATATTCTATATTCTATATTCTATATTCTATATTCTATATTCTATATTCTATATTCTATATTCTATATTCTATATTCTATATTCTATATTCTATATTCTATATTCTATATTCTATATTCTATATTCTATATTCTATATTCTATATTCTATATTCTATATTCTATATTCTATATTCTATATTCTATATTCTATATTCTATATTCTATATTCTATATTCTATATTCTATATTCTATATTCTATATTCTATATTCTATATTCTATATTCTATATTCTATATTCTATATTCTATATTCTATATTCTATATTCTATATTCTATATTCTATATTCTATATTCTATATTCTATATTCTATATTCTATATTCTATATTCTATATTCTATATTCTATATTCTATATCCTATATCCTATATCCTATATCCTATATCCTATATCCTATATCCTATATCCTATATCCTATATCCTATATCCTATATCCTATATCCTATATCCTATATCCTACATCCTATATCCTATATCCTATATCCTATATCCTATATCCTACATCCTATATCCTATATCCTATATCCTATATCCTATATCCTATATCCTATATCCTATATCCTATATCCTATATCCTATATCCTATATCCTATATCCTATATCCTATATCCTATATCCTATATCCTATATCCTATATCCTATATCCTATATCCTATATCCTATATCCTATATCCTATATCCTATATCCTATATCCTATATCCTATATCCTATATCCTATATCCTATATCCTATATCCTATATCCTATATCCTATATCCTATATCCTATATCCTATATCCTATATCCTATATCCTATATCCTATATCCTATATCCTATATCCTATATCCTATATCCTATATCCTATATCCTATATCCTATATCCTATATCCTATATCCTATATCCTATATCCTATATCCTATATCCTATATCCTATATCCTATATCCTATATCCTATATCCTATATCCTATATCCTATATCCTATATCCTATATCCTATATCCTATATCCTATATCCTATATCCTATATCCTATATCCTATATCCTATATCCTATATCCTATATCCTATATCCTATATCCTATATCCTATATCCTATATCCTATATCCTATATCCTATATCCTATATCCTATATCCTATATCCTATATCCTATATCCTATATCCTATATCCTATATCCTATATCCTATATCCTATATCCTATATCCTATATCCTATATCCTATATCCTATATCCTATATCCTATATCCTATATCCTATATCCTATATCCTATATCCTATATCCTATATCCTATATCCTATATCCTATATCCTATATCCTATATCCTATATCCTATATCCTATATCCTATATCCTATATCCTATATCCTATATCCTATATCCTATATCCTATATCCTATATCCTATATCCTATATCCTATATCCTATATCCTATATCCTATATCCTATATCCTATATCCTATATCCTATATCCTATATCCTATATCCTATATCCTATATCCTATATCCTATATCCTATATCCTATATCCTATATCCTATATCCTATATCCTATATCCTATATCCTATATCCTATATCCTATATCCTATATCCTATATCCTATATCCTATATCCTATATCCTATATCCTATATCCTATATCCTATATCCTATATCCTATATCCTATATCCTATATCCTATATCCTATATCCTATATCCTATATCCTATATCCTATATCCTATATCCTATATCCTATATCCTATATCCTATATCCTATATCCTATATCCTATATCCTATATCCTATATCCTATATCCTATCCTATCCTATCCTATCCTATCCTATCCTATCCTATCCTATCCTATCCTATCCTATCCTATCCTATCCTATCCTATCCTATCCTATCCTATCCTATCCTATCCTATCCTATCCTATCCTATCCTATCCTATCCTATCCTATCCTATCCTATCCTATCCTATCCTATCCTATCCTATCCTATCCTATCCTATCCTATCCTATCCTATCCTATCCTATCCTATCCTATCCTATCCTATCCTATCCTATCCTATCCTATCCTATCCTATCCTATCCTATCCTATCCTATCCTATCCTATCCTATCATATCCTAATTAGATCCATCGTCGATGGTATTCTTTTTTTATGATTGTATTCAAGTTATTGCGATGAAATTACTCGACCACTGAAGAGGAAGTCACTTCGCCCATATTACACATTAGTCACTGCAACTATTGTATTGCACTTTTTTCGTCATTGGTTAACTGTGTCAAAATCATAGACTTAATTACCAGTTGGTAATAAATGATTATTTATTGTAAGGAAATTTAAAGATTAAAGTAACACTCATTAACATGAGATTTTATACACTAAGTCGGCATACTTTTTAATCTCCCGCACCAACAATAAAGATAAAGTCAACACTTAATTGCGTGTTACAGTCTGCGATAGGGCCCTTATCTTTAAGTTTTCAGTATTACTAACAGACATTAGTAATGCCATTTTTATAGCAAAGGTAAAATAAACAAACAGTTGAGGCAGGTAAATGCCCGATATTATGGGTACGCATAAGTAACATACACTCAGAAGAAGTTGTCTGTCGGAAATGTAACAATATTATATAAAAAAAACCGGAAAAAGACATAATCAAAACTACCAAAGATAAAGCAAAAAATATAACAATAATAAATAACGGCTTATATTGCCCACCACCAAATAACAATGTAAGATTGTGCAAAGTTTGATCCCAATTAATCTATTCAATACGGTATTAAGCGTGTTAACATTCCGAAGCTATTTGGCGCATTTGTTTATAAGCATATTTTTTGTTGAGCGTTTTAATTTCTCTAGAACAGTATAAAAAAAAAACTAAATCATATTCCTTCTTATCAGCATGAATGCTGAGCTTTATACAATATAAACGTAAAGCAAAAAAAATATTTTTTTTTTGCTCATTTAAGAAATTATTACTAGAGAATTTCATACAACTAGTAGTAACCGAAAGTAACAGCAGCGTAGTAAATTACCTTTAGAAATATACATATGTATATTTCAAAACAATACATTTTCAGCATTACAACACGCTTATCAATCGTTTTCACAAAAATGTTCAGCATTTCGTGGTGCAAAACTAATAACAAACAAAATTATGAAAATGCACCTGGACCGGAAATCGCAAAAGATTTAAATACAAGTGTAACACTTGAAACTCGATCAGTTGTCAATGAACCGAGTTTTAACGAAAACGGGGTTGTGAAAAAGAAACTATTATCAGTGCTTCAGTAATTGGTGCCAATCAAACTACCAAAACTGTGATGGAGGGCTTTCGTACTATAACAGACGAGGTTAGTTGTTACTGAAATTGGATATTCAAATGAATTAATTCAAAAGGGTTATGATGATAATAGTACATACAACACAATTGCAATTCAATATTTTACTCATATAAAAAATAATACCTTTCAAAATGGGCACGTCGGTAAACATTAGTGGATTTTTTTTTAATTTTAAAATATTGACCAGTCACATGTGAACCTGTAAAAGCCGAACAATGCAATAACATTACTTTGTAATCGACTAAGAATTTAAGTGATAGTGTAATAGATTGAATTGGGACCGACCGTCGCGACTACTTTGCGCTAAATCCCGGGTACGATTCCCGGCTCCAGTCATCTACATTTTTCTTTCATTTTCTGCCCCCTTAATATTGTCGTCAGCAACTTCTCAATATAGTGTCGAGTCCATCGGCATGTCTAGTAAAAACTTCATCAACAGTGACGTTCCCATTCGTCTATAAACAATTAGGTGCGAATCTAAAATCGAGAGCGTGTAAATTTATCCCATATCCCATACCTCATTCATGGGGTGTAAAGGGAAATTAAGTTTTTTAAGTAAGTAATAGATTGAAAACATCATGGAGTCCAATCACCGAGGAAACTGTAGATGACTGATGTCAGGAATCGAACCCACGTCTCCTGAATTACAGTTGTGTACTCCAACCATCATGTCACGGTCGATTTTGTCGACAGTAACTTCGCATTAGTCAAGTCTAGTAAAACCAGCTCAAACATCAGTCTTTCGTATTTGTTGTTAAATAAACTGTAGTAAGTCTGAAATTTGAAGCGCGTTAGCCACTCAAATCTGAAGACATTTTCCATATGTCATACATGGGATGTAAAGGTAAAATAAAGTATTAAGAAATATTTAAAATTACAAAAGTTCTCATTTCTGTGTCACTATAAATTACGAATTACGAACGAAAACTTGATATGTAATTGAAAATGTTGTAATGGATGAAAGGCATGTTTCAATATGGACTCGATTCAAAAACAATTTCAGCAAGGGTAAGCATGTGATATAGCAGCTGCTTACTCCGAGATAGCCAATGCCTATTCCAGGCAAATGGGGAATTATTAATCGATTTTTCTGATCGTTATTCGCTTGACAATAACCAGAATCTCTCTTTGGAGGTCCCCTAGCACCTTACAACGTCCGAGAGATCACAGATTCCTCGGGCAATGCCACTGAACATCCGTTCAAATATGAGAAAACGCAATGTTAAGTTACCTAAATGGCATGTTCCCACCGACGCGTCTTAGGAAATAGGTAACATAAGCTACTCTCCTTGAACAAAACCAATTATTATGAAAACACGAAGAAATGAGTAAACAAGAATCCCTCAAAATGTTGACGTCACTGTAACCGTTATAAGGACCATGATTTACGGATATGCACCTGGAATGTCCAAACTCTTTACAGAGGAGGTAACTCTATTCAACTCGCGGATGTCCTTGACAAATACAATTCTGAAATCATTATCATACAGGAAATGTCATGAACGGGACAGGGATGCAAACGTCGCAAGAACTGTGACAACTTTTATAGCTGTTATGCACAAAGTCACGAATTTGGATGTGTATTCATAGTCGGCAATAGATTTAGACAGCAGTTCTCGCGTCTTAACCCTGTCAGTGACCGAATAGCCACTATTCGCGAAATATTTGTACACTACGCTGATTAGTTTACACGCGCAGACGAAAGCCAAAGATGAGGACATTAAAGATGCACTCTATGAAAGTTTTGGAGGAGATAATGACACCTCAAATGACATTAAAACCTGCTGGGAGATTTTGGATGCTAAAATAGGAAGGGAAGATGCTTTTGGTTCAGCAGTCGGAAAATTCAGTCTTCACAACAACACCCCCTAAACGGATTCAGCTAGTCAGCTTTGCGTTGGCAAGAAACATGGTAGTAAGTGGAACTAGATTCCCGAATATAAATATCCACAATGCAACCTGGCTATCCCATGATTAAAATACAAAAAATCACATTGATAATGGGGTTATAAATGCATGCACCAAGCGTTATGGACGTGCGTATGATGCGCGTTGCAAATATTGACTCGGATCACCAACTGGATGCAGTCAATGTACGCATGCTAAAAACGCTCGTAACCAAACGCAAAGGAAGCTAGACATCAAAATGCTGCATACCACCGATATAGCCAATGCCTACTCCAACCAACTCTCACAATTACTTTGAACCAACCCCCCTAATTCTGATGTTCTCGACAGCCAATGGCAGCATCTTGCGAATTCTATGACCACTGCCGCAACAACCATACTGGGTTATGAAAAACCACGCTCAGACAACCCCTGGTACGATGAGAAATGTTTAAAGGATACTGCATACAGAGAAAAACGGAGCGTTATAATGAGAAGAGGAGGAAGATGACACGCCTTTTCAAGTGGAAAAAGTGTATAAGGCAGCAATTACAACAATAGAGGTGAAACCCGAAAGTTCTACCAAAAGATAAAAAGCAAAGGTTTTGGAACAGTAGGGATCCCAGTAAGGGATATTTGCGTGCTGCAAATATGGGGGCATACATTCGTTCTCTTCTCATTCCAGAAGGCAGCATAAGTGACGAAATCCCTCCACCGAGCCAAAACAAGATCAGCACGAAAATCGCGCGTCGTCGTCGAATGAATCATAATCAGCTGTATGAGCTGTACAAAGACATCGAAGTAGTCAAGCGCGTTCAAATAGACCGAAAGCGCTGACTCGAACACGTTGTACAAATGGATGGAAATGCTCCGGCTCCGGCAATAAACTCGATGGGCGGCGCAGGAGAGATCCACCGAATCTTTGATGGATAAACCAGGTAAAAGAGTTGTTATCTAAGCTTGATGTGACGAACTATCTACGGAGCGCAAAAGACCGAAGCGCTTGGAATACTTTTCTATGTGCGGCTAGTGGTAGAATTTATCAATTCCTGTTGTTGCTGCCATTAAAGAGGAATGCCTACTTCAACCAACTATTTCAATAAATATAAGACACTGTAACAGCATATCGAACATTCTATGACCAATGCCGCAACGACCGTACTTGGGTATTTAAAACACTCCCGAGAAAAAACGAAATCACAACAATCATCGACGACAGAATATACTGTGCACCACTGAACCAAAACGAGGTTAGAATAAAAATTGCACAGCTTAAGAATAACAATGCCGCAGATTAAGCCATTGGCTAATGGTTAAGCCATCGCCTGATAGTAGGAATCTGAATTTTTTTATATCCTGTACTTAACAAAGGCGTTCGAAGTGTGTGCACTAGAGTGGCTCAATTTGTATGGAGTAATAAAAAATCACCAAGCGTTTATCAAAATCTTAATCTAGGATGATTAGGATCTAGTCCCCGGTTTTTAATGAGAAGAATTAAAGATTTCAAACTTTAATATGGTATAGTGCACGAATTTTCGATTTGGTGGGGTGGAGGAATATGGCTGTTTGCCGTGGGCAAAGGTGGTAGGGAAGGGGAAAAAATCTAAAAATTCTAAAAATTTTTTCCAGATGTCAATTTGGAAGTTAGTGGGCCTAAAGTCGTAAAGGTTGTAAATTCACTTAAATCACCTAAATGTATTTGTTGATGTAGTTGGAAAGATAAATTAAAAACGCTTCTGGCTTGAAAAAAAAAACACCAAAAATATATGCGTTGTCACCTTTCATACACATAATTGCATTAAAAGTTTTGAAAAAGTAAGTCGTTAAAGGAAAAAGTAAAGTTTTTTTGTCTCTCCTGTAAAATTTTGAATTTTGGACTTACACCCTTTGCGACTTTAGAAAAAAAATTCAGTATGGGATCCCCCTTAGGGTGTGAATTTTGGGAGTAGGTATGTTTGAGAAAAATGTCTGGGGATCAGTCAAATATTTGAACCTTCTAGGGGCGATTCCAGACCAGTTGTGGGCCTTGTTGTGGATTTTTCCCCAATACGAAAAGTTTCTTGTTAAAAACCGAGGACTCGATTTAGATTTTTAACTCATAGTTTCTTGGATAAATTTTCTTGGAATTCATCGTAGATTACCATTTTGATAACCACTTGGTGCATTTTTTTACTACACACAAATTGACCCACTCCAATCTAATGTAAAATCAATGGGACCATTATTTATGAAAAAAAAAAATTATACAGAAAAAAAACAATTATAATCTCTACTGGAGCCTATCCATTTAATATAGTCGGTTATTATCCCTAAATAAATTGGGGGTTTTTTCTATGGTATGTTTCCAATATTCTTTTATTATTACAAACATTAACAAAAGCTCAGTATATTCTGTTCCCGTAAACACACCATTCAAAATCCCCATAACATCTTACTAAGAGATTTCATCGAGTATTTGTATGTCTCATTGAAATCATGAGTATTTGGGTTGATTCATTGTCACTCATTACCGGCAAATAAAGCTTAAAATGCTACACTCGTATGCCGCAAAGCCATATAGGATCACAGAAAAGAATACTTTAAACAATATCACAATCAAAAAAAAAAAACATAATGTGAAAGCTAAAGAAAGATAAAAGTGGATGTGTTGCCTCTGTTGACAAAAAAAAGTATACGGTCACAAAATTGGGGCGAATATTTGCAAGTCCTTTGATAAGTACTGATATGATATGAAAACAAGGAGTGGTATTGTTAAACATTAAATAATACAAAAAAACATAATAATTACCAAATAGGCTTATCTGAGCAACATTATCTCAAATTTAACATGTGCTGCGAATGAATCTTAAAAAACCGTCGTTTACGGTTGTAAACTACGTGCCAAGGCGCACATTCTTCTAAAACAATCAGCACACGCAGCTATTACTAGTTATTGTGCTGCCAAAATGATAGCACAATGTTCTTCACCCAGTGCGGATGTTTTACGCATTTAAAATGCATGGCATGATGGGGACTAACGCCATAAAGTACAATCAAAACGATAGTTACTGCCAACACCTTTATGATTTAAGTGTATATATAATTGTAATTGTATGCAAATACAATTGAGTAATTTTTATTTTATTTATTAATGTGACCTATTACGAGTTCTAGGCCTTTCCCTTATATACGCAACAAATGTTGACAGTGATTTCTATGTTTTAAATTATAATCGAAAACTCGATGAGAGTTTAAGATTGAGATACAAAAAATTTAAATGATATTATCCAAACTCGGGGATTACATTCGTAAGTCAACACATCACTATGCTACAGGTTAATTAGAGTTTGTAGAACAGTGCTAAAAATTCACTTTGGGCTAAAAAATTCGTGTGACCATTACATTATTAATGCAGGCAACTTGACAAAATGAAAGATGCAGAAGTTCTTATTTTTGAAGCGACTTTCACGTGCAATTCTCAGAATTGAGTCCCAAATCAATGAGCAGAAAAATGTTGTACTGTGTTTTATTAACTTCACAATATTGTCGTAGTGGGTGGAGACAATTATTCGTAAATGAATGTGTAAATTATCGTATTATCTATTAGTTAAAATGTTATACGCCGGTTCTATGTGTCAGTTATTAATTATCTGCTCTCTAATGGCTTTGGCATATCCGTTACTAATCTGCATTGTTGTATTACTCTTTTGTGAATTTTTTTTGTATTGTTCTACATCTTTTCCCTGAAAAAACTAGTGAATCATATCCGTTGATAAGGCAGCTATCATTAAAAATTGTATATTTGTCTAAAGTATAAATTGATGCAATATTTGCTAGAAGGCGTCTAGAAAAAAAATTACATACTGAAAATATATTGTGTTAGGAGTAATGCCCGATAGTACCGACGGTGTGCAGATAAGGCCTTAACTTACCCTCGAAACAAAAATTGTGTTGAAATCTCTATTAATATTATAAATGTCAATGTTTGTCTGTTCGGCTGAACCGATTTCAATGAAATTTAGTAGGCAGTTGGTGTAATATATGGAAATTACTGTAGGACATATATTTTTGAATCTTTTTGCGTAGATGGAGGGATAAATTTTGATGCATTGATAGTTCTCGGCAACACAAATATGAATATGCAGACGAGATTTTCATTTTGGATCGATCAGTGGGCGTAGTGGACGTGGCAAAACTGTATTGCAGGCCTAGAGAGATAAAATTTGATACTCAGTACTCAGCAACACGAAAATTAATATGCAGACGAAATTTTCCTTTATGATCAGTGGGCGTAGAGGGCGTGGCAAAACTGTATTTTAGCCCTAGGGAGATAAAATTTTATACCTAGATAGTACTCGGCAATACGAATATGAATGCGCAGACGAAAATTAAATTTTGGATCAGTGGGTGTAGTGGGCGCGGCAAACGCGTATTTTAGCCCTAGAGAGATACAATTTGGTACTCAGATAGTACTCTGCAACATGAAAATGAATATGCTGACGAAATTTTAATTTGGGATCAGTGGGCGTAAAGGCGTGATATAATTTTTGATTTAGACCTCGAGTGATAAATGGGGAAAAAAATTGATATCCACATAGTACTCGGCAACACGAATACTTTCATGCAGAATATATTTACAAAATATATTCTAATATATAAAAATCTCATGTCACGGTGTTTGTCGCAGCAATCCTACGAAACGACTTGATCAATCTTTATAAAATTTGTAGATATAGTTGTTAGGTATAAGCATAAGTACCGCTATGATGGATGGAACAATTTAACTGAATTTATGTTTGTGGATTTATGGGGTGGATTTATTTCGTAAATTTGAATGAATGGGCCAATTTCACCGACCTCGAGCATGAATCATTGATACTTACTTACTTACTTAGCTGGTACTTCTATGCAATCCCAGTGGATTATATACCGCACGTAGAAAAATATTATAAGCGCCTCGATCTTCTGCGCTCCTTCTCCTTCTTCTGCGTCGTCCATCGAGTTCATTGTCGAAGACTTTTCGAGCTGGAGCATTTTCGTCCATGCGTACAACATGACCTAGCCAACGCAACCGTTGCACCTTAATGCGTTTGACCACGTCAATGTCAGTGTACAGCTCGTACAGCTCATGATTCATACGACGCCGATACTCTCCGTTAACGATGATGGGCCCATATATTTTACGGAGTATTTTTCTTTCGAATACCGCCAGAACCGATTTATCCGCTTGTGTCATAACCCAGGATTCTGAGCCATACATTAAGACAGGTAGAACCAGTATCTGGTATAGCTGGAGTTTTGTTCGTTGAGAGAGGGCTCTGTCATTGAATCGCTTGCTTAGTCCGTAGTAGCATTTATTTGCAAGCAGGATTCTTCTCCGAATTTCTAGGCTGACATTATTTTCTTTGTTGATGGCGGAGCCTATGTAGACAAAATTATCTACCACCTCGAAATTATAGTTGTCAACGTTCAAGCAGTTTCCCAAACGAGTAGATTCTTTGTTCGTTGAAACTAATAACTTCGTTTTGTCCTCGTTCACCGTTAGGCCCATTTTCGCTGATTCCTTCTGTATACCTGAGAAGGCTGCAGTCACATCCCGCAGTTTTCGACCGATGATGTCTACGTCATCAGCGTACGTCAGTAGCATGTGGCTTTTGTTGAATATAGTGCCACTAGTGTTTACTGCAGCTTTTCTCATTATCATCTCCATCACAATGTTGAAGAGATCGCACGATAGGCCGTCGCCTTGTTTTAGGCCTCGTCTGGTATAGAATGGCTCCGTGAGGTCCTTGCCAATCTTCACTGAAGACTTCGTGTCAGTCAGCGTCATTCCGCAAAGACGTATAAGCTTCGCTGGAATACCAAACTCAGCCATGGCTTCAAGTAATTTCTGCCGTATCGGGCTGTCGAAGGCAGCTTTATAGTCGGGAAAAAGATGGTACGTGTCGATCTGTTTCTCTTGGGTCTTTTCCAGGACTTGCCGAAGTGTGAAAATCTGGTCAGTTGTTGATTTTCCAGGTCTAAAGCCACACAGATAAGGCCCGATCAAGTTGGATAACACTGGCTTTAGTCTTTCACATAGCACACTCGACAGGACCTTATATGCGATGGTTAAAAGGCTGATCCCGCGGTAGTTGGAGCACACACTTGGATCACCTTTTTTCAGCACAGGACATAGTACGCTTACATTCCAATCGTCGGGCATGCACTCTTTAAGCCAAACCGTGCGCAGGAGCTGGTGCATGCTCGTTATCAGCTCCTCGCCACCGGACTTGAAGAGCTCTGCGGGCAGACCGTCGGCACCGGCTGCTTTGTTGTTTTTCAGCCGCGATATTGCTCTTCTTACCTCGGCTTGACTTGGTGGTGGGCAATCTAAGCCGTCGTCGACAATTGGCGTGATAACTTCACGTGCGCTGCCTTCTGGAACCAGCAGTTGCTGGAAGTGTTCTCTCCATATGTGCAGCACACTTTGCGTATCCGTGACCAGATTTCCATCACTGTCCTTACAGGTGGGGAGGCCATTACCGTATCCATTTGCTCTTATTTTCTGGTAAAATTTTCGGGCCTCACCTCTATCCCTGTATCGCTCTATATCCTCGTTCTCCCGTTCCTTCATCTGACGTTTTTTTGCCTAATTAGCTGTCTCGCCCGTTTTGTTTTCTCCTTATGCCGTTCCCTGACAGCACGGGTTACAATTGGCTGTAGCGTTGCCCTACAAGCAGCATCCTGTTCCTCAGACGCTATGCGACATTCTTCATCGTACCAGGAGTCGTCTGAGCGCCGCTTTTCATATCCTAGCACGGTTGTTGCGGCGGTTGCCATGGAATGCGCAATATGCTGCCACTGTGTATCGGGAACGTCAGAAGTAGAACGTTGTGTCGTAAAAGTTGGGAGAGCTGGTTGGAGTAGGCAGTAGCTATCTCTGGGGTTTGCAGCTTCGCGATGTCCGATGTCCAGCTTTCTTTGTGTTTGGTTACGTGCGTTTTTCGCTCTGCTCAATCTTGTGCGCACCTTGGCTGCAACCAGGTAATGATCCGAGCCAATATTAGCACCACGGATCACACGCACATCCATGACACTAGATACATGCCTGCCACCAATTACCACATGATCAATTTGATTTTTGGTGTTTTGATCGGGGGATAGACAAGTTGCCTTGTGGATATCTTTGTGCTGAAATCTGGTTCCACTCACTACCATGTTCCTCCCCGCTGCGAAGCTAACCAGCCTAAACCCGTTGTCTGACGTGTCGGTATGCAGGCTGAATTTACCGATCGATGGACCAAGAACATCTTCCCTTCCTATTTTTGCATTAAAGTCTCCCAGAACAATTTTAATGTCGTAGCCAGGGCAGCGGTCGTATGTTTCCTCTAGGCGCTCGTAAAATGCATCTTTAATCTAATCGTCTTTATCTTCCGTCGGGGCGTGAACACAAATCAGCGTGATGTAAAAATATTTTGCCCGGATGCGAATGGTGGCTATTCGGTCACTTACAGGGTTAAACCGCTAGACCAGGTGTCGAAGTCTCTTGCCGACTATGAAACCACATCCAAATTCGTGTCTTTCTGCATGGCAGCTGTAAAAGATGTCACAGTTCTTTCGTCGTGTGCATCTCATTTCCTGTATGGCGGTGATATCAGCCTTGTATTTGTCGAGGACATCCGCCAGTTGGATAGAGGCACCATCTCTGTAAAGAGTTCGGACATTCCAGATGCATATTCTTAAATCATGGTCCTTATATCGTTTGCGGGGGTCGTCAACATTTGGGGGGGTTCTTGTTTTATTTATTCTCCGTGTTTTCATAATAAATTTTGTTTAAGGAGAGTGGCTTATTAGGCCACCGTTCCCGATCCTAGTTTCTTGGGGCTGCCAAAGCCACTAGGAGAGCCTGTGTTGAGCTTCAGTAACTTCTTTTACCTACTTCCTAAGACGCATCGGTGGTAGCATGCCGATTAGGTTACTCAAAGTTTCGCCTTCTAACTCTAGCTAACTTCAAAGCGGTTGCTTTAAAGTCATTGCCCAGGGAATACTTGGTCTAAGACCGGAAGTAGTTAGCTGCTTGGACAGTGCCGCAAAGGAATCGATTCTGGTCACTCCCAAGTGAGTGACAATCAGTAACTTTCAGCTTCAGGGCAAAGTCCCATTCCAAATGAATCATTGATAACAAAAGTTTAAAAAAGAAATATAAAATATAATATAAAAAATAATATAAAATATATATATATGTTTGATCATGCATGAAAATGTGAACGAATGGACTAATTTAACTGAAATTCAGAATTTATGTTTGTTTTATCATGGACCCGGTATGTGGCACTGGAGTGGACTAATTTTCAAAATTTATATTGTATTTATATTTTACTCAAACCCAGTATGTTTATTATGTTGGGACCAGCCGTGGCATAGTGGTTAAAACACTCGAGTACCATGCGGCAGATCCCGGGTTCGATTCCCGCCTCCAGTCATCTACATTTTTTTTAGTGCCGGCCCCTCGATGTTGTCGACAGCAACTTCACAGTATCAAGTGCCGAGTTTATCGGCATGTCTAGTAAAAAGCTTCTCAAACAGTAACGTTCGCATTCGTCGATATATAAGTGGGTGCCGTAAGTTGTGAATCTAAAAATAGAAAAGCGTGTTAATTCACAACAACGCGAGAAGCTATCCCATACCTCATTCATGGAGTGTAAAGGGAAATTAAGTTTTAAATAATTATGTTAAACTTCTTTAGGTTGAACGTATGGACCAATTTTCCTGAAATTTTGACTGTATATTTGTTTGATCATGAGAAAAAATGGACCCGATATGCTAAGGTGGATTTATACCCAAAAATAAAACGAATGGACCAATTTAAAATGTAGGTTTGTTTGACCATGTGAAAAAATGTTTGTATAAATTGACCCGGTAGGTGGCGCTGGAGTGAACTTAGTGAATAAAAATACAACAAATAACAACTTTAAAAGGGTGCGGTGCGTCAAAATTCAATGATGGTACTTGGCACTACATATATGAATAGTAGAGTGGGTCAATTTTTTTCTCGACCAAGCGGCTATCAGTACTGTAATTTACTATGAAATTTTGCCTAAAAAACCGTGGGTCTAAAATCAAAACCGAGACCCTGATTTTTAACAAGAAACTTTTCGTATTGGGAAAAAATGCACAACAAGCCCCATAATCGATTCAAATGTATGTCAGACCCCCAATAATTTTTCGTTTATTAAATTTTTCCCAAACATTTCTAAACCCCATATTCACCCTCTAAGGGAGTTTCTATACAAAAACCCAATTTTTATAAAATTTGTTCCCACCGCCCTAACTACCCCGGAGTCGCCCATAGACGGGTAAAATGTATGATTAACCTCCAGTAATTTTTCCCCTTTACATTTTTCCCAAATTCACCCCCTAGGAGGCTCACATAAAAAGACTCACATTTTTATAAAATTTGCTCTTAACTGCCCTAAAGGTGCCTTTAGAGGAGTCAAATGTATGATTAACATACAATATTTTTGCATCCCCCACAGTTTCTCAAAACATATCTACCCTCAATATTTAACCCTTACGGTGGGCCCCATACATTTTTTTTTATTTTTATATTTTTTAAATCAGCTCCTGCCGCTCGTATACTGCCTCCTAGAGGGTTTACATTTATGATCTACCCCCAATCATTTGTTCCTCCTAAGATTTTTTCCCAAACATCGCCTCCTAAGAGAGCGTCCTCCCCGGAGATGCCCCTAGAGGGGTAAAATGTATGACCGACCAGTAATTTTTCCCTCCTACCTTTTTTTTCAAAAATACCTGATACCTTTATTACCCCTACTAGAGGGGTAAAATGTATGACAGACCACCCCTAGTATTTTCCTCCTAATATATTTCTCGAACTTACCTACTCCCTACCGTCACCCCCTAAGGAGGCTTCCATACAGAATGCACTTAAATTCCGGGGCAGTTGTTATGATTTATTCCCAATACGAAAAGTTTCTCGTTAAAAATCAGGGGCTCGATTTTTATTTTAGACCTAAAAAATTAACTTTGGAGCTGTCCTTTCCAAGCTGTCGCATGAACTCCGAAGAGTATGAATTTCGAAAAGACATACTGAAAAATAATTTATTGCCCTTCTTAAAGCTAAACCAGGAGTTAAATTTCATTTTTCAGCAAAAGAATGCGTCATTTCACTCCAATAAGGAAAAGAAAGGTTAGGCTTGGATAAAAAAACGTTGAAGTTTTAGAGGGGCCAGCGTGTTTCCTTGACAAGAATCCTATTGTAAATGTATAACGCATACTTGTTCATGAAGTGTACTTCAACAACAGGTAATACAATAGCGGTGCAGAGCTAAAACCGGCAGTAATATTGGCTTGGGACTGCTTAGAAAGCCAAAACCCAAAAACCCTGATAAATAGTATGACCGAACTGTATTTTTGAACGTATTCAAAAAAGAGGAATTATCAAAAAGAGTTCTTTATTTTATATTCGATTTTTGTTTTGATAAAAAGTTTTATTTCGCAATTAAAATCCACTGCGAATAATTTTATGATTACCCCATAATGTAAAGAAATGCACAAAATATAAACTTAACTAAATACAATTTTATTGTTGTTGGATATAAAAGTGTAGTTTTGGATTATCTTTCGTTCCTCATATTCGGTTTTTGATTAAGTAAATTCGCATCGAAATATAGTGGTGCGTATAATTTCCTCCTCTCCAGTGTATTGAGCTGGTAGACACGATTTTGAGACTCTAGTTCGGGCAGCGTTTCTGAGTTTCTGTTCGGTGATCCGGGGAAATCCATATTACATTGTGTACGTCCCTGTGACGGAAGAAAGTGCCGCCGATAGTGAGGCCGTTATTTGCACAGCTTCTCCATTCTCGTTCATTTGTCCCAGTCCCTGAGATCCCATTACATTTTTCATATTTGTTTTATCTCAACTCACTTGTGCGTTAAAGTCGCCGGTTAGAATAATAATGTAGCCACTTGGTTTGGCCTTTATTGGCCTATACAGAAAGCTGTGGAAGTTTTCTTTGTCTCTGGATTCAGAGATTTCCGTGGGGGAATAACATTGGATGCACGTAAAATTGCGTGCACGAGTGCGAATTCGTATGGATATGATCGGAATATTACTGACATGTAATAAGAGCCTTCTTAGCTACTTTAGATGGCCATTACTTGGCCATCTTCTATGTATTCCTTGAATTCTTTTGTATTTCTTGAATTCGGAATCTTGTCCTTGATTTAAAGCTAAAGGTCGTCAACAGTTGGGGATCATCGCATCCGAGTCTGGTATAGGGATTGCCGATTGGAGCCTCCAGACCTGCTTTATAACAACTAGTTGTTATTATCGGATTGGCTATTTAAATGGCGCCAATTGCTCGCCACGTCGTTTTATGGATCATTGGCAACTCGGGTATTTCATGTAGCTGCTGCCCTCCCGAGACTCAGCCCTTAAAGCCACTGATTGTCCGCGACTGATTATTTAATTCGCAGCTACCCAACATATCTGCTGCGCATTCCACTATCCGCAACCAGTGATAGCACTCAGCTGGGCTGACAATTTGTTAAAATTGGAGAAACCAAGAGAAAGCGAAGTACGATTTGAGCTTTAGAGTGAATTAGATAATTGGAACATTTAATATCCGTATCTCATTTTGAAAATTTAGGAAGACCATAACTGCAATAAAAACATATTGCAGAAGCTAAAACACAATTCATCTAAATGACGGTGAAAATACATGGTGTAAGTCAGTTCAACTGACTAAAATTCCTGTGTTGGTCATGTTTTGTTTTAAATTAAACTTATTCTGGTTTATATTAAGGGAAATACAAATAGTCACTTGCCGACCACAAAAAAGAACAAAAATAAAAAATCTGTTTATGATTAACGGGTAGTAACCAGCATTCTTTCGAACAATGGTTAAGTCATAGTATCGGAAATCATATAATTTTAACAACAACAGAAGTATATGACCACAAAATGGAATTAGAAATTGCTTAGTTATAATTGTTTTCGTATCTAAATTATAAAAATATTTTAAAATGTATACGATTCATGTGTTTTATACATTTTAGCAAATGACCGCTTGCTTCTCGCAACAATCACTATAATTCATACAGTTTAGCCCCACAAGTAGTTTAGAATTACGCAAATGTTAATTGTCCTAATAAAACTAATTATTTTTTCTATTTTCTCTAGAATAGCTATCTAAACAACAATATAAACTCTCTTTTACAATACAAACTCTCTTTTTCGATATCAATCGCTCTTTGGCTTCTTAAGCTTTTTCACACTTTCGCGAATTTAAATGACAGACAGGCAATCAAACAGACGCGAATCAGCAGAGGCAGACAAACAAACACACATAAAATATAATATTCCACAAACACTCAGCATAGTTGTTGTTGTTGTTGTTGCTGTTGTTGTTGTTTTTCGTCCAATAAATCAGTAATCAATAAATCAAACAGAATGACAACATTTTATTTGACGCTCCCCCACTTCTGGATAATGGGGGTATGAAAACAAGCGATTTTAAACTTCCGTTGCGTATTGCTATCAACTTCTAGATAATTGTCAATATGCCACAGACTGGACAGCCGTTTGTTTTTTTCCGTTTTCGTTTCGTTTTCATTATCACTAGGGCAATTTATTAAAACAACAGCAGATAAATTAATAAACATAAAACAGAAACACACAAAACCTGAAATAAATGCAATTCCACTTGAAATCAGAGGCAAATCAAATGAAACCGCAAAAGAAATCAAAATATAGCCCTCTTGTTATAAATGTAAATAATCGTGTAGATATAGTAAATTACATTAATTGATGTGAAGTGTTTATACATTTCTATATGGGCATGATATATTACAAGCTGGCTAACATTATTATCTTAATAAGTTAATCCATTTGTAAGATGTTATTACCACAAAAAAAGTAAAGTAATAATTAGTCACTCGGATGTAGGTAAATAACCTTTGCGATCGATGGGTACATGTGAACTTTAGTTAAATTTTTTATTCATTCATATCGATGAAGTCAAGTTCGCCAGCTGGGATATGATGTCCACCTCGAAAAGTTTTCGGCAATAAAATCGATGGGCTGGTAGGAGATGGCGACCAAAATTTCGATGGATGGATGGATATGTGAATATCAATTACTTTCGTCAAATTATAATACGATAACAAGAATATAAGGGCAATTTCACTTTAAATGGTGAAAATCTATAAGAAAAACTTACTTACTTACTTAAGTGGCCAATTACAATTTACGTAACGTCTATATATATAAAACAGGATGTGTGTATATATGTAACGTATGGACTCGAAAACGGCTGGACCAATTATGATGGAATTTTCAGGGAATCTTCCGATTAACCCAGCGAGTAACATTTAGGGGGTGAAAATGGCAATATTCGATAACACAAGGTATTCCGCGCTTAAAAGAAGTTAAAAATAATATATTATCAATCGATGATAAGCAACTTTGTGTACTCTTTTAAGATACCTGCGTACGTCCATGGGAAAACCTTTAAAAAAATTCTTTAAATAACTCTCTGTGTTCCAATATAACGGGACATCCAATATAACGGGATATGCAATAGCGAAGCATTGCCGGGCCCACTAGTAGTTCATAAAATTGAGGCATGAAGTAATAAAGAATTCCACACGCATCGGTCTTCTGCGTGTTTTCTCCAGTTAGTCCTACCAGATGATGGCACATCGCCTACCACTTGGTCCTTCCAACGAAGTTTGGTTCTCCCTGCTCTGCGCCGTCCTTCATGTTCGCTTTCAAACACCTTTTTCGCTGGAGCATTTACATCCATCCTGGCAACATGTCCCAGCCATGGAAGTCGTTGGATTCTGACTCTTTTAGCTGCGTCGATGTCGTGGTAAAGCTCATGCAGCTCATGGTTCATCCGATGGCGAAACTCGCCTTCGACACAGATAGGTCAATATATTTTTCGGAGTACTTTTCTCTCGAATACTCCCAGGTTTTGTATGTCCGTTGTAGTAAGCACCCATGATTCGGCAGCATACAACAGAACAGGTATGATAAGCACCTGGTATAGCTGTGTCTTAGTATTCCGAGAGAAGGTGGTGTTACTAAAGTGCTGCCGAAGTCCGTAGAAACATATATTGGCTAGCACTATTCTCCGTTTAATTTCTTGGCTGACATTATTTTTCTTGTTGACGAGGTAGGTAAATTCGTCGACTACCTCAGAACAATAATTGTCAACGTTCACGGTGCGTCCCCATCGAGAGGACTCTTTGTTCGTCGAAATCATTATTTTTGTTTTGTCCTCGTTGACCGCTAAACCCATTTTTGCTGACTCCTTTTCTAGTGATGAGAAAACTGCAGTACCATCCCGCAGATTTCGGCCAATGATGTATATATCATCGGCATAGGCTAGTGGCATGTGGCTCTTGTGGTAGAGTGGTGCCAGACATGTTGACACCAGCCTTTCTTATCACCTTCTCCATAACTATATTAAATAGTGTACAGGACAGGCTATCGCCCTGCCTGCGACCTCTTTCCGTGTTAAATGGTTCAGACTGATCCTTACCAATCTTAACAGAGGATTTGGTGTTGTCTAAGGTACATTTGCAAAGTCAAATCAGCTTTGCAGGAATACCAAACTCAGACATGGCCTCATAAAGCCTATTCCTTATCGGAGAGTCGAAGGCAGCTTTGTAGTCGACAAAGAGTTGGTAGGTGTCGATCTGCTTTTCATGAGTTTTTTCCAGGATTTGTCGTAAGGTGAATATTTGAGCCGTCGTAGATTTGCCAGGTCTACAGCCGCACTGATATGGTCTAATTAGTTTTTCTACAATTGGCTTTAGACGTTCACACAATATGCTTGAAAGGACCTTGTACGCAATTGGTAATAGGTTTATTCCACGGTAGTTCTTACATTCACTACGATCTCCTTTCTTGTATATGGGACATAACAGACTGAGACTCCAATCCTCGGGCATGCTCTCCTCTTGCCAGATGTTCTCCATTAGCTGATGCATGCTCCTAATCAGCTCCTCCCCGTTAGCCTTAAACAATTCAGCAGGGGGACCATCGGCTCCAGCAGCTTTGTTGTTTTTAAGGCGGGAGATTGCCACACGTATCTCGCTCTGGCTCTGAGGCGGACAGTAAACACCATCGTCATGGATTGGAGCGGGGTCTTCTGGATTGGTGTCAGTATCCAGTAAATTTCTAAAGTGGTCTCTCCATATCTTCAGAACGTTATCCGGGTCCGTCACTTGCTGACCATCGCTGTCCTTGCAGGAGGGTAACCCTGTTCCACGCATTCTCGCTTTAACTCTCTTGTAGAATTTTTGGGCTTCCCCTCTGCTTCGGAGCAACTCTGTGCACTCATCCTGCCTCTTCTTCAGCTCCTTCCTTTTCCGTCTAAAAAGACGAGTTGCCTCTCGTCTCTTCTCCCTGTGCCGTTCACGAACAGCTCGCGTTGCCATTGGCTGCAGTTTCGCCCTGTATGCAGCAACCGTCTCTCTCGTGGCATTGCGACATTCATCATCGTACCAGGCATCTTCTTGAGACGGCTTTGAGTACCCAGTTACGGTTCTCGCAGCCCGTTCTAAGGAGTCGGCTATATTTTGCCACTTCGAGGTCACATTGTCAGGGTTTGAAGCATTCCGCAGCAGTTGAGTTAGGTGGTTGGAGTAGGCGCTTGCTACCTCTGTGGTCCGCAGTTTACCGATGTCCAGCTTTCGTTGTGCCTGGTTACGTACGTTTTTCGTCATGATTAGCCTTGTGCGTACCTTAACTGCGGTAAGGAAGTGATCGGAGTCAATGTTCGCACCCCTAATCACTCGTACGTCCAGAACACTCGATGCATGCCTTCCATCGACTACCACATGATCAATCTGATTCCTCGTCAATTGATCTGGAGATAACCATGTTGCCTTATGAATATTTTTATGGTCAAATCTAGTGCAGCTAACTACTATATTTCAATCAATCAGTCTGATGCCTATGTTCGACGTTTCGATGTGCAGACTGAATTTTCCGATGGTAGTTTAAGAATTTATCGGACCTTTAAATGAGCCTCCAGGGCTCTAAAGGCTGCAACTTTCCGTACACTCAATAGGCTTTGACACCAAACTATAGTATTTAGATTACTTTGCATTTGCAGACAATTATCTGATAACTTTTGTTATACCCCCTTGAACACAGAACCATTTGAAGATGTCGCCGGCATTGTAAATTAAATTTAAATGGTCACCAATTCCACATTTGATCCAGTCATTTATATTTTTTATTATACGAACTACAACAACAACAACAGCATCATGTACTGTTTATAATTCTACACCAATTGCACTTGAAATAATTGTCGAAAACCAATCATTTCTATGGTCTGAGTAAACCATAAAACTCGTCATAGAATTTTGTTGATTGGCCTCATCGCTCGCTTGGTGGCTGGTTAGCTGCTGGCTTGTTCGCATACGGGCTACAATACGAAAATATTTCAAAATCCCCGCCCCATCGGCAGCGCCGCGCATCGCACGTTTATCGGCAACGCAATGAGTAATCGCACAACCAGATAACCGACAACCACCGACCGACATTTGTCGTATCAAGAAATAACTCTGCACTAAAGTTTATTTAAAAAATATAATAATAACATAACAGTACAGCTGCTCTACGCGTATGAAACAAAATCGTCGAGAGGGCAATAAATAATGTAGATGACGATGGTCCCAGTAGTCACAAAGTGGAATCGCAACGGAATACAACTCGCAGAAAAAACGTAGAATCGGCGAAACAAAAAAAAGAATACAAGCAAAAGCAGTAAACAACAACAAATTTAAAATACCCCAAAACGGGGAAGACCTTTAATAAAAATTTTGTAAATAAACAAAACGAAAACTCAAAAAATAAACAAAGCAACAGGAAATAACTATCAGCAGAGAAGAGAAAAAGAACAGAAAACTACAAACAACAATAACTGAACTTCAAATCACGTTCAACAAATCCAACAAATCATCACGTTTTAAATCACCGGCACACACATCCGCACACTTCAAATTCGTCGCGATGTTCTCTTGCTGCAGTAAAAAATGCCGGTCAAAAGTAGCTCGCGACGATGTGGATAATGCACCCTACGTTCCTATGGTGATCGAAACCAGCGGGGGTGATGGATCTCTATTACAAACTGAAAAAATTGAAGAGAATCAAACTCTGGTAACGAAGACACACCTAAGGGAAGGAGAGCAACAACAGCAACAACAACAACCGATGACCCATACAGTGGTTAAAACTAAAAAAAGCGGCAACACAGTCACAGTGGTCAAAACCACAACATCTTATTCACAAGTTTTGAAAACTGAATCCGATGACGAACGCAATGTGACTTCCGATAACGACGGACGGGTCTACAAAACGACCGTGATAAGTTCTCCAACTCCAAAGCGTAAAAGATTCAACTTAAAGTCAGTGTTGGATCGTAGAGTAAAACGACAGATCTCATTCCGTGAACAGGATGAACAGTTTCATCAGCAGTGTTTGTTTGCCCACAATCGCAATCGCTTGAAACATGGCGCCAAGCCGTTGATCCTCAACAAGGAGATGTGTAAATATGCTACGGAATGGGCAAATGTAAGTTTGTGGGCAGGAAGAAGAAGAAAAATAGTATTGCAATTAGTGTAAAATATGGAAAGCGACAAAAGTTGTTGACACATTTTTAAGGGACTTTATAAAATCTGCCAGAGGTTGTGTTCAACTATGGTATTAGGAATTGTTCGGAATTTGGGCACACATTTTGTTATAAAAAAAAAACATTCAACAACAATGCCAGGCAAAACCGAACACACGGACACACAGAAATATTATGTGTTTGCATATATAATGTGGTGTTGCTTCGATAACGATCAAGCAGAGACTGTGAGATTTAAATCAAACATAACTTCGCTCACGTTAGAATTGCCGATCGTGTCTGAGTGAAAAATACGAATATTGCCGGCCTCGCGAGTCTATGGGCTGCCTGGTACTGTTTTACAGCATTAGAAAATGTTCTTAAGAGATAAATCAATAATAAGTTTATACTAGACAGGGTAAGATATAGGAAACGTTCTAAAATTTGGGTGGTCAACACGTTTAAAATAATGGACTCACATAACGGGACCTTCCACATGATTGTTGCGTATTCTAACCATCAAATCGGTCCTAATTATGTAACAATAAGAAATTGAAGAGAATTGGAGCAATGACGTCATATTCTATTGGTTCTAAACACTTCTACTCATTTAGTGGGAACAACTGCTTCAGTCCTTTGGGCTCCTTAGATACCAAATGTACTAACCACTCTCCAGCGAGTATATTTCTAAAGACTTTTCGCATTTGTTCTTGGTTGACGCCGCTGTCGTAATACAACTTCAAATTCATGCGACGACGGTACTCTCGGTTAACGATGTTGGGTCCAATTATTTGTCGCAGTGTTATTTCTCTCGAAGACTCCCAAAATAGTTCGATCCGCTTGTAACGTTACCCTGCCTTTCTGCGCTGTAGAGCAAGAAAGGTATGATCACTGATCCTGGATCCAGTGTCTGGTAGAGTTAAATCTTTATTCTTCAAGAGAGGGCTTTGTCATTAAGTCTCATAGTAGCAGCGGTTTTCGATATTCAGGCTGACATCATTATTTTTGTTTACGTTGGAGCCAAGGTAGACAAAATCATCCACCACTTCAAAGTTATAGTTGTCAACGTTCACGAAACGTCAGAAACGAGTAGACCATTTGTTCGTTGAAATAAATAACTTGGTTTCGTTCTCATTTATCACCAGACCCATTTCCGCCGACTGCTTTTCATTGCTCGAAAAGTCCGCAGTAACAACCCGCAATCTACGGCCAATGATATCTATATCATAGGCATACGCGAGCAGCATGTGGCTTTTGGTAAAGATGACATACTACTGCCTTCTGCGTGATCATCTCTATTGCAAAGTTAAAAACATCGCTTGACAGACTATCGCCTTGTCTTAAACCTAGCTTGGTAGAAAATAGCTCTGTCAGATTTGTGCACGTTTCTCTGAAGACTTCGTGTCATTCATTGTCATCCCGCAGTCGTAACGGCTTCGCGGGGAACTCAGCCATAGCATCCAATAATTTCATTGGTATTGGACTGTCGTACGCAGCTTTGTAATCGATAAACAGATGGTAGGTGTTAATCGGCCTTTCTTGAGACTTCTCCGGGATTTGTGAATATCTGGTCAGTGCTTGATTTACCACGTCTAAAGCCACTGATAAGGTCCAATCAGGTTCGCTAGGATGGACTTTAGTCTTTCACATAAAACACTAGACAGGACCTTGTAAACGATGGGTAAAAGGCTGATCATACGACAGTTGGTACACGCACATGGATCACATTTCTTAAACACAATTATCGGGCATGCATTTCTTGTGCCAAATCGTGTTCTTGAGCTGGTGCATGCACGTTGCCAGCTAATTGCCGCCGAATTTAAAAAGCTTTGACGGACTCGACACACGCAGCTTTTTTACTTTAAACCGTGCAATTGTCCTTCTAATCTCATTTAGGCTCGGTGCTGGACAGTCTATTCCGTCGTCTATGATTGGCGAGATTTCGTCACTTATGCAGCCTTCGGAAACAAACAGAAAACGAACACGCTTTGAGTGTTAGTGTCTTGAAAAGGTTCTGCCGGCAGTATATCGGCTCCCGCAGCTTTATTATTGCGCCTTTCGATCGCCGTGCTGTTCTCGTTTTAGCTCGTTGGTGGACAATCTACTCCGCCGTCGATGATTAGCGTGATTTCGGCACTTATGCTGCCTTCGAGAATAAGTAGAGAACAAAAGTGCTCCCACAATATTTGCGACTAGATTTCCGTCTCTGTCCTTACATGTGGGTTGCATGTTCCAAAACCTTTGCTTTTTACTTTTTGGTAGAACTTTTGGACTTCATCTCCATACCTCCGATTAATACCGCTTAATACCTCATTATAAAGCTCCGTCACAGCACGCGTTGTCATTGGCTGTATTTTGTCCTGTTGTCAGCATCCTTTTCCTCATACCTTGCGCGAAGGTTCATCGTACCAGGGCTTGTATGAGCATGGTTTAATCTCCCTCCCCTTTTCATTTTATCGCTCCGTCGCCACACGTGTAACTTTTGGCTGCAGCTTTGCCCTGTAGGCAGCATCCTTTTCCTCAGGCATTGCGTATCACTTCTCATAGTAAGAGGGCTTGAATGAGCGTGGCTTTTCATAATCCAGCACGGTCGTTGCAACAGTGGTCATAGAATTCGCAATATGCTGCCACTGTGTGTCGGGAACATCAGAATTAGGGGTTTTGTTTGAAGTAATTGAGAAAGTTATTTGGAGTATGCATAGGCTATCTCGGTGGTATGCAGCTTTGTGTTTGGTTACGAGTATTTTTAGCACAACTCCATCGCGTGCGTACCTTTGCTGCAATTAGGTGGTGATCGGAGTCAATGTTTGCACCGCGCATCACACTCACGTTCATGACGCTTGAGACATGCCTTCCATTACCACGTGATCAATCTGGTTTCCAGTCTTTTGATCAGGGGATATCCTGGTTGCCTTGGGGATATCTTTATGCGGGACTCTAGTTCCATTGACTACCATGGTTTTGTCAACGCGAAGCTAACCAGTATGTATCCGCGAAACCAGGTGTCGAAGTCTCTTGCCGACTATGAAACCACATCCAAATTCGTGTCTTTCTGCATGGCAGCTGTAAAAGATGTCACAGTTCTTTCGTCGTGTGCATCCCTGTCTCGTCCACCTATTTCCTGTATGGCGGTGATGTCAGCATTGTATTTGTCGAGGAGATCCGCCAATTGGTTAGAGACTACGTTTCTGTATTGATTTCGGACATTCCAGGTGCATATCCCGAGATCATGGTCCTTATAACGTTTGCAGGGGTCGTCAACATTTGGAGGAGTTCTTGTTTTTTCTTTTCCTGGTGTTTTCAAAATAATTGTTTTTGTTTAAGGAGAGTGGCGCCCGATCATAGTAGCTTGGGTCTGTTCAAGTCACTAACAGAGCCGTTGTGTTAATCTTCAGCAACTTGTGATACCGTCTCCCTAAGACGCATCGGTGGCAGCATTACAGTGGTATATATACCCATTATGTTTTCGCTGATGTCAGCTATATTTAATAGCAATCAGCGATAATTCTCTCGCTTATATTACTCCTTAAATTTATCATAGGAATGTCATAGGCCGTTTAGTCGGTGTGCTCTGGCTTTCAAAGTAAGTGACGATGTCAGTAAGTGCCGTTTCAGTTGCAATTATGTTATAATAGAAGTTTAAAGCGAGCTTGATAACACTCTTGATTACGAAGTAAGTGACGATGTCAGCAGGTGCCATTTCAATAGGAGTTATTATAAGTGGACGATATTTTTTACATTACACACGCATAACATTTATGATTCTCTCGCTTACATTCCCCCTTAAATTTAGCAAAGAGGAAGTGTCATAGGCCGTTTAATCGCTGCGCTATAGCTTACTAAGTAAGCGACGGTGTCATTAGGTGCAATTACAATATACACGGAGTTTTAAGCGAACTTGATAACACGATCGATTACGAAGTAAGTAACGATGTCAGTAGGTACCATTTTATTAACATTGTAATCGGAGTTATAATGAGTGGACAATATTTTTTACATTACACACGCGTGATATTGTAAATGCCTAAATCGCTCGCTTACAATGTCATACTGATATCATGGACTACTAAATAGGTACTTATAGCTAATTGTTCGTGTTGAACAGAAGTTTCTTGCCTCTAAGCGGTAAAAATACGCATTATTTAATCGCTGATGTCAGCTATATTTAGTAGCAATCAGTGATGATTATCTCGCTTATATTCCCTCTTAAATTTACAATAGGAGTGTCTTAGGCCGTTTAATCGGTGCGCTCTCGCTTACAAAGTAAGCGACGATGTTAGTAAGTGTCAATTCAGTTGCAATTTCGGTATCTTTAAGCGAATTTCATAACACGCATATCATTTAGGTTTTGCCCGTGGAATACGTGATCTCTCTGACGTTGTGAGCGGCTTGGGGACCTCCAAAGAGAGGTTTTGGTTATCCCCAAGTGAATAAATGATCAGAAAAATCCCCCATTCCATATCCACTTAAAATACACATTCTAGCGAAACTATTACATTATAAACCTCGTGCAGGCATGGAAATTTTCTTTTTATATGATTTGATTGACAATTATATTTTTTAAATCAGTTTCACTTCTCTTCCTTAGCACTTGGCCAAAAAGAATATTGTACAATATCGCCAAAAATGCAAATATGGAGAAAATTTAGGACTGGCCACTGGTGGCACCAATACAGCTGAAGTTGCAGTCAAAAATTGGTATGATGAAATTGAATCCTATAATTTTCAACGACCAGGACTAAGCTCACGCACCGACCACTTTACTCAGGTAGTGTGGAAAGAGAC
The DNA here is from genome assembly GCA_964034835.1 of Muscina levida. Classification (NCBI taxonomy): domain Eukaryota; kingdom Metazoa; phylum Arthropoda; class Insecta; order Diptera; family Muscidae; genus Muscina; species Muscina levida. The sequence goes on from OZ035881.1 coordinate 124,220,785, forward strand.
CACACAATTGGGAGTGGGTGTGGCCCAGAAGTGAGTACACCTCATAAAACTGCAAAAATAACAACTAAATTCTAAACCCTTTCCCTCTCTCTCTCTCGCTTCATAGAGATAATCGTACCTGGATCGTATGTAACTATGATCCACCTGGTAATATTTTGAATCGCTACGGGGATAATGTGATTGCCCCAAAGGGATATGTAGTTAGCAAACAATCGAAGCTAAATACTGCCATATCAGATAAAGCAAGAATTGAAGGTGGCCAAGAAGAAGTTGAACCCAGTACATCGCAAGGTGTCAAACGAGTAGAGGGGAGTAATCAAATTTCAAAGTTTTCCAAATTTGAATTAGAATGCCTCGAAGCTCATAATGACTTTAGAAAAATACACGGCTGTAAACCTATGACGCTGAGTAAGGAACTATGCAATTTGGCCACTGATTGGGCAAGGGTAAGAGGAAATTGGAATCATTTGAAAATGAACGGCCGGTTATTATATATTACATTCTTTTTTATGTTTAGCACTTGGCTAAAATACGCTGTATGCATCATCGTCCCCATAATGATTATGGTGAGAATATTTTCCAAAGTATCAACTATGACTCCACGATGACTGATGCCGTCAAAGGCTGGTATGATGAAATTAAAAATTACAAATATTCCAAGCCGGGCTTCAGTTCGAAAACGGGACATTTCACACAAATTGTATGGTCCGATTCAACGGAATTGGGTGTGGGCAAAGCTAAAGTGTAAGTTGGACAAAAAAACAATACATGACGAAATTTTGATTCAACTTTTTCTTTCATTTCCAGTGATAACCTTACATTTATTGTATGCAATTACAATCCTCCTGGTAATGTTATGACTCAGTATAAAACACAAGTTCCACCTATCGGCGGTTTTAAGGATCAAATAGAAAATGGCATAGAGGTTGATGGTAAATCTCAGAAGCCCGTGAATGGCGTACGTCTTTCATTAAAGCCCAACAATTTCTTCTCAGCCAAATGGTCGAAATGGACAAAAAGGAAGTAACGTTAGCAGTTGTCATTTATATGATAGTGATAACTATTTATGTATTTAATAGACTATAAACTATATAGAATTATACCAAAAATTACATTATAATTATTATGTTCCTAAATGTATTATAGATTTTGGAGATCAAAACACGAAAATCGAACTAAAATTTTTATTTTTTTTATTGAAATATATGTTAATTTTTATACAAAGATACATTTTGGCTTGTTTTGCAATAGGACGGGAGTGTTGTAGGCTAGCTGTCAAGATTTTCCAAGGACGATAAGTGGTAAAATGGCGTAATTTTAGAGTTTTTGCTAAATTCTAACTTTTAGTATAATATTACCCTTGTCTTTGTCAAGGACATCCTCCAATCGAATAGAGACACCTTCTCTGAAGAGAGTATGGACATTCCAGGGGCATATCCTTAAATCATAGTCCTTATAAAGTTTGCGCGGGTCGTCAGCATTTTGGCGGGTTCTTGCTTCTCTCGCTTCAGTTCCGACTTACATTTACACAGGACTGCCATAGGCCGTTCAATCGGTGGGACCCCGCTTACAAAGTAAGCGACGATGTTAGTCAGTGCCATTTCAGTTACAGTTATGTTATAAGCGACGTTTTATGCGAGCTTGATAACACTCTTGATTACGAAGTAAGTGACGATGTCAGCAGGTGTTATTTCAATCGGAGTTATAATGAGTGGGCGATATTTTTTACATTACACATTACGCTCGCTTAAAATGTTATACTGATGTCTGGGATTACTAAATAGGTACTTCGTTTAATTTACCGCTGGGCTGGTACTTATTTCCTAAGACGCATCGCTGGTAGCATCCCAGCGGTAAATATACCCATTACGTAATCGATGATGTTAGCTATATTTAGTGGCAATCAGAGATGATTCTCTTTCTTATGTTCCGTCTTACATTTACACAGAAGTGCGTCCCCGCTTACAAAGTAAGCGACGATGTCAGTCGGTGCCATTTCAGGTGCAGTTATGTAATAGGAAGAGTTTTAAGCGAGCTTGATAACAGGCTTGATTAGGAAGTAAGTGGCGATGTCAGTTGGAGATCTAAAGAGAGATCCTCCCCATTAAAGTCGAGACAGGGATGCATACGACGAAGGAACTGTGACATCTGTTACAGCTGTCATGTAGAAAGATACGAATTCGAATGTGAATTCCCAATCAGCAAGAGACTGTTCTCACAGCTTTACTCTATAAGTATCCGAAATGGTAGTGAGTGGAACCAGATTCCCGCATAAAGACACCCACAAGGCAAACTTGATATCCCTTGATCAAAAGACAAGGAATCAGATTGATCACGTGGTAATCGATAGAGTGCATGCCTTAAGCGTTATGGACAAGCGTGTGAGCCGCGGTGCAAACATTTACTTGGATCACCACCTAGTTGCAGCCGAGGTACGTTCGCGATTAAGCAGTGCCAAAAACGCTCGTAACCTAACGTAAAGAAAACTAGACTTCACAAAGCTACATACCACCGAGATAGCCAATGCCTACTTCAACCAACTATCTTGATTATTTCAAACAAACCCCCCTAATTCTGAAGTTCCCCACACACACAGTGGCAGCATATTGCGCATACTATGACCACTGCCGCAAAGATCTTACAGGGACATGAAAAACCACGATCAGACAAGTCATGGTACGATGAAGACTCTCGCGCAAGGTCTGAGGAAAAGGATGCCGCCTACAGGGTAAAACTGCAGCCACTGGCAAGGCGTGCTTTTTCTTCAGGAGGAAAAAGAGTCTATGGAAGAAGTAAGTGAGCCAGGATATCGAAATTTACAGTGATAGAGGTGAAGCCCGAAAGTTTTACCAAAAGGTAAAAAGCAACGGTTTTGGACCAGGAATCCCGACCTGTAAGGACGCACACGGAAATCTAATCACAGGCATTCAGAGTGTGCTTTAAATATGGAGGGAACACTTTCGATCTCTACTTGTTCCCGAAGGCAACATAAGTGACGAAATCACGCCAATCATGGACGATAGAGTAGACTGGCCACGACCGAGCCAAAACTAGATCAGGCCGGCAATTGCACGGCTTACAAATAGCAAAGCTGCGGGAGCCGATGGACTGCCGGAAGACCTTTTTAAACCTGGTGACAATGAGCTGGCAACATGCATGCACCAGCTCAAGGTCCAATCTAGTGTTTTATGTGAAAGACTAAAGCCCATCCTAGCAAACGTGCTTGACCTAATCAGTGTGACTTTAGACATGGATTTTCACACTACTGACTAGATTTTCACACTACCACAAATCCTAAAAAAACGTAAGAAATGCGGATCGACACATACTCTCTGTCCTTATCGATTACGAAGCTGCATTTGACAATACGATACGGCAGAAATAATTAAATGGTATGGCTAAGTTTGGTTCTCCCGCGAAGCTGATATGACTTTGCGGGATGACACTGACTGACACGAAGTTTTCAGTGAAAATAGACAAAAATGTGACTGAGCCATTTTCTACCAATCAAGGCTTTAGACAAGGCGACAGTCTGTCATGCGATATCTTTAACATCATAATTGAGATGATCATGCTGCTCGCGTATGCCGTTGATATAGATATCATTGGTCGAAGACTGCAGTATGTTACTGTGATCTTTTCAAGTAGTGAGAAGCAGTCGGCAGAAGTGGGTCTGGTGATTAATGAGGAGAAAACCGTGTTATTTGTTCCAACGAACAAAGAGTCTACTCGTCTGGGTAATGATCCTGGGTAATGACAAAAGTGGATACATCAATTCTGGGAGTCTCCGAGAGAAAAATACTTCGCAAAATATTGGACCCATCATCGTAATGGCGAGTATCGTCGTCAAATGCACCAAGAGCTGTATGAGCTGTACAACGACATCGACGTAGTCATGGATGAAAATGTTCCAGCTCGAAAAGTCCTCGGCAATAAACTCGATGGGTGGCGCAGGAGGGGGCGACCAAAACTTCGTTGGATGAACCAGGTGAAAGAGCTGTTATCTATACTTGGTGTGAGTAACTAACTACAGAGCGCTAAAGAACGAAGCGTTTGGAATTCTTTCTACGAGCGGCTAGTGATAGATAAATTTCTGTTGCTGCTGCCAATTAAGAAGAAGAAGTGATGATTCTCTCGCTTATATTCCCCCTAAAAATTTAGCAAAGGAGTGCCAAATGTCATTAATCTGTGCACTCTCGCTTACAAAGTAAGAGAGGATGTCAGTAAGTCCCATTTTAGCTGCAATAATGTTAAAAGCTGACTTTAAAGCCAGCTTGATAACACGCTTGATAACGAAGTAAGTGACGATGTTAGTAGGTGTCAGACAGAAGGAGTAATTATTACTGGACGATATTTTTCACATTACACTTAGTACTTAGATAGCTCGCTTACAATGTCGTACTGATGTCCTGGATTCCCAGCGGTAAATGAAACGAAGTACCCATTTCGTAATCCATGGCATCAGTATGACATTGTAAGCGAGCGATCTAAGTACTTAGAATGTCACGTGTGTGAAATGTAAAAATTATAGCCTACTCATTATAACTACCATTGAAATGGCATCTACTTATATCGTCACTTACTGGAATCAAGCGTGTTATAAAGCTCGCTTAAGACTCCGGTTATAACGTAGTTGCAACTGATATGGCACTTGCTGACATCGTCGCTTACTTGGTAGGCGAGAGGGCACATATTAAATTGCCTAAGACACTCCTATGCTAAATTTAAGGGAAAATATAAGAGAGAGTATTATCACTGATTGTTACTAAATATGTCTGAAATCAGCGATTAAATAATGTATATTTTTACCGCTGAGTTACGGTACTTCATTTCATTTACCGCTAGGTAATGACACAAGCGGATGAATCCTGAATCTGAGAGTATTCGAGAGACAAGTTATGGGATAGTTGAATGTCGTGGGCTTATTCGTAATGATTTGATTTTGATTACTTTCGGAAACATTCCACAAATCTTAAATCTTCAAGTTCAATAATACACTGATAATGGTTCGGCCAAAGAAGCGCCGAAGAATAAATGTCCATAAGGATTATAAAAATGTTATTTGATCCACTATTGACAATTTTTTGTTATTGTCATTAGAGTTTATTTTAGTCACGGTTTTGCGAGATGTGTTTTGTGGTAAGACGGATGACGTCATTTTTCATTTATCGCAATGTCGTTGAGAAATTATGTTTGACTTACTTTGTCGGTCATTCATTTTAGTATGTACCATAATTTAGTTGAGTTATGACAATTAGCTACAGAAACCTATGTTTGTTTATACATTTCGAAAACTTGTTTTTAAAGCAATTTCGCCTTTGCAACAGCAACTTTGCTTTATCATTCTCCCATGGCGATAGTTATGACGAACTATACCTAAAAAGTACATTATATTTGCATCAATATTTCAATATACATATGTAGCGCATTCCATTTCTTTAACTTTAAACATTGACACACAAAATCAATCAGAGAGTTGTAGCAAATGCTAACTGTCAAAAAAAAATCATATTAAAAATAATATTTATGTAGATACTAGTATACGATTGCCAACAGCAGCTTTCTAGTTTCCGATTATGCATATGGTCAATAATCCCTAAAGTATGCTAGAGAAAATAAAAAAACACACGATTCGATAACGAAATGTGCCACAGTTTAATTAAATTCATTCAAAGCCGTATCCGGCTATTTGATACTGTTGCTGCTGTTTTGTTTTGTTTCTTTTTTTTTATTCAGTTATTTATTTCATGCATAAAACTGCCACATATGGGAATGTCACACACCGGAACGTTGTCATTCACACCCAGAATAAACTGATTCTTGTCACCCCCCCTGAACACCAGTTGGTGACATTTAGGCTAGAGTATAGGAGACAGAGAAAGAGGCGAAAATTTATTTGTTTTCATTGTTGCTGGAAAAAAATTAATGTATAAAATATTTGACTTTATAAAAGTGATGCAACTTTTAAAACAACTAGTGTCGTACACATAAATATCTGCAAATTACGAAAATAATATAGACGTTGTTAAAAGTCATCGTATTAACCATGAGCTGTATAACGATATCGACATAGGCAAGCACCTCATTCAAGGGGTGTAAAGGGAAATTAGGTTTTTTAAGACGTCTTTTCTATTTAAAGAGGCATTTAGTCTGTGTTCTCTTGTCCCTTAAATTTTTCTCACAACACAGGTGACCTCTGACGCCTTGTATGCAGCATTGTTTACCAAAAACCAGGTCTTGTCCTTAATACTCTCAATTACTGCACACAAATTTCCCTAAATCCGATGTACATTACGACCAGAGGCACAATGGCCATATTTTGATATGGGAAAAAAATTAATTTCCCTTTACACCCCATGAATGAGGTATGGAATAGCTTCTCGCGTTGTGGTGAATATGGTATGGGATACCAATGATATAATTCGAAGAGGAGAGATACGAAATGCCCCTTTAAACAGAAGTAGACAATGGCTATCTCGGTAGTTTGCAGCCTTGTGAGTTCTAATTTGCATTGTGTTTGGTTGTTGCTGTAACAGCTGGAAGAAGAAGCTGGGTTGATAATTCATTATGCCGATTTAATCGGCACACGATCGAGCATCTAGTCCGATTATCGTACGATCATTGATGCCAAATCTCTTTCGTTCCTTTGTGGATAACAAGGTTCGTGTCAAAGATTGCTAGATGTTGTTTAGAGTTTTAATCGCCATTTTCCTCCAAGAGATGGCGCCAGCTAGTTTTATTGATTTATTTTTTAGATGTTGATAAATCATTTCCTTTTGTCCTAGTGGAAACATATAGGATCAGTTTTGTTGGCTGAAGAACTCGAAAGTATTTTTGAAAGTAATTTGTCATCGATGTTAATTTGGCCAGTGCCCCGGCCGGGAATCGAACTCGGCACCTTCGTATTGCTAATCTACATCGCTTCCACTGATCTATCGAAGGCCACTGTTTTTTTTTGGCAGTGCTTAACCTCTTGCGTTTCTTGGCCTCATCTAGGTGGTGATACGAGACTATATTTGCACCACTTATCACGCGTACGTCTATGACACTTCAGACATACATACATTTCATCGATAACCATGTGAGCAATCTGGTTTCTTGTCTTCTGAGCATAGGATATCAAGGTTGCATTGCGGATATCTTTATGCGGGAATCTTCTTTGGCTATGTACCATGTTTCTTGACGACACGAAGTTAACTAGTATGAAATATGTTATCAATGATGTTGCTGAGTACAAGGAATATTCCAACTACTTAACCAATAGCATTAGTCCTTTTTATTTAATCAGGACAATTTAAATGTCATTGCCAAAGTATCTCTCATATATTTCCTCCAGGCGCTCATAGAATGCATCTTTAAAGTCTTCGTCGTTGTCTTTCGTCGGCATGTGCACACAAATTAGCGTAATGTAAAAATATTTCGCTTTGATGAAAATAGTGGCTATTTGGACATTTCCAGAATTAAACTGCGGGACCAGATGTCCAAGTCTCTTGTCGAGTTGCAATGCACATCAAGATATGTGTCTTGCAGCTTGGCAGCTATAAAAGATGACGATCATCGCATTTCCTGTATGTAGGCGATGTATGCACGATGTCAGTCTTATATATGACGGGGACATTGGCCTCTCTCTATAGAGAGTTCGGACATTCCAGGTGCATATCCTTAAATCGTGGTCAATCGGGGGTCCACAGAAAACGGAGCTAGTACTATTCACACGAAAATACCTCATTGAGAACTTCAGACAGCCGGCAATTGATGGTGTAGAACTGAAAATCTCGTTTGATGCAAAATATCTAAAGTCTTCGTCGTTGTCTTTCGTCGGCATGTGCACACAAATTAGCGTAATGTAAAAATATTTCGCTTTGATGAAAATAGTGGCTATTTGGACATTTCCAGAATTAAACTGCGGGACCAGATGTCCAAGTCTCTTGTCGAGTTGCAATGCACATCAAGATATGTGTCTTGCAGCTTGGCAGCTATAAAAGATGACGATCATCGCATTTCCTGTATGTAGGCGATGTATGCACGATGTCAGTCTTATATATGACGGGGACATTGGCCTCTCTCTATAGAGAGTTCGGACATTCCAGGTGCATATCCTTAAATCGTGGTCAATCGGGGGTCCACAGAAAACGGAGCTAGTACTATTCACACGAAAATACCTCATTGAGAACTTCAGACAGCCGGCAATTGATGGTGTAGAACTGAAAATCTCGTTTGATGCAAAATATCTAGGCGTTATTTTGGATAGGAAACTAAACTGGGGACGCAATACGGTGGAAAGGACGAAAAAAGGATTAAATGCCCTTTACGTCTGCCGGAACTCTGTGGGGAAAAGCTGGAGACTACCACCTGCAATGGTATATTGTATATGCACAGTGGTAGTGCGTCCCATAGTAACTTACGGATGCCTTGTTTGGTGGGGAGCTCTTGAAACGGAAAGTAAGCTAATGCTGATAAGTAGTGTACAGCGAATGGCATCACTGTGTATAACAGGTGCTAGACGAAGCACACCACAAGCGGCACTGTACGTGATTTTAAACCTAAAGAACCTGCAGTACCATGCACTATCTGTAGCGGCTAAAAGTGCAATAAGGTTATGAGAAGCAGGCCTTTGGCGGCAGACGGAGTCGGGTCAAGCATCCACACTGTTATGGTTCAGCAGACATGAATGCAACGGAGGACTCGACAAAGGATGGACTATATGGTTCCGTTGTTGAATTTTACATCATTCCCGGATGTAGTGATCCCTGATAGAGAAGATTGGAAAGATTCCTTACCCTTTCAGGCGGCTGTCCATATTCAATGATGGTTAAAAATGGAAATTCGAATAGGATCGGGTATCTTTAGCGAGGACCTTAATTTCTGACAACACTTCCGATTAGATGACGATTGTAGTCTGTTCAAGGCGGAGATCTTTGCTATTATGAAATCTGTGAAGGAAATACTGGCAAGAAATTTGAAGGAGATCGTCACAATCTATGCGGACAGTAAAGCGCCCTTTGGACGGAGCTCTCAAAACTGCCGGAAAGTATTGTTGGGTCCCCGGACATAGTGACATTTCAGGAAACGAAAGAGCGGATGAACTGGAGCAGAAGACTCAGCACGGAACAAAAAATTTTACCGTTACGAAATTGTGACCCGTCACATCGAACAGCTGGTAAATGCATCCTGGAAACATCGACTATGTGGTATTACGAAATAATTGGCCAGGATTCGATGGAAGACGAACCAGATCACTATTGGAACTGGATAGAAGGTCCGTTAGACGACTAATTGGAGTAATAACGGTTATGCCTAACCTAACCTAACCTAACCTAACCTAACCTAACCTAACCTAACCTAACCTAACCTAACCTAACCTAACCTAACCTAACCTAACCTAACCTAACCTAACCTAACCTAACCTAACCTAACCTAACCTAACCTAACCTAACCTAACCTAACCTAACCTAACCTAACCTAACCTAACCTAACCTAACCTAACCTAACCTAACCTAACCTAACCTAACCTAACCTAACCTAACCTAACCTAACCTAACCTAACCTAACCTAACCTAACCTAACCTAACCTAACCTAACCTAACCTAACCTAACCTAACCTAACCTAACCTAACCTAACCTAACCTAACCTAACCTAACCTAACCTAACCTAACCTAACCTAACCTAACCTAACCTAACCTAACCTAACCTATCCTAACCTAACCTAACCTAACCTAACCTAACCTAACCTAACCTAACCTAACCTAACCTAACCTAACCTAACCTAACCTAACCTAACCTAACCTAACCTAACCTAACCTAACCTAACCTAACCTAACCTAACCTAACCTAACCTAACCTAACCTAACCTAACCTAACCTAACCTAACCTAACCTAACCTAACCTAACCTAACCTAACCTAACCTAACCTAACCTAACCTAACCTAACCTAACCTAACCTAACCTAACCTAACCTAACCTAACCTAACCTAACCTAACCTACGTAATTGGTACTTTTACCGTAATCTATCGGTAAATAGGCAGAGAAATTCTGTTTATTTTTAGACGAATAACGACTACAAGACTCAAATTATTCCCCAACTATATAATTTTTTATTTACTTATGTTAAAAGTATTTATGCAAACAATTTTTATGCTTTTTTGTCAAAGTGTAACTTTAAAACGTTGTATTTCACACAAGCGTTAACTCGCAAACATTTACTTAACATTGCCTTCTAGCCATTAAAAGCTAACGTAATATAGCATTTTTTAAAATTTCATTATGTTGGGTGGTAAAAAAAATCGCAATTTATATTGAAATATTTTTTATTTTTATTTTCATTTATTTACCCCTTAAGGTATTTATTTTGGGCGGCGAAGCCCCAGTGGATGTACTGCGTTCGTGTAAATAATATTTGCTTATCTCGAACATTTCTTTTTTTTTTAATTTTGAATGTAATGTTTATCAACATAATTATGAAATGCTCATCATAACGTTTAATATGAAATCATGTAGGTTTTTCTCCTGGCAATTTTTGCGCTCTGTTCATTTGGGGGCTGTTTGAGCACGCGATGAATGTCAGTCCCAGCTTTGGTGGTGGTGGTACTGCTGCTGTTGTGGCTGCACAATTAATTAAATTCCATCATATCGCGTAAATTGAAATGTTAACTATCCTTGTTGCGCGTTTGTGTTGGTTGTATGTTTTACCCTAAGGAAACAAGGCTGTAAAGCGTCGAAGTGTCAGCGATGACGATTGCTTTATGGCATATTATATACATGTGTATATTTTTTTGTGTTGGCTGCTCTGTTATATCATTTGAGCTGTAATGTAAAGTGTGTTGCCAATGTTCTGCGTGTAGTCATCATCATCGCCTCAGTTTGCCGTCGTTAGCTTGTTGCAGCAAATGTTTAACCATTATCATCGGCTATAACAACGCGCTCGAATACATGGCTTGCAGAGCAAAACGTGCAGCTTTTTCTGTGGTTACCATCATAGAGTATGAAAAAACGTTTGCTCACTTGTAATAAATAGAAGGGAGTTTTGAAAGTTAGGCATGAATCGCTCATGAATTGAAGTTCAAGTACTATACAGACAATACAAAAGAGTTAACGTCTTCATATAAGAGATATTTTTTTTATAATTTATAAAATCCTTCAATTTGTTATAATTGTTTCCTATACGCTGTCCAAGGATCCCGAGCTGCACTGAAAGTTAACTGAAGATAATAAAATATGTTGTCCTTAACTTACTGCCCATAATGGTGACAACGTTGTTTCTTTACCCCGCGGCACATGATAATAACCCAGCGATAAAAATAAGCATTACTTAATCGCTGATGTCAGCTATATTTAATAGCAATCGGCGATGATTCTCTCGCTTATATTCCTGCTGAAATTAACATAGGAGTCTCATAGGCTGTTTAAACGGTGTGCTCTTGCTTACAAAGTAAGCGACGAGTAAGTGTAAGTGTCATTTTAGTTGCAATTACTTTATAAGCGGAGTTTTAAGCGAGCTTGATAACGCGCTCGTTTACAAAGTAATTTACGAGTAAGAGTAAGTGTCATTTTAGTTGCAATTACTTTATAAGCGGAGTTTTAAGCGAGCTTGATAACGCGCTCGATTACAAAGTAATTTACGATGTCAGTAGGTGTTATTTCAATCGGAGTTGTAATGAGTAAACAATATTTTTTATATTATACACGCGTGATGGGTGTGCCCTCGCTTACAAAGTAAGTGACGATGTCAGTAAGTGTCATTTTAGTTGCAATTACGTTATAAGCGGAGTTTTAAGAGAGCTTGATAACACTCTCGATTACGAAGTAAGTTACGATGTAAGTAGGTTCCATTTTATTAGCATTGTAATCGGAGTTATAATGAGTGGACGATATTATCTACACTGTACACGCGTGATCGGTGTGCTCTCGCTTACAAAGTAAGCGACGATGTCAGTTAGTGTCATTTCAATTGCAATTACGTTATAAGTGGAGTTTTAAAGAGAGCTTGATAACACGCTCGATTACAAAGTAAGTGACGATGTTAGTAGGTGATATTTCAATAGCATTGTAATCGGAGCTATAAAGAGTGAACGATATGTTTTACAGTACACACGCCTGATATTCTAAGTACTTAGATCGCTCGGTTACAATGTCATACTGATGTCATGGACTACTAAATAGATACTTTGGTTCATTTACCGGTGGGCAGTGATGATTCTCTCACTTATATTCCTCCTTAAATTTAACAAAGGAGTGTCATATGCCGCTTAATGAGCTTGATAACACGCTCGATTACATAGTAAGCGACGATGTCCGTCAGTGTTATTTCAGATGCAATTACGTTATAATTGGAGTTTTAAGAGAGCTTGATAATACGCTGGATTACAAAGTTAGTGGCGAAGTCATTTGGTGTCATTCCAACCTGAGTTATAATGAGTGAACGAAATTTTTTACATTACACACACGTGCAGTCCTAAGTACTTAGATCGCTCGCTTACAATGTCATACTGATGCCATAGTTGCATCGTTTCATTTACCGCTGGGAAAATACAGGCTGTCTACAACTATACAATGCTTTTAGAAGCGTGTGTGTAGTGTCCTGCTCTCAGGCACATGTGTGCGAGTGTAATGTTGCACACGTAATATGCAGCATGCAGCATATATGCATATCCTGATGTAAGACCAAAGTGTTACAAAATCTTAGCTAGTTGAGCTGTCTGTAGTCGCTGCGAGTGAAAAACACATTCATAAAAATTACTTACTGCGGTTTCAGCGGTTTTCGCCACAGTACGTGTTGCTGCTGTTTTCTGTTTAATGTTTTTCACATTTTCCCATATATCTATTTTTTCTCTCACTAACTAACACATACACTCGGATGTGAGTGTTTGACTTAATATCTATTTCTTACAAAGTTGGATTTTGTTTTCTCTCTGTTACTTGTGGCGCGGTACATAAACGACCAAGGGACGATGCAAGCATCAAGTAAATGCTTACACTCTCGTATGTACACACAGGACCAGGATCATGTAACCGTATTTTAAAGGACATTCAGACAGTGTGTGTGTATGTGTGCGATGGTGCAAATGGGCAGCAACGTGTGGATATGTGCGTGGAAATATGTTGTATGTTTTACGTGACATCATGACCGCCACAAAAGGACTTGACTTGTTTGTGCACTTAAATATTCACCAGAGACATGTTAAGAAATTACAGAATTCCATTTTGTTTTTTCAGCATAAATTCAATGGCAAATGGTGTGAAGTTTTTAGACTTCGATAGCTATGGCTGTTGGTAATTAACGATCATGAAAGAAATTTTATGGAATTGTGATGGTTAGGAGTAATTGAATGCAGTTGAACGAAAGGAGCGCCTCACAGTGGGGAAAATAAAGTTTTTTTGGACATTTGAAATTTTAGGCCGCAATTCTTAACCGATTTTCAAAATTCTTTTTTTGTATTATTGGAAACAAAATTGCGCACAGATTGTACGATTTTTTTTATTCTGAATTCCTTACCGTTATATTTTTAAAATTTATCAAAGTCTATGCAAAAATAATTTTTGATTTTAATGTCAAATATTTTTTGAACTACGTGTCCTAAAAATTACGAACTGACCTCAAATAATGTGGATATATGTTACAAATTAAACTCAGTGAAAAAATAAGACAAAAAATTTTTTTTGGCACAACTGCAAGTAAATATGTGGAGGCACTATTTTCGCACTTTAACTCGGTGTCCTGCTCATAATTATTGTCCGAATAGAACAAAACCTAACATATAGCCTGGAAAAGTTTTAAGAAAGTCGTCTGTAAAAAATAAGCGAAATCGGTGAAGGTCGCCATGCAATTTTTTTGCGTATGTACCAAAATAATGCAGTTTTAAACTTCTGATTAAATACAATTTTGAAAATCGGTTAAGAATTGCCGCCTAAAATTTCAAATGTCCAAAAAAACTTTTTTTTCCCCACTGTGCGCCTGGAGGAAATATATAACCACTGGTTAAGGGAGAGTTAGCAGATTTTCACACAAATATATCTATAAGGCAATCGGGATATCCGCTGATCAAATAATAAGAAACCACATTGGTCATGTGGTAATTAATGGAAAGCGTGAGTCACAAGTTTCTCGGATAAACTCGGATTACCACCCAGTTTCAGATAATTACGCACAAGATTGGGCAGTGCCAAAAACGCTCATTACCAAACACATAAAAATTATATTCCGCTTATATGTATTATATGGCATTTAATCGGTGCGCTCCCGCTTACAAAGTAAGCGACGATGTCAGTAAGTGTAATTTTTGTTGCAATTACTTTCTAAGCGAGCTGGATAACACGCTTGATTACGAAGTAAGTGACAATGTTCTAATGAGTGGACGACATCGTTTATGTTACACTCGCATGACATTTAAAGTACTTAGATCGCTAGCTTACAATATCATACTGATGTCATGGATTACTAAATTGGTTCCTTGTTTCATTTGCCGCTGGGTAATGACAGAAGGGGATGAATCCCCCAGATGTTAAAAATACCCATTATTAATCGCTGATGCCAGCAACATTTAGTAGCAATCAGTGATGATTCTCTCGCTTATATTTTCCCTAAAATTTAGCAAAGAGTGTAACAGCCGTTTAATCTGTGCGCTCTCACTTACAAAGTAAGCGACTATGTCAGTTAGTGGCATTTCAGTTGCAATTATATTATAAGTGAAATTTAAAGCGAGCTTGATAACACGCCTAATTACAAAGTAAGTGATGATTGATTCGCTTATATTCCCCCTTAAATTTAGCATGGGAGTGTCATAGGCGGATTGATCGGTAGGCTCTCGCTTACAAGGTAATCGACGATGTCGGTAGGTGCCACTTCAGTTGGAATTACGTTATAAGCGGAGTTATAAGCGAGCTTGATAACACGATTGATTACGAAGTAAATGACGATGTCAGTAGATTTCATTTTAATAGCTATGTAATCGGAATTATAATGAGTGGACGATGTTTTTGAAATTACACACGCATTACATTCTAAGGTCTTAGATCGCTCGCTTACAATGTCGTACTGATGGCATGGATTACTAAATACCAAGCGATTGAAAAGACGAAGTATCTATTTCGTAATTCATGACATCAAGATGACATTGTAAGCGAGCGATCTAAATACTTAGAATGTCACGCGTGTGAAATATAAATATATCCAGGATTCTACGCTATAGAGACAGGTAGGATCAGAGTCTGGTAGAGTTGGATCTTTGTCCTTCGAGACAGCGCTTTGTCATTAATTTGCTTGCTTACCGAATATTAGCAGCGGTTTGCAATCAATACTTTTCTTTTGATTTTTAGGCTGACATTATTATTTTTGTTTATGGCGGAGCCAAGGTAGACAAAATCATCTACCACTTCAAAGTTATATTTGTCAATGTTCACGCAACGTCCCAGACGAGTGGACTCTATGTTTGTTGAAACAAATTGCTTGGTTTTGTCCTCATTTATCACCAGACCATTTCCGCCGACTGCTTTTCAATGCTCGAAAAAGTAGCAGTAACATCCCGCAATCCACGGCCAATGATATCTATATTATCGGCATACGAGAGCAACATGGGACTTTTGTTAAAGATCGTGCCAGTCGTGTTTACTTCTGCCTTCCGCATGATCATCTCCATTACAATGTTAATGAGATCGCAGGACAGACTATCGCCTCGTCTTAAGCCTCGCTTGGTAGCAAATGGCTCTGACAGATTTTTGCTAATTTTCACTAAAGACGTATTAGCTTCGCTGGGATACCAAACTCAGCCATAGCATCTAACAATTTCTGTCGTATCGAACTATCGAATACAGCTTTGTAATCGATGAACAGATGGTAGGTGTCGATCTGCATTTCTTGGGTCTTTTTCAGTATTGGTGTTAGTGTAAATATCTGGTCGGTCATGGATTTACCATGTCTAAAGCCACACTGATAAGGTCCAATCAGATTCGCCAGAATAGGCTTTAGTCTTTCATATAACACACTAGAGAGGACCTTGTATGCGATGGGTACAAGGCTGACCCCGCGATAATTGGTACATACACTTGGATCGCCTTTCTTAAGCAAAGGACATAGAACACCCAGATTTCAATCATTGGACATGTATTCTTTGAGCTAAATCGTGTTTATGCGCTCGTGCATGCATGTTGCCAGCTCATCGCCGTCGGCTTTAAAAAGCTTTGCCGGTAGTCCATCGGCTACCGCTGTATTATTATTTTTAACAATTTACTCCATCTTCTATGATTGGTGTGATTTCATCACTTATGCTGCCTTCGGGAACGAGTAGAGATCGAAAGTGTTCCCTCCATATTTGCAGCACACTCTGAGTGTCCGTGGCCAGATTTCCGTCGCTTTCCTTACAGGTGGGGACTCCTGTTCCAAAATCTTTTCTTTTAACCCTTTGGTAGAACTTACGGGCCTCACCTCTATCCCTGTAGTTTTCGATATCCTGGCTCTCTCCTTAATTTCACAGACGCTTTTTCCGCCTGAACAGGCATTTCATCTCCCTCCTTTTCTCATTATAACGCTCCGTCACCGCACGTGTCACCATTGGCTGCAATTTTGCCTTGTATGCAGCATCAATTTCCTCAGATATTTCGTGACATTCATCATCATACCAGAGTCGTTGCGGCAGTGGTCATAGAATTCGCAATATGCTGCCACTGTGTGTTGGGAACAACAGAACTAGGGGGGTTTTTTAGAAGTAATCGAGAGATAAGGTTGAAGTAGGCATAGGCTATCTCGGTGGTATGCAGCTCTGCGATGTCTAGGTTCCTTAGTATTTGGTTAAGTGCATTTTTAGCACTACTTAATCGCGAGTGTACCTGCAACTGCAACTAGGTGGTGATCCGAGTCAATGTTTGCACCGCGCCTCACTCGCACTTCCACAACGCTTGAGACATGCCTTCCACCGATTACCAAGTGATCAATCTGATTTCTTGTATTTGGATCAGGAGATATCCAGGATGCCTTGTGGATAACTTTATACGGAAATCTGGTTCCACTCATAAGGAGGACATTTCAGGTGCATATCCTTAAATCATGGTCCCATCATTTGCGGGGTCGCCTACGTTGGGAAGGGTTCCTATGTTGTGTTCCTAGTGTTTTGCACGATAATTTGATTCTTTAGGGATAATGGCTTATGTCCTTGGCTTATGTCCTTGGTGTTGCTAACGCCACTAAGAAAGCATTATTGCTACGCTTTAACAACTTCTGTTACCTACTCATTAGGAGGCATCGGTGATAGCATGCCGGTAAGGCAACTCAATGTTGCTCCTTGTCGCATTTTCTACTATTGAACAGGTGTCCATTTACATTGCAATCGTGCAATAATCGTGAATTGCTTAAGGCCCTATATACCCACCGAACAATAACCTTTTGTGGATACTTGTCCCCCTTCTAAATCTCGTTTGGGTTGATGCCCTCTCTACATATTCATCTAAAAATGTGTTTCAATCTTCAATTTATCAAGTCTTTTAGTGGGACGTCTTGAAAGAGACACATTATACATAAAAGTACGGCCACGTTTAAAATAGTCTAAAGCATCAAGTACAATCTCAATTACTAAAAGCAAAGTAAAAGAATTCTGATTCAATTCTTGTCAGTAGTGATGTCAAAAAAAATCTGTCCAACCTTCAATTTATCACGATTTTTATTGGGACGTATTGAAAGAGGCACATTATACATGAAAGTACAGCCACGTTTAAAATCGTCTAACATATTAAATACAAACTTAGAGTATAGTTTATATGCTCTGCTTCAATTCTTCTCTGTGATGGCTTAAAAAAAATCTGTTCAGCCTTCAATTTATCTCGTAGTTTAGTTGGACGTCTTGAACGAGACACTTTTACATGAAAGTAAGGCCACGTTTAAAATCGTCTAACGAATTAAGTAAAAAACTTAAAGTTAATGTAAACAACTCTGCTTCAATTCTTCTTGAAGTGGCTTTACAAACAATCTTGTATAAATTGCCTCAAAGGTATTAAAGCAAAAACTTATCTCGAAATATTGAAAGTCGCACAGAAGTCGCTTCCATTATGTCCAACATGTCAGTAGCAATTACGCTCACCCTATCATTCAGAACTGTTCTATATTTTCATTGTCAAAACGCATTCGTGTTGCAATTTATGTAAATTTGTTGATAAGCAAAGTGATGCAGAAATATGCACCACCACTCAAGAAACAAACCTGTGCAACTTGTTGACTCTTTCTAATGAATCTACGCAAAAGAAAAAAGTTTGGTTTGTGAATACCTTTAGAAAAGTAGGGAAGCAAGCAAGCCAGAAAAAAACGCCCAACAAATGTTGACCACAACGATCTGTGGTGGCCTTTCAACTTTTAACGTGTTTTTGTTTTTGCAAATTTGTTTGAAATTCTGATTATTTGACATAAAGTTTAATACTTGAACTGAGAAACGACAGCATCACGACCAGCTCAAATGAAAACAAAGATTGGCATAAAGTTCGCAGTGCGTAGTTTTTTTTTGCTCTTATTACTTTTCCACTCAAAGAGATTTTTTAGTCTCTTTGGCTTTAATGTTTGCTGTGTGAATTCTGGTGATTCTTTCAGTGAAAGGGGAAGATATTTCGTGAGGAGTAGGTCGGCTGCTGGTAGAGCTATGAAATATGATGTGGCCTTAGGTGAGAAATATAAAGGGACATAGATATCAAAAACTATGCTACGAAGAAAGAGAAACTCAATTATTTGATAGAAATTGGTTAAACGATGGACTTAGTGCTTATCAGGCAATATTGTAGACACCAAAATGTTTAATAAAAACTTGTGGGTATTTTTAACAAGCCTAGTTTCTCACAACAAGATTGGTGGTAAAGGAATACGCATCTATCAAGCAGGTGTGTTAGGTTCGAACCCTGCCACATCCATCAGAGGTCTTCTCGATGGGTCTTCTCAACTTTTAAGTAGACGAGCCAATTGGCATTTGTCGCTCAAAAATTTTCACATAAAGCTGATGTTCGCAGTCGTGCTTAAACTGTTCTGTTTCATAGAGTCTGCACACAAATGCATGAGACTCTCCACTATCTTTCTGATTGGATGTAAAGAGCAAGTACTCGTTTTTAGTTTTACGCCCAAACTATTATGTATATATGTATGTATATAGTTACAATTTCACCTCGAAGGACCACTTTCATCAAACATAACTCTTTCCACTAATACCTTAACTATCATATGCCCCATGTAGTGTAACAAACTCTATGGCAATGGATACTTATGTAAATCTAAAGGCCTCACTCAAACAAAACAAAAACCTCCAACTACCTTGTACAAGTCCTTCGAACAACGACAACAGGCATAGAGAGAGAAAGCGAAAAAAAACACGGAAACTTTATAAAGTAAAACCACTTCACTTTATAAAAATTGCATTTATTTACAATAGCAGCAAGAAAATCAAAAAGAAAACAAATGTCTGTGCAGGATGACGTCCCAACAGATAATCCACTCATTTCATTTAACAAATACCATAAATGGGTCTTTATATCTTTTTTAGGAATTGCATAAAAAACATGAGATATTGTGGTTCTATCCTGAGGTTGTAGTTTTCTTTGAGGTAAATCTGCGATAAATATATTTAATATGATGATGTCCTTTACAGCAGAAAGTATCGAAATAAGGCAAGAGAGCAGAGAGCTATTACAAACTACAAGTTCTATTAAGATTTGTTGTCTATACATTTACAAAATTTCCAATGCCAACTTGGCGTTTTTGCAGCAAACTTAAAAACATAAACTGATATCGCGATGTCAGAAATTTGTCCATATTTTCCCATTTGGGCAAATCGGAACTGGTCCCCTGGGATTGTTCCCAAAGTCCGAGAGTAACTTCAGGTAATCGGGTGGAGCAAATAAAAACGAAAATTGCATCCCAATTAGTTGTCTCAATACCCAGAAGCGACAAATTTGTAATACAGTCGTTAATAGTACGCTGTAATTGCTTAATAGTGGGACCAGATTCTTTAAGTACGGGGCTAAGATTTAAAAGCGTTTTTAATTGGGCGTTAACAAGAAGCCGTTTGTTCTCGTAACGATCTTTAAGATCTTTCCATGCCATTGCGAACCCTTCATTGGTTATGGGGCACGTTTTTATGATGTCGCGTGCTTCACCTTCCGTTCTCTGCATGAGATAGTACATCTTTTGGATGTCACTGATATTCTCATTGTTCCTGTAAAGGGCAGAGAACGGAAGGTGAAGCACGCGACATCATAAAAACGTGCCCCATAACCAATGAAGGGTTCGCAATGGCATGGAAAAATCTTAAAGATCGTTACGAGAACAAACGGCTTCTTGTTAACGCCCAATTAAAAACGCTTTTAAATCTTAGCCCCGTACTTAAAGAATCTGGTCCCACTATTAAGCAATTACAGCGTACTATTAACGACTGTATTACAAATTTGTCGCTTCTGGGTATTGAGACAACTAATTGGGATGCAATTTTCGTTTTTATTTGCTCCACCCGATTACCTGAAGTTACTCTCGGACTTTGGGAACAATCCCAGGGGACCAGTCCATATTTTCCCATTTGGGCAAATCGGAACTGGTCCCCTGGGATTGTTCCCAAAGTCCGTAGGTCGCTGGTTCAGATCCGGCTCGAAGGACCAAAAAATGTTACGGCGGGGAAGAATAAAAAGTATCCAAACGTTAGGGAAAAAAACGCAAGTAAATTATGAGTTTTTTAATATAGTTTTGAGTTTTATTTGGGGGTGAAATTACCTTCGGGCGATTCGTATTCGATTCGTTTTTTAAGTGAGAATGTAAATGTCACAAAAGGAGGTTTATTTCATGTTCTTTTTTTTCTTTTCGTTCTTCGTTATAAAAAAAGGGTTGATCTTAAACGTAGGATTTAAATACTTAAAACTATTAGGGTGCCCAGCTAGACATAAACCCTTTCGTATTTTGTAGAAAATTCTATTATAATCGTATCATAACCCAACCCTTCTACTATTTCTACTCACCATGCAAAATAGTTTTAAAAAATCCCTCTCTCTCTCTCTCTCCCAGTCTCTGTTTTCCTCAACTTCAACACAGATTAATGTAATTCACATATCGAAAGTTTAATAGCTATGTTATTGGAAAAAGTTTATTGCCCACACACACACACACGCACATCTTACTATACGATTCCCACGTAAAATACGAGAAAACACACAAATAAATCGAATTAATATAATAATTCATAGTTTAACCACCAATTATAAATTTTATACTTTACTTATTTTTACAACACATAATTGGCCTTGTGGCCCATGTTACAACATCAGTGAGGAAAGGCGGATGTGGTAGAAAAACAAGAAAACTTTTTACCTTCACACAAAAGGGAATGGGTATATGTGGTGGGCAACCACTACATCTTCTGGGGAGAGAGTACACATACAGATGCGATATAATTGTGGTGGTCAGGCAAACAGACGAACATGTGATAAAACAGTAAATGTTGAAATGTGATAAAACATGTCGGGCGGCTCGAAGGACCCGGTGTTGGTGTGAAATCTTTTATATATGAAATTTACAAAAGTACCACTTAGGGGAGACTTTCTGAACGTTCTTCGCTTGGGAGGAACCAAAAGAAAAACCTCTCCGAGGAGGTTCCAAGAAACTCGCAACATTGGGTAGGTTACATACTCACCGGGCAATGGTAGTAAGTGGTTTAAGAGGCCCTATGCTGAGTAACCTAAATGTCATGCTACCGCCAATGCCTCTTAGGGAATGGGGAACAGAAGTTTCCCCATTCACAATGGCAGTCTCATAAAACTAGTATCGGGCTGTGAGACCCAATAAGCCACTCAACTTAAAAATCCAACTACTAGAAAAGACAAGAATTTCATCAAATGTTGATGACTTCGCTAACGTTGTATGGACCATAACACAGTACAACATTTTTCAGCTCATTGATTTGGGACTCAATTCTGAGAACTGCACGTAAAAGTACATGCCATAATAATTTAATATCGATTAAAAGTTAGTAAGTATCGTATAGGGGAATTTGTCACGTCTTAGGCTCTTTTGTTTGACTTACATCACCATTAGCTGTCTTTCAAGTAAAGCAAAAAAGGGAGCGGCATGAAAAAACTGCGGGTGAGGGGAAAAATTGGGGGAATATTACAATTCAGGAGGTCGTTTGACATAAGCATCAACCGTATTCTCGGGCAGCCCTTCGGTCACCTTCAGTTTTAGTTACTTACTTCACCGTTAACTGTCTTCCAAATAAAGCAAAAAAGAGAGGCGACATAGAAAAACTGCGGGTGAGGGACAAAATAGGGATGATATTCGGTTCAGGAGGTCGTTAGACATAAGAAATAACCGTTTTCTTAGGACGCCCTTGGCCATCCTTCAGTTTAAGTTGCTTGCTTCAACGCAAGCTGTCTTTCAAGTAAAGCAAAACAGGGGGGCGGCAAGGAAAAACTGCAGATAAGGGTAAAGATAGCAATGATATTCTATTCAGGAGGTCATTTCAGATAAGATTTAGTAATAACCTCGGGTAGCCTCGGTAGTCGGTATCCTCCTTCCCTTATGCTGTCATTCAAGTAAAGCAAAAAGAGGGCGGCATTAAAACCCTGCAGGTGAGGTAGGAAAATAGGGTTAGAACATTTCCCCTCCCTTCCCTTCGATTCCAGTTCCTTACTTCACTTTTTGGTATCAATCAAGTAAAGCAAAAAAGTTGGGCTTCTAGAGAAATCCTTAGGTGATCGGTTAAAATGGGATAAAAATCACAACCAGGAGGTAATTTACGAATCAGCAGAAATAGTGTCGTTGCTAATTTTTTTTTTTTTTGCAGAACATTGTAATTTATGGAAGGCATGTAAAAAGCTGCACGAACGAAAGGATGATAGGTGGTGCGAATATAGTCACGGATCATCGTCTTATTTCTGCCAAGGTACGCACGAGATTAAAAAGTGCCAAAATCGCTCATTACACAGTACAACACATGATTTTGGGACTCAATTCTGAGAACTGCACGTGAAAGTAGCCCCAAAAAGAAGAAGTTCTGCATCATTCGTTTTGTCAAGTTACATGCCTTAATAATTTAATATCGATTTGAAGCTATTATTTATCGTATAGGGGAATTTGTCACGTTTTATGCATAAAGCATATGCAAAGAGCATAAAACGTGACAAATCCACGCTATACGCTAATTAATAGCTTCAAATCGATATTAAATTATTATGGCATGTAACTTGACAAAACGAATGATGCAGAACTTCTTCTTTTTGGGGCTACTTTCACGTGCAGTTTTTAGAATTGAGTCCCAAAATCCTTTGTACGATTTTTAGTGTTTTAAATCCTGTGCTTAAGAATATCGATTCAGGTGTGTGTATACCAATTATCGCAGGATCAGCCTTTCACCCCTCGGTTATAAGGTCCTGCCTAATATGTTATGTGAAAGACTAAAGTCCATCCTAGCGAACCTGATTGGGCATTATCAGAGTGGCTTTAGACCTGGTAAATACACGACCGACTAGATGTTCACACTACGACAAGTCCTGGAGAAGATACAAAAAATTGCAGATCGACACCTACCATCTGTCAATCTATTACAAAGCTGCATTCGACAGTCCGATACGACAGAAATTTGTAGATGTTATGGCTGAGTTTTGTATTCCCACGAAGCTAATACGACTTTGCGAGTTGACACTGACTGACACAAAGTCTTCAGTGAAAATTGGCAAAAATCTGACTGAGCCTTTTTCTACCAAGAGAGGCTTTAGACAAGGTGATAGTCTGTCCTGCGTTCTCTTTAACATCGTAATGGAAATGATCATGCGAAAGGCATCAGTAAACAAAAATGGTACCATCTGCAACAAAAGTCTTTTTGAGAAGTGAGAAGCAGTCAGCGGAAGTGATTTTGGTGATAAACGAGGACAAAACCATGGTAATTCGTTTCAACAATAAAGAATATACTCGTTAGGGACGCAGAGTGAGCAAGGACATCTGTAATAGTGAAGTGATAGATAATTTCGTCAGAAAATGAAGAGACGAGGCGAACCGCAGCTACTACGCGCTGAGCAAGCGTTTTAATGATAAAGCCCTCTCTCGACGAGCCTACCTGTCTTGCTCTACAGCGCTGAATACTGTGTAATCAAACAAGCGGATCAATCTATTCTGGCAGTCTTCGAGAGAAAAATACTTCGCAAAATATTTGGACCCATCATCGTTAACGGCGAGTAAAGTCGTCGAATGAACGAAGAGTTGTATGAGCTGTACAATGACATCGACGTAGTCAAGCGCCTTTAAATAGACCGAATGCGCTGACTTGGTCACGTTGTACGAATGGATAAAAATTCTCTGGCTCAAAAAGTCTGCAGCAATAAACTTGATGGGCGGCTCATTAGGGGCAACCAAAACTTCGCTGGATGGAACAGGTGAAAGAGCTGTTATCTAAACTTGGTGTGACGAACTATCTACGGAGCGCAAAAAAACCGAAGCGCCACACTCCTTCTGTTACCTCTCATACCATTTACCGAATTCACGCTCATAGTTTTACCTTCATATCTTTATTGTAACCACCGATTTCAATCAAATTTTGCCGGAAGTAAACGCCTATTGAAATCTGACTCAAGAATGAATGTGAGATATATAGGTCGCCTACTTCTGGTACCTCCTAAACAAATTATAAATTTGTTTATTATTAGCCTTTAAAACAACTTGACACATACATATATTTATATCTTAGTGCTTAAGTCAGAGGCCGAAATGATCAAAGATTTCCATTCGCTTCGATCTTGTGCGCACCGCCTCCAGTCAGTCCTACCAAGCAGCATTAGTGATTCCTCCACCTGGTCCTTCCAACGTAGTCGCGGTCTCCTTCTTTTGCGCCGTCCTTCGAGGTCTTGATAGAATACCTTTCGCGCTGGAGTTTCCTCATCCATTCTCACGACATGGCCTAGCCAGCGTAATCGTTGCACTTTGATTCGCTTGACAACATCAATGTCGTGGTATAACTTGTACAGCTCATGGTTCATCCGAATCCTAAACTCGCCGTTTACGCAAATGGGTCCATATATTTTGCGGAGTATTTTTCTCTCAAACACCGCCAGATGAGCTGCATCTGCCTGTGTAAGCACCAAAGATTCGGAGGCGTACAACAGGACCGGTAAAATTAGTACCTGGTACAGCTGTACTTTTGTAGTTCGAGATAGGGTGGTGTTTATAAAGTGCTCGCGTAGTCCAAAGAATTACTTGTTGGCAAGCACTATTCTCTGTTTTATTTCGAAGCTGACACTGTTGTTTTTGTTCATGGCGGATCCGAGGTAGTTAAAGCAATAGTTTTTAACGTTCACGCTGCGTCCCCAACGGGTGGACACTTTGTTCGATGATACCATTAACTTCGTCTTGTCCTCATTCACTGCCAAACCCATTTTCGCTGACTCCCTTTCAACTGATGAGAAAACAGCTGTTACCTCTCGCATCGTTCGACCGATAATGTCGATATCATCGGCATATGCGAGCAGCATGTGGCTCTTATTAAATATGGTGCCAGACATGTTAACCGCTGCTTTCCTTAATACCTTCTCCATCACTATGTTGAACAGCATACATGACAAACCGTCACCCTGTCTAAGACCTCTCGTCGTATCGAATGGTTCAGATAGATCCTTGCAAATCCGAACAGAGGATTTTGTATTCGTAAGGGTACACCGGCAGAGACGAATTATCTTCGCAGGAATACCGAACTCAGACATGGCTTCGTATAGTCGATGCCTAATGGGACTATCGAAGGCAGCTTTGTAATCGACAAAGAGGTGGTAAGTGTCGATTTGCTTCTCATGGGTTTTCTCAAGAATCTGCCGTAGTGTAAATATCTGATCCGTCGTGGATTTACCTGGTCTAAAGCCGCACTGATAAGGTCTAATCAGTTTTTCCACAATTGGCTTTAGACGTTCACACAGTATGCTAGACAGGACCTTATACGCAATCGGTAAGAGGCTAATCCCACGATAGTTTTTACACTCACTACGGTCACCTTTTTTGTAGATTGGACATAGCACACTGAGATTCCAATCCTCTGGCATGCTCTCCTGAAGCCAAATGTTCTCTATGAGCTGTTGCATGCTTAAAACAAGCTCATCTCCACCCACCTTAAACAACTCAGCTGGAAGACCATCAGCCCCAGCGGCCTTGTTGTTCCTTAGGCGGGATATGGCAGTTGTTATCTCAGCTTGGCTCGGAGGTGGACACTCGATGTTATCAGTCTTCATCAGCCGAGTTTTCAGACATCAGTAGCTGCAGATTGTGATCTTTATATATTCTCAGTACGCTCTCGGAGTCAGTTTTTATTGTTGGCAAATCGTAAAATTTTAAACAATACAACATGACATTCTTATACACCTCGTATATTGCATAACACTTGTAGCCTTAATCTAAGGAGATAAGAAGATCCTTATAGCTCCATCATCGTTTGTTCGATTTAAAATTGAAAAACTTTTCTTATTTTCACTATTCTCATTTAACTTGAACCTGCTGTTAATGCGTACAGCCATTTGATGCATTCATTAACTCCTAGATGACGGCAATCGTTGAATAAAAATTTAAATCTCCTATCCAATGCGAAGGAAGGAACAGCAGCTACCACTGGCGTTCGAACTGCATGGTTCTGCAGGACTCCGGCTGTGTCAGCATCATGAACATCATCATAAAGTGCGGTTGGCGGTGGCAGATTTGCTTTTGCCTTTGCCTCTGCTTGACCAACTTTCATCAGAGTGGTTAACAACATTAATTAATAATAGTTATGAAATATATTCTTGGCTGCTGTGATTTTCTCTTGTTCTCTCTCGCTGCTCTTCTTTGCACTCTGTGTCCTGTCTTGGTAGCATACGGACACTTACTAGCCGTAACTTTGGCCATGTTCGTATGGGAAACGGAAATAGAAATGCTTGCAGCTATTTGTGGCCTCTGCTTTGTGGGGAAGTTATGTCATTAACTATAAAGTTCTGTTGCATATTGTGCTTTAGGCGTTGGGTGTGTAAGTGTTTGTGAGAATAATGAGATGATGTGAAAGAAATGTTGTGAAAAGTACATTTTCTGGGACTTTTACATAATAAAGCACGAATATATTGCTTAATTAATTGTTAAATACAAAATAAGAATTAAAGTAATGAAATATACGTTTGAAAACTTTTCAATAGAAATGTATTTTATTTTACAGTGCAACACATGATTTTGGGACTCAATTCTGAAAACTGCACGTGAAAGTAGCCCCAATAATAAGAAGCTCTGCATCATTCGTTTTGTCAAGTTACATGCCATTAAAATTTAATATGGATTTAAAGTTAGTAAGTATCGAATGCCAACTCTTCAACAAACATACTAAGAGAAATCTTGCCTATTACCAACACCATCCCTGATCCATTCATTTCATCATTCCCTCAACCACTCATCCACCACAATACCGCCATAGCTATAGCCTGTCCTACACTTTATGTAAAGTTTGCTAAAGACATAAAGTTGCGAAAAATACTCTTTCATTTAACCGAAAGGCGTGAAAAGTAATATAATTTAGTTAACAAAATATATAATGAAATAAAGAAATTGTACAATAGCACACAGAGGCACACAGAGTAATGCAACCAGATACAAAAAAAACAACAACAATAAAGTGACCCTTAAATGCGGTTAAAATAATTGCATTTTTATGTGTGTGTTAACTGCAGTTCTAGGGCCTCAAACTGAAAACAAAGTGGGAACAAAGTAGTGTCAACAACATACGCTGTTGCCTCTCTCTCTTGCTGTTGTGTTGAAACAAAGAAAATTCCTACAAAAAAAAATTGGGACAAATGCTCATTAACAAAAATGCTACCACAATAAGGACACAACGGCACAATAAAAATGGACTTTAATAATAGCAGCAGTTTGGTAAAAACCAAGTAACAAATTAGTGGTTTTAATGCAGACACACAAACGCCTTAACAAATGTCAGTTTCAAAATACACACTACAAAAAAACAGACACAAAAGGTTGTATGTATATAGGCTAATATTTCATATAGACACAAAAACTGTAGCATACTTACTTGCAACAAAAAGTCCTAGATGATGATGATGCATGAGCTGAAAAAGAAAACAAAACCCCGGTTAGATGGTGAAGTATTAAAGAATAGAAAAAAAAGGAAACAGTTTGTTGCAACATTGTATTAGTTAGTAAAGTAGGGCCAGTGCTAACACTGTAAAACATTTTTCAACTCATTGATTTGGGACTCAATTCTGAGAACTGCAGGTGAAAGTATCCCCAAAAGGAAGAAGTTCTGCATCATTCGTTTTGTCAAGTTACATGCCATAATAATTTAATATCGATTTGAAGTTAGTAAGTATCTTACTTACTTAATTTCCCTTTGCACCCCATGAATGAGGTATGGGATAGCTTCTCGCGTTGTTGTGAATTAACACGCTTTCTATTTTTTGATTCACAACTAACGGCACCTACTTGTTTATCGACGAATGCGCACGTCACTGTTTGAGAAGCTCTTACTAGACACGACGATTGAATCGACGCTTAATACTGCGAAGTTGCTGTCAACAACATTCGAGGGGAGCCGGCAATGAAAGAAAATGGTATTTATTTTTTTTCTTTTTAAGATGACTGGAGCCAGGTTTGAACCTGGCTATTTGTCACGTTTTAGGATCTTTTGTTATAATGTTATATGGTGGCATATGATTATCATAGGTAATATTCCACGTAAATCATGCGCCACGAAGTACAATAATATGAACAGATTAAAGGAATTGTAACACTTAATTTTGTAAACTAAATTGATCTAGTGGTTCTCGAGTTATGTCAAACAAAAGCCTACAACGTGAAAAATTTCCCTATACGATACTTACTATCTACAAATGGATATTAAATTATCATGACATGTAACTTGACAAAACGAATGATGCAGAACTTCTTCTCTTTGGGGCTAGTTTCCCGTGCAGTTCTCAGAATTGAGTCCCAAATCAATGAGCTGAAAAAGTTTGTATTATGTTAGTTTAGAATTAGAATTGAATTAGTAAGTAGGGCCTATACTGGTGAATATTCCATTTAGAAACGTGGGCACGAAATCTATATATATATAAAAATGGTGGCAAAAATGTATAGTAATTCATCAATTAAGAACGGCTGGACCGATTTTGCTGAAATTTTTTTTCAGTTGTTTGTAATTGCCAGGAGAAGGTTTATGTAACAGAAAATTTTGGAAAATTCCTCCGGAAAAGCCGGAAAATTGGAAAAACTGTAAATTGCTTTTTTGTATGGAATTTTGTGTGCAATTGTTACAAATGGTTTTTCGAATGGAAAAATAAAAAAAAATTTTTGGAAAATTCCGGAAAAATTCGAAAAATTTTAATACTATTTTTCGACGAAATTTTGCTTTTGTCGTACGATTTGATAGATTTGAACGATGTAACTTGCGAAAATTTTCGGATAATTATTCCGAAACGACTTTTCGAATGGAAAAATAGATAAATTCTCGGTGGAAAACTCGGAAAATTCCGAAAACATCGGAAAATTTAAATTTTTACGGCAAAATTTTGCCTTTCATCGCCTAATTGGACGTAATCGAATATTAAATTTTTGTCGGTTTTTGAATGGAAAAATAGAAAATTTTGGTTGGAAAATTATGGAAAATGCCAAAAAAAAAAGTTATTTTTTTATTCGAAAAAATTTTGCATCTTATCGTATGTTTTGGTAATTTTGGGCGATGTAGATGTGAACAATTTCGAACCATTATGACTTTTCGAATGGAAAAATAGAAAAATTATTGGTGAAAATGTATAGTAATTTATCAAGAGAGAACGTTGGCCCAGTTTTCTCAATCTATTTTTTCAATATTGACAGCATTTTTTATGCCACAAAATTTTGGGAAAATCCTTAGGAAAAGCCGGTAAATTTGTATGCAATTGTTACGAAATTGCTTTTCGAATGCAAAAATAGAAAATTATTAGCGAAAAACTCGGATAATTCCGGAAAAGCCCAAAAATTTTATTTCTTTTGTTCGCGCAAATTTTGCAGTTTTCGCATTATTTGATGTTGGTTGGAAAATTTAACGAGATAAATAATATCTATATATATAAAATGGTGTAATAGTAATTCATATAGTTATTCATCAATTGAGAACGGCTGGACCGATTTTGCTGAAATGTTGTTCAGTTGTTTGCAATTGCCAAAAAAAGGTTTTTGTGAGAGAAAATTTTGGGAAAATCCTCCGGAAAAGCCGGGAAATTGAAATAGCCGGAAATTGGAATATGGAATTTGGTGAGCAATAATTGCGAATGACTTTTCAAATGGAAAAATAGAAAAATTTTGTTGGAGAATTCTGGAAAAATTCGAAAATTTTTAGTTTGTTATTCGATGAAATTTAGCTTTTTGTCGTATGATTTGATAGTTTTGGACGATGTAACTGCGAAAAATTTTAGATAATTATTTCGACATGACTTTTCGAATGGAAAAATAGTCAAATTCTTGGTGGAAAACTCGAAAAATTTGGATTTTCCGAATAGGACATGGTTGTTTTTAGGGAGAGTTATTTACTAGACTAATGGCTCCTATTATACAATCAAACTTGGGACGACGTACGCGTCGTGCTATAATTAGTCAGAACGTCCGTAATAATCAAACACAAAAGGAGCGTGCCAAAAAAATGAATGGAGACGTGCCCATATTGCACAGTTTCGCGCTGCACAATCACCACCTCAAATTCGATAAAATGTTACTAGAAGAAGACCAGTCGTAAATATAGACTTGAATCGCGCTGCTTTTGAATACGAATACAATCGCCTACAAAGATCTTCGCTGCGTTGACAGGTTTGTTTACAAGTCATCAGGAAAAGAAACGAATAAAAAGGTAAGCTCAAATAATTTTTATGCGTATCGATCGAAAATTGCTTTAGCTGTTGCACCATCTGCTGCCACTTTGTTGAAAAGTGGTCGAACTGCACACTCCGCTTTGAAGTTGCCGATGAATCTTCTCTCAATTGTTGTGAGAATGCAAAATCATCATTTGGGATGAATGCACGATAGCGCATCAACGAGCTTTGGAGGCAGTTGACCAAAAGATGAAGGATTTACGAGGTGATTCGAAACGATTTGGTGGGGCTATAATATTTCTGTCGGAAGATTTTCGTCAAACGCCTCCCGCCATCCCAAAATCTACTGCTGTTGATGAAATTAATGTATTTGTGGCGGAATGACAAGGAGTTGAAATTAATTACGAACATGAGAGTCACGTTGCACAACGACCCATCGGCTACTGCATTTTCAAAATATCTACTGGCGCTTTGTAATGGCCAAATTCCTGTTGATGTTTCAACTGGATTGATGACGTTCCCGTCAAATTATTTCAAAGGAGAGGAAGTCCTTATACCTCGAATTTCTATTATTCCAACCGATTTTCCCTTCCAATTCTAGCGAATTCAATTCCCCATTCGATTGGCTTTTGCGATGACAATCAATAAATCGCTAGGCCAATCATTGGAAGTTTGTGGGATCGACCTCGAATTTCTCAGTTTTTCCCGGGTTGGCAAACTGTCTTCATTGTTTGTCTTAGCGCCGGAAAACAAATCGAAAAATATTGATTATCTGACCGCTCTTCAATGATTTCAATTAAATTCAAATACGTCACATTAAAATTTTAACTATATGTGTTTTAATACTACTCTGGAGCTTATATGAAGGCGTTAACTTGGAGCGAGACGAAGTTCGCCGAGTCAGAAGTTGTATAGCAGAACAACGTTTGCCGGGTCAGCTAGTTTAAGTATAGTTTTAGTGTCGTGACCCAACTTTCAAAGAACAAACCGCCAAACCGCTTTGTTGCAACATTAAATTAGCACGCTAAGGCTATTATTGGTGAATATTCCATTTAGAAAAGTCGGCACGAAATAAAAGTATAGTTTTAGTGTCATGACCCAACTCTCAAGGGGCATAAACCTCAATCCGACATTTCTTGGGATTAAGTTTCTACCATGGTGTAATACCAACTTTATTTTAAGGTAAAAAGACTGAGTGTACAGAATTTTAATTAAATCGCATAAATATCTCAAAAGAAATTATTATTTCCATATTCTAGGATCATTGTAACTTTTATAGGGAGGAACCGATTGGATGGGGAAAACTTCCTGGTATCTTAGGTCCTGAAGAGCTCTTTTTTAGAAACATTATCTTCCCAAAAACAGATCTTTTTGTATGGGAGGTACTAGAAGGGGTTGACATATATGGCCCACAATCTTTTCCCAGTAATGTTTTTGTAGGAGTTTGACTTGTGCAAAATTTTACTGATTTCGGTTGACTTACCAGAAAGATATGCATGTTAAACTATTTGGGTGAATTCGGTCATTTGTATGGGAGGTATTAGAAGGGGTGTTTGACATGTTTGGAATTAAATGTGATGGTGAGGTTGGAACCTCCTTCCAACTGGAGGAAGTCCTCGAAGAAAACAAGTCTTACATAACCGCTTTACAGGAAATTCGGTGGACGCGACACGGATGCTCGCGCATGAAGGCGAGCGATACCTACTATAGTGGCCATGCGGACAAGCACGAGTTTGAATGTGGATTTGTAGTTGGCAAGAGAGTGTGAAGCCACCATAAGAGTCAAAACAAAGTTTATCTAGATTATACTTATATCTGTCTATGCTTCGACAGAAAAGAAAAGCGATGAGGACAAAAACGAGTTCTACGAGAGCCTAGAAAATGTATATGACCGTAGCCCGAGGCATAACATCAAAATTATACTAGGCTGTTTTAATGCTAAAATAGACAGGGAGACCGTATTTGAGCCTACCATCGGAAAATTCAGTCTGCACACCGAAACGTCGAACAATGGCATCAGGCTGATTCATTTGATATGGTAATAGCAGCACTAGATTTGGCCATAAAAATATTCATGAGGCAACATGGTTATCTCCAGATCAATTGACGAGGAATCAGATTGATCATGTGGTAGTCAATGGAAGGCACGCATTGAGTGTTCTGGACGTACGAGTAATCAGGTGTGCGATCATTGACTCCCGATCACTACCTTATCGCAGTTAAGGTACGCGCAAGGCTAAACAATGCGAAAAGGTACGTAACCAGGCACAACGAAAGCTGGACATCGGTAAACTGCGGACCACAGAAGTAGCGGACGCCTACACCAACCACCTAACTCAACTGCTAAGGAATGCTCCAACCCCTAATAATATTACCTCGCAGTGGCAAT
The DNA here is from genome assembly GCA_964034835.1 of Muscina levida. NCBI lineage: Eukaryota > Metazoa > Arthropoda > Insecta > Diptera > Muscidae > Muscina > Muscina levida. The sequence continues at coordinate 124,253,959 of OZ035881.1, forward strand.
ATATAGCCTGCCGAATAGAACGGACTGCGAGAAGTGTACTTGGGTACACAAAGCCGTCTCAAGAAGATGCCTGGTACGATAATGAATGTCGCAACGTCACGAGAGAGACGGATGTTGCTCACAGGGCGAAACTGCAGCCATTGGCAACGCGAGCTGTTCGTAAACGGCACAGGGAGAAGAGACGAGAGGCAACTCGTCTTTTTAGACGGCAAAAAAAGGAGCTGAAGAAGAGGCAGGATGTGTGCACAGAGTTGCTCCGAAGTAGAAGGGAAGCCCGAAAATTCTACCAGAGAGTTAAGGGGAGAATACGTGGAACAGGGTTGCCCTCCTGCAAGGACAGCAATGGCAAGCTAGTGATGTACCCGGATAACGTTCTGAAGAAATGGTAAGAACATTTCAGAAATCTGCTGGATACGGACACTACTCCAGAAGAACCCGCTCCAATACATGACGATGGTATTAACTGTTCACCTCCAAGCCAGAGCGAGATACGTGTGGCAATCTCCCGCCTTAAAAATAACAAAGAAGCTAGAGCCGATGGTCTCTCGGCTAAATTGTTTAAGGCTGGCGGTGAGGAACTGATTAGGAGCATGCATCAGCTCATGGAGAACATCTGGCTAGAGGAGAGCATGCCCGGGGATTGGAGTCTCAGTCTGTTATGTCCCATATACAAGAAAGGAGATCGTAGTGAATGTAAGAACTACCGTGGAATAAGCCTATTACCAATTGCGTACAAGGTCCTTTCGAGCATATTGTGTGAACGTCTAGAGCCAATTGTAGAAAAACTAATGGGACCACATCAGTGTGGCTTTAGACCTGGTAAATATACGACGGATCAAATATTCACTTTACTACAAATCCTGGAAAAAAAAAATCATGAAAAGCAGTTGGACATCATCTACCACCTCTTTGTCGACTACAAAGCTGCCTTCGACTCTCCGATAAGGAATAGGCTATATGAGGCGCTGCCTGAGTTTGATATTCTTGCAGAATTAATTCGACTTGTAGATGAACCTTGAAAAACACCAAATCCTCTATTAAGATTGGTAAGGATCCCCTTGAATTATTCAACACTGAAAGAGGTCTCAGGCAGGGTGATAGTCTGTCCTGTAAACTATTTAATATAGTTATGGAGAAAGGCTGGTGTAAATATGTCTGACACCATTTACCACAAGAGCCACATGCCACAAGCTTATGTCGATGATATAGACATCATTGACCGAAATCTGCGGGATGTTACTGCAGTTTTCGCGTCACTAGAAAAGAAGTCATCAAAAATGGGTTTAGGGGTCAACGAGAACAAAACAGAAGTATTGATTTCGACGAAAGAGTCCTCTTGATGAGGTAGTAGGTAAATTTACCTGCCTCCGATCTTCCGTCAATAAGAAAAATAGTACCAGCCAAGAAATCAAGCGGAGTATAGTGATCGCCAATAAATGTTTTTTTAGTAACACCACCTTATCTCGAGAAACGAAGAAACAGCTGTACCAGGATTAAATTTCACCCGTTCTGTATGCTGCCGAATCGTTTGTCCTTACAACAACGGAGGTGCAAACCCTGGGAGTATTCGAGAGAAAAGTACTCTTAAAAATAAATGGACCTATCTGTGTCGACAGCTAGTTTCGTCATCGGATGAACCATGCGCTGTATGAGCTTTACCACGACATCGACGTATCTAAAAGAGTCAGAATCCAAAGACTACGATGGCTGGGACATGTTGCCAGGATGGATGTTAATGCTCCAGCGAGAAAAGTGTTTGAAAGCGAACCTGAAGGACGATGCAGAGCAAGGAGACCCTAACTTCGTTTTAAGGACCAAGTGGAAGGCGACGTGCCACCATCTGGTATGACTAACTGGAGAACACACGCAGAAGACTGAAGCTTGTGGAATTCCTTAATACTTCAGGCCTCTAATTTGTGATCCATGTTCGTAAGTTGTAATGGGCTACTTAAGAAAGTAAGTAAGTAAGTGCGCGGTTGCGGCAGTTCAGTTAGAGGCGCACGTTTGCACTAATTAGGAGGGTTACTTGAAATAGACATTGGCTATCTTGGGGGTATGCAGTTGTGCGTAATCTAGATTTCTTTGCATTTGGAAGTAATTATTTTTGTTATGAAAAATTTGTTACCTTATGAATTCTCACCTAGGAAGAAAGCCCCTAACAAAATATTCAAGTATTTAATAAATTCACCAAAACTTCCCCTCTCTTTTCAGCAGTTTTTTTTTAATCCTTCAATCTGACAACTTCTGCCACGAAAAAATTGTCATGGACACCTTGATTATTGTTGGTTTGTTTATGATTTCGCACAAATCGTTGTCAGTATACACGACTGAGTATGTGACATCACGCATCACTTCTGTGATTTGAGATATTTATACGTGCTTGGAATTAATTATATACATATGTATGTGAGCTATACAATACCACGTGTGATTTTAAAACCGGTGACTTACATCAGTTCCCATCATCATTGTCATGGCAAACAGAAAAAAGGATAACATTTTGTAACATAAACAAAAGTAACGTTGTAAAATGTTAACAAAAGATTTTCATATGAATGTTGTACATTTTCTGAGGTGTAAGATATTAAGTAAAGCAAATGTTGGTATAATTAGAGGAAATTCCTTTGAAGTCATCTCTACCAATACTGACAATATAGCGCCGATGTTGGGAGATGAATACTCTTTTCTCGTGAATGAAAAGAATGCCGAGTATTGTCTGAGGAAAAGGATGCTGCTGCATATGGATATAATGAATTTTGTCTACTTTAAACAAATACCAAAGTTTCTTAGCAAAAATACACTTGCACTCTCTCTCACTCTCTCTTTCTACCTCACTCATTTCTCCTGGTTAATTCATATTTCTTTAAAAGCTCACGCGAGCTGTTACTCTAGATTTGTGCCATCAAAAGATTAAATTGTTATGTAAATCAATTAATGATACAAAAACACATAAGATTATTATCGTATAATAAAAGCATTTCAAAATTTAATCTTGTTAATACATATTGCAAGTATCGGATAAGCGAATCAAAGAGAATAAATTATGCAATCGTAAGATATTAAATTATTTATTGTCATAACAAAGAAATACAAATTGACAGAAAATAACACAAATTAAAGGGGAAAATGGTATATGCAAAAAAAGACATCATGAATGTGTGATATAACACGTTTTGCTGTTAGGGATTGCATTAGGGTTTTTGTCAAGGACAAAAACTGGTAGAGGGAAACAAAGAAATAGATATGCAAGTATATTTCCGTTGCATCACATTTTTGACAAACAATATTCCTTAAGAATGGAGAATTTTCTAGTTTGAGTATTTTGATTGTCATTCAACTTGTAATAACCGGAATCTCACTTAGAAGGTCCCCAAGCAACTCAAATGACACCATTTGACACCACCACTTACTTCGTAATCAAGCGTGTTATCAAGCCCGCTTACAACGTAATTGGAACTGAAATGGAACCTACTTACTTAGTCGCTTACTTTGTAAGCCAGAGCGCATCGTATAAGCGGCCTATGCTAACATTAAGGAGGAATATAAGCGAGAGAACCATCACTGATTGCTATCAAATATAGCTCAAATCAACGACTACGTAATAAGAAGTAAGATACAAATGTTACTTAAGCTCAACACAACGGCTCTCTTAGTGGCTTTGGCAGCCTCAAGAAACTAGGATCTGGCGCGGTGGCCTAATAAACCACTCTCCTTAAATAAAACCAATTATTATGAAAATACGAAGAAATTCAGTCTGCACAACAACACCTTCGATTACGTTTTCATACTAGTTAGCTTCGCGTCGGCATGAAACATGGTAGTGAGTGGAACCACATGCCCGCATAAAGATATCCACAAGGCAACCTGAATATCCCCTGGTTTAAATACAAGAAACCACATTGATCACGTGGTAATTGATGGAAGGCATGTCCCAAGCCTTATGGACGTGCGTGTGATGCGCGGTGCAAATATTGACTAGGATCACCACCTAGTTTCAGCCAAGGTACGCAAGCGATTTAGCAGTGCTAAAAACGCTCGTAACCAAACGCAGAGGAAGCTGCATATCACCGAAATAGTGCCTATTTCAACCAACTATCTCAATTACTTCCAACCAACCCCCCTAATTCTGATGTGCCAGACACATAATGGCAGCATATTGCGAATTCTATGACCACTGCCGCAACGACCGTACTGTGTAATGAAAAACCACTCTCAGACAAGTCCTGTTACGATAATGAATGAATGAAAAGGATGCTGCATACAGGGCAAAACTGAAGCCAATCGCAACGCGTGCAGTGACGGAGTGTTATAATGGGAAGAGGAGGGAGATGACACGCCTCTTCAGGGGGAAAAGTGTCTGTGGAAGAAAAGAAAGTGCCAGGATATCGAAAATTACAGGGATAGAGGTGAAGTTCGGAAGTTCTAGCAAAAGGTAAAAAGCAAATGTTTTGGACCAGGGATCCCCACCTTTGGTCAGGGATACTCAGAGTGTGCTGCAAATATGGAGGGAATACTTTCGATCTCTACTCGTTCCCGAAGGCAGCATAAGTGATAAAATCACGCCAATCATCGACTATGGAGTTGATTGTCCACCACCGAGCCAAAACGAGATCAGCACGGTCATCACAAGGCGTAAAAATATTAAAGCTGCGGTAGCGGATGTCCTGTCGGCAGAGCTTTTTAAAGTCGGTGGCGAAGAGCTGACAACGTGCATGTACCAGCTCATAACCACGATTTGGCTCAAGGTATGCATGCCCGATGATTGGAATCTGAGCGTTCTATGTTCTGTGCTTAGGAAAGGCGATTCAAGTGTGTGTACCAATTATCACGGGATCAGCCGTTTACCTATCGCATACATGCATCTGTCTAGTGTGTTATGTGAACCTGATTTTAGCGAACCTGATTGGACCTTATCAGTGTGGCTTTAGGCTTGGTAAATCCACGGCCGACGAGATATTCACACTACGACAAATCCTTGAGAAGATCCAAGGAATGCAGATCGACACCTACCATCTGTTTGTCAACTACATAGCTGCTTTCGATAGTCCGACATGAAAGAAACTATTAGATGATATGACTAGTTTGGCATCCTCGCGAAGCTGAAACGACTTTGCGGGATGACACTAATTGACACGAAGTCTTCAGTGAAAATAAGCACAAATCTAACAGAGCCGTTTTCTACCAAGCGAGGCTTCAGATAACGCGATAATCTGTCATGCGATCTCTTTAACATCATAATGGATAATCATGCGAAATTTAGCAGGAAACACGACTGGCACTATCTTCAGCAAAATCCACATTTTGCTCGCGTATGCCGATTATATAGATATCATTGGCCGAGGACTGCGGGATGTTACTGCGGCGTTTTGGAACATTGAAAAGCAGCCGGCAAAATTCGGTCTGGTGTTTAATGAGGACAAAACCAAGTTATTTGTTTCAACGAACAAATAGTTTACTCGTTTGGGACGCTGAGTGAATGCCGACAACTATAACTTTGAAGTGGTAGACGATTTTGTCTACCTTGGCTCAGTCGTAAGCAAAAATAATAATATCAGCCTGAAAAGCAAGATACGAGTATTGATCGCAAACCGCTGCTACTATGCGCTGAGCAAGCGTTTTAATGATAAAGCCCTTTCTCGAAGGACGAAGATCCTACTTTACTAGACACTCATCTACGGAGCGCAAAAGACCGAAGAGCATGGAATTCTTTTCTACGTGCGGCTACTGATGGATGCATTTCTATTGTTGCTACCATATAAGAAGAATTTTTTTGTCTAAACGGACTTCGGTCTGTTGAATTGGACTTTGGTCTGTTGGATCCAAATTCTGTAGGGTTACCCCAATCTTGTCGGTTGTGCAGATTTCGGTTCGGTACATAAAGATACACTTATGCACATTGTCTGAACTCTTCTTACCAGAATTCTCTTACAGAATTCTGTACGACTCGTTGAAGGAAAATTTTATTTATTTTGGTCCGAAATATCTGATAGAATTCGCAGTGATTTCGGAACTCTGTTTCAGAGGTCATTACGAGTTTCCCTGCAGATTTTTCTACGATTTACAATTAGAAATCTTTCAGACATCGGTACAACATGTCGTACATCAGACCTCAGTTGCGTTGGTCAGACATCGTGTCAACCACTTCATATGTTTTTAGTAACGATTTCGGTCAGATTTCGGATTCGATATCGGAAAATATTTTCCTAAAGACTTCGGGCAGAAATCGGTACGATCGATGTCTCAGCCGGCGAGAATACCACGTTACAGAAATGTATTTGTCCTAGCTGTATATAAAATCAGTATTTCGCTCAGCTTGATTTTCGACCACTTACCTGCCCTATTCCCCTGACTCTTTCGCATTGACCCAGTAACTGCAAACCCTAATTGCTCCAAAAATTTGCACACAATGCACACACATTCGAAAAGAAATTCAATGAAATGAAATTATTGTTTATCAACACTTGTAAATTGTTCAATTTACACATTTTTAAATGGCTTTACACAAATGTATTGTGTATAATTAAATATTTATGAAAACAATATGCACACTCATGTATACATATATACATTGACACACACACATACGCGTACAAAAACAAGCATACACACACATGCATAGACAAATAGTCGAGCGAACATTGCCCGGATGCATACAAGTGTGTAAAATTATACATATTCATAATGCTTATGTGTATGTAAGTATGACTGATTGTGTATATGTATGTATGCATTGTGTGTATTCATACACAAAAGTACATAATTCATAAACCAACACAAATGAACATTTATTATACACTTGATACTTGTTGTTGTTGTCGTTGTTTCTTTCCATTCAACTGCTAGGAGTATTAATTAAATTTTATGAAAGTACAATTTTTATACATAAAATTGTTTTAAAATATTAATTCCAATTTACTTGTACGTTTGCTTGTGTGTGTGTGCGTGTGATGTCTGCACTTTGTATACACGTGTTTTGTTGTAGTAAAACATAATAGAATGGTTCGTTTTTACGTTCTTTTGAATAATGATAAAATTACTTGGTGAATTTCCCTTTATACCCCTGAATTGAGGCATGGGATTTCCCAAACAATGTAATAACCCTTAGGGATGAGGGTATATATCGGTTCTGCTTCTTATAAGGCAGCAACAACAGAAATTCATTCATCAGTAGTCGCACGTAGAAAAGAATTGAAAGCGCTTCTGTCTTTTGCGTTACGTAGGTAGTTCGTCACATCAAGTTAGGGTAACAGCTCTTTCACCTGGTCCATCCATCGGAGTTTTGGTCGCCCCCTCTTGCGCAGCCCATCGAGTTTATTCCCGAAGACTTTTCAAGCCGGAGCGTTTTCGTCCATTCGTACAACGTGTCCAAGCCAGCGCATTCGGTCTATTTGAACGCGCTTGACCACGTCAATGTCGTTGTACAGCTCATAATTCATTCGACGACGTTACTCGCCGTTCACGATGATGGGTCCAAATATTTTGCGGAGTATTTTTCTCTCGATGGCTCCCAGAATAGATTGATCCGCTTGTGTCATTACACAGGATTCTGCGCTGTAGAGCAAGACAGGTAGGATCAGTCTGGTAGAGCCGGATCTTTGTTTCACTTCAAAGTTATAGTTGTCAACGTTCACGCAGAGTCCCAGACGAGTGGACAATTTGTTCGTTGAAACAAATAACTTGGTTTTGTCCTCATTTATCACCAGACCCACTTCAGCCGACTGCTTTTCAATGCTCGAAAAAGCCGCAGTAACATCTCGCAATCCACTCCAATAATATCTATATCAACAGCATACGCGAGCAACATGTGGCTTTTGTTAAATATGGTGCCATTCCTGTTTACTGCTGCTTTCCGCATGATCATCTTCATTACGATGTTAAAGAGATCGCTGGACAGACTATTGCCTTGTCTAAAGCCTCGCTTGGTAGAAAATGGCTCTGACAGATTTTTGCCAATTTTCGAAGACTTCGTGTCAGTAAGTGTCATCCCGCAGAGTCGAGTTAGCTTTGCGGGGATACCAAACTCAGCCATAGCATCCAACAATTTCTGTCGTATCGGACTGTCGAATGTAGCTTTGTAATCTATAAACAGATGGTAGGTGTCGATCTGCATTTTTTGGTTCTTCCCCCAGGATTTGTACTAGTGTGAATAACTGGTCGGTCGTGGATTTACCAGGTCTAAAGCCTCACTTATAAAGTCCAATCAGGTTCGCTAAAATGGGCTTTAGTCTTTCACATAACATACTAGCAATGTCCTTGTATGCGCTGGGTAAAAATCTGTTGTCGCGATAGTTAGTACCCATACTTGAATCGCCTTTCATAAGCACACTACATAGAACACTCAGATTCTAATCATCGGGCATGTATTCCTTAAGCCAAATCGTGTTTATGAGATAGTGCATGCATGTTGCAAGCTCTTCACTGACGGTTTTGAAAAGCTATGCAGGCAATCCATCGGCTCCCGCAGCTTTATCATTTGTAAACCATGTAATTGTCATGCTGAACCTATTTTGACTCTGTGGTGGACAATCTACTCCGTCATCTATGATTGGTGTGATTTCGTCTCTTAAGCTGCCTTCGGGCACGAGTAGAGATCTAAAGTGTTCCCTACATATTTGCAGCACACTCTAAGTGTCCGTGACCAGATTTCCACTGTCCTTACAGGTGGAGATCCCTGTTCAAAAACCTTTGCTTTTAACATTTTGGTACAACTTCCGGGCTTCACCTCTATCCGTGTAGTTTTCGATATCCTGATTCTCTCTTTTCTTCCACAGACGCTTTTTCCGCCTGAACAGGCGTTTCATCTCCCAGCTCTTTTCATTATAACACTCCGTCACCTCACTGGTTCTATTGGCTGCAGTTTTTCCTTGTGTGCAGCATCCTTTTTCTCAGGGCTTGTCTGAGCGTGGTTTTTCTTAACCCGCTACGGTCGTTACGGTAGTCTTCATAGAATTCGCAATATGCTGCCATTGAGTGTCGGGAACATCAGAACTAGGAGGCTTTGTTTGAAGTAATTGAGATAGTTAGTTGAAGTAGGCACTGGCTATCTCGGTTGTATGCAGCTTTGTGATATCTAGCTTCCTTTGAGTTTGGTTTCGAGCGCTCTACTTAAACGTGTGCGAACCTTGACTGCAACTGGGTGGTGATCCGAGTTATTATTTGCACCGCCATAACAGGCACGTCCATAACGCTTGAGACAAACCTTCCATCAATAACCACGTGTTCAATCTGGTTTCTTGTATTTTGATCAGCGGATAACCAGGTTGCCTTGTGGACATTTTAATGTGGTAATCTGGTTCCACTTACTACCATGTTTCTTGCTGACGCGAAGCTAACTAGTCTGAATCCGTTATCGGAGTTGTTATTGCGTAGACAAAATTTTCCTACTGCAAAACCAAGAGCATCTTCCCTTCCCATTTTAGCATTAAAATCTCACAGAACAATTTAAATGTCATGTGCAGGGCAGTGGTCATATATCTTCTCCAAGCGTTCATAGAATGCATCTTTACACAAATCAGCGTAATGTAAAAATATTCCGCACCGATGCGAATAGTAGCTATTCGGTCACTTACAGGTTACACTTACTGCGAGACCAGGTGTCGAAGTATCTTTCAGACTATGAAACCACATCCAAATTCGTGTCTTTCTGCATGGCAGCTGTGAAAGATGTCACAGGTTTTTGGTCGTGTGCATCCCTGTCCCGTCCATCTCATTTCCTATATAGCGGTGCTGTCAGCTTTGTATTTGCGAGGACATCCGCCAGTTGGATAGAGGCACCCTCTGTATAGAGTTCGGACATTCCAGGTGTATATCCTTAAGTCATGTCCTTATAATGTTTCCGGGGTCGTCCATTTGGGAGGGTTCTTGTTTTTTATTTTTTTAGTGTCTTCATAATAATTGTTTTGTTTAAGGAGAGAGGCTTATTAGGCCGCCGCCCCCGACCTTAGCTTTTTGAGGCTGCCAAAGCCACTAAGAAAGCCTCTGTGTTGAGCTTCAGTAACTTCTGTTACCTACTTCTTAAAACACAGCGGTGCAAGTATGCCAATTAGGTTACTCAACATTGCGCCTTCTCACATTTGCTACCACTGAACAGATGTTCAGTAGCATTGCCCAGGGAATACGAGATCTCTCGGACGTTGTGAGCTGGTTCCCAAACAGTGGAAACTTCTTGTTATTCCCAAATAATTTACAATCAGAAAGACTCAAATTTGAAAATTCCCCATTCCCATTCACTTACACGTATATGGTGATTTATTTTGTGAAATTTAAATCTAAATAAACGAGCCATTCTAATATAGTTTTCAAAAACACTTACAACCGCACAAATGCAGCTTACAGCTCATGTGGTGGCCTTTGTGTGCAGATCTATATGTTTGCTAAAGGTTTGTTTTACTCTATGACACTAAGTTTGTGTGTGCATGTGTGTGTTTTAGAGACAAACTCTAGGTCTCTAAAGTGCAATGAAAAGCGTGTTCATATTTTCTACTTTCTATTATGGGAACATTAATATTTACCTCCTAAATACATAGGGTTGTAAATACATAGTATACAACTACCCATGCAGCAAAGATGTTGACTTGGAAAGCCGCAACAAACAGTTGGCCACTGACCACAGGCGATAACGATAAAAACTCATGTTTAAAAAAGCTTAAACACTCAGGTGAATACTGCCGGAACTGATTCATCTGCTTGTGTCATAACCCAGGATTCTGAACCATACAGACCTCGAAATTAATGTTGACAACGTTTATGCAATTTCCCAATCGAGTAGATTCTTTGCTCGTTGAAACTAATAACTAAGTTTTGTCCGTGTTGACAGTTATACCCATTTTCGCGGATTCCTTATTCCATATCCCGCAGTTTTCGCCCGATGATGTCGTGCCACTCGTGTTTACTGCAGCTTTCCTCATTATAATCTCCATCACTATGTTGAAGAGGGCGCCTTGTTTTAGTCCTCGTCTGGTGTAGAATAGGTACGTAAGGTCCTTACCAAACTTCATTGAAGACTTCGTGTCATTCAGCGTCATTCCGCAAAGGCGTATCAACTTCGCTGGAATACCAAACTCAGCCATGGTTACGTGTCGGGCTGTCGAATGCAGCTTTATAGTCGACGAAAGGATGGTTCGTGTAGATCTTTTTCTCTAGGGTTGTTTTTTAGGATTTGCCGCAATATAAATATCAGATTAGTTTTCGATTTACCAGGTCTAAAGCTACACTGATAAGACCCGATCAGGTTGGATAACACTGGCTTTAGTCTTTCACATAGCACTCTAGACAGGACCTTATATGCGATGGGTAAAAGGCCGATCCCGAGGTATTTGAAGCACACACTTGGATCACCTTTCTTCAGCACAGGACATAATACGCTTAGGTTCCAATCAGCGGGCGTGCACTCGTTAAACTAAACCGTGGGTAGGAGCTGGTGCATGCTCGTTATTAGACCTGCGGAAAGTCCGTCGGCACCGGCTGCTTTCTTATTTTTCAGCCGCTATATTGCTCTTCTTACCTCGGCATCCTGTTCCTCGGACGCTATGCGACATTCTTCATCGTACCAGGATTAGTCTGAGTGCCGTTTTTTATATCCTAGCGCGGTTATTGCGGCGGTTGCCATGGAATGCGCAATATGCTGCCACTGTGTATCGGGAACGTCAGAAGTAGAGGCGTTGTGTCGTAGAAAGTGGGAGAGCTGGTTGGAGTAGGCAGTGGCTATCTCTGGGGTTTGCAGCTTCGCGATGTCCAGCTTTCTTTGTGTTTGGTTTCGTGCGTTTTTTGCTCTGCTCAATCTTGTGCGCACCTTGGCAGCAACCAGGTACTGATCCGGGCCAATATTAGCACCACGGATCACACGCACGTCCATGACAATAGACGCATGCCTGTCATAAATTACCACATAATCAATTTGATTTTTGGTGTTTTGATCGGGGGATAGCCAAGTTGCCTTGTGCATTTTTTATGTTTGAATCTGGTTCCACTCTCTACCATGTTCCTTTCCGCTGCGAAGCTAACTAACCCAAAACCCGTTGTCTGATGAGTCGGTATGAAGGCTGAATTTACCGATCGACGAACCAAGAACATCTTCCCTTCCTATTTTTGCATCTTAGCCAGGGGAGTTATCGTATGTTTCCTCTAGGCGCTCGTAAAATGCATCATAAATCTCATCGTCTTTATTTTCCGTCGGGGCATGAACACAAACCAGAGTGATGTATAAATATTTCGCCTTCATGCGGATTGTGGCTATTCGATTACTAACAGGATTGAACCGCGAGACAAGATGTCTGAGTCTCTCGCCAACTACAAATCCACATACAAATTCGTCACGACCATCCTTGTCCTGCCCATCTCATCTCCTAGATGGCGGTGATGTTAGCATTATATTTTTTAAGGACGTCCGCCAGTCGGATAGTGGCGCCTTCTCTATAGAGAGTCCAGACGTTCCAGGTGCATATCCTTAAATCATGGTCCTTATTACGTCTGCGGGGGTCATCAACATTTGGGGGTTCCGTTTCTTAATTTTTCTTTCTCTTGTTTTCATAGTCAGTAAAGGACCTGAATGCGGATGGCTAGCCCTACCATCAGGGTTCCTCGCTCACTATCTTCCGCTATTCATGATAAAAAGGAATATCACGAACAACTATGCCCAGGTGCCACCACGAAGGAGGTTGTGAGTCGGCTTGAGGTACAAGATTTACTTTGGATTGAACAGAACAAAGTCCAACAAAATTGATTGGAATAGGATTAAACAAATCCAAACTGGGTTAATACTACAAAAATTTAACTCTACAGACTAAAGTCCAAAACCAAAAAAAAAGTTGGATTCAACTGATTGGAAATCTCATTATTTGATACCGATAGTGTTTAATTCCGATCGAAATTGGGTAAAACAGACCGAAGTTATATTAAACAGACTCAAGGTCGGGTTAAACCAACAAAAAATGTTGGATTTAACAGATTGAAATTCTAAAACGACATAGGTTAGATTAAACAGCCCGATGTCCTAAGGATACGATCGAAATCGGATAAACCGATCAAAATGAGGTTTAACAGACCGAAGTTCGAAGGAGAGTTGATTTAAACAAACGACACCAACAGTTTAACGACGATTCCGAAAGTCAGTTTTTTGGAAAGCTTTTACCATACGAATCGAAACAGATTCTTTCGGGCTACCGTATCGTTCGGCATTATTTGTGCTGGGACGACTTTCAACACTTGTTAACAATTAAAATCCAAGACACAGAAACTCCGCATGGTCTCTATCAATATATGTTATATAGAAATTCCTGAAGTTCCTATGAGGAACATAGAACCTCCCAACGATAGTTTTCCATTCTTGCTTATTTGCTGCTACGATCTTTAATTCGTTCCATGTTTTGTTGATCATTGATGGTTCGTGCCTAGTTGTCGACGCCAGGTGTGACTCGGTCGACCGCTCGTGCGACTGCTTTGTGGATTCCACTCTATTGCGTTTCTTGTAATGTCGCCTTGAGGTTTTCGTTTTCGAATTTCAGAATTAACATGTATTTGCCCGCACCATGTACATAGCTGTTCGTTTGTGATAGTGTATGGCCAAATGTCGAAGCTTTCTATCAAAGCTATCTATAATAATTTTATAAGCGCTATCATTTTCCATTGGCATCCGTAAGTAAAGTCAATCTTCTGTAATAAAATCCCATAATTTGTTAAATAAACCCCTCAATAAATAGTGCTCTTTAAAAAGAATCCTTGCCATTTAGTAAATAATTTTAAAGTACTAACCTGCACACACACACTCTCAACATTTTGCCTTATCTTACTTTTCTACTTCATTTCATTTTAGTTTCTACCACCGTACTTACACTAACATAAATTTTTCGAAATTATTCCAAAAATTCATAAATATATCTATGTTGTATGTCGTTTTCATGGGTCGTCTTTATCGTCCTTAACCTCAGGACCTCACAGCAGCTGCAGCAACGAGACAGTTATGTTGGCGAAGACTAGGTGAACAAAAAAAAACTACATCCGTACACAGATCTTTGAATTCATTTACATTTGTTTGCCCATTCCAATCTCTCTCTCTCTCTCTCTCTGCCTTACACTGTCTGGGACCACAAACTCTAAAAGCAAATGTTGTCAAGGTGCAGCAGCAAAACAAAAATAAAAATGAAATAAATGCATAAACATAAATTGAATTCTTCCACATGTGGACAAAGAGCTCAGCAATTTGTAAGGACACATCAAGAACTGAGCAACACGAATCAACAACTGCTGCAACCGTAGTGTGGTGTAGTTACTACATACCACGCCAGTGGCATCGTATACATAGCTCACTAGTCACTGCCAACCCGGAAGGCATCATCATCAACAAAAAAAAAAAACAGCAGCAACATGAAACGGAGGGTATTGCATACTCGGAAGTATAAACGTTAAATATCTCAGTGTTGCAACATTATCATCATAACAACATACCTCTAGGTCTCTCTGAACATGTGTAGACATCTCCGAATATTGTTGCAGACATATTGCGGTGACAATTTTTAAAAACACTAAAAGAAAAGTTGGCAAAATAGACACATGGGGAAAGGTGTAATTTCGGCGCGAAACTTGCCTCAAGTTGAGACCAAGTACTTTGAAATATCAAGATTTATTTTTATACATATTGTAACATGACGAAATTAATATTTCGTTCGTACCTAATAACTAGAATATTATTATGATCACTCAGCAGCACAAAGATTCTTTTAAACTGCGGCGTTCAGCGCAAACTACTACTTCATAATTCTCAATTGGTATGAGTGACATCATAATGTAAGGAGACGACGTTTTTCCACAACAATCGTCGGTGACTTCTCCAAGACGAAGTTTATTGCCAAGTCAAGGAATGTTATCTGATCTCCTTGATCCTTTGGGATTGTACGAAGACAAGCTTCTTTGTTAAATGGATACAAAGTCTGTGCAGCCGGCCTATCGGTATGTACAATCGGACCTTGAGTCTGTACAATTGGACAATAAGTTTGTACAACCGGGCTACGAGCCTGTACAACCAGGCTAAAGGCCTGTACAATCAGAAAATAAGTCTGAACAATCAGATTTACGAGTCTGTACGACGGACGCTAAGTCTGTACAAAGAGTCCTCGTACTTGTAAGACCAGGGCCTATTAATACTTACTTACTTACTTAAGTGGCCAATTACAATTTACGAAACGTAGTTCATAAATTTGAGGCCTGAAGTAATAAAGAATTCCACACGCTTCGGTCTTCTGCGTGTGTCCAGTTGGTTCTACTAGATGATGGCACATCGCCTACCACTTGGTCCTTCCAACGGAGTTTGGGCCTCCCTGCTCTGCGCCGTCCTTCAGGTTCGCCTTCAAACACCTTTCTCGCTGGAGCATTTACATCCATCCTGGCAACATGTCCCAGCCATCGAAGTCGTTGGATTCTGACTCTTTTAGCTACGTTGATGTCGTGGTAAAGCTCATACAGTTCATGGTTCATCCGATGGCGAAACTCGCCTTCGACACAGATAGGTCCATATATTTTTCGGAGTACTTTTCTCTCGAATACTCCCAGGTTTTCTATGTCCGTTGTAGTAAGCACCCATGATTCTACAGCATACAACAGAACAGGTAAAATAAGCACCTGGTATAGCTGTTTCTTAGTATTCCGAGAGAAGATTTCGGCCAATGATGTCTATATCATCGGCATAGGCTAGTGGCATGTGGCCCTTGTGGAATATGGTGCCAACCATGTTGACACCAGCCTTTCTCATCACCTTTTCCATAACTATATTAAATAGTGTACAGGACAGGTTATCGCCCTGCCTGAGACCTCTTTCCGTGTTGAATGGTTCAGACTGATCCTTACCAATCTTAACCGAGGATTTGTTGTTGTCTAAGGTACATTTGCATAGTCGAATCAGCTTTGCAGGAATACCAAACTCAGACATGGCCTCATAAAGCCTATTCCTTATCGGAGAGTCGAAGGCAGCTTTGTAGTCGACAAAGAGGTGGTAGGTGTCGATCTGCTTTTCATGGGTTTTTTCCAGGATTTGTCGTAAGGTGAATATTTGCCAGGTCTAAAGCCGCACTGATATGGTCCAATTAGTTTTTCTACAATTGGCTTTAGACGTTCACACAATATGCTTGAAAGGACCTTGTACGCAATTGGTAAGAGTCTTATTCCACGGTTGTTTTTACATTCACTACGATCTCCTTTCTTGTATATGGGATAAACAGACTGAGACTCCAATCCCCGGGCATGCTCTCCTCTTGCCAGATGTTCTCCATGAGCTGATGCATGCTCCTAATCAGCTCCTCCCCGCCAGCCTTAAACAATTAAGCAGGGAGACCATCGGCTCCAGCAGCTTTGTTGTTTTTAAGGCGGGAGATTGCCACACGTATCTCGCTCTGGCTCGGAGGCGGACAGTAAACACCATCGTCATGGTTTGGAGCGGGGTCTTCAGGAGTGGTGTCTGCATCCAATAAATATTTAAAATGATTTCTCCATATCCTCAGAACGTTATCCGGGTCCGTCACTAGCTGACCATCGCTGTCCTTGCAGAAGGGTAAGCCTGTTCCACGCATTCTCGCCTTAACTCTCTTGTGGAATTTTCGGGTTTCCCCTCTGCTTCGGAGCAACTCTGTGCACTCATCCTGCCTCTTCTTCAGCTCCTTCTTTTTCTGTCTAAAAAGACGAGTTGCCTCTCGTCTCTTCTCCCTGTGCCGTTCACGAACAGCTCGCTTTGCCATTTATAGCCTATTAATAGTTGTTCTTATTCTTCGGTCATCTTCCGCTCGTCTAAAGACCGTTTCTCTGTACCAAGGACAACAACCCCAGGTCCCGTAATATATTACACCAGACACCATCAACGATACAAGGCCACCGACCAAGCATAATCTCCAGACATCATAAGCCGCCATCAAACATCTTAAGGATATCAGACCAGTTATTGCACTTTAGCTTAAGCATCCGGAGTGTTTCGTTCTACTTAAATTTTGTGAATTGTAAAATAATGAATTAAATATATAATATCATGCCTAAGTCAGGAAAAATCCACTCTTTTATTTCGTAAGGTTTTGGAAGGTCCTCACAAAGACTCTGGAGGCGTCTAGACTACCTCAGCCTAAGATAAAACCCCCGTAATAACATAATCGCTCTCTTTTATGGACTTCTCCAGAAATAAAAACATTATCACATTCAAACCAACTGACTTTTAACTAAACGCACTATAATAAATTATTGCTTGATCATTGTTATATTTTATTGTTGAACTTTTGGCCAGTGCCCCACTCACACATGGAGCATTTCGTTATAGAATTTAATTTAATAGACAATACACATTATAAAACATTTCCAATGGATCATTTAACTCCAATAGCTCTCACATTTATATATCTTCAACTTGTTCTGCCACGCGTCCAATGTTCTCCACCGCACCTCCACTGACTACGCCAGCACCAACAAGAACACCATATATATCAGATGTTTCAAGGGTATTTACTGCCTCCTCTGAATCCATTTTCTCCACAAGATTACCTAAAGCATTTCTCCAATTACTAGACTCCAAACCGATGGGAACTTCACCACCCCCTATAACGGCAAACGAAAAGGTTAAACCTTTTTTAGACTCTAAATTGCCCTCCTCGATAGAACGACGAACATGGCCCAATTCAAGGGGAGCCATTGTGACAAGCGCCATGAGGGAGCTGAGCACCAGTAGTAAAAAGATATTCATTGTCGTCTGAGTGAACTTTATGTAAACTTTGATGTATCTATTTGGGCTCTGACTGTATTTATAGCGATATTTTGAAAGAAAACCTAATTAGTTTTTGGTATGTGGAACTATTAGAAACAACATTACAGTGATCATAATTCACACCAGTGGGAGACATGTGAAATATGATCGTCTAATTTAGTAGACAGCATGTAATTTATTTGTGTTACAGTATTGCAATTAACAAAAACAATTTCAATATCTAGATGGATGGATGGACATATGTACTTGTTTTTCTAATGATCAACTTTGGAGAATGGAGAATTTTCTAATTTAAGTCATTCTGATCGTTATTCAGTTGGGGATAACCAGAAACTCTCTTTGAAAGTCCCTTTGTAACTCACAACGTCCGAGAAATCTCGGACAATGATGGCAATGCCATTGAACATCCGTAACAAATGTTAGGAAGCGCAATGTTGAGTAATCTAATGGCAAGGTACCACCGATGCGTCTTAGGAAGTAGGTAACAAAAGTTACTGAAGCTCAACACAACGGCTCTCTCGAGATAAGATGGTGTTACTAAAGTGCTGCCGAAGTCCGTAAAAACATCAATTGGCGAGCACTTTTCTCCGCTTGATTTCTTGGCTGGCACTATTTTTCTTGATGATCGAAGATCCAAGGTAGGTTTACTCATCTACTACCTCAAAACAATAATTGTCAACGTTCACGGTGCGTCCCCATCGAGAGGACTCTTTGTTCGTCGAAATCTTTATTTTTGTTTTGTTCCATTGGCCGCTAAACCCATTTTTGCTGACTCCTTTTCTAGTGATGAGCAGTACTGCGGTATTATCCCGTCGATTTCGGACAATGATGTCTATATCATTGGCATAGGCTAGTGGCATGTGGCTCTTGTGGAATATGGGCCAGTTATGTTGACACCAGCCTTTCTCATCACCTTCTCCATAACTATATTAAATAGTGTACAGGACAGGCTATCGCTCCGCCTGAGACCTCTTTCCGTGTTGAATGGTTCGGAGTGTTTCTTACCAATCTTAACCGAGAATTTGGTGTTTTCCATGGTACATCTGCAAAGTCGATTTAGTTTTGGAGGAATACTAAACTCAGACATGGCCTCATATAGCCCATTCTTTATCGGAGAGTCGAAGGCGGCTTTGTAGTCGACAAAGATGTGGTAGGTGTCGATCAGCTTTTCATGAGTTTTTTTTATCGTAAAGTGAATATTTGATCCGTCGTAGTTTTACCGGGTCTTAATCCGCACTGATAAGGTCCAATTAGTTTTTCTACAATTGGCTTAAGACGTTAACACAATATGCTCGAAAGGACCTTATACGCAATTGGTAATAGGCTTATTTCACGGTAGTTCTTACATTCACTACGATCTCCTTTCTTGTATATGGGACATAACACACTGAGACTCCAATCCCCGGGCATGCCCTCCTCTAGCCAGATATTCTCCATGAGCTGATGCGTGCTCCTAATCAGCTTCTTCCCACCTGCCTTAAACAATTTAGCAGAGAGACCAACGGCTCCATCGTCATGGATAGGAGCGGGGGCTTCTGGAGTGGTGTCTGTATCCAATAAATTTTTAAAATGATTTCTCCATATCCTCAGAACGTTATCCGGGTCCGTCACTAGCTGATCATCGCTGTCCTTGCAGGAGGGTAACCCTGTTCCACGCATTCTCGCCTTAACTCTCTTGTAGAATTTTCGGGCTTCCCCTCTGCTTCGGAGCAACTCTGAGCACTCATCCTGCCCTTCTTTAGCTCCTTCTTTTTCCGTCTAAAAAGACGAGTTGCCTCTCGTCTCTTCTCCCTGTGCCGTTCACGAACAGCTCGCGTTGCCATTGGCTGAAGTTTCGCCCTGTATGCAGCAATCGTCTCTCTCGTGGCATTGCGACATTCATCATCGTACCAGGCATCTTCTTGAGACGGCTTTGAGTACCCAAGTACGCTTCTCGCAGCCCGTTCTAAGGAGTCGGCTATATTTTGCCACTGAGAGGTTATATTATCAGGGGTTGGAGCATTCCGCAGCAGTTGAGTTAGGTGGTTGGAGTAGGAGTCCGCTACCTCTGTGGTCCGCAGTTTACCGATGTCCAGCTTTCGTTGTGCCTGGTTACGTACGTTTTTCGCCATGCTTAGCCTTGTGCGTACCTTAACTGCGGTAAGGTAGTGATCGGAGTAAATGTTCGCACCACTGATCACTCGTACGTGTCGATGTCTTCCATCGACTACCACGTGATCTATCTGATTCCTCATCAATTGATATGGAGGTAACCATGTTGCCTTATGAATATTTGTATGATGAAAGTGCTGCTAAATACCATATTTCTTGCCGCAGAGAAATCAATCAGTCTGATGTCATTGTTAGACGTTTCGGTGTTCAGACTGAATTTTCCGATGGCAAGCTCAAATGCGGTTTCCCTGCCTATTTTAGCATTAAAAACTCCTAGTACAATTTTGATGGGTTGGGCTAAGGTCATATACATTTTCTAGGCTTTCGTAGAACTCGTCTTTGTCCTCATCGCTTTTCTGTTCTGTCAGAGCATGGGCACATATAAGTGTTATGTGGAAGAACTTTGTGTTGACACTTATGGTGGCTATTGATTCACACACCGGGTTTAACCGGGAGACTAGTTGTCGCAATCTCTTGCCATCCACAAATCCAAATCCATATGTAGGGAACACTTTTGTACACTACTCGTTCACTATTGGACAGCAAGTGACAACGGAGTAGATTGCCCACCACCGACTCATAAAATCGTTTTGGTTAAAAAAAACTAAAATTTCAGTCCGAAAAACCGACTTACATATACCCTCACCCTCTGTAAAACAAAATTTGGCCAAAGTGCAGAATATGGGGCGGGAGCCCAAAAAACAACAAAATTATGCCACCCCACCCCAAATACGCCCCAAAACACGAAAATCGAGAAAAAATGTGAAAAAATCATGGAAAAAGTTAGAAAAATGTAAGTAAATAAATTGAATAATTCTAAAAAAAATAGAAAATATAAAAATTCCATAGAAAAATTAAATGTCATCAAAAATGTGTGAAAATTTTATTGAATTTTTTAAGGTTTTTAAAGGAAAATTTCAAGAAATATTTAAAAAAATTCATGATAAAGTCAAAAGAGAAATATTTTAATGAAGAAAATTGATTAAAAAAAGGATAAAAGTGGAAAAAATTAAGAAAAAATTTTGAAAATATTTTATATAATTTTTTTTTTTTGATATATCCCTTTAAAATATTATTTGTTTTTTAAATTAAAGAAAATTTCTTTTTGGTATTTTCCGGGAAAATATTTTTTTTTTTTAAATTAGAGTGAAAATGGATATGTTGGACATAAAGGCGCCGCAGACAAAAATTATCGCGCGATTTTTTTAAAAATAATTTTTTTTTTGGTATTTTCCGGAAAATATATTTTTTTTTGTAGATTAGAGTAGAAATAGATATGTTGGGTCCAGTAGCGCCGCAGTCAAAAATTATTTGTTTTTTTTTGGTATATCCCGGAAATTCAATTGGCTCTAACTCCGTCCAGGAGACCCATAGGAACCTAAAAATAACATCTTTGGATTCGTTTGGATTCGAAAATATCTTTCATTTGAGTACCCGCACCTGGGGGGTCATCATAGAACCAAAAGTGGCCACTTTTTTGACCCCCGGGCCCCATGGGGCTAAGCGCCAACTTTGACCTACCATTCCGATGTTTGGGAAACAAGACGAAGACAATGGCATATTTTTTTTTAATCGGGCTCCCGCCCCATATTCTGCACTTCTGCCCAAAATTTTCTAATACATTGATATTATTTCTCGATTTCTCAAATAGGCGGAGTGGTACATTTGTATGAGAGGTACCAGAAGGGGCGTGGCTAGACTTCCAGTTTTTTCTCCAAAACTTTATCCTGCTACAGTTTACTAGTTACGGAATTTGGACACGATCGCGTTGAGTGTATTGATATTAATACTTTATTTATAAAGTGGGCGGAATGATAAGTTTTAATGGGAGGTACCAGAAAGGGAGTGGCCATTTCCAATACTGTAGGTAGTTTTGGGAAATATTAATCAAAGCGAAGTTTCAAAACAATTGGTTGCGTTTTTCTAAAGTTATCGTGAGTCCTAGCCTGACAGACAGACGGACAGATGGACATGGATCAAACGACTTAAAAAGTCATGTATCGAATTTTGTTCAAAGAAATCTAGGGTCTAAAGTGACTCCTTCTATTTGTTACACTTTTGGGTCGTATCAAATGATGTTTACCATCCTACCCGTAGCGTGAGGGTACAACGACCCATTTTGAAAAAAAAGTCAAAAAAAATTTGGTTTTTGAATAATATGAATGACATTTTTTTTCGAAATATTACAGAGATAGCTATCTAAACTATTTGGACCAATTTTGCTAAAAACAATAGGTAATAAGTTACATACGTTACCCCTCTGTCTGCCAAAGCGATTACAGCCGTAATTTAAGAGCTATCGAGCTAAAGTTTATTATGCAAGCTTCTATATTTTAAACGTAGATTATTTTCTGATCATCAAGGAGAATTGGGTTATTCATGATCCTAAGTGACGAGAGCATTTAAAGCAAACATCTTAAATAATAATATTTTTTTTATGATATTGTCATAGTTCGGTTTGAGATCAGTTCTATTGGCAATTATTTATTATTGCCAATAGGTTTTAAGTCAAGAGTGTGAAATGTATTATGTTGACAGCAGGTTAGGCGTATGACGTCATTTCGACATTAACCACAATGTCTCGTCAGCGCCCTTTGCTGTGCCTTCTCCTCTATCATCGCAAACCTTAAGGGAAGAAAACATCTCAAAGCTAATGAGAACTTTTCCCAACGGTGCGAAGAAAGCATCCTCGAAGCGCACAACATGCCAACATAATACACACACAAGCACTTGCCTATGCATATGTCCATCGGACACAATTGCACAGGAGTTTGTTGTTGGCAAAGTGCCAACCCCGTTCTGCGTACCGTCAGTGTATCATCGTTCTTGAGTTTGTTTTTTGTTGATCTGTATTGAAATATGATATTGTCATAGTTCGGTTTGAGATCAGTTCTATTGGCAATTATTTATTATTGCCAATAGGTTTTAAGTCAAGAGTGTGAAATGTATTATTTTTTTTTAGCAATTTAGTATTTTTGTTTTTGTATTTGAAATTTTCTTCAAATACTAGATTTATGAAAAAAAGCAAGACATGACCAAGTACTTATAATCGTGAATACCATTAATATTTTTATCACAATTTTTAAAAAATTGTGTAGAGTATCTTAGCTTCGGCATAGCCATAGATTATTATCTTACTAGTTTTCATTTAATTCTTTAAAGAAATATTGAGCTTAGTATTTATGCGCTGAAACTGAATTGAAGGCGATGTTATTTTTTAAAAACTAGATTAGCTTTAATTCAATGCTTATTTGGCATCTCCAACTTAATACATATATCTTTCTGTTTATTTTTTGGTCTCCCGGACTCTCCGTCCACTTCTCAAATTATTTGCCAACAATTAAAAAGATTTGTTTTTGTCGTTTCTACCTGTGAAGTAGATTAAAATTCACTTCGTTTAACGCTCTCAATAATATCTCATATTTCATGAGACAAAAGAAATAAAACTCTCCCTTACTCTCGCGCACTAACAGATACTACACAGCATGTATGTTGTTAGTGTCTGTGCTGCGTCTTGTTTAAGCCCTCTACAGGTCAATCACACTATGTGCTCGTCGTCAGTTGTACACTAGACTTCTGAGTTTATTCCCATCATCAACAACACCATCATCACAGCATCGATTCATTACGCAGCAGTTGTGCAAATATTTAATCTCGGCTTAATAACGACGTCATCATTAATGTTTTGGTCAGCTCTCGTATTTGTTGATATAAAAGTCTCATGCTGTGAGTGTGTGAGGTTTCTGAAACTGCTGGCAATGCTCTCCGCTGCTACTCGTATGAGAGTATCGGTTTATTTTCTTTTCCCAGCAGAGAGCAAAAAACACGATCTCATTGAAATTGATGAAACAGATACGGGCTTATAAAAAGTTATGTATGCGGCCGATGTTTTGTTAAATACAAATAGTGATATCGAAAGGATGGATCTTAAAGTCAAATTTGATAGGTATAAAATTAAGCCTTTGATATTTGATAGCAATTAAGTGGTGTTCGATTCCTGTCTCCAGTCATTTCCATTATTCTTTCATTGCGGGCCCTCTCGATGTTGTCGACAACAACTTCGGTGTCTAGTAAATGGATCACAAACACTGACGTTCGCATTTGTCGATAAACAAGTAGGTGCCGTTGGTAGAATGTTAATTGTTAATTCACAACAACGCAAAATTAAGTTTTGTTTAAGTGAAAAATTTCATTTTGACAAGAATTTTATTTTTTTTACTTTAAGTAATCACGGAAAAATCAATACGACTTGGTACAGCATTTGTGATAACAATAAGTCCAGTGATATTTTTTCCAATAGTTGATAACTAAAGATATCAGTTATAGAATACAATCCCAATGATAAACTTACATAAAATATTTATACGAGCAACATAGTTCTCTTTCGACTCTCCCCATCCCATCGAATGCACTGTACCCTTCTCAGATCAGTCAGTCACAGTTCATTTTCGTATTTTACCAAGCGACTATAGTCAACGATTGGCGGCGATCAGCAAACCAAAATAAAACATTTACTTTTAGTTATTTACAAAACTCTGACCATTGAGCAGGTCAGCGCTGTGTGCAGTGTAGATAGTTCGAACGCGAACGCGGACAGACAGTTGCAGCTGACACGCTAAATTGGTCATTCCGTATATTTTTGGTCACACAATAAGAAAGCGAAAACGAAAACAAAAGCCAACAAAAAAAAAATCATAAACAAAATTCAAGTCAACTAACAAATTTTATAGTATAAACAATGAAATTAAAACTAAGAAACCTCTTAACAACGATGGAGTCAGTTACAAAATTGTGCCTCAGATCATTTCAAACAATCTTCATATTAATGGTGCTAAGTGTTTTACTTGTATTGGCAAGTGGTAAATTCAAAAAATTCTTATAATAACTAAAGCTTAAAAAAACAATTTGAAATAATGTGCTAATAAGAAAACAAATAGCATAACACTTCCTACTCTAATGTTTTGCCATTTATCTCTTTTGAATATATTTTAGTAACTCCAGCCGTGAGTGCGCCCTCTGACGACACAAAGTTAAATGGCATTGATGATGTTTGTGTTCATACGCTTAAGCGACCTCCGACGTTTTTCAAGCGACACTTTGATGCGTCTTTCTTAAAGAAATTCTTTAAGCATTGGGTGCCGTTTGTTAGTGCCGATCGTGTCAAAATGCAATTCTTTTTGTATAAACGTGACTTCCCCGAATGTGGCCGCGAAATGCGAACAGATGATGAAGAGAGCATTGCAGCGTCCGGTTTCAATGCTGATCATCCAACGAGGTTAGTTGTTCTAGTAGTTTAAGTTGAAATCAAAGCTAATGGGTGTTCCAAAATGTTTTAAAGATTTGCAGGCGTATTCATAGACATTTTAACAATGTTTAAAAATTAAATTTAAATAGAACCAGTAAAAAAGTTTCAGTCGGGAAAACCGACATACATATACCCTCACCCTCAGTAAATATAACATTTTCTAGTATATTGATATTATTACTCAATTTTTAAAGTGGCGGAGTGGTACATTTGTACCAGAAGAGACGTGGCCATGTAGCCCATATTCAATCCCGTAAGTATTTTTGGGTAAATATTAACCTATGCTAAGTTTTAAAACAATTAGCTACGTCTTTCGAAGTTATCGTGCGTACCAGCCGGATTGACGGATGTGGATCAAACGACTTAAAAGTCATGAATCGAACTTGTTTCAACGAAACCTAGGTTCTAAAGTGACTCCTCCTTTGTGTTACACTTTTGGGTCGTATCAAATGATGCCTCCTACCCGTAGGGTGAGGGTATAAAAATCGTTCTATATATAAATTGTTTATAACAAAAAAGAAAAAATTTAAGGAACTTTTGGAGTGACATACTGCATGTTGTAGGTCTAGTCGAGTACAACATGACCCTGTATACCAAACACCCTCAAAATCTTGGCTTATCGGCTTTACGAAACTTTTCCCACTTATGATGTTATTGCTCATTCAATTCTTAACCGAGTTTTGACTTATAAACGGTTTTGGAAACTAGAGTCTTAGAAGTTTCCAACGATATAAGCAACACCTTTCTATTTTGCCTCAAATTTGCAAACTTTTGTAATTTTTTAAGTTTGAAGTAACTAAAACCCACTATTTTATTAAGATACCCTAATGTTGGCTCTATGAAACATGCCCCAAAAAAAACGAAAAATTACCCAAATTAAAATTGGGCGGAAAAAAATGAAAAATTACCCAAAACTCAAGAACGAAATTTTCCCAAAAATTATGAAAAATAACCCACAAAATTTATGAAAAATACCCCAAAAAAATATTCTTCTAAACAAATCTAGCATGCCCCCCGCCGCTTACGTCGTTATTAGTTTCGCTACTCTCTCTGTCTAGAATTAATAAAAGACGAATGTCGAAGTCAGTATCGTAACTATCTCTCTGTCATATTTCATAAGTCGAAAAATAAGAGAGGGGGCGGGGGGGGGGGGGGGGGGGGGGAATTGGGGTATTTTTCATAACTACAAATTTGGGTCATTTTGCATATAAAAAATTACCCAAAATTAATAAACGAAATTTTACCTAAAATAAAAGAAAAGTTCCCCAAAATTTATGGGGGTTTTTTCATATAAAAAATTCCCCAATTTTGTATGGAAATTTTTTCGGGTCATTGTCGACTTTTTGTTGGGGCATTTTGCATTTGGGGCATTTTTCATAGAGCCCCTAATGTTTACTATACATTGTTCAGAAAGTGAATTTTTTCATATCTAAAATGCATATTTTTTTCTAAAAATTGGTGAACAAGTAATTTAGTTATTTATGTTTTCAAAGGAACGCAATTTTCCAATTTGAATTATTTTATCTCCTAAAAAGAGAGAGTTTTGTATGGAAGGTGGGAGTAATTTTTGTCCGATTTTGCATATCGTAAAACTTATTACCCACTTAGAGTGCGTACCTTATTGTAGATCTATGGCTCTTAAACTACGGCTGATAGTGGGGACGGGCAGACGGACACCACAAAAAAAGGGGGTGTTTTTATGGAAGGTGGAAGTTGCTTTTGTCCGATTTAACTCATCATAGAACATAATCTCTGCTTGAGGGATAGAAGCTTGCGTACCTAATTTCATTTCGATGGCTCTTAAACTAAAGCTATATTAGTGAGGACGGACAGACGGACACCCCCAAAAAGGGGTTGTTTCTAGGGGAGGTGGGTGGAGCAAGATCGGACTAAAAAAACCTCCCGTTAGAGGATATAAGCTTGCATAACAAATTTCAGCTCGATATTTCCTACACTACGGTTGTAATGACGGATATAGACATAAGAACACCCCCAAAAAGGGACAATTTGTAGTATGGGAGGTGGGAGTAGTTTTTGACCGATCTTTATCAGTTTAGAACTCAAGCTGAGCTTAGAGACTAGAAGCTTCTTATAAAATTTCAGATCGATAACTATTAAAATACGGGACAGGCCCAAAAAAACGGGAATTTGTTTCGGAGGTTGGAGTAGTTTTGACCGATCTTGCTCATCTTAAAACTGAACCACAACTTAGAGGATAGAAGAAAAGGATAGAATTGAGGCTGTAAACGAGGGGACCGACGGACACCCCCTATTTTTCGCTCGTTTTCTGTATGTTCCGATTTCATACGTTCCTTAACGAGTTCATCTTTTAAACTGGTTATCTCTTGCTTCAGAGATACCATTTCTTCCTCCTTAATAGCAAGATTCCTTCTTGATCTGCTGGTGGTAGGAAGGTATTTCCCTTCATCAAAAGGTTTAAGTTGCCTGGCTTGGACAACATCTTCCAGCATCAAAACTTCTTCCTGGTCTCTCTCAGCTTCCCGTTCTATGGCTATAAGAACTTCTTCCTTCTGTTTTTCAATTGTCTGGCGCAGAACAGGATCATGAGCGAACTCCTTCATGGACTCTCTTAGTTCGAGAGTTACTTGGAGCATCTTTAATTGATGCCGTCTGTCCTCTTCAAGCATCTGGCGCAGAACGGGATCTTTTACTTCTACAAATGCTGCTGGAGTTTTCCTTTCATCCATTTTGCAGTCTTATAATGTAGAATTTAATTTTATGTTTGTAAAATTTAATTTTTGACGTGAACGATCACGTCGGGGTCACCAAAATATTCGACTCCAGCACATCGAACAACTCCTCCAACCAGGAGATAAATATTTATACGTGAATTATCACGTCGGGGTCACCAAAATGTGCAACTCAGACACATCGATGACTACTCCTACGTACGTACGGCCACTTCGAACCACTCCTTCCAGGAGATAAATGAAACACTCTTCACTGCGGTTCTTAAATGAATGACATTTATTCAAAGATATTTTCTCTCTTATATACTAAATACACAGTTTATAATCTTTAAGAAAGGCATTTTCTACCTACTGTACGATCAGACACATTTTCTAATCATGACCCTTGCCGACATGTGGTGTGTACAGTAAATACACAAAACCCTTTGTGTATGCCAGTCATTAGTGTGAGCCATAAACACACATAATTTATGACTGGTTTATCTATGTGGGAAATTTCTCTCGTTCTAAAACTATCAATTCTTTTGCTGATAAGTTCTAGTATTTACTTAATGTGTTTACCATATTAAACACCCCCAAAAAGTGGGTGTTTGTATGGGAGTGGATATAGTTTTTGACCGATCTTGCTTATCGAAGAACTTAACCTCCCCATTGAGGATAGAAGCTTGCATTCCAAATTTTAGCTCGATATATCTTAAACTACGGGTGTAATCGCGGGGACAGACGGTCACCTTTTAATCGACTCAGAATTCGATGCTGATCATTTATATATATATACATATGGGGGATATCATGTCAAGTGTCCCAAATTTTGTAGCCGATGTCTTCCGATCGGGATGAAATTAGCACCAAGGTTAGTCTAAGTGGATAGTAGTTTAGACACAATTGTTCAAAAAGACCGGTCAAGAATTCTCTGAGTATTTTCTCATCCAGGTAACTTTTAACCTATTGTTTCTTGCAAAAATTTCTTACAAACATTTAAGACAGCTATTTCTCCAATCTTTCGAAAAAAAAAATGCACAAATTTTTTTCAAAATCAAAGGTTTTTTTAATTTTTTTTTTTATTTTATTTTTTTTTTTTGCTCAAAAGAAAGTTTGCGTCTTTTCCCTTAGAGCTTTTTGGTTGCTTAGTGGGATGCGAGTGGGATAAAAGCTTTGTAGCTTAAAACGCTTTTAAAATTTTTAGCATATGTAACAGATATTACAGCTATGTTGTTCCTCAGGTGGACTCTGGACAGATTCAGCACAAATCGTGTCCTCAGTATATCCATTGTAGGCTAAATTTGTTTGTTCGCCGTGTAAGTGGATGCTCTCACCCATCTCTCCTTAGCAATGTGGTTCAGTTTCCCTGCAATCAGCTGTGACAGGGTAAACCGTAAACTTTGTCCGAGTTCACGGTTGTGGCGGCTCTTAAATCTTATCGGTCCTTTGGTTACCATATATGTCCCCATGTCCTGGAACACATGTAAGGGTCACTGTCGAATGTCTCGCTATCCCGTTATCTGGTCTGGTAGTCTGATTGATAGTTGCAAATTCAGCTCCTCCGGAAAGATTCCACAGCCTGCTCTTTCCTTTAATTTCGAACCGTCCGTGAAAATTAGGATGACATCCTCCTCAAAGTTTAGGGCATTGTCATTATCATCATAGTAGGACTTATCGGGGATGTTCCTTATAAAACTCTGATCCAAGACAGGTTCTGGTATGGTGAAATCCGTGTGACAGCTCACATTGATTGGTTCCGGCATTTTGGCATGTCATGGCATGCTTTTGTGGCGTCTAAACGCATTGCGGTGTTCTCTGCTATTTTTCTCGCCTCAATGTCGGACGGTAACCAGTTTATGATCGTAAATAGTGCCTTAGTTGAAGTAGTTCTAAATGCCCCTCCCAGTAGGAAGTGTCTGCAAGACATCCTCAAGGATAGGTGCATGACCATAGTAAATCGTTGATGACATTTAGGGGACCGTCCATACAAATCGTCGACGAAATTTTCATACCAGTGTCCGCTTTGTCATGCACGACCTGATGAGCGACAATGTCGTTGTTGCCTATACAAGCTACCTGTCGCCCACACAATCATGCACGACATTATGGTCCAGTCATAACACCATTTTAAAAGAAGTTTCAGCGCAGATTCCAGAAATTCCGAGAGTAGTTTAGGATCCTTGCCGGTGACTATTAGTGTCACATCATCCGCATATGCGACGGTTGTGCAGCTCGTTTTTTCCATCGTCCTCAGGAGGATATTGATGTTGTGATTCCATAGTAGTGGAGAGAGTACTCCTCTTTGTGGAGTACCGCGAACCGCCTCATTGGATATATTTGACAAGTACGTAAATTTTACTAGTTTTTCAACTAAGGCGATGACCACTGGGTTAATCTCCAGATTTACCATTGAGTAAATTTCAGATTTAGGTTTGACATTTTTAAAAGCTCCCTCAATATCTAGAAAGGCATCGAAAGCGTATTCCTTGTAGTTCAGGGATCTTTCAATGAGACTGGTTATCGAATGTAAAGCAGTTTCCGTGGATTTAACCTTCGTGTAGGCATATTGAGCCTTGGACATTACTTCCGGTTTAAGAGATGATCTGATATATGCAGCAATTATTGTCTCCATAGTCTTAAGTAAGAAGGAAGATAGGCTAATTGGTCTAAAATCGTTGGCTTTTGTGTTTGGGAAGCCTTACCGACTTTAGGGATAAAAACATTTTTGTAGGTTGTCCATTTCGTTGGAATGTACGACAGCTTCAGGCATGTTTTGAAGATTGTCAGAAGCTAGGGCGTCAATACTTCGATGTTCTTTTGTAGATACGCGGGAATAATTCCATCGGGTCTAGATGATTTATAAGAGTGTACATTTTTGATAGCTCATTAAATTCGATGTTCAGTAATTGGCATGTCAGAGATATCAATGTTATAGCTGACCGAGTTTTCCATAAACTGGTAATCACTTTCCCGACAACCTGGGATGTGTGCCTCCATCAGCACTTCCAGAGTTTCCAGGCTGTTAGTGGTCCATGTACCAACTGGTCTTTGTATGTACGATGGTATTGTTGGATTCGAGGATAAAATCTTACGTAGCTGAATAGTAACCGAAGAGCTTTCTACATTACTGCAGAATTTTCACCATGACTGCCTTTGGCCTTCCTGATTAGGTTCTTGAAACTGTTAACTGAAGGCTTATATGATCTCCAGTCGCCATCTCTTTTCGCCTTGTTGAATAGTTTCCTGCATTCCATTCGCTTTTTCTGCAATAACTGCATTCCACCAGTGTGGCTTAACTTTGCCTTTCCTGTCAGTTCTGCTGCAGAATTTTACCCTTGCCTCACATAAGATGTTAGTTAATATTTCAACCGTGGAGTCCAGTGTAGACCTATCATCGATAGAGGCCGGACACCTGGGTAACTTGCTATATAGAACCCTCTTAAAGTTAGCCAGTTTGTTTTTCTTCTATTTATATAACTATCTGCGGAATCCACTTCGAAAGGTCAAAGTCGATATATAGATGATCAAAACGAGCAATCCGTCGATACTCTCCAATTACTGACCATGTTCGAGTATTTATCGTTAATAGTGTAACATCTAGAACTTATTTTCTGTGAGTGCAAGTTTTTTTGCTCAAGGTAGGTTTTTAACGGGGTTATATCTCCGTATACTGTACGCAATATCTATTGTGGCAAAAAATTGACTTTTTACTCGATATGTATTTTAGGACTTTTAAAATATGTTGCCCAAGGATGATGTCTGATATAAGTGGAAGACTATATAAAAAGCCTAAATACCCATATGGCTTTAGGAGGTTTCAGAATGAATTGAGGTTTCAGAATAAGCAAGCGAAAAAGGGAATGGGCTATCTGTAAAAGAATAACAATTGCACATATCAAAAATTTTTGCTATAATGGTATAGATATAAAGAGGATTTCTGTACCACTCTCTTATTCATTTTTTATAGTTAGGGATATTAACAATTTTTCCATAAAATTTTTTAAAATTTTCTTTTTAGCGAACCTTTACCTGGCTATAAAGACTACAACAACAATGCAATTATCCAATTTCATGCAGTCATTCTAAAGTTATGCTTTAACATACATTTAAGCGATTCGTTTTTATTTATATAGATGATTAATATCTCGTAGAACATTCCTAATCTCAAACGACAACTCTCTTGCACACCCATTTATCGATACATAGTATCACCTTGTAAATCGTTATCAGAGAAGTACCGCCTACGGGACGTAGAGTTAGTGAGGTTGGGTGGTATATATTAGTCACACAAGTGAAATGCGTTTTCCATTGAAATTTTTCTAATGTCTTGATAACAAATAAAATAAATTGCATGTTTAGTGTTTGTAAATATATGAATGAAAAAAATATACGTGCAATTATATGTCCATAAACCTTAGCATGACAAATGTCAATGTTGAATGTAAATATAAAGTACGAAGCTTATCAGTTTCATAATTATCACACTATATGAATCCCTGCACACAAGTTAAATACACTCACAGAAAATTACTGACCTATAGATGAAACTGATAATGTTCATTAATTGCTAACAATAAACAGAACACAAAAAAAATATTAAAAAATAAAAAAATCAGCAATCACTTGTACCCATGTGGGTCTTGTTAACCCCGATCAAAGATAGTTTTGTTTACTTTCTACTGTTTCCGTAGTTTGAGAGCTATTTTAGCTCAGTGTAGCCACACAGTGATATCATACATTATAATCTTACTGACACATAAACAATTAACTCTTAATGACATTTACTACAACTTCCGCCTTGTTTGAAACTTCAAAGAATGCCCAGACAAGTGACACAAGTTACTTATTTACTTATTCCATCCTTTTCTTCTTATTGCAATCATTTTTTACTTCATCTCTTTTGCAGAATCATCATACATGGCTGGATGAGTCAAAGTAAAGGGTCATTCAATCGAGCTGTGAAAAATGCTTACATGCAATTGGCAAATCCAAAAGGTTTTTCTCCCCCAAACTTCAACGACACCAACAGCGACGTTAGCAGCAGTGAAAGTAATGCCACTATAAGTAATGAAACATTGCCACCACCATCTCCCTCAGCAGAAGATGATGCAGCAGAAGGAGGAGAAGATGACACATCTGCAAGAGTTCATAAAAGAGAAACCAAAACAATGATGGTAGATTTTGAACCCACCAACGTCACTGATTTCAATGTCATTGTGGTCGATTGGAGTGTCATATCCTCAAATGTCAACTATTTCGGTGTGGTGGAAATGATCGAAGATCTTGGCTTCCTTTTGGCGGAATTTGTAAGATATCTTCAGTTGAAGGCGCACTTATATTTTGGTGATGTCTATCTGATAGGCCACTCTTTAGGTGCTCAAATCGCTGGAAGCGCCGGAAAACAAGTGAAACCTTTTCGCTTCAATACTATATTTGCTTTAGATCCTGCAGGACCAAAATTCCGTGGCTTTAAAGATGACATGCGCATAGATCCCTCAGATGCCGACTATGTTGAGTCCATACAAACTAGCAGCAGTTTGGGTTTCGAAGAGCCCGTAGGTCACGCTACCTTTTATCCTAACTTTGGCAAAGATCAAAAAAAATGTTATGTCTACGGTTGCTCTCATTCGAGATCGTATAATTATTTTGCCGAATCTATAACAAGTGAAAAGGGTTTCTGGGGCACTTTATGTCAGCGACAATCCGAGAAAGTATGGATTATGTCTACGTCAGGCGTAGAATTTAAAATGGGTGGTGAGCCCTCAACGCCAAAGCGGGGTACATTTTATGTGAAGACAAACGATAAGCCGCCCTATGCATTGGGCAAGAGAGATCGTGTGGGCAGAATGGACGAATTGGGAGAGGATAATTATATAGTGTAGAGAAAGGGAGGGAGAGAGAGAATGGTGAAAGGGAGAGAGCTTTTTGATAATTAATAATGTAAGACAGCTAATTGTAATAATTTATTTGTATTGATTTTAAGGCTTTTTAAATATAAAAAATAAAATTCTAACTTGAATTCGAAGTTATTTATACATTTTTGTTTTTGACTTTGAGAAAAATTTAGGAAACTTGCGCTTTTATTCAGAGAATTGTGTCAAGAGTTAAGTGGCCCATTACAATTTGCAAACGTGGTTCATAAATTTTAGACCTGAAGTATTAAAGAAGTCCACACGATTCGGTCTTCTGTGTGCGTTCTTCAGTTTGTCCTACCAGATGGTGGCACGTCGCCAACCACTTGGTCCTTCCAACGAAGTTTAGGTCTCTCTGTTCTGCGCCGTCCTTCAGGTTTGCCTTCAAACACTTTTCTCGCTGGAGCATTTACATCTATCCTGGCAACATGTCCCAGCCATCGTAGTCGTTGGATTCTGACTCTTTTACCTACGTCGATGTCGTGGTAAAGCTCATACAGCTCATGGTTCATCCTAAACTTGCCATCGACACAGATAGATCCATATATTTTCCAGAGTATTTTTCTTACTGACGGAAGATCCAAGGTAGGTAAACTCATCTACTACCTTTAAACAATATGTGTCAATGTTCACGGTGCGTCTCCATCGAGAGGATTCTTGTTCATCGAAATCGTTATTTCGGTTTTGTCCTTGTTGACCCATTTTTCCTGACTCCTTTTCTAGTGATGAGATGATGTCTACATCATCGGCATAGGCTAGTGACATGTGGCTCTTGTGGAATATGGTTCCAGACATGTCGACACCAGCATTTCTCATCACCTTCTAAATAACTATATTATATAGTGTACAGGACAAGCTATCACCCTGCCTGAAGCCTCTTTGCGTGTTGAATGGTTCAGTGTAATCCTTAGCAATCTAACCGAGGATTTGTTGTTTTTCACAGTACATCTGCAAAGTCGAATTAGTTTTGCAGGGAACCCAAACCAGACATGGCTTAATATAACTTACTCTTTATCGGAGAGTCGAAGGCAGCTTTGTAGTTGACAAAAACATGGTAGGTGTCGATCTGTTTTTCATGAGTTCTCTACGTATGGTGAATATTTGAGCCGTCGTAGATTTACCCTTTCTAAAGCCGCAATTAGTTGTTCTACAATTGGCTTTAGACGTTCACATAATATGCTCGAAAGGACCTTGTACACAATTGGTAATAGGCTTATTCCACGGTAGTTTTTACACTCACTACGATATCCTTTATGAAATATGGGGCATAACAGACTGAGACTCCAATCCCCTTGCATGCTCTCCTCCAACCAGATGTTCTCCATGAGCTGATGCATGCTCCTAATCACCTCTTCTCCCCCTGCCTTAAACAATTCACCCGGGAGTCCACCGGCTCCAGCTGCATTGTTATTTTCAAGGCGGGGTATTGCCACACGTAACTCGCGCTGGCTAGGAGGTGGAAAGTTATTGCCATCGTCATGGATTGGTGCGGGGTCTTCTGAAGTGGTGTCCGTATCCAGCAGATTTCTGAAATGTTCTCTCCATATCTTCAGAACGTTATTGGGGTCCGTCACTAGCTGTCCTTGCAGGAGGGCAACCCTGTTCCACGCATTCTTGCCTTAACTCTGTGGTAGAATTTTGTGGTACTTCGGAGCAACTCTGTGTACTCATTGCCTCTCGCCTCTTCTCTCTGTGCCATTCACGAACAGCTCTCGTTGCCATTGGCTGCAGTTTCGCTCTGTATACAGCATCCGTCTCTCTCGTGGCATTGTGACATTCATCATCGTACCAGGCATCTACTTGAGACGGCTTTGAGTATCTAAGTACGCTTCTCGCAGTCCGTTCTATGGAGTCGGCTATATATTGCCACTGCGAGGTTATATTATCAGGGGTTTGAGCATTCCTCAGCAGTTGAGTTAGGTGGTTGGAGTAGGCGTCCGCTACCAAAATTAGTTGTTCGATGTAATTCTCATCACATTGAAAGCAAAATGCAATGGTTCAACATTTAGCTGAGAATATCGTCGGTTGATATCGCCGCGAAGTTATTTGCTGAGATTCTTTTTACCGGATCCCTCTTGTCTTTCCTTGGGGAAATAATCCTTATTTCGACCGAACTTCAGTCTGGTGAATTCAATCTGTTTTGTTTAATCGGTTGGTTTAACCCGAATCAACAATCGATCCAACATTTTTCTGTTGAATCCTTTTAATATTAGTTTCATCTGACTATGGTCCATTTAATCGGACTTTGGTCTATTAAAGTAAATTGCGGTTGGTTTAAACCGACAGTATTCGGTTTAATCGTACTTCGGTCTGTTGAATCCAATCTCGTTCATTTCAATCCGATTTCTATCGAAATTTGGTTTGTTGAATCCAATTGCTATTGGTTTATCTCGACTATCATCAGTTTTATTTTATTTTGGTCTGTTGAATTCAATTTCGGTCGGACTTCGGCATGGTGTATTCAATTTCGTTTTAATCGTACAGCGGCCTATTGAATTAAATTTTGGTCGGTTTAATCTGTTTTCGATCGGTTCAATCGGATTTCGGTCTGTTTATTCCAATTTTGTATCATCAATACGATACCGAGATGTAGCTTCTAAGACAATCTCGAGTTACAGACGCAAAGATAAGTTGCCGAAAACCCAAATTACCGACACAATCCTGAGTTGCTGACATGAAGCTGAATTGCCAACAAACCCAATAAGTTCCAGAGTAGTTGGTGCGATCCTTATTCTGGATAGACCCGAATTATCAACATTATTCTGAGATACAAGTTCATGATAAGAACCTGAAATTCCCACGAACCCTTATCATCAATACTAATACTAACTAAATTTTCCTTTGCACCCCATCAATGAAGTAAGGGATAGCTTCTCGCGTTGTTGTGAATTAACACGCTTTCTATTGTATAGATTCACAACAAACGGCACCTACTTTTTTATCGACGAATGCGAACGTCAATGTTTGAGAAGCCATTTACTAGACATGCCGATTGCTGTCGACAACATCGAGGGGGCCAGCAATGTAAGAAATATGTAGATGACTGGAGCCCGAGATTTCCCGCATGGTATTCATGCCACGGTCGGTCCCATCAATACGATCTGGAATTGCTGATACGATCGTAAATATTACGTAAATTGTCAACATTATCCTGAGACACGCACGTACCTCAAATCCCTACGAATCTGTGTCATCACCACGAACAACAGTTACAGATACAAAGCTACATTGTCAACAAGCTAGACCTACTATCACGATCCCGAGTTGCAAATACGAAGCTGAATTTCTGACAGAGCCGAATTATTAACATTATCCCGAGATACAATTCGGAGTCGCTGATACGAACCTGAAATGCCGACAAACCCGATTCATCGTTTCGTTTTGAAGTAATGTTCGCCAGTACCGATGTGATCGTCACCTATTTGACTCCTACAGTTTCGGAGAAACGACATATATATACCGGAATCATTACTAAGACCTCGGATAACGGATACGAACCTGAATTGCTGACATACCCGTATTATCAATATGATCCCGAGTTGCAGTCACGAACGTGAATTGTCGACGAACCCAAATCATCAATGCGTTCTCGGATTGTTAATAGGAGCCTGAATTGCCGACAAACCAGTAGAATCTGATACGAACCCGAATTAACGACAAACCGGAATTAATACGTTCCGGAGTTTTTGATGTGATCCTAAATTGTCGACCTATATGACTATCACGAATTATGGATACGTTCCGAAGTCAAGAGACTAGTACCAATGCAATTCTGACCTATTTGACCACTATGCATTCGAAGAAGTGATATAAAGTTGGTAACAAGTTCCAAATAGCTAACACAGACTTAAATTGCCGACAAACCCAAAATCATAGCACCGGTATAATTGGATACGAAACCAAATTGCTGTGAAACTGGTATCACCAATACGTTTCGGAGTTGCTGGCATTAACATAATCCTGAGATATAAACCTGAAATGCGTGCAACCCGTATTATCAATATGCAAACCTACATTGCCGACAA
Source organism: Muscina levida (assembly GCA_964034835.1). NCBI lineage: Eukaryota > Metazoa > Arthropoda > Insecta > Diptera > Muscidae > Muscina > Muscina levida. The sequence continues at coordinate 124,291,773 of OZ035881.1, forward strand.
ATCCGCATCATCTATACGTTTCATAGTCAAGTTCTTCAGTGTCGATGGGAACCTTATCTATTTAACGTGTATAGTTTTGGAAAAATTTTATATATTGACACTAGAACCCCGAGTTGCTGAAACTAACGTAAATTGGCGACATACTGGAATTGTCAACAAACCCGAATAATCAAATCATACCCGGTTTGCTAATACAAATCATAAATACGTTCCGGAATTGCTGATACAAACCAAAATTTCCGAAAATAACACAATCTTCTTGTTTCCCTGGACCAATACGATCCTGTTCCCTATACGATACTTACAAACTTCAACTCGATATTAAATTATTATGGCATGTAACTTGACAAAACGAATGATACAGAACTTCATCTTTTTGGGGCTACTTTCACGTGCAGTTCTCAGATTTTAGTCCCAAATCAATGAGCTGGAAAATGTTGTACTGTGTAAGGGATAGCTTCTCACCATATTTGAAATTAACACACAGCGTAACCTACATTTTGTTTGACCAGCTTTTACTAGACATTTACTGAGAGATAATAATAACTGAGACGGAAATCGAACCCTGGTCTTCCGCATGATAGACGCGTGTTCTAACCATCATGCCCTCGTTCAGCCCGATATAACCACGTTACAATTTTAACTCGAGTAAAAGTTCACCGATCCTAAAAACATATGTAACAGCATAAATATGATCTCCAGGATTTAAAATGGATGTTACCCCTTCTGATACCGCCCACACAAAATCCAATGATTGTGTGGTAATTATAATGGGCTCTTTGCATTACCCCTTCCGGAACCACCATACAAATGATCCTATCCTTAAGTTATAGTTACGATAATAAGTTAATTTGTGTGTGAATTCATGCTAATTTTATACTACAACACTTTTGTTTATTATACCATAGTAATTCAAAAGTGAAGATCTATCTTCGCCCAGTTTGGTTCCTCAATTCACAGATCTTGTCAGCATATACAATTTATTAGACAATTTGTCAAATAATTCGCATTCAACAACAATTGCGATTGTCAGTCAATCGTTAATTTCCTGAAAACACTTAAGAGTATAACAATTGTGGTTTTATAAATTCGACCCCTCCCAACCACTGAATGCCAACAAGATTTCTCCGTTAAGTACAAAACCATGTGTAAAATCTTTGCAACAAAAAAATTTGCCATTGAAAAAAAAACTTTTTCATGAAAAAAAGTGAACCCTAACGCGGAACAAAAACGTTTGAACAGACACAAAACGATTTACAAAACGATTTAACAGCAACACGAACATTTTGCATATTTCAAACCAAGATTTTTTCTCTCTCCATCAACATTCTCTTCAATAGCTAACCAATGCCACCAATAGCGGCGGAACCCTTAGCCAAATGTGCGAACTTGTGTTCAAGTGTTCGAATACGCATCAGTGATAACAATTTTTAATTATGCAAATTTGTGAGTTTTTCACCTCTTTTTGCAGTGGCAGCGGCAGCAGCAGTGTCATTTATAGTTGTAGTAGTGTTGTCAGCTATTACCCGCCCAACCCCGTTCGCCCTTAAGGAGCATAAAGTAAATAGAATTTTGCGGAATGTTATTTCAAAACCAATTAGCGACAAATTAACACCAACTCAAATAGAGTGTACTAATGAGGGTGTTGTTGAGAATTTTAATGAGATCCAAGACGATACGAAAGGAGAGCAACCTATATGCCAAAAAGACTAGGAATACGACAAAACAATAGATGAGCTGGAAAAATGTTTTTTTTTTTGGCGGTATTTAAAAGATCAATTGAAAATAATTATAGTGTACCTGAAATTTTCTTTTGAAATGGAATCTGCTAACAATTTTATTAAGACTAATGAATTTGTGTTGAAAGTGCTAACGTAATGCGACTGAAGTAAAGTTAAGGACTATTGGTAATGTGAGGAAATTAGAATTATTATCTTAATATTACTAGATTTTAACATTTTTGTATGTCGTAGAAACCGAAAGTTTTTGCATTTTAGTAAAAGAAATACCAATAAGAAATCTTTTTTAATAAAAACAATAAACAGTTTTCTATTGCAACTTAACAACTTTAATTTGTAGACTTACTTAAAGAGCCCTTAAAGTATGGGAGGTACTGGAAAGGGCATGGCTAGGCTTCCAGATTTTTTTCTCTTAAACTTTTTCCTGCTTGAGCTGTATTAAATACAGAATTTGGGCACTATAGCGTTGGGTCTATTAATAATATTAATCGATTTCGAAAGTGGGCAGTACCAGATGGGTATGGGAGGTACCAGTTAGGGCATGGCTAAACTTCCAGTTTTTTATCTCCAAAACTTTATCCTGCTATAGCTTTACTCAATATAGAATTTGGGAACGATATCTAAAGTGAGCGGAGTGGTACATTTGTATGGGAGGTGCCAGAAGGGGCGTGGCTAGACTACCAGTTTTTTCTCTAAATTTTATCTTGGTACAACTTTATAACTTTTAACGATCGTGTTGGATGTATTGAAAGTATTACTCGATTTCTAACGTGGGCGGAATGGTAAATTTGTATGGAAGGTTCCAGAAGGGGCGTGGCTATGTATCTCATTTGCAATACCGTTAGAAGTTTTGGAAAAATATTTACTCGGGCAAAGTTTCAAAACATTTGGTTGCGTCTTTCGAAAGTTTTCATGCGTACCAGCCAGACAGGCAGACGGACTTAAAAAATTCATTAATCGGATTTGGTCAAAACAAACATAGAGTCTAAATCGACTCCTTCTATGTGTTACACTTTTGGGTTGTATCAAAAAAACATTTTTCCCCAATGATAAAATAAAACTACAATAAAATTGAGATAATTTTCGTCACCACCTTTCCCACCTTTTTTTTTCTGATGTATTATTGTTCGTCTTTAAGGAGGTGTACTCTCTCCACTACTATGGAATCTCAACATCAATACTCTTCTAAAGACGATCTGCATATGCGACCACTGATGATATAGCCTTAAAGTTACTGGTAAGGATCCTAAATTATTATCTGGCAAACTATAAACTGACAGTCGAGCGTATTATGAGACTGTTGGCGAATTCAGAACTACTCCAACTAAGGCACTTTTCACTAAACTAGTTACCACCAGACATTGAGGCGAAAAAAATAGCAGCAAACAACGCAATGCGTTTAAACACCACGAGGGCATAGAAGCATGGCAAAATTGTGGCATAATTTGACCCCGCATTCGAAATCAATGTCCTCGAAATCCCGCTTAGGCACAATACCTCTTAAGTTAAAGCATTTTTTGAAACCATTTGGTTTTTTCAAAAATTTGTTTCGGATTCGAAATCGGCGGCGCTGAAAACCCCCATAGGCACAATATCGATTGAATTCCATAATTTTTTGAAAATAAATTCGGTCATTTCGTATCCACCATTTAGTGTTTTTTTTTTTTCAAAATTTGACTCCAGATTCGCAATCAGCGACCCCAAAAATCCCTAAGGCACAATATCCACTGAATTCCAGCATTTTTTGAAAATTTGACTCCAGGTTCGTAATCAGCGACCCCAAAAACCCCCGAAGACAAAATATCAGTTGAAAAAAATAAAATGGCTGACATTATTTTCAAAAAAAGATGTAATTCTACTAAAAAAAATGTCCACCATTTTGTTTTTTCAGAATTTGACATCGGTTTCGAAATCAGCGTCCACGAATCCCGCTTAGGCACAATATCACGTAAATTCTAGCATTTAAATAAAAAAAATGTCCGAATTTTATCCGCCATTTGGTTTTTTCAAAAATTTGATTCGGATTCGAAATCGGCGGCTCTGAAAACCCCATAGGCACAATATCAATTGAATTCCATAATTTTTTGAAAATAAATTCGGTCATTTCGTATCCACCATTTAGTTTTTTTTTTCAAAATTTGACTCCAGATTCGTAATCAGCGACCCCAAAAACCCCTTAGGCACAATATCCACTGAATTCCAGCGTTTTTTGAAAATTTGACTCCAGGTTCGTAATCAGCGACCTCAAAAACCACCGTAGAAAAAATATCAGTTGAAAAAAACAAAATGGCTGACATTGTTTTCAAAAAAAGATGGAATTCTACTGAACAAAATGTCCGCCATTTTGTTTTTTCAGAATTTGGCACCGCATTAGAAATCAGCGTCCTCGAAATCCTGCTTAGGCACAATATCACTTAAAATCAAGCATAATTTGAAGTAATTAAACTTAAAAATTTTTGCTGCGTTTACTAATGCAGTTGAATAAACCGTTACTTTTCTACCAAAAAAAATATTTTGCAATTTCCTGGGTATTAATATCATGATTTCAAATATGTTTTCAGATTTTTTTCATCAGACACAGTCTTTTAGTTATTTGGATTTAAATTTGTTCAGCTTTCTTTATGTTGCATTAAAATACATTTTGCATAAATGTAATGAAAACTTTGTGTGATCCAACAGAATCTTTTCTAAATACAAAAACCGATACTAGTAGAGTTTAAAATATGAGAAATAAGAAGAGCAAATATGTATTTTCTATTCGTTAATAATGTTATTTCTTTATTTTATGCTGAACATCCTTGCAGTCTCGTACAATATTCCAGCAGCAGTCAGGGAGCATAGTAGGCATCTATTTCCCTTCGTAACGCTTTTCTAAAGTTTACTTTATTTATAATCGGGGTACTATAATATATTAAAAAACAGTGGGAATGCTGATGTCTTTCTGCCATAATGCAATCGATATTTTTTTTATTATGGGATCAGAAAAACAAAAGTTGTTACAGCTGTGTTTTTTTTGAGAAGTTATGGATAGCAAATCAAATAAAAAATAATCCAAACCAATAAGTGAAGCGAAATAATTTTAATCAGATGAATCCATAACTTTCCACTTTATTCTAATAAACATACATAAATGAATAACAATACTGAATATATAGATACACTTATTTAATTTTCCTTTATACCCAATGGATAAGGTATGTGATAGCTTTTCGCGTTGTTGTGAATTAACAAGCTTTCTATTTTGGATTCACAACAAACGACATCTACTTGTTTATCAACGAATACGGGCGTCACAGTTTGAGAAGCTTTTACTAGACATGCTGATTGACTCGACACTATACTGCGAAGTAGCAGTCGACAACATTCGTAGAGGCCGGCAATTAAAGAAAAATCTAGATGACTGGAGGCGGAAATCGAACCCGGAATCTCCCGCATGATAGTCGCGTGTTCTAACCATCATGTCATGGCCGGCCTCATATTGATACGCATGTAATACAAATCACTAAGGATAAACACAATTTCGGTGTCATTTCTAGCATGTAAAGGATAAAGTCCACTCCGCTCTGCTTTGAACATGCACTCTATCAGCAGCTATAGACAAATGTTGTACAAAATGTAATTCGAAGATTTTGTTTAAATTGTTTATTCCATGTTTTTTATTACCGCCTTTTTAGTTAATTTTTTTGCATGTTTTTTAATCTATGGCAATGATCTCATATCCTAAAATAGGATATTCTTCCTATATGGGACCGGCCTTGTCATAGTGGTTGGAACACGCAACTACCATGCGGGAAATCCGTGGAATTCCCGGTTTCAGTCATCTACATTTTTCTTTCATTATCGGCCCCCTCGACGTTGTCAACGGCAACTTCGCAGTATAAGTGTCGAGCCAATCGGCATGTCTATTAGAAGCTTCTTAAACAGTGACATTCAAATTCGATAGGCAAGTAGGTGCCGTTTGTTGTGGATCTAAAATAGAAAGCTTGTTAATTCGCAACAACGCGAGAAGCTTTTCCATACCTCATTCATGGGGTGTAAAGGGTAATTAAGTTTTTTTTTAGTCCTATATGCAGAAATGCCTGTATAAGACTGCTTTTTATGTTTGGACGTCCCACTATTATTTTCCAAACCTGTTAGAGATTTTCGTCAAGCAATGTTCACAAGTACATTGAACAAGTTTCCTCATCAATTAACTGATTCCCAGATGTTTTACTTTTTCTGGCTAGACGGCAACCCTGTTCATTTTCGACTAATCGTTCATTTCCCTCTTTTATAATTTTCCCTTGTCTATGTTCTTTTGACCTTGTAATTCAGCGCACAAAGGATCCCGTTAGATCTGCAAACGCCATGATTGTTTCGGATTCTTCTTTGGTAAAACACTTGTTGCTACCAAGAAGAAAAAATCACACAGTACAGTCGAGATTAAGCAATGGTCAGAGGTAGTTCGTGTGAGAACTAGTAAAAATCCGGAATAAACTGCAAATTTGATGAATCTATATAAACTTAAGAGAATCTACTAAAATAAATAACGAAAATGTAGCTATGCGAATTGTAAAAGAAAAAAAAGAAAAAGGAGAGAAATGAAAGATATAAATTAAATCATCAAATCCAATATCAATCGCTAAGACGTTCGTTTATTTATCTAAATTATTCTAATTGGTGATTCTGGAGTTGGAAAGACCTGCACATTAATTCGGTTCTCGGAAGCTGCTTTAACACGACGTTTACATCGACCAGTTCGGCGACAGCAAGCAAGAACAACAACTGAAACTTCATTATCAGCAACAAAGTTAAATATCAGAAAGATTAAAGAAAAACAGTATTAAACAAATAATCGTGTATTCACTGTGTACAAAAAGAAAAATAATATTGAAAAACAACAATAACGAAAAAAAAAAAAAAAAAAAAAAATAACAAAAATGAATAACCATACAGAAACTTTTTAAATAACACATGCATAAATCAACGTGTAATTGTGTGAAAAAAAATACAAATTGAAGCAAATCAATTATGCTTGCTCGGGCAAGCCACAAGTCCAATGAACAGAGAAAAAAAAAAAAAAAAGGCAAAGGTCCCAAATTAAACATCGTGCACCTGCAATAGAGATAAATAGTTGAAAATAAATAAACGTTACAACGACACAGTGAACAAAAAAAAAAATCTAAAAACAACCACGATGTTAAAAATAAAATTGAAAATAGACAACTCTTAATAAAAAAAAAAAAAAAAAAAAAAAAAAGACAAAAAACAAAACAAAATTTAAAAATGAATGTTTAAACAACTGTTGGCTGTTTTTAACTTATATACATACATATATATATGACAACCATTACATATATCGATGAATTACTACTACTACTACAACAACAACTACTACTGTTCTTTAAAAAAATTGTTAACACTCTTCTTCTAATTCAAATAATAATTTTAAAACTTTACGAAAGAACAAGAATGAATTAAAAATAATTTATAAAATAAAACGCTAAGACTAATGCATTAAACATATAAACAACAAAAAGAAAACAAAACAAAAAAAAACAGAATAAGAATAAATATAGAAAGAACACTCTTAAATAATGTACAATATATAACAAACCAGATAAATATATATATATATATAAATATACATACATAATTTACATATACATACATATATAGTTTTTTCATAACCAACAAAAACAACAAACAAGAAATGCTATAAAACAATTTAATGATGATAATATTCTTAACTTATATATGTAAACAAAAATTAAAACAATTTATTTGCAAATATATAAAAACAAAATACAACAAACAAAATCTACAAAAAACAACAACATAAGAATGAAAATCACAATGTGTAAAATCCAGAGAAATGTTTTATGCTGCAAATATAGAAACAAAAACAAAAAAAACAACAACCAGCAACATCATCTCAGCAGAACCGGAGCAACGGCAGCATCAACACCATCCTCCTCATCATCATCAGCAACCGCCCTTATTTGTAATTAGTATTAAGATAGTTGTAAGTATAGTGTTTAAGATAGTTATAAGATTTCTTTTGTTTTAAAAAAATTAAAAATTAATATGAATTATAAATTGAAAATAATGATAGCCTAATTCTTTTTTTTTTTTTGGACATAAGGTATGGGTGGTTATGGGTAGGCATTGGGAGGGACTTATTTTGATTTTTTTTTTTAAAAAAACAAACGATTAGTGGCCGTGTAATGGCATTCTTTTTTTCTATGATTACGGGTTGAAATTTAACGGGTCAAGAACCACGCCACAAAAAGGGTAGAGCTAGCCTGGAAACATTCAATATGCCGTTGGCTTCGTTATTTTATATTTTTAAAAAAAAAAAAATCAAACCAAATTTACATTTACTAATTTTGTCATAGACTCGCTCGTAACATAGATGGCGCCCAACGAAAAGAAAATCAAAAGTTAACCACCTCAATTAAAATCATTGTTTGGAAATCCATAAGACATCATTTTAAAGATTTTGATTCTGTTTAAATGGATAGCGGTGGATTTTCCCAAATAAATTGTTTTTTTTCTTGAATAAAGAATATCATGTAACTACAAGTCCGAAATCTTTGCAATTTTAATTCCAGGATGTTTGTTGCTGTAATTTACATGACATTTCAAATAATAAGTACTGCTTTTAGAGCATTAACAGTTTTTAAAAAAGGGAATGACCTATAGACTTTGTTTCATATTTTTTAACTGGACAACTGAATATAGTGTCGACTGTTTCGGACATAGTCAACGTTAAATTTAAATTATAATTTGGCTTAGTGTGTTCGAAACAAAGCTCTTCCTTTCATCTACCCAATGCCTCAGCCGGAACCTCCCAAAATCTTATGTCCTATTGTTTATAAAGAAAAAGAAAAATTTTTAAGCCTTCACCAAATAGCAGGTAAACCATTTTTATTAATTTTCCCATTATATTGTTTTTGATTTATGGTACCTGGTTATATTGTTAATTAGATTTGCCCCCGTATTTTCCCTATACATATTTGTACATATTTAAAATCTTTTTATAAATTTATATCTACTTATCAATAGCGATTGTTATTGATACCAAGGTAAAGATTACAAGTTTCTTTTTTCTTTTTTTTTTCAATCCCCCTTGATTTTTTTTATTATTAATTTGCATATACTAACTAAATTATCAAAACTTAAATTTCTATTTAATATTTTTCTTCACATTTTTCAATTATATATCACATTAGCACATTAACACTTATTTCTCAATTTTTAAAAAAAAAAAAATAAAACTAGTACGTAGTTGTATCGCTAGTATGCACCTTCGTAGTTCTTCGCGAATTTCTCCTAGTAAACTGAATCTTAGCAGAGGTCGCGGAAAAAGAGTAGACACATCACCGAACACATCCTATTCAGATTTATACAGTTCATCTAGTAATAGACCACCGGTTATTCATTCACCTCCGCGCAGCTCAAGTTTTCCGTTAAGTAACTTAACTATTGGTAATTTAAATGTTAATGCTTCTCACTCTGTTGATAACATCAGAACGACACCTTGTGATTCCGAGCACGAAACTTTATTAGATTCGCCTTTAGACCATATCGAAGCTAATGGTCAGGACCGACCTTCTTTTTCTAAAACTTCTTTGAGTCAGGCAACCACTTTAATCGGTTTTGAAACCAATCAGTCAACAGCTGTTCCAGAAACAATCATGACGTCGACAGATAATAACGTGAACTTGCCTGGGTCAAGAACCTCTGGAATCAATACAGATGACCTGATGACGGCATTGAATAGTATCCGAGAAACACAGTCGAAATTTGCCGCCGAATTAGGTTCGTTAAGGGCTACAGTTTCAAATTTTACACAACCATTGGGCATTTCAAATGATTCTAACAGTACAGTGGACACTCAGAATCAGGATGTTTCCATCCCAGTGCGAAATTCTAATTCCACTATCGGAAGAGATAAAATCGACCTGGAAAAGTGGAAAATTCATTTTGATGGCACTGGAAATGTAATGGATTTTCTTTTCAAAATCGATACGCTAGTAGATAGAACTCGTTGCCATTTCGAACAACTAGAATCTAATTTCCAAATTTTTCTGAGTGGAAAAGCTGAACAGTGGTACTGGGAGTTTATAAAAAGAAACAATGACCCACCTTATAGACTCATTAAAAGAGGACTATTAAAAGAGTTTGCCACTTTTGAATCTGATGATGACATCATTATGCAAATAAATTCTAGAAAACAACATAATAAAGAGTCCTACGATGATTTTCACTCTGCCATTCTTGCATTGAATTCCAAAATGAGAGAATCTCTATCGGATAGTCGCCTTGTCAGTATATTGAGGAAAAATGTAAATCCCGAGCTAAAACTTATGTTGTTTAATTCAGATGCTAAAGATTTACATACACTTCGGGATGTAGCTAGAAACGCGGAGAAAATTCTTAAAGAAAGTAAAGGTTTGTTTCCAACTAAGGTTGTCAGTCGTCAGGTAAATGAATTAGACGTTGTTCCTACAGAGGATGAAGAATTTGATTCGGAAAATGATCCCCAAATAGACGCGATACAATTATCTCAGCGTCCTCTAAAGCCAGATTACTCTCGTATTAAATGTTGGAACTGCCTGTCTTTTGGACATTCATTCATTTACTGCCCTGAAGAAACCCGAACGCTTTTTTGTTACAAATGTGGAGAGCGAAACGTGTCGACCCCAAGGTGCAAGAATCCTCATCTGGGAAACCGGAAGCGGAGCGAGATGGCCACCGGGGACTCTCGTTCCCAAACTTAAACCCCGAGTATGCTAACGAAGGAAAGATAAGTCTTCCACAGGAAGACGAATCTACAATGCCGCTTCAAATCTCACATGATTTACCAGACCTTACGAAATCTAGTCAAAGTTCTAAAAGAATTTTGAAATGTCGTGAACGTTTTAGAAAAAGAAAATTTTATCGCCGATTAATTGAATCTTCTAGTTTTTGTGGTCAAGTTGATGAAAGACCTTTTGCAAATGTTTTAATATTAAATGAAAATGTTTTCGGTTTACTAGACTCTGGAGCTAGTGTATCTGCCTTGGGCAAAAATAGTTTAAATTTCATTGAAAGAAATAACATAAATTTGAGACCATTTAAATCTTCCATTTCCACAGCTGATGGTTCAAAGAATTCGGTTCTAGGATTTTGTAATTTACCAGTAACCTATAAAGGTGTCACTAAAAATATTGTTTTTTATATTGTTCCCTCGTTAAATCAAGAGGTGTATTTAGGTTTAGATTTCTGGCGAAATTTTGCCATAGCTCCTAATATAATTCCACAAATTGAGACCCTGTGTGTAGATCAACCCGATAAAAAAGATTTTTGTTTTCATGAATTATCCGCCGAAGAGAAATTGAATCTCGAATTGGTAACTTCCGAATTTCCGTCGTTCGAAAAACTGGGTCTTGGTAGGACAACGCTTTTGAGCCATCATATTGACACGGGAGATGCCGTTCCTATTAAATGTAGGCATTATCCTCTTTCACCTCCTAGACAAGCCGAAGTATATGAGGAATTAGATCGTTTGTTGAAAATGGGTATCATTGAAGAGTCTAACTCACCATGGTGTTTTCCCATCGTGAATGTGAGAAAACCCGGCAAGATTCGTCTATGTTTAGACTCGCGCAAATTGAATTTGGTTACAAAGAAGGACTCCTACCCACTTCCTCATATTAACGGTTTGCTCTCCCGGCTACAGGACACCCAGTATATCAGCGGGATAGATTTAAAAGACGCTTTTTTTCAAATACCTCTTACGGAGTCTTCTAAAGAAAAAACGGCATTTGCGGTTCCAGGTAGACCGCTCTACCAGTACAAAGTTATGCCCTTTGGGCTTTGCAATGGTCCTCAAACGATGAGTCGATTGATGGACAAATGCATTCCCTCTCGCTTGAGAGAGAATGTATTTATCTATTTAGATGACCTACTGGTATGTAGCGCAACCTTCCAAGACCATTTGAGAATTCTTCGCGAAGTATCCCAGTGTTTAAGAATAGCCGGTCTTACGATAAACGTATCGAAAAGTAAATTTTGTCAATCGGAAATTAAATATCTGGGGTATCGTATAGGAAAAGGTTGTTTAAAAGTTGATCCGGAAAAGGTTTCCGCCATAGTGGATTTCCCTTTACCAAAAACTCCTCGACAGGTACGCCGATTTATTGGTATGGCTAACTGGTACCGCAGTTTTATCACCAACTTTGCCGATATGGCTGGACCACTAACCGATTGTCTAAAGTTAGGTAAAGGGACATTTAAATTGACTCCAGAAGCGATAAATAGTTTTCAAACCTTAAAAGTTGCTCTAAGTGAAGCACCAGTTTTAGCCCAACCCGATTTTTCGCGTGAGTTCATCATCCAATGTGATGCCTCTCGTATCGGTGTAGGAGGAGTTTTATACCAAATAGACGATGAAAACCGCGAAAGACCAATCGCGTTTGTATCACAGAAGCTAAACCGCGCACAGCGAAATTACACAGTCACCGAACTGGAGTGCTTAGCGGCAGTTGTCTGCATAAATCGTTTCAGGCCATATGTTGAAGGTTTGCCATTCCGCGTAATCACAGACCACTCAAGTCTCAAGTGGCTAATGAATCAAAAAGACTTAAGTGGTAGACTCGCCCGCTGGAGTTTGAAACTCCAAGGGTTTGATTTTCGCATGGAACATAGGAAAGGCTCTCTTAATATAGTACCTGACGCGCTATCGCGCTTTGATGTTGACGCATTAGAAATTGACCCCATCTTTCCGGAGATTGATTTGACCTCGGCCGAGTTTGATTGCAACGACTACAATGACCTGCGAAAAACTGTTTCGAAAAACAACGATCTATTACCCGATATACGTCTGTGTAACAAACATGTTTTCAAGAGAGTTAGGTTCCGCCAAGGTAATGAAAATGAGGAAGACAGTTTATGGAGACTGTGGCTTCCAAAATCTCTAACCGAGAAAGCCATTAGGTTAAGCCACGAGTCTAATTGTCATGGAGGCTATTTCAAAACCCTCAGCAGAGTCCGTCAAAAGTATTATTGGCCTACCATGGCGCGAGATATAAAAACATATGTAGAAAATTGTGATGATTGCAAAATCATTAAAGCACCTAACCAAATTCTACGGCCGCCTATGGGTGATGCTTTTAAAACTGTCCGTCCGATGCAGCGGTTATACTGCGATTTTCTTGGTCCGTATCCGTGTTCTGAATCGAAAAACTCTCAACTATTCATAGTTCTCGACCACTTTACAAAGTTTATATTTCTCAAGCCTTTAAGATCTGCCACTTCGATCAACGTCATTGATTTTTTTCAGAATTACATTTTTAACACCTTCGGCGTCCCACAATTTGTGCATAGTGATAATGCCAAGCAGTTTGTTTCTAAGGAACTTCAGGATTTCTTCCAACTGTATGGAGTGACTCATATCCGAACGGGTTTATATTCGCCACAGGCAAACGCTTCGGAGCGTGTAAATCGCGAAATCGTTTCAAAAATTCGGTATTTTCTTAAAAATGAGTCAAACCACCTGAACTGGGACTTATGTATTCCGAGAATTTTAGGAACTTTGCGAAGCGATATCCATACCTCGATCGAATGCTCGCCCTACTATGCCATGTTCGGCCAAAATATGTGCACCCATGGCTCTACTTATCCCCTGTTGGACAAATTAAATATTTTAGTAGATGACACGGTCGTGAAAAGGGCAGACAAGTTGTCAAATATTCGAGAGAAAATATCACGCAGCCTTGAAAAAGCTCACGAGAGATCCTCAAGAGTATACAACACTCGTGTAAAACCCGTAAACTACCGAGTAGGACAGGAGATTTTTAGGAAATCACATAATCTCAGCAAATTTGAAAAAGGTATTAACGCTAAATTTACACCCAAATATGTAAAGTGCCGCATTCGCGCAAAGGTTGGAAACTCATTATATGATATAGAAGATTTACAAGGAAAACTTATTGGTAGATTTCACGCCTCAGATTTGAAACCTTAATTTCTAAAAGTTATTTTGCCTTGCACGCCTTTATCCTTAATGGTAATATTTTTTTTAAAAGTATTTCGGTTTTCACGGACTTGTCTTGCGTGCATATAAGTTTTAGCGTAAAATTCCAATTTACAAAGTTGTATCCCTCAAATTTATTTCGCCATGATTTTAGTGGGTCGCGCCACATGTTTAACTTATACGTACATATGTACACTTATTTAAATTTAAAATTTTCTACCAAATCATCATGCCCGAAAATGATAAAAATTTGTTTTACCCGGCTGGTCGTGGGTCGCGCCACACGTTAGCTTAACATCACCATACAATTAGGCACACGACAGATTGACATTTAGATTTTTTTTCTTTTGCCCGGCTTGTGGGTCGTGCCCCACGTAATAAAATTCCACTTAGTTTTGAAAATCTTTTCCTGTTCGTTAATCAATTAAAAATTTTCATAACGCAGCAGTTTTGTTAGAGATTTTCGTCAAGCAATGTTCACAAGTACATTGAACAAGTTTCCTCATCAATTAACTGATTCCCAGATGTTTTACTTTTTCTGGCTAGACGGCAACCCTGTTCATTTTCGACTAATCGTTCATTTCCCTCTTTTATAATTTTCCCTTGTCTATGTTCTTTTGACCTTGTAATTCAGCGCACAAAGGATCCCGTTAGATCTGCAAACGCCATGATTGTTTCGGATTCTTCTTTGGTAAAACACTTGTTGCTACCAAGAAGAAAAAATCACACAGTACAGTCGAGATTAAGCAATGGTCAGAGGTAGTTCGTGTGAGAACTAGTAAAAATCCGGAATAAACTGCAAATTTGATGAATCTATATAAACTTAAGAGAATCTACTAAAATAAATAACGAAAATGTAGCTATGCGAATTGTAAAAGAAAAAAAAGAAAAAGGAGAGAAATGAAAGATATAAATTAAATCATCAAATCCAATATCAATCGCTAAGACGTTCGTTTATTTATCTAAATTATTCTAATTGGTGATTCTGGAGTTGGAAAGACCTGCACATTAATTCGGTTCTCGGAAGCTGCTTTAACACGACGTTTACATCGACCAGTTCGGCGACAGCAAGCAAGAACAACAACTGAAACTTCATTATCAGCAACAAAGTTAAATATCAGAAAGATTAAAGAAAAACAGTATTAAACAAATAATCGTGTATTCACTGTGTACAAAAAGAAAAATAATATTGAAAAACAACAATAACGAAAAAAAAAAAAAAAAAAAAAAATAACAAAAATGAATAACCATACAGAAACTTTTTAAATAACACATGCATAAATCAACGTGTAATTGTGTGAAAAAAAATACAAATTGAAGCAAATCAATTATGCTTGCTCGGGCAAGCCACAAGTCCAATGAACAGAGAAAAAAAAAAAAAAAAAGGCAAAGGTCCCAAATTAAACATCGTGCACCTGCAATAGAGATAAATAGTTGAAAATAAATAAACGTTACAACGACACAGTGAACAAAAAAAAAAATCTAAAAACAACCACGATGTTAAAAATAAAATTGAAAATAGACAACTCTTAATAAAAAAAAAAAAAAAAAAAAAAAAAGACAAAAAACAAAACAAAATTTAAAAATGAATGTTTAAACAACTGTTGGCTGTTTTTAACTTATATACATACATATATATATGACAACCATTACATATATCGATGAATTACTACTACTACTACAACAACAACTACTACTGTTCTTTAAAAAAATTGTTAACACTCTTCTTCTAATTCAAATAATAATTTTAAAACTTTACGAAAGAACAAGAATGAATTAAAAATAATTTATAAAATAAAACGCTAAGACTAATGCATTAAACATATAAACAACAAAAAGAAAACAAAACAAAAAAAAACAGAATAAGAATAAATATAGAAAGAACACTCTTAAATAATGTACAATATATAACAAACCAGATAAATATATATATATATATAAATATACATACATAATTTACATATACATACATATATAGTTTTTTCATAACCAACAAAAACAACAAACAAGAAATGCTATAAAACAATTTAATGATGATAATATTCTTAACTTATATATGTAAACAAAAATTAAAACAATTTATTTGCAAATATATAAAAACAAAATACAACAAACAAAATCTACAAAAAACAACAACATAAGAATGAAAATCACAATGTGTAAAATCCAGAGAAATGTTTTATGCTGCAAATATAGAAACAAAAACAAAAAAAACAACAACCAGCAACATCATCTCAGCAGAACCGGAGCAACGGCAGCATCAACACCATCCTCCTCATCATCATCAGCAACCGCCCTTATTTGTAATTAGTATTAAGATAGTTGTAAGTATAGTGTTTAAGATAGTTATAAGATTTCTTTTGTTTTAAAAAAATTAAAAATTAATATGAATTATAAATTGAAAATAATGATAGCCTAATTCTTTTTTTTTTTTTGGACATAAGGTATGGGTGGTTATGGGTAGGCATTGGGAGGGACTTATTTTGATTTTTTTTTTTAAAAAAACAAACGATTAGTGGCCGTGTAATGGCATTCTTTTTTTCTATGATTACGGGTTGAAATTTAACGGGTCAAGAACCACGCCACAAAAAGGGTAGAGCTAGCCTGGAAACATTCAATATGCCGTTGGCTTCGTTATTTTATATTTTTAAAAAAAAAAAAATCAAACCAAATTTACATTTACTAATTTTGTCATAGACTCGCTCGTAACAAACCATGCGTGCCTTACCAAGGCAACAATTTTCAATTTTTTTTAATAACCCGCTAATACAATGCAGTCATCTTAAGTTGAGTCGTTGACAGTTTCCTGTCATGGATGTCAATTATAAAGTTGTTTAATTAAGATAATTTTATATTATACATACTGTTTTGAGCCGGTGTATACAACACAAGGGACATTTCTTCGCTTTTAATTAATTGTGAAATCCAACTTTTTGAAAACAAGTGTACAACGTTCACCAAGAATATACCCACCTGTGAAAAGAGATGACATGTTTCGTTTTAATTAAAAACAATTATGTAGTTCTTATTAAATTCTCGACCTACCTTAACATTTCGCACGGTGGTTTTCGTCTTCTCCGCAATTACACGTAATACACATCATTATGTTACTTAAACACTTCATTGTTCTTTATATTAAACAGTTACACATTACATTTAACACACTGCCACTTAAAGTATTTAATTTTTTTTGTAGTTAATTCTACAATTTCAATTTCGCCACTTGTTTCACACACGATTTCAAAAGGAAACTGAAGATATTTGCAAAATTTACCGCTCTTTTTTTCTCTCCTTTTTCTCATAGCAAATGCAACTGTGTCCATTGCATACATTTCACTGAACGCACCCCATGGAAAATGTACGTGGCAACTGTCAAATTCACTTGAAGAAAAGTCAAAAGCGAAAGAGCAACGAAAGAGTAAGAAGGAAAAAACTCTTTTACTGTGAAGAATTTTGTATGCAAAACTGGGCTGCTCTGACGTGGAAGTGTTGAAAATTGTGTTTTGTCGCAGTTAAAGCAAAGAAATCCTAAATTCTTGCAAAGATTTCCATTAAAATCTTAAGGAATTTCGTCGCCACTTCGTGTAACGATAAACGTCTTGGACCAAGGTCCAGCCAGTTGTGCAAAACGATACGAAAATTAAAAGAAAATCTCGCGGTGGTCACATTCGATACGGATGTGTGTGTGGTGTTTACGTGGTGTTAACATTTAGTCCATTGAAACCTTCGTTCGTTCGTCCGTCAACGGGGACGGGATAAAAGTGCAAAAACCAATTTTTCCAGTTTGCCTGGTTGAAATTGAAGTAGAGTTTTCTCCTTAGATTCATACGAGAGTGGAATCGTAGAAAAATATATGTTTAACTTGTGCAAATAGTAAAAAAAAATAAAGTCATAGCAACAAAATGATGAACCCAAATGCCTATGGCCCTCCGCCAACTATGCAACCGCCACAGCAGCCACCGCAGATGATGGCTCCTCCCGGTGGTCAGCAATATGCTCCTCCTGGCTGGCCGGCTCAGCCAGCACCACCATCGATGCAGCAAGGACCACCCTCAGCGGCACAAATGCAGCCACCTCCTATGCAACAGCCCGGTGCAGCTCCTCCGCAACCGCAGCAGAGCAACATTATGAATGGCAATTACCAGCAGCAGGTTAGTGAAATTATTTACATATGTATGTTTCTTTCTCTTTTATGTGACGGATGAAATCATTGCAGTTGTTTTGCATGTCTTGTCTTTATCCAACTTCTCTATGCTTTTATTATTTGTTATCGTCATTGTTTGTTTTGTTGCTTTTTTCTTTTTGGAGAAGAAAATCGAACTGATTTGTATTCATTAGCTTGATGAGGTTGGAGAATCTCTTTACTTCCGCTTCGTTGCAGCTGAGAAGAAAACAAATGTGTGATAGCCATTGAGGAAATGAGAAAAAGAGAGAGAGAGATGGAGCGCATGAGATAAGAGATCTTTGATATTTGTCATTTAGGCCAAGATTATCATCACAATGATGACATGAAAATGCCACTGTCATGCATTTTTCAGTGTTTAGTGTTGTAAAGTGTTGCTGTACGAGGCAGGTTGTAAAAGAAAAACAATAATTAATGGAAAACAAAAAATAATTTACATGGACTAAAATGCTCAGCGAACAGATAATATTATTTCGACGATAGATTTTAGTCATGCTGAGAGATATAAATTCTGGATAGAGATGAGTGAAAAAATTCCCTGCCGTTCGGCAGTACATATATAAGTGCAGGCGAAATTTTACCTTTGATCAGTGGGCGGAGGAGGCGTGGAAAGGAGTTATTAGCAACAGAGAGATAAAATTAGGTACAATATACAATACAGGCCATGACATTATGGTAAGAACAAGCGTCAACCATTCGCAGTATAAGTTTCAAGTCAATCGGCATGTCTAGTAAAAGCTTCTCAAACAGTGACGTTCGCATTCGTCGATAAACAAGTTGGTGCCGTTTGTTGTGAATCATGGGGTGTAAAGGAAAATTAATTTTTTTTAAGTATACAATACAGATATGAATAGGCATACGACATTTTTTTTTCACAGGGTAACAAATAGAGGAATGACACTTCAACCCAAATTTTTTTTCATATGGGTGTTTGCAAAGTAACGGTCGTTACCGATTTTCTTTACTTTATAAGGCAACGACAGTTACTGTTTTAATGGTCAAAAAAATTATTGAAATTTAATTTTTTATTAATTCTTTCGGTTGCTACCGATGCTTGAACTTTCGGAAATCCGAAATTAAGCAGTCCTCGTGGTATATTTGCTTAGTTCGAAATTGTATTTAAAAAATCTCCGAAAATCGGTAACAACCGTTACTTAGGAAACACCCATATATTTCAAATTATTTGTATTATTCAACGATCATTTGGCCATTGCTCCGTTTAGGAATATAAAGCATAGTCAGGTTTATTATCCAAGATAACACCACAGATGAGTTTAATAGAAAAAATCGTAAAGCCTGCATTCGAATTGAATAAACGGTATAGCAGCGGTCAATGAGTTAAGGTCAATCAGTTCGTTTATTTATAAAGTTCAACTGTTTATGTTATTTTTGTAAAGTATTCATACCGCATATCAAATTTAACATCTTCGCATGCTTTTCTTTTCTGGTACCAAAATTAAGTAATAAGCTAATTTTGACAGCAGAAAATAACGAAAGTAATAAGTGGCTTACGTTATCTGCAGTACAAATAAATAGCGCTAATGTGTTCGATTATTGTTTTTGTTATCTTTTGTTATCAAATTAAAACAAAGAAACATATGTTTCATACTCCATTTTTGAAATCAAGACAACCAACCCGTCGTATTTTTGGTTATACCAAGAACTCGACCTAAATTCCTAAATCGAATTTCAATAATAATTTTAAAAGCTTACTAAAAATGGATATTTGAATTTGAATATCTTTCTCTAAAGCTTACTTGAATTTCATTTGTATTTTAATCTGAAACGGAGTTTTGAAATCTTACTAGATCTTTATATCTGAATGCTATACCAACCAAACATTGTTGAATGTGGCATTAGAACCTGGATAATACTTGGTTTTGGATTATTATGCATCAGATCATATTCCAATATAATTTTTTATAAAATTATGCTTACACCAGTAATATATATAGTAAGACTTCGTTATTTGTTTTTGTATTCTTTATTTAAACCTGTACTCCAACTGCAGTCTTCATAATATTTTTATCTTGGTCCTTTTCTTAAATGTTGTATTGTAATACTCCATTTCAAAATTTTCGTTATAGTTAACACAATCAATGGGTGCCATGACTATGAATCCCATGAAACAACCTGCTGGTCCACCCAGCTTTAACAATGCCAATGTGCCACCACCAATGGGTGCCGGAGGACCTCCCTCACAACTGCAACAGCAACCCCTTACAAATGGTCCACCACCAACGGCGGCGGGTGGTCCACCACCATCAAATGTCAATAATAATTTTGCTCCCTATCCAAATGGTTCATCTAGTAGGCCACCGACCGCAGGTACACCCGGCATGCCTACACCAGCAATGGGTGGTGGTATGCCGCCAGCTCAAAATGTACCCGGTGCAGGCAATCAAATGTCGGTGAATAGTGTAAGTTTACCTGGAATGCCACATATGCCGCCACAATCACAACAGTCGCAGCAGCAGCCGCAGAAACCAGCCGTAAGTATAATATTATATAAAGATTAGCGGAGAAACAATTAAACATATGCCATTATTTTTGTATTAGCAACCTATTCCCATGATGCAGCCCATGCCTGGACAGCAAGTGCAGCAACAACCGCCTCTAGGTTATCCTGGAGCTCCGTCGCAAATGCCACCTAGGCCGGGACAACCCCCTATGCCAGGGCAGCAACAGCAATCAGGCATGCCTGGTATGCCAGGGCAACAACAACCAGGTATGCCACCCATGCCAGGTCAACAAATGCCCGGTATGCCACCCATGCCAGGACAACAGCAGCAACCCGGCATGCCTTCCATGCCCGGACAACAACAGCAACCCGGTATGCCTCCTATGCCTGGCCAACAACCACTCGGCATGCCCGGACAACAACAACCCGGTATGCCTCCCATGCCCGGACAACAGCAACCCGGTATGCCCCCTATGCCAGGACAGTCACAACAACCCGGCATGCCTCCTATGCCAGGCATGAAGCAACCTGGCATGCAGCCAATGACGGGCATGCAGCAACCTAACATGCCAGGTTATCCACCACAACCGGGTCAGCAACCAGGAATGGCACGTTATCCCCAACAACCAGGGCAAGCACCAATGCCCGGTGGTTATCCGGGACAACAACCTATGCCCGGAAGGCCTGGCTATAACGTAAGCACATAATATAACATTATCCACAATCTTTTTCTTTATCTTCCTGTACATACTTCCAGCAACCACCTGCAGGCGGTATGTATCAACAACCCGAACAATATCCACAACAGCAGCCAAGACGTCTGGATCCCGATCAAATGCCTAATCCCATTCAAGTTATGATTGAAAATCAACGTAATGCCGGTGGAGCTTTTGTTACCAATCAATCCGGACTCTTACCGCCCCTGGTAACCACTAAATATGTGGTACAAGATCAAGGCAACTCGTCACCCAGATTTTTGAGGTAACTTTTCAGACGTACTATACCCACATTACCGAGTTCCATTTAAAAGGAGTTCGATAGGAATTACACTATTTGCAACGGAAATTCTAATAAAATCATTTGAAATTCTAATATTCCAGTTGAAATTCAAAAATTAAAATAACATCAATTGAAATTCAAAACACTACACCATTTCTAATTTTATTTTATTTTCAAACATTCCATTTGAAATACAAAACTCTTCAATTGCTATTCAAAAATTCCATTTTAAATTCAAATTAACCATTTGAAATTCGAAAAATATCAATTGAAAATTAAAACTCGTCAATTGAAATTAAAAACACATTATTTGATATTCAAAACTCATCCATTGAAATTCAAAACTCGTCATTTAAAATTCAAAACTCGTGAATTGAAATTCAAAATTCAACAATCTTCAAAACTCTTTCTACTGATTAGTTTTGAATTTCAATTGACGAGTTTTTAAATTCAATTCACGAGTTTGGAATTTCGAATTTCAATGGGTGAGTTTTGAATATCAATTGATGTGTTTTTTTTAATCTCAATTGATGAGTTTTAATTTTCAATTAATATTTTTCGAATTTCAAATGGAAAATTTGCATTTGAATTGATATTTTTTGAACTTCAAATGGAATTGTTGATTGTTGTTCATTTGTATTTAAAATGGAATAATTGAATTTGAATTGATTTTCTTTAAATACCGATTGGAAATGGTGTAGTTAAAACTCAAAACACAATAATTAAAATTCAAAATTCGCAAATTAAAATGCAATATTCGTCAATTGAAATTCAAAAGTAGTCTGTTGAAATTCAGAACTCATCAATTGAAATTGAAATTTATCAATTAAAATTGGAATTTCAAATGGAAATTTTAAAAACTAATTAAACTTTTTGAATATTAATTAGAATTTTTGAATAATAATGGACGAGGTTTAAATTTTAAACAATGTTTGAAAATCAAATATAATTTGTCTTTTTAAATTGAGTTTCTTTGAGTTTGAATTGAAAATAGTGTAGTAAGTAACAAATAGTAGCTACACCATTTCCCATTGAAATTCATAGATATAAATAAAAATTAAAAGATTCCATTTGAAATTCATAACTCGTCAAACTCCATTTGAAGATATCAATTAAAATTAAAATGTTTCTTTGAAACTCGAAAACATCAAATGGAATTCAAAACACATCAATTGAAATTAAAAACAAATCAATTGAAATTCAAAGTTGACAATAAAAATTCAAAACTCGTCAATCAAAATTCAAAACTCGTCATTTAAAATTCAATACACCTCAATTAATATTCAAAACTCATCAATTGCAATTCAAAAAATGTCATTTGCAATTCAAAATTCGTCAATAGAAATTCGAAAATCGTTAATTGATAATTAAAACTCTTCAATTGAATGAGCTTTGAATTTCAATTGACGAATTTTGAGTTCAATTACGGGGTTTTGAATTTCACTTAACGATTTTTGAATTACAATTGATATTTTTTTCAAATTTAAAATGGAAAAACTTGCATTTGAATTGATGTGATTTGAATTTCAAATGGAAAGTTTGAGAATCATATACAATTTTTGAATTTCAATTGTCTTTTCAATTTGTTTTTTTTTATTAATTTTTATCCCAATATAATAATAACAATTCTCCACGATATATAATGAAATATCTTAAGAAATCTCGAGCTCGAGTTTAAAGCTAAAACTATATATCGTACTAAATTACAACTAATACAAAAATTCCTTATTTCATTCCTCCCCTTCACAGATCCTCTTTGTATTGCATTCCAGCTACGGCAGATTTGCTAAAAACTACCGCTCTTCCATTTTCGTTAATTGTCTCACCATTTGCTCGCATTGCTGAGGGTGAATACGAACCACCAATCGTAGATTTTGGAGCCTTGGGACCAATACGCTGTAACAGATGTAAGGCCTATATGTCGCCTAATATGCAATTTGTGGATGCCGGACGTCGCTTCCAGTGTTTGATGTGTAAAGTTACCACAGAAGGTAAATAAGATGTGACCTTTGAAATAGATGTGTTTTTAAATTAATATTTCAAATTTTATAGTGCCCACGGAATATTTCCAACATTTGGATCATACCGGGCAGAGAGTGGATAAATACGAACGCCCAGAATTGGTATTGGGTACATATGAATTTTTGGCCACCAAGGATTATTGTCGTGTAAGTATTTAATAGACATTTGAGTAAAAGTCAAAGTTTGAATAGGGACTAGATACTTAGTTCTAAGAGTTAACAGCCGTATTCATAAACATTTATAAAAAAAACTCAAATTTTCATTAAAAAAATTGTTCTTTAAATCTCTTATAACCTATAATTTATGTGAAGATATTATTCCCTACTACCTTCTATTCCCTTCTATAAAAACAACTTTTATATTTATATGGTGAAGCCCTAATTTTTTGCCACTAGTATGACAATTACCTCTTTGGTTGTATAAAGGTTTCCCCTTTTATCACAATTAAATAGAACCAAATAATTTAAATTATTTCCATTTCTTTTCATTTTTTCACAACGCAGAACAATACACCGCCCGAAATTCCAGCATTTATTTTCGTCATCGATGTCTCTTACAACACCATCAAATCTGGTTTGGTCCACCTTTTGTGTTCCCAAATCAAAAATATCCTAAAACATTTGCCCATTGATCAGGGGCAAGATAAGTCGAAAATGCGTGTAGGATTTATCACTTACAACAGCACAGTACACTTTTACAACATTAAAAGCAGTTTGGCACAACCCCAAATGATGGTAGTCGGAGATATACAGGTACGACAGAAGTGCGATATCACAACATTCCATACAAATTTTACTAATGATTTTATTTCACCCCCTCCTCCCAGGACATGTTTATGCCTTTGTTGGATGGTTTCCTGTGTAATCCCGAAGAATCTGAAGCTGTCATCGATGCTTTAATGGAACAAATACCCAAAATGTTCGTTGACACCAAGGAAACTGAGACAATACTTTATCCAGCCATTCAAGCTGGTCTAGAAGCGTTGAAAGCCTCTAATTGTGCTGGTAAATTATTGGTCTTTAACTCCACTTTGCCTATAGCTGAAGCGCCGGGTAAATTGAAGAATCGCGATGATCGTAAACTCTTGGGTACGGAGAAAGAAAAGACCATTCTGATACCCCAATGTCAATCATACAACAATTTGGGTCAAGAATGTGTTCAAAATGGTTGTTCGGTGGATATGTTTTTGTTTAACAACTCGTACATTGATATAGCCACCATTGGACAAGTCGCGCGTTTATCGGGCGGAGAGGTGTATAAATATACCTATTTCCAGGTAAGTTGGTGTTGATACTCTAACGCAAATGAAGGCAAACTAATCGGGTTTACGGGTTTATTTTAGGCTGATATTGATGGCAAACGTTTAATTGAAGACATTATTAAGAATGTATCGCGGCCAATTGCTTTCGATGCTGTTATGCGTGTCCGTACATCGGCTGGTGTTAGGGCCACCGATTTCTATGGTCACTTCTTTATGAGCAACACAACAGATGTGGAATTGGCGAGTATTGGTGAGTACGAAATTAAACCACACATAAGCTAAAGGCCCCTTAAGGTTGTCAACTAATATACAAAAAGAGTCCTTTTTAAATATCAAAACATTATTGGACTTGTTAAAAGGCCAACTTTTAAAAACACATTAATTATTTTATTAACTTCTTAAATTTTTCTTTCCTTCCTCCCCATTATAGATTGCAACAAATCGGTTGCCATCGAAATCAAACACGACGACAAATTACCACCCGAGGAAAGTGTCTACTTGCAAATTGCTCTACTCTACACATCTTGCGGTGGTCAGCGTCGTCTACGTGTCCTAAATTTGGCTCTAACTGCGACCACTACCATTGCTGATGTCTTTAAGTGTTGTGACTTGGATGCCATGATGTTGTTCTTTGCCAAACAAGCCTGCTTCAAGCTAATGGAACTCACACCCAAGGCGGTCAAGGACAGTCTCATTCATCGTGCGGCGCAAATATTGGCATGTTATCGCAAACACTGTACCAGTCCTTCTTCGGCTGGCCAATTAATATTACCCGAGTGCTTGAAACTGTTGCCACTCTATGCATCTTGTTTGCTTAAGAATGATGCTATCTCTGGTGGTTCAGACATGACACTGGATGATCGTTCCTATGTTATACAATTTATACTATCCATGGATTTGAACACTTCGGTGTCGTATTTGTATCCCAGATTTATACCCATTCATAATGTGGATCCCGACGACAGTGATTTGCCCATGTCTATACGTTGTACTCATGAGAAAATGTCCGGTGATGGGGCTTATATATTGGAGAATGGTGTGCATTTCTTTATTTGGTTGGGACAATCGTTGCCACAGGCATTTATACAACCGCTGTTTAATGTTCAATGTACTCAGCAAGTGAATGCAGAACGTTTTGCCATCACCGGGGATACGCCATTGGCAAAGAGGATAAACAATATTATTGAGAGCATTATGAAGGATCGTACGCGTTATATGAGGGTGAGTTGATGATGAAAGTTAGATGTAATAGTTAATAGATGTTATTCAGCAGCTTCTGATAAGCTGAGAAAATATTGGTTTAGTTATGATTTATTGTCGGTGGCTTTACAAATTGGAAAAGGAAAGAGTCATGTTAATCTGAGACTTAGGCCAAGTGTCCATTATTGAGTTTTTGCATAGAACTAGATACCATAAAAGTTACTTTTTGGTACAATTAAAATAATTTTTGGAGCAATAAGAGTACTTTTTGATACAAAAAGTACTTTTTGGTATAATTCATAAATGTAGGTACAAAAAGTTACGCCGTGCAACAAAAATAATACAATTAAAAAACTTTTTGGTACAGTAATTGTACATTTTGGTACAATAATTGCACTTTTTGGTACAATTATTGTACTTTTTGGTACAATTATTGTACTTTTTGGTACAATAATTGTACTTTTTGGGGCAATAAATTTATTTGTTGGTACAATACAAAAAAGTAATTTTTGCGACAATAAAAGTACTTTTGGTACAACAAATGTTCTTTTAAAGTACATTGCAGTACAATTAATATACTAATTGATAAAATAAAATAATTTTTTGTAACAATTAGAGTACTTTTTGGTACAATAGGAGTACTCTTTAATACAATAAATGTACTTTTTGGTACAATAAATGTACTTTTTGGTACAATAAATGTACTTTTTGGTACAATAAATGGTCTTTTTGCTACACTAAAAAAAACTTTTTCAAGTACATTTTATTACAATAAATGAATATATAGTCTAAAATAATGATACGGTAAACGTACTTTTTGGTACCTTAGATGTAATTTTTTGCACAAAAAAAGTACTTTCCTGTACAACAAAACTACTATTCGAAACAAAAAATATATTTTATATATTTTATTAGTACAATAAAAGTACTTTTTATACAATATAAGTACTTTTTGGTCCATTAAAAGTACTTTTTGGTACAACAAAAGTACTTGTGCATCAAAGTAATTTTTGGTACAAACAAAGTTCTTTGTGGTGCATCAAATGTACCAGAATATACTTTTATTGTAACAAAAAGTACTATTTTTGTACCAATAAGTATATTTATTAATTTGCAAAATACTTTGTGGTGCCTTAAAAGTAGTTTTTGGTACAAACAAAGTACTTTGTGGTGCATTAAGAGTTCTTTTTGTTACAGTATAAGTATTTTCTGGTGCGAAAGTACTTTGTGCATCAAAAGTTCTTTTTGGTACAACAAATGTACACTTTACAACTGAAGTACTTTGCGGTACAATAAAAGTACTTTATTTTCATTCGGTACAACAAAAGTACTTTTTGTTGGTACTATTGGCACAATAAAAGTACTGTTTGGTACAATAAGTGTAATTTTTGGTACAATAAATGTACTGTTTAGTATAATAAAAGTACTTTTTGGTACAACAAATGTACTGTTTGATATAATAAAAGTACTTTTCGTACAATAAAAGTACTTCGCGGTAAAACAAAAGTACTATTTGAATCAAAAAAAAAATTATGGAATAAAAGGAGTTCTTATTGGTATAATAATAGTTCTTTTTATACAATATAAGTACTTCTTGTTCCAATAAAAGTACTTTTTGATACAACAAAAACTGGTGCATCAAAGTAATTATTGGTACAGACAAAGTACTTTGTGGTGCATCAAATGTACCAGAAAATACTTTTATTGTAACAAAAAGAACTATTATTGTGCCAATAAGTACATTTATTAATTCGCAAAGTACTTTGTGGTGCCTTAAAAGTAGTTTTTGGTACAACCAAAGGACTTTGTGGTACATCAAAAGTTAATTTTGGTACGACAAAAGTACTTAATAGCACAGTAATAGTACTTTTTGTTACAATAAAAGTATTTTCTGGTATATTTGGTATAACAAAAGCAATTTTTGGTACAACAAATGTACTCTTTACAACTAAAGTACTTTGCGGAACAATAAAAGTATTTAATAGAACAATAAAAGTACTTTGCGGTATAATAAAAGAACTTTCTTTCCATTTGATACAACAAAAGTACTTTTTGGTACAGTCAAGGTACTATTTGGCGCAATAAAAGGACATTTTGGTACAATAAGAGTACTTTTTGATACAATAAATGTACTGGTTAGTATAATAAAAGTACTTTTTGATACAATAAATCTACTGTTTGCTATAATAAAAGTACTTTTCGTCCAACAAAAGTATTTTGCGGTACAATGAAAGAGCTGCCTGTTACATTGAAAAAACTCACTCCCAGACTTTTCCTATGACCTATATATTTTTTGCACTTATACCTTTTTTATAATAAATACTTTTTCCAAACTTTATCGTCAAATTCTCACTTTAATTAACATACAATCATATCTACTTCCGTCCCAGCGATAAGTTTCCTATTTTCGATATTCTTTACATCGGAAAGGCGAACTTATATAAAAATATTTCCAATTTTTTACATTACATAACAGAGCAATTTTTTAACTTTTTCCCTTGTCTTTTCGTTTTTCTTCCACAGATAACTTGCGTTCGACAAAATGATAAATTGGAAAGTGTATTCCGGCATTTCCTAATCGAAGATCGTGGCACCGACGGTTCGGCCAGCTATGTGGACTTCTTATGTCATATGCATAAGGAGATTAAGGAATTCTTAAGTTAGCCTCTAGGTTTAAAGCATAATGCAACAAGGACTGCGGCCTCCATAACCTGTCGCAGTTACTCACAGAATCGTGCACGTCTCTCGCGTTTAGCACGTTCCCGAAGATGGTAAACAGTCGAACGAAATTCTCACTGATCAGCCAAAATAAAAAAAAACGAAAAGCATTAACAATAACAACAAACAACCAATAAAAACAGAAACAAACCGTAAAACACCAATGCAAATACGTTTCTTTACACACAATAAACAATACAATGAAATTGTTATGTATCAAACAAACAGACAAACAAAAAGAAACTTGAATTTCTGTTTTAACATAGTAGGAGTTGATTCGAGAATTCGCCAACGCCAATTCAAGGAAAATATGGTTTCGTTAAGTTGACATTTTAATACAGAAGCAGTGTTTCCTAAAAGCATTCATTTGTATTTACATCAATTATTTTTCCAAAAAAAAAAATAAAACAACGAACTCACATTAACTTTGTTGCACTGGCGATTTTCTACACATCTCTCTTACCTTTAACATTATTATCATTATTTTATGCTTTGCATTTTTTTCTTCCGTTACATTAGTATCAAAAAACAAAACGAATAGTATCTTTATCAAAACATTCGCTTTTTTCTTAGATATTTTTAATTACAACATTTACATTGAAAGAATCATAACACTTATATATAGTTACTTTCTTTCCTCGCCCCCTATCCCATGTTGCTTGTTCCATGTTTCTGAGGTTTGTGTTTTTTTGTGTGCGTATGAAGTGATGAGAGTGAAGTGTTTTTGTTTTTTCATAAGCGTAATTATTTTTTCATAACATTCTATTTTATTTGTAGTCGTTTACAATTTATTGGGTTGATTTATATACTTTCCAACTTTATTCGTTTTCCAAATATTATTTTGTTTTCTTTCTCACTGCATATTTGTTTTTTGCAATTTTCTTTTAAAGAAAAATATTTCTAAATTTGTTTTTTTTTTGTTTATTTTATCATACCAATCTATAGTTAATTAGCAACAATAATAATAAAAAATTATTTTTCAAAAATTTCATGTTTATAGTTTTTTCTTTTTTACGAATGCATGACATCTTTTTTTTTCATTAGGTTACATGGAACCATGTGTGAAGTTATAAGTTGAAGAAACAAATGAATTTCTTTACAATTATTATTATATAACAATACAATACGCATATACAACAAACAAATACAACAAAAACACATAAAAATAATTTTTAATTTAGAAATTATGTAAAGAAAAAATGAACAATAAAGATCACACATAAAAAATGTAAGGAATTGTTTTTGTGTTAAGTATAAGCATCTTTTGGTAACTGAAAATTTTAACTTGGTAGAATGTTTAATCTAAAACTTTTTTGTTACTGTTATTGACTTTTGGGAGTTTTTTGTTTTTGCGATAATTTCGTGGAACGGAAATAAAAATATTAACAATTAAAAATTCTGCACAAATCTTAGGGATTTTAAACTTTATCAGCCCAATTCTAAACATTCATAGGGAAATGATTTCCCTGGGAGTCCTCCTGTAGTTAACAATCGGAGAAGGGAATAGCTTGGGAGAGACATTTCAACGTACTTTTTGGTACAAGAAATTTACTTTTTGGTAAAATAAAATTTTTTTCTGGTGCAGCAAAAGTACTTTTTGATACAATAAAAGTACTTGTTGATACAATAAAAGTACTTTTTTGATACAATGATACATGTACTTTTAGTACAATAAATTTACATTTTGGTATGTACTTTTTATACAATGATCGTACTTTTTGGTACAATTAAAGTACTTTTTTTTATAATAAATGTACTTTTTGTTACAATAAAAGTACTTTTAGTACAATAAATTTACATTTTGGTAAAATGAAAGTACTTTTTGTTACAATAAAAGTACTTTTTGGTACATGTAATGTAAAAAAATTTTAAATGTTTGGTAAAATTAAAGTATTTTTGATAAAAATAAAAGTACTTTTTACAATAAATTTACTTTTTGTTACAAAAAATTTACTTTTGGGAAAAAGAAAGTACTTTTTGATACAATAAAAAGACTTTTAGATACAATTAAAGTACTTTTTGTTAAAATAAATGTACTTTCTGATACTATAAAAGTACTTTTTAGTTCAACAAAAGTACTTTTTGGTGCAATAAATTTATTTTTTGGTACAATAAAACTACTTTTTTGTACAACAAATGTACTTTTTGGTTCAATAAAAATACTTTTTGACACAATAAATGTAATTTTGGTAAAATAAAAGTACTTTTTGTTACAATGAATGTACTTTTCGGTACAATAAAAGTACTTTTTGGTACAATAAGAGTACTTTTTGGTACAATAAAAGTACTTTTTGGTACAACAAAGTACTTTCTGGCACAAAAATATATTTTTTGAAAAAAGAGTACATTTTGTTACAGTAAATGTTCTTTTCGGTACAATTAAAGTACTTCTAGGCAAGGGCGTAGCCAGGATCCAATGTAGGGGGGGGGCAGTCGGTTTTACATTTCATATTAATAGTATGTTTACAAACAAAAAAATGTTACAAATTGAACTAAGTGAACATATAAGCAAAAACTATATTGTCCTGCCCACAAATATTATCCGATTATAACTAATCTTTTTATAAAACCTGGAGAAGTTTTAAGAAATTCTTCTGTAAAAAATAATATATATCAAAAATTCAGTTTTAAACTGCACCTAAAATAATATTTTGTGTTTACAAGTATGCTAATTAGTGCCAATACCATAATATTTTACATCATCTGTCAATATAAAGAAATTTGTTAAATTCAAAATTATTTAAAATTAAAGTCAAAAATTTATCTTTTTAGCGAATTTGACAATTTTTAAAAAAAATAACGGTTAGGAATTTATAATAAAAAAACGTACATTCTGTACACAATTTTGCTTCCAATAATACAAAAAAAAGATTTTGAAAATCGGTCAAGAATTGCGGCCTAAAATTACATATGTCCAAAAAACCCTTTTTCCACTGTGGACGGTGGGCTTAAAACAGTTTATGACGATAAAATGTGTAAATGCTACTATATTTTGGGTTGATCATATATCAAAAAAAATGCTTGGATTGAAATCCTAGCTGATCCTTTTTTTGAAAATATCGATATTTTTTATTTCTGCGGGCTGGACCAAAAATCTTTTTACTTTTTTATCGACGACAGTAAAAAAACTGGACAAACGAGATAAAATCTGTTAATTTATTATAAAAGAACACAAACAGTGATTAAATGATTATTCATGTATTTTCTTTGATTATTATGACATTGCATTCAAATTTTACATTTAAGGTAAAAACCCTAGTTTGATAGTTAAAAAGAAGAAATTTAGCATGCAAAGAAGCATGCCATAGCCTCCAACTGGAAGATATACGGAAATAATTTGATCAAACTTCTAAAACCTTTAAAATATTGAAAGTCCTTCACAAAGTAAACGAAACCGCGTATATAGTATCGTTCATGGGTCATTATTGGTATCGCATGGTGTCATATACTTGGTATTGGGAATAGGATTTCAATTACAATCAAACCTGGTTTTAGAGTTAAGGTTTGTATCCAAAAGTACAAGCAAAAAAAATATTCGGAACAACTTTCTTAAAAAAATTCTATCGGGACAACCAACCGAATAGAAGTTAATGGCTGTTAAAATTGAATCAAATTCGAAAAATAAAAAAAAAACATCTACCATATTAGTAAAAACAAAAATTGTCTGTGAAAAAGTCATTGTAACTCAAAAACTAATGATGCAGTTCGATTCCTCGTGTATGAATTACAGTCAAGCCGTCGAATCCGGTCTTGTTATTTTTTGAATACCACAGTGTAATCGGCCATGCCTTAACTCAACAAAGCACACTAAAGTAAAGCTTCGCAGTCTATGTTTCGCATGTTAGAGTATCAAAATGGAAATTTTATTTTTCTTGTAGGCTGAAATTCATTTGTGTTTTTAATTCATTGGCGCATTATCTGAAGAATGTTATTATATATACTTTTAAAAGTGCAATAAAATTACAAAATCAATTTGCTTCCATGTATTTTGGCTATTTTAGTAAGATCAAATATTCCCATGGTTACGTTCCAAAAAAGTACGACGCAAACTGAATTATGATTTTCTATAGCAAACCATGTAAAGATCGAAGAGAGGTTCCAGGGTTACGAAAACAGTACCTTTAAAAAAGAAATTTGAACAAAGTAAACATTAATATAAAATTTTATAACATTCATACACAAAAAAATTAATTAAAACAAAATAAAAAAAGCAATTAATTTATAAAACAACATACATACAAAAAACAAAACATATTCAATTAAAACAAAATAAATATTAAATTAATTTATAAAAAAACAGAATAAAAATTAATCAGTCTGAACCCAAAACAACGCAACTTCGAAAATCTAACGACGCACTGTGATAGTTTTTGATAAAAATCTTTCGATGACAAAGCCGAACTCGACGGTTTTACCCTAAATTAGACACGAGGAATCGAACTGAATCATTAGATTTTTGAGTTACAATGACGTTTTTATACAAAATGTTTTTAAAGTGTTTAAAATGTTTTGTAGTGTTTTATGTGGTAAGCTTAAATAAACAACTGTGTCGAGGACGACAAATCCGAAAATCCAAATATAGTCTGCGAAAATCGATTTAAGCCCATAAGCTCCTTCCTGAAAAAAAATATTTGTTTCAAGGGATTGTGGGCTTAAATCGATTTTCGCGGACTATAGTTGGATTTGCGGATATGCCGTCGTCGACAAAATTGTTTGTATAAGTAAAGTTTATCCGAAATCCCAACTATAGCTTGTCGAAAATCTATTCAACCCCTTAAAACACTACTCAAAGTAAAAATAAAAAATATATACGAAACCGTCATTGTAACTCAAAAATCTTATAATGCAGTTCGATTCCTCGTGCCCGAATTAGGTTAAAACCGTCGAGTCCGGTATTGCCTAATCTATTTAGTCTCAAGTCATATTAAAAGAATCGATTCGGAAATCGAGTACGGAATCAGTTGCCTCAAAAATTCTTAATTCCACACTCAATTGCTTTTTTCAAATTTGTTTACTGTGTTCGTTCAATTGGCTGCATTAGCTCGCATCGATGTAGCTCATTCTGTCACGCCAATTCTTCAAGACCTTGTTAAGGCTTTCGGGCTGTAGCTCACGGATTGCTTTGATGATATTGGTCTTGATTTTTTGCATGGCTTCTGGATTAAAATAATCTATGATTTTCAAATTATCTTGTATTTGGTCCTCGAGAAAAGTGTAACGTATTAAAGGAGACACGTTGGGCATTATGTATCTGAAGAGCGAATTCAGTTCTGGAGCCATGTCCGTATGTATGGGCGGCTGTCTGGGGTGCAGGATAACTCGAGCAAACTTTACTGATCCCTTTAAGATTAAACAATATTATTATTAACCAAAATTAAGTTTTAACTTCCTAATGAAAAACATAACTTTAATGAA
This sequence comes from Muscina levida, assembly GCA_964034835.1. Taxonomy (NCBI): domain Eukaryota; kingdom Metazoa; phylum Arthropoda; class Insecta; order Diptera; family Muscidae; genus Muscina; species Muscina levida. The sequence goes on from OZ035881.1 coordinate 124,325,772, forward strand.
AAACTGGACGATATTTGAATTTAGTCAGTTTAATTAACAGTAGGTAAAATTTCAAAAAAACCGAAATGTTTTCTACAACCTTTTGGTACCTTCAATACAAATGACCAAATTCACCCATATACATTTACATACATACTATGTATCTTTGTTGCAAGTGCACTAAATACAGTCAAAATTGTCCACAATTTTATCGCTTATAGAACGTAAAATTACGAATAAAAAGGGCCTAAGTACTAGTACTTCCAATGCAAGGTAGTCTAAATTTTTCTAATAATTCAAGGAGGAATTTTTAATATTTTGTGCATTCATTAGCACATTTTAAACTGTGAACATTTCTACAGTGGAAGTTTTTATCAGTCAGTTCACTTTAGTGAAATTTCTGTAATGTTTTATTTCAATTTTCATATTTTCCGGGATTGTGACAGATTTTCCAAGCTGTAGGGGGGGGCAGCTGCCCCCCCCTGCCCCTACCTGGCTACGCCCTTGCTTCTAGGTACAACAAATGTACTTTTTGGTACAAAAAAAATACTATTTAGCACAATAAATGCCATTTTGGTAAAATAAAAGTACTTTTTGTTACAATAAATGTACTTTTCGGTACAATAAAAGTACTTTTTGGTACAATGTGTACTTTTTGGTACAATAAAAGTACTTTTTGGTACAATAAAAATACTTCTTGGCTCAAATAAATCTAATTTTGGTAAAGTAAAAGAACTTTGCGGTACAATAAAAGTACATTTTGGTCCATTAAGAGTACTTTTTGGTACAACAAAGTACTTTCTGGCACAAAAAGTTCTTTTTTTTTTGGTACAATGAAAGTACATTTTGTTACAATAAATGTTCTTTTCGGTACAATAAAAGTACTTTTTGGTACAACAAATGTACTTTTTTTACAATAAAAATTCTTTTTAGCACAATAAATGCAATTTTGGTAAAATAAAATTACTTATTGCTGCAATAAATGTATACAATTAAAGTAATTTTTTATACAATATAAGTACTTTTTTTAGAATGATCTTTCTGATACAATAAAAGTACTTTTTGGGTAAAAAAGAAGTACATCTTGGCACAAAAAAAATACTTCCTTGTGCAACAAAAGTACATTTAGATAGAAGATATTTACTTTTTAGTACAATAAAAGTACTTTTTGGTAAAATGAAAGTACTTTTTGGTAAAATAAAAGTACTTTTTCTCAAATTAAATGTATTTTTTAGTACAATAATTTTACTTTTTGATACAATGAAAGTACAATTTGACACAATAAAAGTGTTTTTTGTTACAATAAAATTACTTTTTGATACAATAAATGTAGTTTCTGGTACATGAAAAGTACTTTTTGCAATGCATTTACTTTTTGTTACAATAAATGTACTTTTGGAAAAAGAAGTACTTTTTGACACATTAAAATGTACTTTTCGGTGAAATAAAAGAACTTTTTGGTACAATAAAAGTACTTTTGGTATAAAAATACAACGTACGTGATCAACAATTTTTTGTATACAATCTTTATAATATTCCCTAATTTCGCAAATAAAAAAAATTACGGAATTGCCCGTATATGTATATAAATATAGTCATAGAAAAAACGTCACGTGCTGAATAATGAAAAAAAAACCGGTGTCCATTTTACAACATGACAACTACCAGTAGAAAGCCACATCCCTATATTGTAGTTTAAAAAATAGTTGTTAAAATCATTTTTCTACATGAATTGAAAAAACTTCTATTTTTGTCACGTTCACCATCGCATGTTTTTTTCTAATATTTCGGATACAAGAAATTTACAAAAGCTGAATTTTGCACTAAGCGGAGTGCCACTAAAATTCTATAGGAAAATGTAAACAAGCTTAACAAATTACAAGATTTCATTATTAATCACTTTACCGTACGAATGTCACGTTCGGCATCCTAGAAATGCCCATATGAAAAAAAATTTGTTTATAGTTTTTTAAGTCATCAAATTCTGGCATTAACACCTCTTTTCTTCCAAGAGAATAGTTTCCTATTTGCGAAGTTCATTTCGAGTGTTGGAAAACAAAAAATATTCTGGTGATATTTTATTATGAATGTGGGGACAGGGAAGAGGGAAAAAACTCCCAGGGAATTGTAAGGGTGAACATTTTGAGTTTTTATAAATTTCATATAGGCAATCTATTTTGTATTTAAAAATTATATTCAAATGTTGAATAATTTTTTAAATACCAGAAAACTTTAACGAAATGTAAAAACTTTTTTCGTTGTTTTATAATTTATACAATTGAATGTGAAATAGTGAAATATTTAGTAAAATCGGACAATTAAAAAAAATCTAATTACTTTATTTTTAAAATTTCTATTTTTGAATTTTTGTTTTACTTACCTTATCTTCTTATCATAAATTATAAATACCAAGCCCATTAAATAGTTTTTTTTAAAGCATATTTCGCTCTCAAGCTATTTTTTGAAAATGAAATATAATTTTAAATGTAATTTAAATTGCACTCAAAATAACACCAATTTTCCGCTTCAAATCCAACACTAAATAACAGATGTAGAAAAAAAACGACTTTTTTTACATTTTATGAGTAATAATTTTTATTTCATCATATATATATATACGTTTATTTATTAAACTAAATGTAGTACAATATGTTTTTAATTCTTCAGTTATTTTAAAATATTAAATATTTTAGTTTTTTTTTCTGTTTGTTTTTAATTTGTAATGATCATCGTATTTATTTTTTGTTACTTTTATTTATAAACAATACGCAGTGATATTAAAAAAGTTGCTTTATTTTTAAACAATTTTTTTTTTCTTTATTTATATTAAATTTTGTATACTCTAATAAACAGTTTTGTTAGTTATTTTTTGTTTATAACTAAGCAAAAAATTGCTTATGATTTTCTTTATTTAGAAAGAAAAAAACACATGTTGTTGTATCGTGCAAACTTATGCGGTTTCTAACAAAAGTGTGGAAACATAAATTAGAAATTTTTTGTTTTTGTTTTAGAAATTGATCACAATAGATTATTTGATGACAGGAAAGTGTTTTAAGATACAACAGAAGGAAAGTACAATGGCTTTGTATTAATTGGAAATAAAGAGATAATGTGCAATGTTTTTTTAATTATAATGAATTTAATTGTTAAACCTTATTGAAGTTCTTAAAAAAATGTGTTTAAGAACAACAATGTTTTTTTCAATTTAATGTTAAGTTAATAAAAGATATATAAGAAAATGAAAACTAAAGAATACTTTAAAGTTATTGCACATTAACTAGATTAACTAAAGTGAACTGATGGTGAAATTAGTTAAAATAACTTAGGGCTGTTAAAAAAGTTTAAAATCTGTAAACAATACAATTTCGTATATATTTATATAAAAAAATCTTGAGAAAGTATAGCGTGATAGTTAAAGTATATTAATATATTAAGGTTGCTTGAATTCTATAAATACAAAGAAGTTTGTGTAATTTATAAAACTTTATGGATTGTTTATTACATATTAAATTTATTGTTTTTAATTACAATTAAAAATTTCGTATTTAATCTGTACAATTGATTTGATTTCATATTATGAAAAAAACTATAAAAAAAAATTTAAAATTGTTGCAGAAAAGGAGGTTAACGTAGAAGCGTCATATCAACTGAAAGTGTTATAGAAAGTGTAGAGAAGTATTCGTTATCTTAATTTTAATTTTACAAGTTGTATAGATTTATTTGAGGGAAAATTTTTAGAACTTTGGCAAGACATGTTTTTCTTACATTATTGTGTGACAGCTTAGAAAATAATAGTTTATAATAAATGAGTCAAGAAATTTAAACTAACCAAAAAATCAAATTAAAATCAGACACAATGCAAAAAAATGCAAAAAATTTTTAAAACTTTAATTTGGGTCATCTTTTCAGCTACTACTGAGCTATACTTCCCTTTTTAACGGAAATGATATTAATTAAGTCAAAAATAGAAAATAACCCAAAAATGATTTTAAATTTTTTAATAGTGCAACACAACAAAAAAGTGTATGAAAACATTTTTTAAATGTTTCTTTTGGTCATACGGGCACGAGCATATTCTCAGCTACTACTGCTCTATACAAAGTTTTCATTTTATCTCCTGCCGTTTTCCCCGAAACCGAAAATCATTGAGTCGAAAAAAGCCAAAATTAATCACAAAAAATCCAACCAAAAAATGTATGAAAATATTTTTTTAAAATTTTTCTTTTGGTGTTGCAGGTAAGAACACCTCTCCAACTACCACTGACCTATATAAACTTTTCTCCTACTACTTGCCTTTTTCCCGGAAATTTACACCACATTTCCAGTGACTATTGACCTAGTTTAGTTTGTGTAGTTTTGAGTACCTTCCCAGCTGCAAATATCCTGATGTATCGCAAAATTAAAAAAATTTTAGAAAAAAAAATATTATGAAAATTTGCAAAGCAAAATAAAATTTATTAAATTTTTTTTTTAAATTTTTCTTTTGGCCATTCTTCTTAGAGTACATTCGCAGCTAATACAGTCCCACACTAAATTTTCATCTTCTGATATTTTTCCGGAAATCGATAATCATCGAGTAGGGAATCGTCAAACTAGTTCAAAACTAGTTCTTAATCATCTTTTTTGAAGTAGTTCCAAACTAGTTCAAAGGAGACAATCAACTACCGCCCGACTAGAATTTCCGGACTAGTTCTATACTAGTACAAAAGAGACTATTCCCCCCAATCCTAGGACAACTACGTATTAAATGAGACAATGTTTGTATGGAAGGTGAATTAGTTCACTGCCCTACGGAGAACTAGTATTATACTAGTTCCGAACTAGTATTTTTCCTTACTGGGCATCAAGTCAAGAAATAAAAAGTTATTCAAAAAATTCAAATTTCTTAAAAGTGGCAACGCGAAATATGAATGAAAATATGTTTTTTACAATTTTGCTTTTAGTCTAACTTATTAGAGCACCTTTCCAGCTTTTACTGCTTTATACAAAGAATTCTTCTATCTCCTCCCGCTTTCTCGGAAATCATTAGAGTAAAAACAAAAAATTTAAAATTAAAGAAAAAAAAAATTAAAATTTTATATTTAATAAAAAAAAAATTCCGGAAATCAAAAAATTTAAAACTGACCAAGGAAAAAAGAAGAATTATGTAGCGTCGTAATGCAAACAAAAAACAATTACAATTTTTTTAGAATTTTTGTTTGTTTTTGTAGGTTAGAGCTCTTTCCCAGCTAACATAGTACCACCCTACAAAAATTGTTGCTCTATTTGAGTCAAAAAATTGAAAATTAATCAAATAAAGAAAAAAATTAAAATTAAATTTGCAAAGCAAAAAAAATTTCAACGCAATTTTTTTGGAGAATTTTTCTTTTGGTCTTGCTGGTTACATTACCTACTCAGTTACTACTGCCCCATATAGAATTTTCTTCTATCTCCTGCCATTTCCCCGGAAATCGCAAATAATCTGGTCAAGAAATTAAAAATCAATTAAAAGAAAAAAAATCAACAATTAGTGGAAATGCAAAAAATTAAGGAAATATATATTTCTTAATTTTTCTTCTGGCCTTTCTTTTTAGATTACCTACCCAGCTTCTATTTCGCCATACAAAGTTTTCTCCTATATCAGTCAAAAAATAGAAAATTAACATAAAAAATAAAAATTTGCAAAGCAAAGAAAAAATCAGTGAAATTTTTTTAGGAGAATTTTTTGGTCTTACTTTACCTACCCAGTTACTACTGGCCCATACAGACTTTTTTTCTATATCCCACCAATTCCCAGGAAATCGCAAATAATTCAGTCAAAAAATTAATAAAAAAAAAACAATCAACAACAAATTAGTGGCAATGCAAAAAAAGAATGTGATTTTTTTTTTAATTTTTTTTTTGGCTTTTCTTTTTAGATCACCTACCCAGCTGCTACTTCGCTAAAAAAAAGTTTTTTTCTATCGAAAATCGAAAATTTACCAAAAAAAAATTAAATTCGCAAAGCAAAAAAAATCAAAGAAACTGTTTCTTTGAATTTTTCTGTTGTCCTTGCAGTTTCGAGTACCTTCCCAGCTACTACAGTCTCATACTATCTCTAGCCGTTTCGGCCTTTCCTTCGAATCAATGTAAAAATTTGTCGAATACTTTGTTAGTGTAACCACTTAACTTAAGAAATTTTCAAGTGATACGGTATTAATATAAACGCTGACCTCCTTTTCTATTGCTTTTCCTTAGCATTTTTCTTTCAATGTTTTCAAGAAATCCCAAAAAATTATATTAGTACATAATTTGTTTTTCTCTTATATATATAAAACAAAACTTATGCAATATACATATATAAAAAAAGATAAATACATTTATTTGTATAATAAAACTTTTTCATAATTTGTATTTTTTTTGTTATTTATTCTCCTCATATTTCATAATTTGGTTACTCTATCAAAAACTATATAAAACTTTGTTTTGTTAAAGTTTGCTGTTTTCTGTTTTAAAAAATCGGTTTTCTTTTTTTTATCAATTTTCTACTAAGTGAAGTTGAAGTGTTGTTGTTGCTATATTGTTTGTTTCTGGAAATGGAAACAATTATCTTAAATAACTGAGAATGATGTATGTATGTATGTATGGTTTTTTTATCATTTAGACAACCGAAAGAAAAAAGATAAGACACAGACAAGAAATGAAAAGTTCAAAATAAAGGATTCTATAAACAAAACTTTGCCTTAGTCTTAACAAGTTTTCAATTATTTTGTTACAAGATGTTTTATCTTTCTTAAATATTGTCTATAAAATCCTTATGCTTGAACTTTAACATTTGTGGTATTGTTTTATTTGTTTACTCAGCTTGATTGGATTTGATTTTTTTGTTTTTAACTTTTATTATTTTAAAAAATATATATGTTTTATTTATGTAAATGTTGGTGTGTATGTGTATGTATATTTAATTTTCTAATTAAAAATGTAAATAATAAGAAGAAGGAAGAAACGAAAAAAAAAAACAAAACAAAAATATCAAATATATATTACTTAGTTAAAATAGAAATTGATTTTATTTAGTAAAAGCCATAAAAACTGCCCATAGAATTTCATTGGCATTGGGTTTTGCCGCCTCCGCTTCAAAATCCAAGTCCAACAATTCTCTAACACGTTTCATAGCCACTTCGTAATCGTCGTCATTGAGAGGGGCAAAGGCATTCTCAATAACATCACTGGCATGGGCCAGGAATATCAAAGCTAACATACGTTTGTCCATGCGCTGAGGATCGTTAACCCATTTCGATAATACGGAATCTTGAATCTGCAGATTAACCATAAAAATTAAAATTGTGTTACTTAAAGTCGACTAACTGTTTGAGGTGTTCTGCATTCCATTACATTTACGACACAACTTACCTTTCTTACTAGACGACATTTGACCACATTATCACTGAGTGGATGTGTTGTCATATCAAATAATAGGAAATTTTGTTTTTCTGTTGTTAATACTCCTTTTTCGACTAAATTCTTAGCCAAACGTTCGCGTACATTCTTCAATTGATAGCGTAATTTCAAGGGATTCCAAGTTTCACCTAATTGTTTGAAATGAGAGATCATTTAAATCTGTTTTTAAGAAAACTTGTGTGTTGTATTTATAAACTCACCACTTAAATATTCAATCCAACTTTGTACCGTTTCGGGTGGATTTGTTTCTTTTATGTGCTTTAAAGCTTCATCTAATAGAACATCACCGGTTGGTTGATCAGATTTCAATATGACTTTTCTGTAAAATTTGTATAGTTTTTAATCAAAAATAATTTAGTTTTAGAAAAAAAAAGAAATAAAAACTTTGTGTAACTTCAAACGCGGTGGGAATCACAGTAGATCATTATTCGTAATATGTGTTTTGGTTAAAAAAGTATTCAGTGACCAAATTACTAACAAAAATTCTTTTAAAATTATATATTTAAAAAAAATAGCAACGAAATTAAAGAATTATCTGTCGTAAAAAAGTATTATTCTCACTCAAATGAAATATATTTTTGAGACGAATACAACGATGGTACGGTTATCCTGGACCGAGTTAGAGCCATTTAAATGTCCGGGATATACCAAAAAAAAAATTTAAAATGTGAAAAAATCATGGAAAAAATTAAAAAAAATGTAAGGAAATAAATTGAAAAGTTCTAAAAAGAAAATAGAAAAATCGAGAGATTCTTTAAAAAAAAAATTTTTTTTCTGAAATACCCCGTACAAAAATTTAAAAAAGGGGGAAAAATCATGTAAAATAAGAAAAATTTAAGGAAATAAATTGAAAAATTCAAAAAAAAAATAGAAAAATGAAATGTCATCAAAAATGTGTAAAAATTTTCTTTTAAATTTTTTAATTTTTTTTTTATTAAAAAAAAAGAAAATTGAGAAAAAATTTAATAAATGAAGGAAAGAAGAGGACAATTTCAAGAAATATTTAAAAAAAAATTCAAGAAAAAGTGGAAAAATAAAATTTTAAAAATCATGACCCCCCCTTAAAATTTCAGGAAAAAATAGGCAAATTCAATAAAATTTGTAGAAAATGTTAAAAAAAAGAATAAATGTGGAAAAGTGGAAGAAAAATTTAAAAAAAGCTATTTTTATGTTGGGTTTAATAGCGCCGCAGACAAAAATTATTTTCAAAAAAGTCGCGAGATTTTTTTAAAAATAATTTTTATTTTTTGGTATACCCCTGGAAAAATATTTTTTTTTTTTGTAAATTAAGAGTGTAAATGAATATTTTTAAAAAAAATCGCGCGATTGGATTCGTCTTAAAAATATCTTTCATTTGAGTACCCGCACATGGGGGGTCATCATAGAACCGAAGGGGCCCCTTTTTTGACCCCCGGGCCCCGGGGGCCTGAGCGCCAACTTTGACCTACCATTCCGATGTTTGAGGACCAAGACGAAGACAATGGCATTTTTTTTTTTTTAAATCGAGCTCCCGCCCCATATTCTGCACTTCAGCCTTAATATGGGTATTTCCAGCGGAATCGTCCGTCCGATTTCATTGTAAAAAATTGCTATATTTTTAACGTAATGTTGTTGTAATCATACAATGAGTTTATTGAACTTTAACAAAACAAACTATATATAGTTAACAAGTCTCTTATTTCCAAATCCGCTGAGAAACTTAAAATCGGTTCATATTTATCCGGGTTATTGGCTTTTAAGTGCGTAAAAGTACGAAAACCCTTTTTTTTTACCCGTAACTCAAGATTTTGGCTCAGCAGCACCTACCAGAATAATAGTATAATTTCCCAGTTATTGTTTTTTTTTTGTCGCTCTGTGATATCCATAGAATAACGCGTGTGTCCGCAACGCACATTTTGATTGAAGTAGCATAAAAGGTAAAAGTATTTTAAATGTAAAGTAAGTTGTTTGTAAAACCCCAACTTATATATAAAAATATACTGATCACATAAGAAATTTCGCTAAATTTCACAAATTTTAGTGGACACTTCAAGTTTCTGTAGAAAATTGTGTGTGTCCGTAACGCACTTTGTGTTAGTCATAATTTTGAATACAACATTTTAAGTAAAGTTTCATTTAAAAAACATTATAGTACTGTCCAAAATCTACATTTTTAAATATGAACATAATCTTCACAATACTTAAACTTTTCGAGAGAACTACAAAAAAAAGAAAAAAAGTGCGTTAATAACAAAAATAATGTCGAATGTATTAGTGGTTTGGAATTAAAATTGCAAAAATCAGTCGATGGAGTTAATCGATTTGAATTATTAGTCATTTAAGTATCAAAATCTATATCAGTATAAAAAATGCATTTTCATTATCGTATTAAAAATATTTTTTTAAAATGCATATTTAAAAAATTATTTTTAACAATTTTGTAAATTTTTTTTCACTGTGATTTTTTTTTCAAATTAGTTTTTTTCTAATTTTTTTTATAACCCAAAAATAATTATTATTTTGAAAACAATTTAATAATTTCGGAAGAAAAAGAAAAATTTGTTTAGAATTAATTAATTAATAAAACTCCGTTAAAATTTGTTGATGTAGTTATTTTCAAAATTCTTCTCAGGGAATATTTGCCCAATTTCGAAGTTCGTTTTGAATAACGACCGGTATTGTTTAATTTTATTATTGGAGAAATTGTTTATTTAATAGAAATAATATGGAATCTATTATTGATGTGGAATTAAAATTGCAAAAATCAGTTGGTGGAGTTAATCAGTAAAAAAAAATTCATTTACATTACCGAATTAAAAATAGTTTTCTAAAATGCATTTTGTAATTTTTTTTTTTTCAAAATTGTTTTTGTTTCGCTTTCACTGATTTTTTCAATTTTGTTTATTATCCAAAAATAATTATTTTTTTTTGAAAATAATTTTAATAATTTCGGAAAAAAGAAACTTTTTTTAGAATAAATTTTATTTGAACGTTTATTTTTGGCTGCCTAACAATAACATTTTTTTAACATTTATTTTTTTTTATGCAGGTTCAGCCTGTCTAAAGTGTCGTATTTGTTAATCGTAAGACCTAAGACTCAAAAGAACTCTTTGTACAAGTGTGTATTTGGGAGTGGATGTCATTTATTTCCATAGATCGCCAGGCAAAGTGCCCTTATGCCAAATTGATTCTACAGCTATGGACGGACAATCGACGTTTATGTCCAAGAATTGAATTTGAAATATATCAACTATTTGTATGTTTAATTTCTGACTGGTTGTGTTTTCGTTTAAACAATTATTTTTGCATATAAGTTGTATAATTTAGATATTCAATGTATTTGTGGCACAACGTAGATAACCCGTTTGAAGTTACTAACATCGTTTTTTTTTTTGGATTATTTAATTTTTTACTTTTATTACTACAATACCTTGAACATAATCCACGTCTTCGCATACCGGATTTTTCCATCATAACACGCCCACGTATGCCCAATTCAATGAGTATACAGCCGCGAAGGCCGCTCGATATGCAGTCATTCCAAAATGATGTGTAACCCTAAAAGAAAAAGTAAAAATTGTCATATGAAAAATATAGAATATATTTTAAAATTTTCTTATTTATTCGTAATAATTTCGAAAACAAAGGCAACATATTTTCATGTTTTTTTTCTCAATATCAAATATATTATCTCTCTATCTAATTGATAATCTCTATATCAAATTGATGATATTTTTAATTGGCAACAAAAAGTTTTCCCAAGAAACGAATTTCAGCTTTCATCAATTAGATAAGCTCTATTTCCAATAAATAATAGCTGTATCAAATATATAATATATATATCATATAGATAATATATATATATATCAAATTGATGATATTATTAATTGGCGAAAAAAAACCTTTTCCAAGAAACGGATTTCAGTTTTCATCAATGAGAAATCCTCTATTCAAATTAGCCAATACCAATATTCAAACTAGCCAATTTACTTTATTTCTTAAAAACTCCGTAGCCGATCTCATTCGTTAATTTACTGACCTACTTTACAAATTCTCACCATGTGACAAATTTTGTTTTATAGCTCGAATCTCTCCACATCATAAATTTTATCATTTGTTAGGTGGCTTTTTTTGATCTTCGATAAAAACACACCTAACATTCTCTAACAGGCAAAAATAAATATTGAAAAATATATTGGTAATAGCTAATATTGAAATACCAAAGACAACAGCAACTACAAGAACAGACAACAAAATTTTAGCAGTTCACATGCAAAAAGCTGGTATAGCCTACAGTTAAGAACTGGCACATAGTAGATGAAACAAAAAAACAACATCGTCGCACGTTTGAAAAACAAGTAGAAAAGCAAGTAAAGTAATCAAAAAAAATTTTATCAACAACAACGCAACTAAGAATCGCAAAGCAAATAAACGCGCGCGGGGGTACAAAAGAACGACAACACTCTTATTTGTGTTTTGAACAACGAAACGAAATGACAGACTTGATAAATAAATAGCGTTTTGTTTTTAGAAAAAACATCTAAAAGCAAACGTTACGAAATGTATGATAAGGTCAAATCGAAAATAAGAAAAAAAAATCAAGCAAGCCCATAAACATTGCAGGTGAGTGTATTGAATATCTCTTGACGCGTAGTCATATGCACATTATCACACTGCCTTCTTAGGAAGTAATCAATTAATTTGAAGAAAATAATCAATATAGAAATAATTAAAGGTTAGAGATATTTCAAAGGAAATCCACTCCACACTGGTTAAGAAAATGATAACATTGGAATTGATTAAATGGTAGTGTTAATGGATATGGATTATATTGATGACGATTGGTATATTTTAGTCATAGTCCTAAGTATAAAATTATATTTATTTTGTATATCTTGTAATGTACTGTACTACTTTCAAAATTCTAAACGATAAGAGAGTAACTATTTTTTCCCATTAATAGTTAATAATATCTGAGATTTTAAATCAAAAGGAAGTTGATAAATTGGAACAGTGATATCTATTATAATTTATAAACAATCAATTATGAGGGATAATCTCTTTACAAGTTGCATCTATCTAGGTTTGCGTAAAGCGAGGTTACACTGTACTTAGCAAAATTAACCACTATTATAAACAATCAATTATGAGGGATTATCTCTTTACAAGTTGCATCTACCGAGGGTTACGTTAAGCGAGGTTACACTGTGTATTTAGCAAAATTAACCACCGAAAATTGTACTAATAATGCTGATAATGTTTCTGAGCAGCAGACAGAGAGAGAGAGAGAGTAGTAACTAACGTAGTATCAGCTACATCAGCGGGTGTTTTGAAATGGATGATTAATACCGGAAGGTCCCGGTTAAATCAACGACACAAATTGCGGCAAAATGTTTATGACTCTTGCGATATACACGTTCTCATTGCAGTAAACTCAAAAGCAAACATATAATACGTTATCAACAATATTTTATAGTTTTTAAATGCTTACGATTAATAGCATTGAATGAAATCGGGTAGTGTGGAATTTAGCTAAGAATCTTCGCCATGTGTGGCGTATTTAGTTACTTCTTTAAAAAGTAAATTTCATTGTTTATAATTAATTTTTTTTTATTGTTCACATATGACTTATATTTTCCGGCAGTATTTGGCATAACAAATGTTGGAAGCAGGCAGCCGGATTAGTGTAGTTCGCTAAAGCATCATTACTGATGAGGTATATACTCAAAAACGAAAAGCGTCCGATGGATTGTGCTGTCAAGAATTACCTCATCTAAAAGAGAAACTTTGCAATCGTATAATCAACAACTTATTTAATATATTATAATATTACTGCTAATTTAATGCGGTATGAACATTATTGCAGCAGCCATTGTCGGTAACTAGGTACCTGAATATAGGATTTCTGTTGTTTTTTTATTGTTGCTTATTTTTGAATCTGTGAACTGGGAAACTTGTATTTGTATTGTATTTAGTGTCACGTGATTACAACTTTCTTAATTGTGTTAATCAACTTTACGAATTTAAACAGAAATTTAGAATTTTTCGCTGACTCAACCAATATATTTAGAAAACGAATTGATACAATTAATAAAGTAATTATATAAGCGTTGGCAAAATTTGTTGCCAAACAAGTTTTTAGCATGACCTATCTATATACATACATCGACATCCAATGCAAATTGGTCGGATCTGTCCAATGAGCATAAAACACGGTACTAAGGGGGGTTTTGGGGCATATCAGAAGTCTTTTTATTTTCGGACTAAAATTGTCACAATTTTTATCGTAGGAAGGGTAAATTCAAAGGGAAAAATAAAAAATGCAAAAATATGCATTTTATCCTAAGTCCTTTCGATAGAGATAACATCAAATTTTAACGTAGTGATAATGCTTTGCTGATGTTAGGACAAAAACCCAAATAAATATAGCTTGTCAAAAAATTTTGTATGAAATTAAAAAAAACTAATGATGCAGTTCGATTCCTTGTGTCCGAATTAGGGTAAAAAATTTTTTTGTCAAAAACTATCACAGTGTTATTTTACCAAAGGTAAAAGACAAATGATACTAAAATCATTTCATTTCATTTATTTTTACAATATTGTAATTAAAGCCTCTTGGCCATTATATACATTTCTTAGGTCATATTAAAAATATTAAAAGTTTTTAGTTCATTAGGCAGAGTGTTAAAGATACGAGCTACTCTTACATTAAAACAACGTTCTGTAAGATGACAAAGCTTAGGAATAAGCATCTGTCTTCTTCGCACAGAATGGCAAAATTTTAAGGTTTGTTGCACAAAACTTGGGCTTTGACTTGCAAAAATTTTATAAAAACATAACAACAAACGTTGGTCAATAAATGTATTAAACGAACATAACTTTTAAGAAGTTTACTGTCCTATCGAGAATTAGTACTGAAATAGTTTCGCCTTAGTATTTTCCCTACTGGTATGTAACCTTATCTATACTGTTAACTTTAATAAAAAAAAACTGCAGACAGTAAAATTTCAATTGTAATTGCGAATATAACCATACCATTACAAATAAAATGAAAGAGCGCATTTGAAGATAAGATAAAACATTTTTGAGCACGCCCTAAAATTGATTCTTAACAAAATTAAAATCATTGGCCAAATTTTTGGAGAACGAGCTAATAAAAAAATTAAATACTTTTTAAGAATTCGTTGGTATTCTCAAAAATAAATATAAAAATATTAAAATGATAATATATATTGTTGTTTCTTTACACATTGTTCGATGTGACTGACCAACAATATTATTTTAAATTGTGTTCCACCAAATGCATTGAATACATGCTGTGAATGACACCATCATAGAACAACATCTGGTGCAATATACGTTGTTAGAACAAAGTACTTAAAATAAATTTTATATCAAATTCCATGCAAGTGATTATTACATGTGTTCCGAAAACATTAATGTCATCGGCAAATACATACAACTTGCGGAAATCATTGCATATATTGTATATTGGTGATTTTAGTTTCTATAAATACAAGTTTAAATAGTTTGGTTACACATTAGTTTACTTCTTCGAACTTTATTATCGCCTGGGAGGAGAACATCCTAATTATGTTCATTAATAAACATGCAAATCTGCTTCGAAAATTCGCAAAAACCTATTTGTACGACGTGTCATATAGTAACGGAGTCATGATTTCAAAATAGCTGATAAATAGTGGTACAGAAGAAGTGGTATAGAAACCATTACAAAAATCAATATTGTAATAGTTTAAAAAATTAATTTTGTAATAGAATTTTATATTTTTAATTGTAAATAAGAAATGTATTTATTTTTGAATTATACAAAGATCTGAATAGTTTCAAGTATAGTTTAAAGATCTATTTAGGTATAAGATCCTTTGTAATACATTTATTTGGCCTTGAAGGCTTAGGTATTACTTTGTGAAATATATAAAGAAATAAAATAAAAAATTTTGAAATAAAATAAATATAATAAATATATAATAATATAAATATATAATAATATATATAAAATAAATATATAATAAATAAAAATAAAAACAAAAACCAAATTCAACATAGTTCTCCTAATATCTTACAAACTTTTTTTTTACGAATTTGTATATAGATGCTTATTCCTAATTTTCTTAATTTACCCATCAGGACCAGCCCTAAAGACTTACTTAGTCGCCTCATGTTCGTCAAAACTGATGATATTTCAAAAGCAAAAATACGCAGAGTATTTAAGCAAGGGGTACAATAGGAGTAAGTATTCTTAAACGAGGATTTTTTATTAGAATAAACTGTAAAGACAAAAACTGTATAAATATCCGCTATCATCAAAGCACTTAACAACATACCGGCCCAGTGGAAGTAGCTACCTTCCTTGGCCTGGAGACAAGTGCAGCAGAAAACCAAACACAAGGCGTACCTAATAACACCTGATAAACAAACAGGCACATATACTGCTACAACAACAACAACACCATACCGGTCATCAAGGATCTGCCTCGTTTCATATTTACGAATTTGTAAATAGATAATGTCCTAATTTTGTTTAATAATCTTTATAACACCTTTTAGATTCCAAACTTAATTTATATCTAGCCAAAGCGTATTTTCCATAGTAAAATGTCGAACAACAACTTTTATACTTCCCAAACTGCTAGTTCTAAAAATTGTTCAAATTGGAGAAAAAAAAGCATAACACTGTGAAGGACTCTGTCACAATAAATACTTATTTTTCGAAATAAACATAATAAAGAATTTTATAAAATATTCTCACAACATTGTCCACATCCGACTTGTGTTTTCAAGCACATACGAAATCCAGTCAACATCAGAAGAAAGTAAGTTAGAGCTCAGTCAGTTCCCAAGAAACAATATTCCATACGCCATGAATTAGATGAAGATGACTGTAACCTAACCGATTGAATTAAAAGATTGTCGACAGAAGGTCTAATAAACATCCGGCACTACGTCCATTAAAATCGACAAAGTAGAACAGACGAGGATCAAAAATAAAAGAATAAGTTGATGGTTTCGCAGTTACTTTAAATCTCTAACGGGTTTTAGGAAAGACCTATATCAGATTTCTTCCGGGAGAACTTTAACACCGACATTTTTATTAGCCCAATGAATAAAACAGGACTAGAAAGTAGTTAATGAACAAGTTCAAGTGAGAGGGATGTGGTTCATTTTAAAATTTATCGTGTTAAAAGAAGAAATTTACGAATTTATAGGTACTCGGTACAGCCTGAATTGAGTGCTTCCAACCAATATAATATCGACGACATTTGAAAAAAGTAATAACTCTTTTTTGCTTGTCATTATTTCTTTTAAATACCTAAGATTTAAAATTTCTAAAATTGCTGAAAATAAACCACAAGAACAAGACATAGGGTCTCATGCATAAAACGTGAGCTTGAGCTCGGACTCGATTTTTTGAGTAAAAGGTGCTCGTCGTATGCATAATAAAATTTGATGTATTTGCTTTTACTCACTGTTCACGTTTGATCTCGTCTTGCTCAGTTTGAACTATGTTAGATGTGCTTGTGCTCATTTTCATATGCATAAAAACAAGCTTTTGCTTTCTTTAGTGAGCTCTTGCTCAAATTTTATTGAGCATGCCTTATAGTTGACTCGCGTATACTAAAAAGGAATCATAGCCGAATATTTTGTGCCACAAAGAAATACAAAATGTTATTAATAGCGAAAAACAAATTTAGCAAGTGAGGAAAAAAAATTATACAGGTTTGTATTCTTAATTATTAATTTTTTTACCCTCACCCCACGGGTAGGAGGGTATATATCATTTGATTCGGCCCAAAAGTGTAACACATAGAAGGTGTCACTTTAGACTCTAAGTTTCTTTTAACCACATTCGATTCATGACTTTTTTAGTCGTTTGAGCCATGTCCGTCTGTCTGTCTGGCTGCCCGGCTGGTGCGTACGATAACTTTCGAAAGACGCAACCAAATGTTTCGGAATTTTGCACGGGTTCATATTTTCCAAAACTACTTACGGCATTGCAAATGGGCTACTGGGCCCCGTCCCCTTTTGGTACCTCCCATACAAATACATCATTCCGCCCACTATAGAGATGGAGTAATAATATCAATAAATCCAACGTGATCGTACCCAAATTCAGTATTTAGTAAAGCTATAATAGGATAAAGTTTTGGAGATAAAATCTGGAAGTTTGGACACGCCCCTTCTGGTACCCCCATACAAATGTACAACTCAGCCAACTTTGGAAATGGAGTAATAATATCAATACACTCGTCTCGATCGTGCCCAAATTCTGTATTTTGTAAAGCTATAACAGGACAAAGTTTTGGAGAAAAAAAACTGAAAGTCTAGCCGCGCCCCTTCTTGTACCTCCCATACAATTGTACCACTCCGCCCACTTTAGAAATCGAGTAATAATATTAATATAATAGAAAATTTTATGTTTTACTAAGGGTGAGGGTATATGTATGTCGGGTTGCCCGACTAAATCTTGCTCACTGGTTTTTATTATATTTTCCCCGTTATTTCAATGCCAAATTTTTGCTTTTTGGTAATGCTGGGTAATTTACTTTTTTCTAGTAAATATTTTTTTTTATTTTTCTACTAAAAATTTAGAAATGTCGTTAGTTTCTATTTTATTATTATTATATGATTCTACTTCTACTTCAATTTCACTTGACGACATGTTTAAACTTCAATAATTAGATGTTTGATCTTCCTTTGCTCAAGTAATTGCAATTGGTTTGAACTCATTTTTATGCATACGAAATTGAGCAAAAGCTGTTGCTGTTTGATTGAACTAGACTTACGAGCAAATGCTCACCTGACTCAACTCAGCCCTTTTACTCGTTTTTATGCATGAGACCCATAGTCTAACGAGGTTATCGATCATCAGAAACAATGAAACGTTCCAAATCCGTCTCTTAAATTCCACTGAACCACAGTATGTTGCTCCAATCTTTCCTCTGCATTTGAACTTTTTACTCGATGCACAATATGGCAAACCCATCTCAGCAGATATGACACTAAATTAATACAATAACATTTCTTTCTTTCCCCTTCCACCGGCAGTTTTCCTTACTGCGCCTACGTAGGTCAACCAAAACAAATCACGTCCTTTACAACACTTAAAAGGAACCGATTGTTAATTTTATTATGCTGCATACATAATAATGTTTACCTTAATGGGACCTTAAAAAACAAAGAGCAAACCTATAAACCGAACCGCAGTAATGTGCGACAATGAATAAGCCACCACAAATGGATGGATGAGTGAGTGGATGCAGCTCCATGGTCGTCGTTTCCTTAAAGTGGAGATGAGATAAGAAACTGGCAATAAGAACAATAAATACAACAACGTCATCAAAACACAAACACTTTGAAATAACTCAATCAATTGTTAACCAAAATGAAAAAGAGAACACCAGAGATTGAGCGAGCGAGCGAGCGACAGAGAAGGAATGAAGAAACAGTAAAACACAAACAATATGAACAAAAACATTAAAACAAGATGATGTGGAAGATGATGAGTATGTTGATGATGATAATAAAGATTTAGATGATGTTGCAGCCTGACAAGTGGAAGAGAAATCACATAAAAGATGTACAAATAAAGTTTTACTCAGACGACGGGGTTCGTTTGGTTGAACTTTTAAACAGAGGCAAACAAAATCAAAATACATAATAATAAGGTTCAAGTTGGGCCCTCACGATGTCATAGCAAGAATAAAGTTTACCCATGAAATCCAGTTACGACGTAAAAACTAACCTCTTTGTCTTTCAAGCCCAGCAGCAGTACTTCTTCCATCAGCGTCAAGCGTGTCTCTTTGGAGTCACCGTCATCGATGTTGTCCTCCTGATCTTTATTGTCGTGCAAGTCTTGATTGTCATCGGGTGTATTCGCATTACCGGATGCACTGCCACCAGAGTCAGCACCATTTTCTCGGACACGCACGGCACGTCTCACCAGACCATCGGTACGATTCATATTTGCACACTCGCACACTAAGCTTTAACAACAAAGCCTTTGCTAATTCAGTTCTCAATTTAACCAAAAGGAATACAAAAATGACGAAAAACCTTTTGTTGAAATTGACAGAGCAAGAATTTATGTACTTTTTTGTTGTTGTAATAGCTTCTGGCTTAACCGATCTGCTGGCAATTGGAGGTATTGGGGAATTTTTCTTACAATGGTGTTGCAATTTTTTTCTTTCTTTTTGTTGTTTTCAAGTTGCTTCGTTAACACTCACATACACCGTTACTCACACACGCACGCAAACCTACTCGGGACACAAAACATGCATTACACACAGAATTCACCAAAATTAGGCTTTCCAAAGGTTTTTTTTAATCTTTTCATCAAATGTTCGATAAAACATAAGTGGCATCAAAGGCATACGGGATTTTTTTACTGAATTTATCGTTTAATTTTGGAATTTTCTCTACGGTTATTCAGATATTCCTCTTTTTCTCTAATGATTTTTGACATTCCACGACGAAGAAAAAAAGTGTCACTGAATGGTTGTAAAATTGTGGAATTATTTGATGGAGGGGAACTATTGAAATGTTAGAGATGGCATGCGGGTGGAATGATTGTAGACGATTGCAGGTGGTGGGAAAAATTTCCAATAAGATTTCGGATTGGTTTAACGAGATTGAAGTAATATTGTTATTATTGAAGTAATGTCGTTTATAGCCTTTTTACACCATAACGCATTTAACATATTTTCGCATTATTCCGCATATTTAAAAATGCAGCCAATACGCTAAAAAGTAGTTAGTTTCGCATCAATGAAAGGTGCAGAAAATGCACTGTGTTGTATAGCCTTTTTACACCGTAACGCATTTAACATATTTTCGCATTATTCCGCATCCATGAAAGATGCATAAAATAAAAGGAAACAATTTCATTCTCTTCGTTTTGGTCCCTTAACATCGTAATGGTAGATTATAGATGGCACCTGGGCCCATGGACCCCTGGAGGGTCAAAAAAGGGGTCCCTTTCGGGTACTCAAATTACAAATATTTTCAAAAGGGGCTCCTTGGGTTCTATGATAATCCCCATGTGTGGGTACTCAAATGAAAGATATTTTCGAGACTAATCCAACGGTTTTAACACGGGTCTCCTGGACAGAGTTCCAATTACTGGGATATACCAAAAAAAATATAAAATTTAAAAAATCATGAAAATTAAGAAAAATTTAACGAAATAAATTGAAAAAATCTAAAAAAAAATAGAAAAATTAAATTCGCGCGATTTTAAAAAAAAAAATTCTGAAATACCACGTAAAAAATTTAAACAAAAATTAAAAAAAATCATAAAAAATTAGAAAAATTTAAGGAAATAAATTGAAAATTTTAAAAAAAAAATAGACAAATGAAATGTCATCAAAAATGTGTGAAAATTTTAAATTTTTTTTAATTTTTTTTTTAATTAAAAAAAGAAAATTGAGAAAATATTTAAAAAATGCAAGAAAAAGTGAAAAAAGAAATATATTGAACTTAAAAAATCATGACGCCCCGGAAATTTCAGGAAAAAATATGCAAATTCAATAAAATTTTAAAAAGGACAAAAGTGGAAGAGTTGAATAACAATTTAAAAATATCTTTTTAAATTATTATTTGCTTTGTAAATAAGAGTGGTAACGGTTACGTAGCAAGCAATAGCAGTAAAAAAATTTTCGCGCGATTTTTAAAAAAAAAATTATTTTTTGGTGTTTCACTAGAAATTTTTTGTAATTTAGAGTGAAAATGAATATGTTCGGCCTAATAGCCCCGCACATGGGTGGTCATCATAGAACCGAAGGGGGTCCCTATTTTGACCCCCCGAGCACCATGGGCCTGAGCGCCAACTTTGACCTACCATTCCGATGTTTGGGGGCCAAGATCAAATTGTTGCAAACTTTTAAATGATTTGTAATAGTATGACAACACAATCACTGTATCCATTTCACGCGCTCATCATTCTTTAATAGCCGTTTTTATAAGTAAGCAGGGGAATTTCCTCTCTTATAATATCTAATTTCTTTCTGTGTGTCTAATTGTTACAAAACATATGATTATAGCAGCCCAACTCCCATCCCTGTGTCGTGTCGAAAAGACTCGACGTTCCATACCATTTCGTTTTACATTCACCCACAAACTTATTTATTAAAATCCAAAGTTACGTGTTGAAATTCCTTTAGAAAAGGAAATTTAAAATAAATAAACATGGCCGCACTGATTAGACAAATACTACGACCCAACATTTACCGTGCCCCGGCTTTATTTACACAGTCACAGCGTCTTTTTGCAGCCGATGGAAATGCACCACAAACTTTTACCAAAGAGGTACTGCAAAAGCTGGTGAACACCAACAAAGTGGTTGTCTTCATGAAGGGTAATCCGGAGGCACCACGCTGCGGTTTCAGCAATGCTGTAGTACAAATTATGCGAATGCATGGAGTGCAATATGATGCTCATGATGTGTTACAAAATGACGAGCTAAGGGAAAGTGAGTTGTATATATGGGCAGACGTGGTTGATGTTAAGGAACTTATTTTTTTTTAAATTCTATGATTTTTTCAGACATTAAAGAATTCTCGGATTGGCCCACCATACCTCAAGTTTACATAAATGGCGAATTTGTGGGCGGTTGTGATATTCTCTTGCAAATGCATCAAAGTGGTGATTTAATAGAAGAACTAAAAAAAGTTGGCATCGAATCGGATCTGCTAAAAGAGGCCAACTCAACAACGGATGGAAAGAACGAACAAAAGTAATGGGAGGAAGGCTATTGTAGGCGATTTGCTTTATGTGTTAACGTAGTCTTAAATGTTAATTTTAATAAAATGTTGATATAACTGAACTGAAGAACGAGAAGTAGTCGTTAGCATTTATAATGTTTTGGGTAGGGACAGAAAATTAGAACCAGAATCATGGTTGCAATACAACATTATGTATTTTACAGTTTATTAAAGTACGAATGTAAACAGAATGTTTCAATCTTAGCAATAAGACTAAAATTTATTTATTTTACTTTAATTCCATTATTAGCACTGGTAATCGAAAAAAATACATAATCAGACTCGACGGTTTTATTCTAACTCGGACACGAGGAATCGAACTGCGTTTTATGAGTTATAATGAGCGCATCTCACCATTTTTTTAAGTTCTTTTTTTACTCCGTGTAAAGCCATCCGCTCCCATATACCGCCTAAAATTCGACAAGCAAGTCATAGTTGGCGCAGGTACCTATGTGGCCAAACGGAGCCCTGTCGTTACTTCCTATGTGTTGCTACTTAAATTGAAGAAAGATATTATAACGAATCCAATAGTGTATTTTCCAGCCCATACGGGGTCCAAAAATGAGGCGCCTTGGGTTCAACGGTGACCTCATATTAAACAAATTTTGATATTTTAAAACAAACCCAGAGATGTTAATTTCAAGGCCCTACGGTTCTTCTGGAAATCCTTACCCTCCCCTCCTCCTTATATTTGGTCATACTTGCTACTCGTATGACCAAATTTCGAATCATTTTCGAATTGTTATATAATAAAATTAAAAAGGCTGAAATTGCACTTCACCTGGCCTTGATTAAGGTCGGTGCAGAAAGAAATAATGTTGTGTGAGATCTATCAGTTATGCAGTCGGTTAGGGACATTTAACTTTTGATAGCTCCTTTCCACATCCAGTCAAGTGTGCAGTTGAACATCTTCCAAAGAGTTATTATAAAGGACCACAATGTCTCGGAAGGCATCTGATATTGATATCCAGAGATTTTAGTATGTCCAATGTCTCATTGCAGTTCCTCAGCAATGCTTTTATTGCAGTTTGGCCACCCATACAGAAAGTTATTCATCTGCTCCTGCCGATTTTACATCCCACAATTGCCTCCGCAGACTACTTAATTAACGGCACCCAAGGCGTAAAAAATACTGCATTTATTATGTAGCCAATAGGAAATACTAAGCAGTAGATCCTCTTTTATACACTAGCCCCAATTCCATCTTGGATCCACCGCTAAGGACAGAAATAGAGTCAACTTAAGGAATCACGCTATTAGTCCAATCCGGTCTTTGCGTAAATACGTACATTTCATTAAAAAAGCAATAAAAGGCGTCAGACGACAAGAGTCGTCACTACCCAAAAATTGGAGTATAATTGCATTCCCATCGGCAGCTTTCTCCAGTCTGATAGCTTTTAGGGCCGCAGAAGCTTTACCGTATAAGTCCAGGTACGGAAAGCACAGACACACATCTGAAGCCTCTTGCGATGTGCTCCTTCTACCCCCAGTGATCTATAAAGCATTAAACTTTGAACATTTCCGAGGATTTTTTGACGAGGATATTCTCCGACAGGAGAATATGCCACAATTTTCGGACTATTGTCAGTAAGGGTGTAAGTCGGCACATAAAGTCGCAAAGGGTGTAAGTCCAAAATTCAAAATTTTCCAAGAGGGACAAAAAACTTTACTTTTTCCTTTAACGACTTACTTTTTCAAAACTTTTAATGCAATTATGTGTATGAAAGGTAATAAAGCATACATTTTTGGTGGTTTTTTATTTTAATCCAGATGCGTTTTCAATTTATCTTGCGTTTTACATCAAAAAATTCTTTAGGCAAAATTTGACTTACAACCTTTACGACTTTAGGTCGCAAATTACTAAATTTTTTTACCAGGAGCCATTGCATTCGCCCCATATTGCAATATGTATTACAAACTTGTGGATCTATGTATTAGGTCAGATACATATATTATAATTTTTATTTTTTGGAACGCTACATGTTTGTGAGGACGCCACAATTGACGATTTTCACTAACGGATTGGCTTCCCCCAGTTGGCAATCAATTAAGTGTAGGTAGTATATATTCCCAAAAATGATGACAAAGAAACTGCGCATTGCTTACTTATATAAAGTAATAATAATGACGCAAAAATTGCATTAATATCTCTAATGCTAATCATTACAAATTGCATCTGGAATTTTTGACCATCCCATTATCTGTTTATTTGCTGCAAGTTTGCCAGGTTCTATCATAACTATATACTTTTCTCCTATCATTTGCAAGTTCCATGAATCCTTTCAATATATTGCACATTCAAACTTTCTTACCCACACGGGAGCTTAAACAATCCATATTATATATATACATCAATGCCCTCGCCCCCATACCTATTGACATTTACATAAAAAAGGATGCCTGGCACTTGGCACCCTTCAATATGGCCTGTCCGAATTCCCAAAATTTGCAGTAGTCATTATACACACACAGCCATACACATAAATTATGGTTCGATAACAGTTATTTATTTATTTCTCTCTCACACAAGAGCCACTCAGTCGTCATTCTACAGATACTACATACACAATGGAATCTGACTACATTATCGTTAATTATCGAAGATTTTTACAATTTGCAGGCTGGACAAATATTCCACCTAATACTCGGGAGCAAGGGACTTGGTCTTGCTGTAATCCCTGATGGGCGAGTAGAACTTGTATTGTTTGTCCTTGTATTCTTGCCATGGCTCAGGGTTGGTCTTACGGTTCCATGTTACATCGGGATTCCTGGTGGCCAAACGACCAATATAGAAGACGGCACCCAATGCTCCGATACCAACGCACACATAGAGTGGGATGAGTGCAGGATTTTTGGAGAGAGATTTTAAGCTGAGTCCTTGCATAATTGCAGCGCTTTCGATTTCTTTTTCGTCACAAAAATGACTAAAATTTTATCTAAGGTTATGTAACTATCAAGTGAACGTTGACAGTTTATTTCGCTTTGACAGAAAATACTACAGCTGTTTGATGTTTTGAACATTTCATTCCAATGCGTTTCCCAGAAAACTTGGTTGCAGAAATTAAGTACCCTTTACACTGGCAGACATATCTGGGGGACAGAAAATTAGCGTGGTAAAGTCAGTTTTTTTTCTCCTTAAATTGAAGATATATCTGACGAACTTTAATTTTACTCTAATGATACACACGAGTTTTAATTTTGGCAAAAGTGCAGAATAAAAAAAATATGACGCGCCCTCCTAAATACGACCTAAGTCGCGAAAATGTGGAGGTAGTTAAATTAAAGATATTTTCGAGACGAATCCAATGCTATATTTTTTAGATCTATGCGTTTTTGTAGCTAGAGGGAACCCAAATAAGGGACAAGACGAATCCAGTGGTAAATGTAAGACCCATACGGGATCCTACGCCTATTTTTAACGAAAAAAAAATATATATAAAATAAATAACTAATACTCTATAGTTTACAATAGGTCTAACTGGTAGGAGCTTAAAAAATAGACCTTTTGAGGGTCATCATAAAACCCAAAGGATCCCGTTTTTGACCCGCTCACGGGCCCATGGGCCTCAGCGCCAACTTTGACCTACCATTTCGGTGTTTGGGGACCCAGACGAAGAGGATGGTATATTATTTCTTAATTGGGCTTATGCACTTCAGCCTTAATTTTTGAAATATTTTTTGTGATTTTATTATTTTTTATTTTATTACATGCGTTTATTTTCGTTGTTATTGTAATTTTATATATTTATATTTTTTTGCATTTTCAATAATTTTGGTTTTTGTAATCTTTTTTAATTTGGCAATAATTTTTTTGTATTTAAAAAGTTTTTATTTATTTGTAGTTTTTTTAATAATAGTAGTGATTTTTTTTTGTAATTTATAGATATTAATAACTTTCGTAATTTTTTTATATATTATTATTTTTATTTTAATAATAAAAAATATCTAATTAGTTTAATAATTAAAAATATCGTTTTTTCTTGGTTTTCAAAATTTCATAAGTTTCTGTATCCGGGACATTTAACAATTGATTTTAATGTAAAATTTCGGGCTGAATTCAAATCTGCTCTGAGATATGTGGAAATTAGAACGGTCTTTGAGACATTGTCAAATATTCATTTTTAGAGTTTTGAAAAAAGGTAGGTCTACTCAAAAATGTGTTGCATTGTGCTATTGTAATTTTTAGAAATATTTATATTTGTGGTATTTTTAATTTTTGCAATATTATTTTTGATTTAAATTTTTATGTTTACTATTGTTTTTATTTTTACCGTTTCTATAAAAATGTTGAGTTTTGCAGTAATTTGTAGTTTTTTAATTTTTGGTGAACATTTGTTGTTTTTTTATTTTCATATTGGAATTACATATTTCTAATATTAACCAATAAAATTTTTTTTGGTGTTTTTCTTTTATTTTTTTTTTCATACATTTTATTTTCCTTATTAGCTTTTCTTGTAGATAAGATAAATCCGTCGACGGTTCTACGTGTCTGAACATGCCTTTACCCATTTCGTGCGAGTGTTCCATCTTTCATTTGTTCCCTCAACACTTGTGGTTGCCCTCGCATGCAACTCTGTATGCTTGAATTCAACTAATTGGAAAATATTCAAACTGTCAACACTGGTGAAAACTTCAAATCCAAGAGGCGCCTTTTGCAAAAAAAAAGAAACTTGTTTACTTCGTTAGAATACTTGAAAACTAAATAAAAATATGTTTCTCGTTTCGACAGCAAAAAGTACAATCTTAAGTGATTTTACTAATTTGGAAACCAAATCCACTTATCAACATGCAAATGGCGAAAGCACCGACTTCCAATTCTACGCCCAGCAAAGGATTTTCGTAGAAATCAACAAGAAGACTGGTTTGGAAATTATGCGTGTCAAGGAAAAGGCTGAAAGTAAGAAGAAATATCATTAAGTGCGACAAGTATTCAAGGAACTTATTTGTGTTTTATGCCCATTTTCCAGACTTTGATTTACAACGCGTGCGAAAATTGAACATTGATAGTGTGTATTGTGTGGCATGTGCCAAACAATCGCTGGAAGAAATGGCTGTGGGTTTGGCCAATGGTCAGGTTAGGCTTTACAATTATAAAAAGTCAGAATTTGTTCACAAATTCAATGCGGGTAAGAAGAATTAGATTGCGCAATTTTCTAACGTTATGTTGGTTTTATAAATTAGTTATCTCCTTATTTTCTAGATTCAAATCGCAATTCGGTGTTGTATTTGGATTATAATGCCTCAGACGAATATATAGCTTCCGTATTTGAAAATGGCTCCATTAACATTTATGGCCAGAGGACTAGAACTAAAATTGATTCATTCAACATTGATGGCAAGTAAGTGGTCATAATATAATCGTTTGAATTTAAAGAAGAAAATTAGCAAAACGTAATGCCAATTTACAATGATTTGTACTATTTCCATCGTCTTGCTTCTCAAGTATTGTAGGCCAATGTCAAAGTATATGGGTCCGCGGTACATGTATATACAGATTTTGATGCAAAAAATTATAAATTACGAATATATATATTTTAGTATACTTACAAATTAACTTTTTAACAACAAATTTGTAGAAATGTTAACAAAATTTTGCATTCCAGACAATTCTTCATGTATAATTTACTTTTTCCCCCAACTCCAGCTCTACATTGGCTCGTTTCCATCCCACTAAACGTTTCCAGTTATCAATTGCCTCCTATAAGGGTGCGGTTACCATTTACGATGTTAACACCAAACGCAAGGTATTTCACGCCATAGACGCTCATGCAGCCCAATGTCGCGACTTGTGCATGACTCCTGCTAATCCAGATACTCTAATAAGTGTTGGTTACGATTGCGCCATAAATATCTTCGATACAAGACGTAAGGTTAAACCAGTGCAACTGGGCTATTGTCATCCGCTGTCCACGGTGGCGGCCAGCGAGTGTGGCACTTATATGTGTGTAGGCAATCTTAAGGGAGAATTGACTACCTATGATCTTAGGAATACCAAAATGTTTTTATGCTCCAAAAAGGTACACGATTGTGGTGTGACTCGAGTAGCTTTTGTGCCATTGCCAGGGGATAATAACGCCCAGAGCTTTTCAAGTACTGGTGCGGCAGAGGTTTCAGCTATAGCATCGGGGAATAAATCTGGTATATCAGGAGGTGGGCCGGAGAAAACTCGTTCACATCGTGATTCATTCTGTGATTTTCTCGATTTCCATGCCAATCGTGGTCAAGAGAAAATATCACCACGCATAGTGCCTAGACGTGATAGTTTTGATTGGGAGGCCCTCAATAGAAAATCCCCCGCCGATGACAGCCGGATATCTTTTATTGGCAAGAAACTCGGCAGTGGCGCTGACAATTCCACCGTACAAAATGATTCGTTTGATGTAAGAATGAATACCTCAGACGTCCTCAAAATCCCCTTAAGGGATCGCAGCAATACACCAGTACATTCTCCCCAAACAGTCGGAAAGCTATGCCAGATAGCAGAGGAAGAGAAGGGAGTACAAGATTCAGTACAAAATACTACATCCGAGAGCGACAAAGAAAACCCACCAATGGATTTGGATTTTGTGCAATCTCGCCTAACTCCTATACCCGTAGATTTCAACAGTACACCCGGTCGCACTTCCATGGATGCGATATTGGCGGCATCTAAGCGGCCCCTAATAACGTCAACCGTTGCAGCAGTCAATCGCAAACAGGTAACGGTGCCCACAATTGTTACAACAGACTCAGATGTTCATCTGGCCATTAATGAACTGCGCACCGAGATGTCACAAAGATTTAACCAATTGGAATTCGAAATGAAATTGCAAATCGAAAATAATAAATGGCAAATGTTTACACAAAGTTTTAATTTATGGAATCAGCGCTCCGAACAAATTGAAGAAATTCGCGACTGTTTGGGTGTACTTCTGCAAACAGATCCTTTTGTCAATGAGTTTCTGCGGCTGAAGGAGGAAAATGAAATGTTAAAGCAACAATTGCAGCGCCTTAATAAAGAATAATGTTAGCAACAAGAGATCGTCGTTATCTGTTTTTCATTGATCATATTTCATTAGAATTGTTTTTAAATTATTAATTCATTCTGCCTCATTTATAATAGATACGCAGCATTTTATAGATTGTAGTGATATTAAGAAAATGTGTTTTAAATAAATATTATTATTACTGAAGAAATTTGTAAAAGATGTTTTGTATTTTTTATAACTGCCGTTGGGGAAAATTTAATGGACAAAATAAAGACCGTGAGTCGGTCCTATGGGTTTTTATTTTTGCTCATGTGTGGGTTCTTATAATTAAAAGTGATTTACCACGACTTCAACAATGTAGAGTATATGAAGAAACTCACTCAAGGCAGCGTATATCATTTATAATATTCCCTGCATAGGGTCATTAACCTATATCGTTTGGCTTTGCCAACATTATTTTTTTAATATTCTCATTGCATATCTATTCTTTTGAATTAAAATTTTTTTTTATTGAAAAAAGGGATTTATTTATTCATTCTTTTCTCTTTATTAGTTTATTTGAATTTTTTTTTATTATTTAAGTAGTCCATACAAGGGCATTGTTCCTATTTTTTTTTTTTACTTTTCGTTTCCCTCCGAAAGAAGATGCAAATCTGTATGTTCTAGCGGGGTCCAAAATAATCGTGTGCATCTTTAAATAACCAGCGGAAAATGCAGGGCTTATAAGGTTTGCTTGCGTGCCTGGAATGGTCATCGGTAGTCATGCTATGCGCATTGTCACTTCCTTTGAAAATAAGACCATTGACACAAAACCCTCAATTTCCGTAGCAGAACTGCTGTTCTAAAACAGCAGCCCTTAATGCAGGCCTGCAAATCGAGACCTTATATCAGACTTACGAATATATCAGGCCTACTCGGAAAGGCGTGACGGAAGACATACAATCGCACGCCTGCAAACATGAAAAAAGAATAACTTGATAATTAAAAATGCTATGTTGTGCCACAAATTACACTATGCAACAATCTGAGGGTCATTTTCTCGGGGTTGAACGAAACCAATATCAAACCATATAATTTCTATATCTTGTATTCTCCCATTTACAAGAATGTAATTTTATTGCTTTAATACACAAGTTAGTACATGCATTTTGTGATTCACAAACGATTATATATATATACTAGGAATAATAATAGTTCTCAATATAGAATTTCAAGAAAATGGATTACTCATAATCAACTTCTTTATTTTCTCCATCATTATTCGTCATATCAACCTAAAATTATATAAAAAAAAAACAAAATCAGTAAGACCGATATATTTTATCATCTGGCTTCCTACATCGAAATGCGTGAGTCATTCTTTCACTTACCGATATGGTTGTATTGAAATTACCGTAATCGATAATATAATGTTCGTGCACTGCATCGTATTTAATGATATTCACAAATCGTTGACCCCAATATATTTCCCTAGGTATGTATGAAGTTCTAGCTTCGGTTACTTGAGCCGTAGCCGGAGATACACCCACAATGTTAACGTACAATTCAAAATGTGCATTATTCAAATCTTTGGCTCGTTTGAAATTTCGCAACGGTGATGTGTCATCGATAACATGACACACTGTTTCCGGCCACACAATCAACTGTGTACCACTGTTTTCCAATTTGAGCTCACGATGTATTTTAATGAGTTCGCCCTCTTTGGTGCTGAGAGGTGAGAGAAATTATTGTGAGATATGTGAATATTTCGATTAAACTCTATTTAAACACCTACGGTTTATCGATAATCATGTAAACGCGTATTTTTGATTCAATGCTATGCTGTTCTCGGGGATCACATACACGAAAGAGAAGACACAGTTGTCCATCACGATAGCAAATCTAAAAATAAAACGTTAATTATGCTGATGGTATGCATGTAGGATTCAGAAGTTCTTCAAACTCAAGTTTTAACTAAATTTGATGACGTTAATTGTAATATTATGCGCTTTACGATAAAAACGATAACTAAAAAGGTCGATACAAAATATTAAAGGTAAATATATTCTTTTAAAATTAAAATAAAGTTCACTTAACTTTTTGTCACTATTTTTTTTTCTATGTTATTAGATCAGTGATCTGATAGCGTAGACAAAATATTATATTTGGTCGAATAATATTTTGTATCAAGAGAAACGGACGTTAATGTAAATGCCATATAAAATACATATTTTAAAATCCGATTTAACTTTTTTTAAACAACAATAAAATTAGTCGCTTCGGACATTTTCATTTACATACCACCGCTTTATCGCTAAACTTTAATTTAGTGATTTGTTTTGCCGGTCTCGCTGTTTTCGCATAAATGATACTGATCATGCCACCTTCAATGGCAATGGAACAAACAATTTGTAGTATAAACAGAAACATTGTCTCCGGGCACTCTTCACTAGGATATTTCTCGCCAAAACCAATAGTTGTTTGTGTCTCCATGGAATATATAAACATTGATGTAAAATCATAGACCCCAATGATGCAAGGATCCTTGCCTTCGCCCAAACGTTCACCGGTCACCTCATCGAACATTAGATCGCCGTGTGAATAGGCCACCATATAACAGAGTATCGCGAAAAAGGTCCAACTGAGAAAATAGCTGCCCACGAACATGGTTAACATGTATTTCCAATCTAATTCAATCTGGTTAAATACAAGAAGATGGAAACATTTATCAAAAGTTTGATCTATAGAAAATATGACAGTCACATATAAAAATATTTACGTGTAATTTGTTAGTTTTTTGTTGATGTACCGTAGATAATTTTAGAAGTTCTATTTAATATTTTTAAGATTT
Organism: Muscina levida; assembly: GCA_964034835.1. Classification (NCBI taxonomy): domain Eukaryota; kingdom Metazoa; phylum Arthropoda; class Insecta; order Diptera; family Muscidae; genus Muscina; species Muscina levida. The sequence goes on from OZ035881.1 coordinate 124,357,727, forward strand.
TAAGAGCAACTTAAGGAATTTTATTAATCCGATTTCATAAATTTAGGAATATATAAGACTCTATTTCCAAGGTGTCAATTTCGAATGCCACGGACGGTCAATGGGCAACACATTGACCTAAGTGATCCTTTTCTTTATGGAAGGGATACCTTAAAACCAACTGTTAGTACTAAACATTTCTTATTGTATTTTATTTTAATTGATTTTTTTTATTTTATTTTAGTTTATTTTAAGTTCTTGTAAACACTTTTTTTAAAAGGTCATTCGGAATCGCCGATTAAGATGGATCCCATAGTGTGAGTCCCACTTCATTTCTAGAACCCCTTCCATATCTCATTCATGCGATTTTAAGCTGGACTACTCCTTTTAGAAGCGAAAGCTATTCGATTAAATTCGATATGAAATAGAGTTAGTAAACGAATAGATTTTATATAAAATTTGTCTGACGAACACTTTATTGACAACAAACACAACAAATACAAAACAATAAATTATTAAATAAATAGACAAAAAACATATAATTTATCTAAAGGGGTCAGTAGAACCCTTAAATATTGCAGTTGCCGAAAATATCAATACAATCGTATTAATATCCTTCAAGTTTGGTTGAAATTTTTGACCTCGCTTAAAAACATACAATAGTTGCGAATTTTTATAAACCTAATCGTATAAACTAAATTTCACTCGTCTATCGTCATTTTGGCGTCTGTCATCACTATTTAGCTTAACCTCACTTTTGTCCTCATTCGTAGCCTTTAACAATTTGCATTCATCACTGTTTGTTTCGTTTTCTTTGTCCAATTCAAATTGGGATGATGTAGCGTCATGAGTGTGTGCTGTATTTACAGTGCCAGTGACGACGTCAGGTTTTGTGGGTTGTGGTGCGGATGATGGTTTGGTATTCATTAAAAATCGCTTTGGCAAGATAAATCTTACCAATGTGGTCACAAAATCTCTTATATAACGCCAAGATTTCTCCGGTATCCTTTTGAATATAACATTTTCACGGCCGTTTTTCTCAATGACCCGATAGGGCTTGCGACGATGATAAAATGCATCCATTTCTGTTGATAATAAACGAAAGTTAGATGAGTTTAGGTGATAGTTCAAATTGTTGGTATTACCATTTCTTCGAAGGTCGGCATTATTCAGCTCTATAGTACTGCCAGCCCAATCCGCAGACGTTATGCTGGAAAATAAGAGAAGATTATACATTAAACTGTGATTCGTTTCTAGTCGAATCTTTCCAAAATGAGGCTAATCTAGATGAAAACCCCCAAAGGGGGTTTAATTTTATTTAATTTATTTTATTTATTTTATATATTTTATTTATTTTATATATTTTATTTATTTTATTTATTTTATTTATTTTATTTATTTTATTTATTTTATTTATTTTATTTATTTTATTTATTTTATTTATTTTATTTATTTTATTTATTTTATTTATTTTATTTATTTTATTTATTTTATTTATTTTATTTATTTTATTTATTTTATTTATTTTATTTATTTTATTTATTTTATTTATTTTATTTATTTTATTTATTTTATTTATTTTATTTATTTTATTTTATTTTATTTTATTTTATTTTATTTTATTTTATTTTATTTTATTTTATTTATTTTATTTATTTTATTTATTTTATTTATTTTATTTATTTTATTTATTTTATTTTATTTATTTTATTTTATTTTATTTTATTTTATTTTATTTTATTTTATTTTATTTTATTTTATTTTATTTTATTTTATTTTATTTTATTTTATTTTATTTTATTTTATTTTATTTTATTTTATTTTATTTTATTTTATTTTATTTTATTTTATTTTATTTTATTTTATTTTATTTTATTTTATTTTATTTTATTTTATTTTATTTTATTTTATTTTATTTTATTTTATTTTATTTTATTTTATTTTATTTTATTTTATTTATTTTATTTTATTTTATTTTATTTTATTTTATTTTATGTTATTATATTTATTTTTATTTTTTTTTATTTAATTTAGTTTATTTTATTTATTTTTCTTTTGTTACATTTTATTCACTCTGTTTTGTTTGATTTATACTATATAATATTTTACATATTTCGTATAATATTTTATTTTAATTTATTTTTATATTTTTTATTTTATTTATGTTTTTATTTTTTATCATTTGATTTTATTTCATTATATTTATATAGGTATTTATATTTTACTTTATTATATTTTATTTTATTTTTATTTATTTACAAAATATTAAACTTATAATTAATACAAGAGTAATATTGGGGACCGGCCGTGGCATAGTGGTTAGAGCACGCGACTACCATGCGGGAGATCACAGGTTCAACTCCTGGCTCCAGTCATCTTAAAAGAAAAAAAAAATCGCATTCGTCGACAAACAAGTAGGTGCCGTTAGTTGTGAATCTAAAAATAGAAAGCGTGTTAATTCACAACAACGCGAGAAGCTATCCCATACCTCATTCATGGGGTGTAAAGGGATATTAAGTTTTAAGTTTTAATATTGGCAGCGAAAATAGCACTGGCAGCTTAGGCCTTCAGCTATATTTTTTTTTTATTGTACTGAATTTTTTTTGGTTAGTTTAATATTTTATTGTAAGTTTTAGAACTTTATTCAAATTTTTAAGGCTCTTATTTATAAGGACTGTTATTGTCATCCTGTTTTCTTCACATTTTCTGTATCAATTATCATCATGATAAAAACGCTCTTCTGGATTCATTTCGAGGTTCTGATGTTATCTATTCGCTAGTATGTACTAGCATTTCTCTTAAAGAAAAGATGTGTATGTGCATATAGATATCGCAAAGTGCATTGGCCACAATTGTCTGCTAGATATTTGACCGATAGCTCAGGGTATATTGTCTTAGTCAACATGTTTTATATTTATTTGAGTTCTGGTTTCATTTATTTTGTTTCTAAATAATCAGTACGGTTGGTCCACGTTTTTTTTCTTAAAATTAATATACATCTTTTGTCATAAATATGCCTTGAATTTTTGCAAGTACCTTATACCTGTTGTGGTGAATCTCTATACACTGCTTGCACACGTTATCTTATCGAATGACGTAACAGAGTGCTATCATCACTTGACTTAAATAACAAATTAATTGCTTTAAATTACACTGAACTATTTTGATCATGGTTAAGCACTAGATGACAAAACATTACGATTTATCGTAAGAATATTTTTATTATTCGCTGAGACGTAATGCGGTTGTATTTAACTAATACATATGTGTGCACTTCTGTCACATTATGCGTTTTAAAAGTCATATTAATGTGATCTATCTTATCTCAGTATGCATTATATCTGTATATATGTAGTTTTGGACCGGCCGTGGCATAGTGGTTAGAACACGCGACTACCATGCGGGAGATCGCAGGTTCAAACCTGGCTCCAGTCATCTTAAAAGAAAAAAATAATTAAAATTTTCTTTCATTGTCGGCTCCCCTCGAATGTTGTTTGACAGCAACTTCGCAGTATTAAGCGTCGATTCAATCGTCGTGTCTAGTAAGAGCTTCTCAAAACAGTGACGTTCGCATTCGTCGATAAATAAGTAGGTGCCGTTAGTTGTGAATCTAAAAATAGAAAGCGTGTTAATTCACAACAACGCGAGAAGCTATCCCATACCTCATTCATGGGGTGCAAAGGGAAATTAAGTTTTTTTTTATATGTAGTTTTGCAGCAGCTTTAAGGTTGACACTAAACTCAAACTGACACTAGGATAGTTGTTACCTAATGCAAGTCTACTTTGGGTGACCAAATATCTGTGGTTACAAACAACCTACCTAATCGATTCCTAAGAATCTCTAAATATGTTAAACAAATAAAACTAAATCCTCATTTTTTGTAAGACTTTGCATTTTCTTCTGAAAATATTTAAGCTGTTATGACTCGTGACCACAGATTCTATCTAGAAGGCTGAGTTTGCTACGCAGCATAAATTATATCCCAACGGAAAAATTTAGCTAGGCATAAGATATGAAGGCGGCTGCATTAGGCATTTCTATAAGGTTAGATATGGGGGGTCAGCAGGTGGCGGATAGCTGAACGGCCTACAGATATGTAGGTTAACTACGATTAATAAGTAGTCTCCGGCCGGAGCGGTAGAGACCGAGGGCATACTATAAAAGGGTACATGTGTCTGATGACGAATTTATGACATGGAGAATCAGGACCGCCACTAAATAAGAACTACACCCCATGTGGCGTCCTCTAGAGAGGTACAAATAGAAGGGTGATGTTTCCGTGGTTCCCCTTGTCAAACCAAAAATCCATAGCGTCTGCTCCATATTGTGCTGTACCTGGTGGACTGTGAATAAAATGAGAAATAAGAGAAAAATAATTCCCGCAAACGTTTTAAGGACCATGATTTGAGATTATGCACTTGGAATGTTAGAACTCTATACCGACCAGGTGCCTCTATCCAACGGGCGGGTGTTCTCGAAGAGTATAAGGCTGACATTACTGCTCGCGGATAAGGATGTGTGACGTGTACTACAGCTGCCACGCGGATAAGCATGAGTTTGGTTGTGGATTTGTGATCGGCAAGAGAATACGACTCCTAACCTCTAGGTTTACTCCTGTCAGTGAACGAATTGCCACCATAAGAGTAAAGACAAAATTTTTCTACATCACGCAGATATAAAAAGTCAAGTTTTATTATTGACGTCGAAGTCAAAAGTGTGTTAAGGCCACGAACAATGATATGAATTTCGTCCCGATAGGACTCCAAAAGACAGCACAGCATAACAAACTAATTAATTATGGTGTAGGGCGACCAACTTCTGAAGCAAAAGTTTCATGGGTTGGAGAGACATTTATGGACATAACAAGAAATGGGCATCATATGGATATAGAAAACGGAATACGGTAAGTCAATAGACAAAATTGACTTCGAAGTCAAAAGTAACTGAAGGAAAATATAGATCCTTTAATATTCCAAGAACGATGGTATAAGTTTTGTTTCGATATGACTTCAAATAAGAAGGCAGTTTATTTAAACATATTTGGGCCGTATGTAGGGAGCATGGATGGGACCGGCCGTGGCATAGTGGTTAGAACACGCGACTACCATGCGGGAATGACCCATACTGATGTACTCATGCACCAACGGAGGAGAAAAGTGAAGAGGTCAAAAACGAATTCTACGCCCAACTTGAAGAAACTTATGACCGTAGCCCGGGCCATGATGTTAAAATCGTGCTGGGAGAATTTAATGCCAAAATAAGCCGAGAGAATGTCTTTAACCCAACAGTCGGAAAATGTAGTCTGCATACTGACACATCGGCAAACGGAATCAGACTGATTGATTTCTCTGCAGCAAGCAACATGGTAATTAGCAGCACACGATATTACCCCAAAAACATTCACAAGCCAAAGTGGATATCTCCCGATGAGGTAACGAGAAACCAAATAGAGCACGTAGTAATCGATGGAAGGCACGCCTCAAGTGTCTTAGACGTACGATTGATCAGGGGTCCGAAAATTAACTCGGATCACCAACTCACTGCAGTGCAGGTGCGTACATCACTAAACCGCAGACCATGGATAGCCAACGCCTATTCCCACAAACTCACTCAACTACTTCGTGATGCTCCAAATCCCGAAAATACTAGCTCGCCCACTCAATGGAAAGGACTACGCGGTTCGTATTGAAGCCCTTAAACGATAATGCCTGGTACGATGACGAATGCCGCAATGCTACCCGGGAACAAGAAGCTGCGTACACGGCCAAACTGCAGCCAATCGCGAGCCAGGCGGGAGGCGACTCTACTCTTCAGGCGAAAAAAAAAACGGGAGCAGAATAATGTGTGCATTGAACAATACACGAAAAATCTACCGGAAAAAAAATGGTAGTTTACATGGAATAGCTTTTCCCTCCTGTATGGACAAGAATGGTCATCTCATTACTGAATCCGAGAGCGTACAGAGAATATGGAAGGATCACTTCTGCAGCCTGTTTATGTACCAATCCGAGACGATAACATCGTGTGCTCCCTCCGAGCCAAGCTGAGATAAAAACTGCTATATCCCGCCTAAAGAACAACAAGGCAGCTGGGGCTGGTAGTCTTCCAGCAGAGTTGTTTAAGGTGGGTTGAGATGAACTTGTTTTAAGCTCATAGAGAATATTTGGCTTCAGGATAGCCAATGTCTTTATCCTATTTACAAAAAAGGTGACCGCAGTGAGTGTAAAAACTACCATGGAATTAGCCTTTTACCGATTGCGTATAAGGTCCTCTCTAGCAAGGTCCCATCAGACATCGACTATACGAGTTCGACATGTCTGAGTTCGGTATCCCTGCTAAGATAATTCGTCTCTGCCGGTGTACCCTTACGAATACCAAATCCTCTGTTCGGATCGGCAAAGATCTATCTACGCCATTCGATACGGCGAGAGGTCTTAGACAGGGTGATGGTTTGTCATGCATACTGTTCAACATAGTGATGGAGAATGTGTAAAGGGAAGCAGCAGTAAACACTGGCACCATATTTAATAAGAGCCACATGCTTCTCGCATATACCGATGATATCGACATTATCGGTCGGACGACGCGAGGGGTAACATCTGTCTTCCCATCTTTTGAAAGGGTTTAGCAGTAAACGGGGACAAGACGAAGTTAATAGTATCATCGAACAAAGTGTCCACTCGCTGGGGACGCAGCATAAATGTTGAGAACTACTGCTTTGAAGTAGTGGATCAATTCATCTGCTTTGGGTCCGCCATGGACAAAAACAACAGTGTCAGCCTAAAAAAAACAGGTGTTTCTTTGGGCTACGTGAGCACTTCATAAACACCAGCCTATCTCGACCCACCAAAGTCCAACTGTACCAGGTACTAATTTTACCGGCCATGTTAAAATTTATTGTACCGAAAAGTACTTTTATTGTATCAAAAAGTGAAATTTATTGTACCAAAGAGTATTTTTATTGTACCTAAAAGTAAAATTTATTGTACAACAAGTAATTTAATTGTACCTAAAATAACTACCAATAAGAAAAATTTTATTGAACCAATAGATCATTTTATTGTACCAAATAGTACTTTTATTGTACAAAATAGAACAATTTATTATACCAAAAAGTACAATTTATTGTTGCAAAAAGTAAAATTTATTGTATCTAATTGTACAATTTATTACACACAAAAAGTACAATTTTTTGTTACTAAAAGTAAAATTTATTGTACCAAAAAGTAAATTTTATTACACTAAAAATTGCATTTATTGCACCAAATGGTACAGTTTATTGGACCAAATGGTACAAATTATTGTACCAACTAGTACAGTTTATTGTAACAAAATGTACAATTTATTGTACCAAAAAATATTTTTGTTGTATCAAAGGACAATGTGCGGCCCTAAGGGAATATATATATATATATATGTGAAAGTACAATTTATTGTACCTTGTTGGGCGAGCGCAAAAAAAGCGCAAGTTCCTTTTCCACTGTTATTTTAAAATATTTCTCACTTTTATATACTTACTTACTTACTTAGCTGGTACTTCTATGCAATCCCAGTGGATTATATACCGCACGTAGAAAAATATTATAAGCGCCTCGATCTTCTGCGCTTCTTCTCCAGTTAGTCACACCGAGTTCTGTAAGGTTCTCAGTAACCTGGTCTTTCCAACGGAGTTTTGGTCGCCCTCTTCTGCGCCATCGAGTTCATTGTCGAAGACTTTTCGAGCTGGAGCATTTTCATCCATGCGTACAACATGACCTAGCCAGCGCAGCCGTTGCACCTTAATGCGTTTGACCACGTCAATGTCAGTGTACAGCTCGTACAGCTCATGATTCATACGACGCCGATACTCTCCGTTAACGATGATGGGCCCATATATTTTACGGAGTATTTTTCTCTCGAATACCGCCAGAACCGATTCATCCGCTTGTGTCATAACCCAGGATTCTGAGCCATAGATTAAGACAGGTAGAACCAGTATCTGGTATAGCTGGAGTTTTGTTCGTCGAGAGAGGGCTCTGTCATTGAATCGCTTGCTTAGTCCGTAGTAGCATTTATTTGCAAGCAGGATTCTTCTCCGGATTTCTAGGCTGACATTATTTGCTTTATTGATGGCGGATCCTAGGTAGACAAAGTTATCTACCACCTCAAAATTATAGTTGTCAACGTTCACGCAGTTTCCCAAACGAGTAGATTCTTTGTTCGTTGAAACTAATAACTTCGTTTTGTCCTCGTTCACCGTTAGGCCCATTTTCGCTGATTCCTTCTGTATACCTGAGAAGGCTGCAGTCACATCCCGCAGTTTTCGACCGATGATGTCTACGTCATCAGCGTACGCGAGTAGCATGTGGCTTTTGTTGAATATAGTGCCACTCGTGTTTACTGCAGCTTTTCTCATTATCATCTCCATCACAATGTTGAAGAGATCGCACGATAGGCCGTCGCCTTGTTTTAGGCCTCGTCTGGTATAGAATGGCTCCGTAAGGTCCTTGCCAATCTTCACTGAAGACTTCGTGTCAGTCAGCGTCATTCCGCAAAGACGTATCAGCTTCGCTGGAATACCAAACTCAGCCATGGCATCGAGTAATTTCTGCCGTATCGGGCTGTCGAAGGCAGCTTTATAGTCGACAAAAAGATGGTACGTGTCGATCTGTTTCTCTTGGGTCTTTTCCAGGATTTGCCGAAGTGTGAAAATCTGGTCAGTTGTTGATTTTCCGGGTCTAAAGCCACACTGACAAGGCCCGATCAGGTTGGATAACACTGGCTTTAGTCTTTCACATAGCACACTCGACAGGACCTTATATGCGATGGGTAGAAGGCTGATCCCGCGGTAGTTGGAGCACACACTTGGATCACCTTTTTTCAGCACAGGACATAATACGCTTACATTCCAATCGTCGGGCATGCACTCTTTAAGCCAAACCGTGCGCAGGAGCTGGTGCATGCTCGTTATCAGCTCCTCGCCACCGGACTTGAAGAGCTCTGCGGGCAGACCGTCGGCACCGGCTGCTTTGTTGTTTTTCAGCCGCGATATTGCTCTTCTTACCTCGGCTTGACTTGGTGGTGGGCAATCTAAGCCGTCGTCGACAATTGGCGTGATAACTTCACGTGCGCTGCCTTCTGGAACCAACAGTTGCTGGAAGTGTTCTCTCCATATGTGCAGCACACTCTGCGTATCCGTGACCAGATTTCCATCACTGTCCTTACAGGTGGGGAGGCCATTACCGTATCCATTTGTTCTTATTTTCTGGTAAAATTTTCGGGCCTCACCTCTATCCCTGTATCGCTCTATATCCTCGTTCTCCCGTTCCTTCATCTGACGTTTTTTTCGCCTAAATAGCTGTCTCGCCCGTTTTGCTTTCTCCTTATGCCGTTCCCTAACAGCACGGGTTGCAATTGGCTGTAGCGTTGCCCTATAAGCAGCATCCAGTTCCTCAGACGCTATGCGACATTCTTCATCGTACCAGGATTCGTCTGAGCTCCGCTTTTCATATCCTAGCACGGTTGTTGCGGCGGTTGCCATGGAATGCGCAATATGCTGCCACTGTGTATCGGGAACGTCAGAAGTAGAGGCGTTGTGTCGTAAAAGTTGGGAGAGCTGGTTGGAGTAGGCAGTAGCTATCTCTGGGGTTTGCAGCTTCGAGATGTCCAGCTTTCTTTGTGTTTGGTTACGTGCGTTTTTCGCTCTGCTCAATCTTGTGCGCACCTTGGCTGCAACCAGGTAATGATCCGAGCCAATATTAGCACCACGAATCACACGCACGTCCATGACACTAGATGCATGTCTGCCATCGATTACTACATGATCAATTTGATTTTTGGTGTTTTGATCGGGGGATAGCCAAGTTGCCTTGTGGATATCTTTGTGCTGGAATCTGGTTCCACTCACTACCATGTTCCTTCCCGCTGCGAAGCTAACCAGCCTAAACCCGTTGTCTGACGTGTCGGTATGCAGGCTGAATTTGCCGATCGATGGACCAAGAACATCTTCCCTTCCTATTTTTGCATTAAAGTCTCCTAGAACAATTTTAATGTCGTGGCCAGGGCAGCGGTCGTATGTTTCCTCTAGGCGCTCGTAAAATGCATCTTTAATCTCATCGTCTTTATCTTCCGTCGGGGCGTGTACACAAATCAGCGTGATGTAAAAATATTTCGCCCGGATGCGAATGGTGGCTATTCGGTCACTTACAGGGTTAAACCGCGAGACCAGGTGTCGAAGTCTCTTGCCGACTATGAAACCACATCCAAATTCGTGTCTTTCTGCATGGCAGCTGTAGAAGATGTCACAGTTCTTTCGTCGTGTGCATCCCTGTCCCGTCCATCTCATTTCCTGTATGGCGGTGATGTCAGCCTTGTATTTGTCGAGGACATCCGCCAGTTGGATAGAGGCACCATCTCTGTATAGAGTTCGGACATTCCAGGTGCATATCCTTAAATCATGGTCCTTATATCGTTTGCGGGGGTCGTCAACATTTGGGGGGGTTCTTGTTTTTTCTTTTCTTCGTGTTTTCATAATAGATTTTGTTTAAGGAGAGTGGCTTATTAGGCCACCGCTCCCGATCCTAGTTTCTTGGGGCTGCCAAGGCCACTAGGAGAGCCTGTGTTGAGCTTCAGTAACTTTTGTTACCTACTTCCTAAGACGCATCGGTGGTAGCATGCCGATTAGGTTACTCAACGTTTCGCCTTCTTACTCTAGCTAACTTCTAAGCGGTTGCTTTGAAGTCATTGCCCAGGGAATACTTGGTCTAGGACCGGAAGTAGTTAGCTGCTTGGACAGTGCCACAAAGGAATCGCTTCTGGTCACTCCCAAGTGAGTGACAATCAGTAGTTTTCAGCCTCTGTGCAAAGTCCCATTTTATATATTTATCTTTATATTTACTTGCAAATATTTTTGTATAACCACAGAAAACCTAGCTGGAGTTTGAACCCACAACCTTGTGCTTGTTAGTCAGCGATGATGACTATCTAGTCTATGATGATGTTATTCAAATTATGTGGCTGAAACTAACACCTTCATTGTTGCCTTCTGTTTTCTGCATTTCTTATGCACGCCTGACAAAAGGAAGGAAGTATGAAATAGATTCATCATGTTATGATCAATGAAAATACACAGAGAACACCATCCTCTTGCCTTCTATTTAACATGCCTTCTGCAGGCCTAACAAAAGGAAAAACGTGAAGGACATCAGTTCAATAAGTGTTAGAAAAGGCGACTATCCTTCTAATCGGGGTTTTTAGCCCCTCCACAATCATACACATTTGCCGGAACGGCAGACTTTTACTTGAGTTTATAAATCTTCAAGCATTTATATATATTTTACTTTATTTTCGACCATATCTATCGTGCATCATTTTGTTATCATATATGCGATATTTTCACATAAGCTTTTCTTCCTATTTCCGGCAAAATAATTGAAATAGTAGATTTTGTCACATATGGCGTAATTTCAAAAAAGCGTTATCTCAACTAAGCGATATCTACAGTAATTACAAATACTCATATTTAAAGTTGTTTATTACTTTTAATAGATTTCATTATTATTCTCAACAGTTGTTTATCAAATATTTATTTGCATTTTAAAAATATCACACAAAATCACGTGTTATTTGTCATTGTCACATTTTGATTCATAATTGCATCCAATTCTGTCAATCGCACTCACTTGTTGTCACTGAGACTGTGAGAACCCAAACGATCGCGATTCTCTATGCGTGATTTATGGCGTCTCTCACAGCTAGGACTCTCGGGGTAATAGTCTTCTTCGTACAGGACTTCCTTCTCTTGAGAACGTTTTATAGGTTTCTCTTGCAAAGGTTCGGGTTGCACAGGCATCGAAAACGATCGTTGCATCTGAGGACTGCCGTTGGATGACATTTTTGAACGTGGATCGCGCGGACGTTGTTTCTTACAAGTTCTTGTCACGGAAATGGCAATGCTCAAATGCAGTTATTTTCCTCCCACACACACACCTTTATACACTCATGGACACCGCGATCCACTTAAGGGGAAAACTCACACACTCCCGTCTTGAACTTAGGCAGCAATTAGACGTAATTAAAGGCAATTAAAAATATAAGTTCTTTAACTTAATTAAAAGCGATAGCAAATTCGACTAATCTCTGTGTGAGTGTGTAACGCGAGTAGTAGTAACTAGAGCGTTTAGGATTTTATCTTTCGTTAAATCGAATTTATTCCAAGAGTTCCGTTTACTAGCAGTTACGATCGTCAACTGACTGGATGGCATAGAGTAAATTAAGATTATTGCTGCGCTCGGAGTTCCAAGTAAAGTACAACGATTAAGCATTATTTATTGTTGTAAACGTCGTCGTAGATTTTTTTCTTCTTTCTTAGGCATTCATAGAGATGCTTATGATCTCGGTGGAGGAAACGGAGGAGGTGAGAGTAACAAGTGACGGTTGTATATTTGCTGATGATGATAATACGCCGCATTATCTATAAGATACGCGCTTTTAAATTTATAATATCATTGCTACTGTGCTGCGCTACGCCGACAATACAATAGCCCTGAAGAACTACTTGGGTATTGCGAGTACAATAAATAATTCTGCTGTTGGATGAAAGGAATACATATAAACCACAGCAGCAATCTGTCTATATTTGTTATCGTCTAATATATATTAGTTAGCTGTTAGTATGTATGTATATGTGGTGGGGGAGTGAATTGAATTGACAGCTTTTTTGTGTAAGTCCAGAAATCTATTGAAGTTCAGTTTATGAATAGATCAATTCTATTTTATTTGCATTTATTACAATTAGATGCATTTATTATAAGTACTACCTAATATAATATTGGGATTATTAAAACAAATTGCAAGAGATTGAAGACAAGAGGAATTATTGCACACGGGCGGTAATTTACTGAAATGTTATCAATATTGTCAGGTTATTTAAGATAAATATAATTATCTGTGTAGTTTTACATATAAGATTAGGAAAATTGGAATGAACATTGGTCGGAAATCGGATTTTTCTGGCCGAAATTCGAAAAATTAAATGGTCCAATTTGTACTTTTTTTTTGTGTTCGTAAGTAATTAATCCAAATAAGAAGAAAAAAATAAAAATGAAGTCCATGTTCTAATTTATCGTTATGCTATAGCCATCCAAAGTCAACTTATTTTTGTGTGTATGACACATAAAAAAATGTGGTGAGTTATAACTAACGGTAGGTTTTAGTTTTAACAATAAAATTATAATTTGTTTCAATAAAATATGGGTTTTTTAAGAGGCTAAAAAATTCACATAATTTGAAAATTTCTAATGTTTTTTGGACTAAAACTTATTTTAAATCACATAACATCACCAAATCCTTATCCTTATTCCTCTATCGAAATGACTCAGAATAAACTGACTATTTTTGCCTTATTTTGCCCTTTGAATTTACCCCTCCTTCGATAAAAATTTTTAAAAATTTAGTTCGATAATTAAGGATATTTCTAAAATGCATGAAACATAGCACTAAAGGGGTTGCTGATTTTGAATCCGGAGCCAGACTTGAAATAAACCAAATGGCGGATATAGAATGGTGGGCATTATTTTCAAAAAATGCTGGAATTCACATGAACAAAATGTCCATCAATTCGAAATCAGCTATCCGGAAACCCCCCTCAGGCAAAAAAATAATGTCCGCCATTTTGTTTATTTAAAATTTGACTCCGAATTCGAAAACAAAGACCCCAAAAACCCTCTTTGGCACAATTTTAGTTAATATATTTTATGAAAATAAATGTCTTCCATTTTGTATCCGCCATTTTGTTTTTTTTTTTTAATTTTGACTCCAGATTCGAAATCAGCGAACCCAAAAACCCTATTCGCACAATATCGGTTAAATTTAAACATTTTTTTTGGAAAAAAAAACCGCCATTTTGTTTTTTCAAAATTTTACTCCAGATTCTAAATCAGCGACCTCAAAAACCCCCTTAGGCACAATATCAGTTAAATGCAAGCATTTTTCTGAAAAAAATGTCCGCCATTTTGTTTTTTTTTTTTCAAAATTTTACTCCGAGTTCGAAATCAGCTACCTCAACCCATTTCGTACCATGTTTGATGCCCATTGGACGTCTCCTTCATATTAACCTTCATGTGCTCGGGATTGTAAACTTACGTGGACGGTCGGATGACTACAAATGTAGCAAACATGGAATTTTAAGTAATAAATACATATTTGCTTTAAAATTTTATGGTAAATTTATTTTGTTTGAAGAAAAATAATATATCGTACTACAAAAATAAATAGTTCTGAAAAACTAGCATTTTTTGTCATGTTTGTATGTAGAAAAATGGATAACGCACACCAGGGTTGGGCTAGGTGAATTGGATTTATGTATGTCATTAGTAACATCAGCAAAGCTTCCAAAGTTGTATTTTCAGAACAGTAACCATATTTCAGATGCGTACCAATATTTTTGGAATGTACATGCGTTGTTCCATTAGAGACATGAAAGGCTATTATGCCCAGCTCCGCCGAAAGTTTCGCTCAAGCATATTGTAGAACATTGCCAAAGGCAACGCCAAGTTTTGGTTGTGTGGCGTAAACCATTTTGTACATCTCTTCTACGCATACTTTGGTTTTTTTTTGCAATCTAATATGTATTTTGAATTGTTTTTTCGGAACTACAGACTTTGTTAGAGGAACACTTGAAAGTATTATAACTGACCTTCCATTTTCTATATTGCACCTTGCTGCTTAGGTGGTATGGTCTAAGTAAATATAGTTCGGCCTTATTGCTGTCTAGTCAAACTGCTAATGCATGGTAATTGTCAAACCAAGAGGCGTCCCGTCTCCATACTCTTCCGATTATATCGTTCCGCCACAGTACTTAATTCCATCATCTGTATGGGAGGAGGTGTTGCGTTCTGACGCTTTGTCTACTATTGTAAGATAAATATAACGATCTAATTTATATGGGAGGTACCAGAAGGGGTGTAGCAAATGTTTCGATATTCTGAGGATTTGTCTACTAAACTGACTTAAATAAAAAATTGGTAAATTTGTAAGGGAAGTATCAGAAGGGATAGCTTCAATTGGACATTGTAGCACAGCTAAAATACACATCGATTAAACTGCACAATGCATCTTATACCATTGATTGATTTATTGACGCTTGCTAGCAATAGAAGTTCAACGAACGGTCTCAGTTCTATATAGGTTAGATACCTGATTTCACATCGTCTGCTTTGCAGTATTGCAGTATTTTATTCTTTATTCGACATTTGGAATAATTTGATGAATTTTTACACTTTGCAACCATTTCACCATGACGCTGGCGTGTAACGGCCTCCTGCTCTGCAACAAAGTCGGTCTAAAAATCTTATAATTACGCTACGTCGTTCTCTTGCGATCTTCTCCAATGTCGTACCCAGCAAGTATAATTTCATGTTTCGCGTTCATTCTTTAGAACTGATTGTGCAGAAACAAAATCAATACTAAAAGCATAGGTTTCAACAAACGTTAACCAAAAAAAATTGATTTCAGTTGAAAATAAAATGAATTTCCATACATTTTATATGGTGACTACATTTGTAGTCAGCCGGCCAGGGGATGGTCATTTTAAAATTATAATGTGGAGGCAACATAAATATTTTTTATTAATGGTTTTATAAGTTAAATCTGCTTAAAACACTTTTTTAGGAAGCTACTGAAAGTTTCGTATCATTTCCTTTTGTAACAAAAAAGTTACAAGAGTTATACTTCAAATTTACTACAAATGTAGTCATCCGAGCACATAAAGGTTAAAGCCACATTTTTTACAGATTCGACCAATTTGCAATGACTTATACTAATATCCAAATGTCCCTTAAAACCACGATTAAAGTTAACGCAATTAGGGGCTCATAAGATCCTATTATAAATCTATATGGGTGGATACTTAATTTAAAGGTATAATCTTCACGAGTCCAACCATGCAATTTTTAATGCAATGGCTATTTTTGTAATTTATATGCGAAAAATTTTGAAAAAACATTTTATATTTTAGTACTTTGGATGTTTACTTTTTAAAAAATTAAAATTGTTGCTTATTTTCTTTTAATTTGAATAATTGTTCCTATTCTTCAAAATGTCAAGGATAAATCCCAAAATTGAATTTTTTAAAAAAATTGAAATGTTCCATAGAAATTAACGTTTTAGCTTGCTACTAAAACCACTTAAAACTTTTTTCCAAAAAAAAAATTATTTTTATTTCTTTAATTTTTAATTTCGAGTTCTTTAATTATTACTTAATTTAAAAGTCATCGTTGTTTTTGAATTTATTCGGTCTGTTTGAGTGAACATTGATTTGGAATTTATCTTAAGCTCTAGACCAGAGTTTTTAAAAAAAGTTTATAGCAGAGTGATATTCTCATAATGCCTGACAGTCTTTACAACTGCAGCGGGTTCAGCCACGAAACCTCATCAGCAGACTTTGGTATAATGATGCCAAATTGTTCATCAAGTCTTATGCACTAGAATCTCACAATGAATTGAGAATTCTTTCTTGTGTGAATAGACTCAAAAAACTTCACAACCATTCTCTATGAGAAACCATTTGGTAAACTTCTTTCCAGTTTGTTTGTTTTTGTTTTCTTTAAAAAAAAAAACTTCCGAAATATATTTGAACTTGGTCTAGAATCACCGTTTAGACCTAAAAGTGACATAGTTAGAATCATGCTGATAATACCTTTAATTGAAATACATACACATTGGAAGTTATCAAAAGATCCAGTGGCCCGGCCCCAATTTTTGGAGCCAATTTTAAACTTAATTGTAGTGTTTTAGGTGATATTTGGGAAATAGTGGCATTTACAGACCTCTCCCGGTTCCGGCAATTGTACCGCCTGTTTAGCAACATTTACAATGTTGTGATTGATAATAACAAATTTATTTAAATTAACCGTTAATGAAATAATCGTTTAGATTAGAGTTGCCTGCATACCCTACTTCTCTGCAAATATTTATAAACAAATAACAGATGTTCCACGGAAACACATCTATGGCTGTAAAATCGGCCTAAGTAAATACTAGTAAACAAATAACAGCTGTTGTCCATCGGTTCATTGAAAATATACCGAAAATTATTTTGATTTCTGCAGCTATTATGTCGTCTCATCTTCTAAAGAACTTTTCATTGATATTAAGCAAGCAAAGGTAATGAATTTTTATCATTTGTGTTCACAAGAAATTATTTAACAGCATCATTAAAATTAGAAATTTGCTGCGGTTATATTCACCGATTGTCACACGATTGAACTCTCAGTCAGTGAATACTAAAGCCGGCGACAGAAATGAGACAACAAATCCAACTGTTTCACATTCCTCCATACCCAGTGATTCTCAACGTGAAGTGGAACATCATTCAAAAATGGCCAGCGAATGGTGGGATATCAATGGCCCCTTAAAGGCGTTACATGCCTTAAATGCCCTAAGGTAACACTAAGATGTTAATAACACTATTATGAACTATGTAACTACAATTATTATATTTTATCCTTTAGGGTTCCATTTATACGTGATGGAATGGTGGCTCGCGGTAATATCTCACCAGATTTGATACAGACCACCAAAGTCCTGAGCAATCAACAAATTTTGGAAGTTGGCTGTGGTGGCGGTATACTTACCGAACAACTGGCACGTTTAGGCGCCTCTGTAGTGGCTTTAGATTTAGGCGAAGATCTCATACGAGCGGCCAGAGATCACTTGCGGCAAGAAGCGAATCCCAAGCTGTGCGATCGTATAGAATATAAAATTGAACCAATAGAAATGCATGCCAAAAGTAAACAAAATTTGTACGATGCTGTTGTCGTCTCAGAAGTATTGGAACATATTGAGGATAAAGCCGCGTTCTTAACGGCAAGCGTTCAATGTTTAAAGGTAAGGGAGCAGGAAATTTGAAGCAAAACATTTAATTAATTGGATTTACTTAATATTAGCCAGGTGGTTCAATATTCATAACGACCCTCAATAAAACACCTGCTATGTGGATTGGAGGTGTTTTGATTGGTGAATACGTTATAAAAGCAGCACCCATAGGCACTCATCATTATGATAAAATGATATCACCTTTGGATGTTCAACGCATTTTAGATACAAGTGAGTAAAAAGAAACGTTGTTTTTAAGATGTTATTAAATATTTTGTGTCAGATTACTTTCCTGTGACATTGTCTTCTTGAAAACTCAAAGTAGACAATACCGGTATTTTTATTTTTTATCATAAGCTGTTTAATTAAATATGTTCTTATTGGCAAGTTCAAGGAAAGAAAAATGATTTGTTAGTATTTTAAATTTCATAATTTTACAATGATTTGTAAGTTCGTTAAAAGATAAGGATATACTAGCTTTTTATATAGCGATTTAAAAGACTTTTACTTATGTATTACAGAAATATCATCCTTTGCCAAGTTGTTCTAAAAATGCTCAAGAGCATATTAACATCATATCACATCAACTTTTGCCATCATGGTTCAGACATATTTTATTTTATGTTTTATGTCTTAACCAATTTTCAAATCTTTTCAGAAAGCCAATTCAAAATTTTAAAACTTCATTAAGACTTAAGGACATATCAGTTTTTTAAAAAGCAAAGACTTATCATTCTTTGCAACTTAACCTGAAAGTTCTAAAGATGCCATAATAAAAAACAAACTTTTGCCATAACGGTATAGATATACACTGACCAACTCCACTTTAAAGTGAAATGGACTTAATGATGCAAAAGTGTTCCAAAAGTAATAGTCTAGCCCTCTAAAACAAATTCCGTGTCTATTTATTTTGTAGTTATTGTATCAAAACATAGGCGGCCATAACATTAAATCACTAATACCTCAAAACACACAAAAAGTGTACTTGAGCACTTTTTTTGCAAAAGTGTAACAAAAGTCATATTAAAAAAATCTAATTTCTATTTGTAGTACATAAAGTTATCATCAATAACTCAAAACACACAAAAAATACAGTTGGTTAGTTTACGCAGCATACCCACGATATAAAAAATATAATCAGAAGCTAGCTCACTTTGCTAAATTTTATTAACTTTTTTCACCTAGTATAATTTTTTATATTTATATCATCCCATATTTGTTTATATATTATTTTTACCCAAGCCAGTTGTTTCTTATGTGTTACACATTTTTTCCTTTCCTCAGTGGGCTGTCACACAGTGCTGATAAATGGCAGCACGTATGACTTTTGGAGTAACAAATGGCGTTGGATCAACTCGACCAGCATGTGCTATGCTCTGCAAGCGGTTAAAACTGAAATTTAAAATAATCTAAGTTATAAAATAAAAACAATTGAATTTTGTTTTTGAGGTTTGTTTTTTTGTTATTCAGTACATATTTTCTAGAAAATAAAAATCAATATCTAAAAAAGCTATTGTTATTTGTTATATAAGCTTATAGATTAATATCTAAACTACTGTATTAAAACTAATGGTCTCTTTCGTCGTCACTGTCCCGGGGCTTCATAAATTTAGCCTTTTTCTTCTTTCCCGCACCGAAATTTTGATCGCCGGATTCATTCATATGTCGTTTATGGTTGTTCTTGTTATTATTGACTTTCTTAAATTTGGAAAATTTCTTTTCCATTGCCAGACCCGCACCAGCATGATGTGTCTTATTGGCATGATAGAATTTGGCCATTGCCTCAGTGGACACATCGGTGGACTGTTCATGTCTTTCACCGGCTGCCTTTTCTTCTCGCTCCAATTCCAGCAGACGTTCGATTTCTGGATTCATTCCACGGAAACTTAATCGTCCCTCAATTAAATTTTCACAATGCGCGAAACTTGGTTCAGTAATAAAATTGGAGTTGCTGTTCAACATCCTCTCGGTAATTTCATCAGAGTACATTTCTCGACCCTCGGCCACTTCATTTTCCTTTTTAACTTTCTCCTTCGTACGCTGCATAAATTTCATTTCCAATATTCCTTTGGAAAGTTTGGGCTTGTTGGCATGTTTATTGGCCATTTCTGAAGGGGACTTTTGCAGTTTTTTATACAAATTTTGCGTAAATTTAGCGGAGAATATTGTCTAGTTGTGTCCAAACGTGGTGCTGGATTTTTGTGGAACCGCTTAGTAAAAACAAAACGAAGAAATGCGTTTAGTGAAGGATAAGTCGAAAAACATGTGTAAAACAAAATGTCAAAATATATATTAAGATACTACGTGCGATTTTGACATATAGATGGCGCATATAATAATCTATGAAACGAAATTTCTTTATGGGTCATTCGCGCTCACCGAAACTTTGTAATTTTTAGCCTTGTACACCGGAACGCATTTATCATATTTTCGCATTAATCCGCATCTTTGGAAGATTCGGCCAAAATGCTAAAAATTTTCCTTGTATTTTGTTGTTGGAAAGATGTTAACATTTATTTATTTTTTATTTATTTATTACAATATATTTTATAAAGTTAATTTACAAAATATGGAAAAAGGTGCCGGATAACAAAGACCATATGCACCTGTTCTTAAAGATCAAGTAATATTTATTTACATTATTGTTTCAGAAAATAAAAAATAAACAAAATAATATGAGCTATGAAATACAATATAATACATCAGTGGTCTACACCTCAACTATTCCGTGAGATTGAAGTGCAGAACGTATTTTCTGTAGCATATCGACAGTGGAACAATCAAGGATTTTTTCGACGGGCTGATCTATACGCGAGGAAGGACATTCAGACAGTATATGGAAAACTGATAAGAACACATTACAGAAAACACATCTGATAGGATCAGAGTGGTCATAATAATGACGGGTGTTAAATAAAGTTTTATTTACCCTAAGACGAGAGAGAAAAATGCATTCCTTGCGGCCACGTCGACCAATTCATTGCCTTTAATACCTATATGAGATGGTATCCAAATAATTTTAACATCACAGGTGTTACGACAAGAGAACAAATTGTCGTATATGCCTTTTAGGTTGCTCTGAATAGCTTTTGCCACACTCAAGCTATCCATACATATAAGAGTTTTCCCTTGGTCCAAATTGGATGCATAGGTCAGACCATATTCTAAAGCAGCCAGTTCTGCTGTAAAAATACCCGTATGGTCAGGTAGACGTGATTCGCAAAGGGCCTCGTAATGTGAGTTTGAGGAATTTCGATAAACAGCAAAAGCCGTGGCAATTCCGTCAAACGAACCGTCTGTAAAAAGGATCTGGTCTGGCTGAAAGTTGTTTATGACATTCATTAGAAGTTTTTTAAAAATTATAGGATTTGTCGACTTTTTACTATATCTACTGAAAGAAGAATCTACAGTAATACAAGTATGAGCAGTTTTAGAAGTATTGGACCTGGGAGGAATTTTAATATTAAAGTCCGCAAAAATTTGAAGAATGTGACCAATAGAAGATGGAGGAGCCCTGCTATGAAAATTTATATGGTTCCAAAAGGTATCATATAAGCCATCAGAAGGAAGGGTAAGTGCTCTGGCGCCGATGTTAACAGAGAATTTTTCCCGAAGTTGATTAAAATCTGTGAATTTTCCCTCTACTCTTAATGAGTCAATAGGGGTTGAGCGTAAGAGGCCTGTTGCAGTTCGGTAGCAATTATTCATAGCTGTATTAAGTTTAGAAATGTTTTTCTTGGTTGTCCACCCATATATAGTTAAACCATGGGCCAAAGTTCCAATGGTAAGGGAATTGCATATGTTAACAGCTGTGTCAAGATGTGGACCTTTTTTCTTGGAACATATTAGCCTTAGCAAATTATTAATTTTAGAAAGTTTAAAAACGAGCGCCTTTGTCTGTTCGTTCCATTGAAGATTTTTGGAGAAAATGATGCCCAATATTTTCATATGCTGTAGTACATTAATAACGACAGATCCGAGTTTAAAAGAAATACAATTACATTTCCTTTTTCTGCAGACGTGAAGTATCTCAGTCTTGTCTACCGGAATGATAGCTCCTGTGTTTTTCGCCCATGTTTGTACGATATTGTTGAAGCAATTAAGGTTAATTTCAACATCATTGGGTTCTCCAGATGAGACTGCAAAAATGTTGTCCGCGTAAATGCCCACAAAGTCTATTCCCGGAACTTTTTCGATAGACCTCGAAAGGGAATTTGCATAAATGTTGTACAAAATCACCGAAAGTGGAGACCCCTGTGGTATTCCGTTTTCCAATGGACAATTATTTGAAAGATGGCCGTCAACCTTAACTGTAATCCTACGGTTCGTGAGAAAAGAAAGAATCAGTCTAAGCAAAGTTCTGGGGAGTCCCCACCTGTTTAGTTCTAGGATTATTCCCGTGGAAGTTACCCGATCAAAGGCTTTTTGTAAGTCCTCCGAAATAACAAGGCTGTGGCGCTTCTTGGAAAGATTAGACCGCAGAACTTCTTCTAGACGGTGACATAAGGAATGTACTCCATGTCTGGGTATAAAAGCGTGCTGAATTGTTGAAAAATTATGGCCTGCTTTGACAAATATCCGTTTAGCCAGGATCTTTTCAAAAATTTTTGAAAGGACCGGAAGAAGGGATATTGGTCTGTAGCCATCAAGTAGGCAAGGATTTTTGTCGCGTTTAGGAATTGGTGACAACACAGCTGTTTACCAGCTGTGAGGAAAAGTGCCAGATATAAGGATACGGTTGTAGAGGTTGCATAGCCGTTGCTTAAAAATATTGGGCGAATTTTTAACCATGGCGTAGGTAATTTTGTCCAAGGCGGGGGTGGATCCATTAAGTGAAGAAAGAATATCGTCAAGTTCAGATAAAGTAATATCGTTAATTAGCTCAGGAAATGCGTTAGCATACAAAGGTAACTGATCTATGTCCAGATCATTTTTAGCGGTAATAACTAACGAATCAAAGGAATTGTCACGACTGAGTGAACTCCAAAAATGAGCAAATTCATTTGCAATTTTCTGCGGATGTGTAATTGTGTTATCAGCGATGATAATGGAGGAAAAATTTTGTATTCTGGAAGACCTCAAATTGTTAACCCTAGACCAAAGGACACGAATATCCAAAAAAGGGTTTAAAGAATTAAGGAAATTATTCCATGTAGCCCTTTTCGCTAATTTACAATCCCTTTTAACCATAGCACATGCTCGTCGGTATTCTAGGCAATTATGTCGATTTCGTGTTACCTTAAACTTTTTCCAAGCTTGTTGTCTAAGGCGTATAAGTCTGGCGATGTTACTATTGAACCAGATTGGCCGACTTTTCCTAATTGGTTCACGACTGAGTGGTATTGACTCATTGGCAGCTTTTCTAATAATACGTCTAATCTGCGCTGATTCTTTATTTATGTTCTGGGATATTTCAAAATGCTCATTAAATTTACAAATTTTGAACTGAAATAAAGGCCAGTCGGCATTTTTTTCAAGGAAACGCGGTATAAAAACTTTACAGGGTATAGGAGCCTCATTAGTGATTATAATTGGGAAATGATCACCCGCTTCGGGCAGGTCCAAACATGACCAGGTCAAATTTGGAGCAAGATCGGGGGTGTTAAGATGTTAACATATTTTCACATCTATGAAAGATGTGGAAAAATGCCCAGAGTTGTACTCTGAAATGGCGAATTTAAGCGGTTTTTCTCAGTAATGTTGTTCCGGAAACCACAATTTTCGTTGTTTGTTTACATTTATCGGAAAAAATGCCAAACAACATGGACGAACAAAAAATTTACATTTTTGCCAAAACTTAAATAAATGATTGTTACAATAAGTTCAAATATGTGATCTAAACAACAGCTGACTGCAGTGTAAAACCACTTTTTAGCATTTCGCATTTTCAGGTCAAAATGTGAAATGCTTTTTTGGTGTAAAAAGGTTATTAATGATTTCAGCTTGAAATTAAGTACTTTCCAAAACATTTTGACGTTTGCCAAAACGTCAATCATCATCAGGGAATTTCTACATAAAAATCACAGAAACTAATATTTTTAAAAATTCGACAAGGGTCTTTTTTTTCTTGTGTTTCATTATGTGCTTCTCAGAGTTTTTGATATGGGAAATTCAAATGCGTAATCAAAATTTTTCTATCAGGCATAGTTTTTTAGTTATTTTAAAATAAGTTTTGTCTTCCATTAAAAATTTGTTTGGAGGCGATTGATGAAAAATTTAGTAGAAACAGGTGGCAACATCAGCAACATGCCTGTTCGGCTGCAATTTTAACCCTATTCTATTTTATAATCACATTATTCTCTTTTGAATATTCTACGTAAACTTGGGATGCAACATGTCTTTGAAAGTGAATTGGTTTTCCTCTTATTTGGATTTCTTTTATAAATGCTGCAGCGACGTGTCCGAAGAATATGGTGAAAGGTTTCTAACTTTAGAACATTCTAACTTTAGAAAAGCGTTACGAAGGAAATATATGCCTGCTATATTCGCTGACTGCTCCTAAATAAATTTAGGAGACTGCAAGATATTCATAATAAAATAAAGAAATAACATTATTAACTAATAGAAAATACAGATTTTTCTTCTTATTTTTCATGTTTTAGGCTCTACTAGTATCGATTATTTTATTAGATTCTGCTGGATCAAATAAAATTTCCATCACATTTATGCAAAATGCATTTTAATGCAACATAAAGGAGAAAAAATTAAAATCCAAATTACTAAAATAAACTGTGCCTGATGACAAAATTCTGAAAACATATTTGAAATCAGGATATTAATAACTATAAGAATCACAATTCAGATACCCAGAAAAATTAAATTTTTTTTTTGTAGAACAGTGTTATCATTCTGAACGCATTTTAACCAAAATAAATGTATTTTAAATAATATTTTGACTACTGCGCTTCACCTTCATTTTTTGCCGATTTTAGTATATTTTTTTGATTAAAAATAGGCGTAAGACGGTCCATGGATCTCGTAGAGTCATACAATTTATGCCACTGGATTCGTCTCAAAATACCTTCCATTAGAGTACCCGCACATAGGGATCTCCATAAAACCCAAGGGCATCCCCTTTTGGGTCCTAAGGGCCCCGCATTTTCTAAAAAAAATACAGTATTGGAATCGTCTCGAAAATATCTTTTATTTGATTACCCACACGTAGGGGGTCATCAAGGGGTCACTTTTTAAAACGCCCACAGGCCCCCATGACCTTTGACCTTGATTTTCACGTTTTAGGGCATATTTAGGAGGACGTGGCATATTTTTCTCTTTTTTGGGCTCCTGCCCCATATTTGGCACTTTTTCCAATAATAATTTTCTCCAAAATATTTTTTTACATTTATTTTTACATTTTGGAAAAGTTTTCAAAGCGATTTATATACTGATATGCCAATGTAAACAGCATATTAATATTACCTGACACTAGTGCCACCTGTATTTCAAATGTACTTTTTCCTAACGCTTTATTTTCGTCAAGTCACCCTGTTTTGAGTACAGCTGTTTTATTTTTCTCTACCGTACTCCATTCATCAAATTTATAGCTCACGAACAGGACCAAAGCAAACGGCGTGAATCGTAAGAAAGTGACGAAAAGAGCTAGAAAATGTCAATGAAAACGAAAAAGTAGAAAAATATCCAAATGGCGGCAGGGTTAAAATTTGTCAAGCGCCAAATTTTAGAATTTAATTCGTGAAAACTTAATATTTAACGTGATTAATTACACAATATCGTGTTGAAAGCCAACAATTCGACAGACAAAGAACAATTTGTTATAAAATTGAACGAGGAACGTGCAATGGAAACGCCAGAAAATACACCCAAAAAATCGAGTGGTCCTCCCAATGGCAACTTCGGAACGCCCAACCAACCCACTAAACGAGAAGAAAATGGACATACGCCACAAACACCAAATCGGGCCATTGGCTCACTGGTGCTGCTTACCCAGAAATTTGTCGATTTAATGATAAGAAATGGTGGAGAAATTGATCTCAAAGATGTAAGTTGTTGGTCATCATCCTGCTGCTCTTGGCAGTCATTGTTAAGAAAGTAAGAAAACGAAATAACAAAACCACCACCACCATCACCGCAACCATCAATAGCCACAAAAGTACCCACCAATGATGGCTGGTGCTACGTTGTTATTATTATTCAATGTTGATTAGACGGAATGCAACACAACGATGTGCGTCTTTATTGCACTGTTGTTGTTTTAGTTCTTTTTTATTTTATTTTGTTGTCGATATTTACCTAAGCTAGCGCGCCAAATACCATGAATGGCCTTATGATATTAATGAGATAGATCGAATGGACTAGTACTCATTTTAGAACTTACGGTAGTAATTTTTTTTTTGTTGTTTTTAGATGGTTTAGATCAATGAAAATTTTCCATACATAACCTTTGTTAGCCAAGGCCAAGGGTGATTGTTCGCATTCATTGGCATAAAAATGATTTAGTTTACATAGTTACAGATGGTGTTTTTAGTGTCCAAAAAGTGCCTAAGAAACTTTCTAATGCAACATATTTTTATTAAAAATTACTGAGAGCAAAAGTGTGTCTTTTGTAAAATATTTATTTTATGGAAAATTCCCATATGATAGGTATGATCTCGACACAATTAAAAAGTTTATATTAAAGACTTTTTTGTTTTTTAAGTACACTCATACCTCTTTTTACGGTATTTCGCTATAACAGCCTTTTTCAATTCTGGAACACATTCGCTTTACGGCACACATTACCTCGCTATACGGCTAATAGCAAATTGGGGATTCACCGTTTTTCCTTTGTTGTCCAAAGCTTTTCTATACAATAGGTACACTTGTTTGCACTAACTCTTCTACACAAAAGGTGTCTTCCCAGATGCCGTTGCTTGCTGATAAAGTCTTATTGGTTTCCAAAAGTGTCATATCAAACAATACTTAAAGGCAAAATAGTAGCATCTTGTAATTGAATTTAACTTTGTATACAAATAAATCAAATCAAATCTCATGGATTATCTACAGTAATCCCTAAGGCTTTTGTTTATACGTACATATTTGGTGATTTCTAGGGAAAGTTCAGTGCATGAGGTTTTTACAATTTCTCAAAATGTACTTTTTCACAGTCGTTCCGTGTGGAAAATTCTATTTCATTACTGAACCACCTACATTTTAGTATGGATTTTAAGCTTTTATTTGATACATTGTATTTCTTTTTAAATGACTGACTACTTATATAAATTTTGTTAATTTACTTTATTTTTTTCCCGCGACTATTTTCATTAAAGGCTGCCGATACATTGGATGTGCAAAAACGTCGTATTTATGACATCACAAACGTTTTAGAAGGTGTTGGTCTTATTGAGAAGACACGTTACAGCAGTGTTGTACGATGGAGGTAAATTGCAATTTTTTCAATTTTTTCCAAATAAATTAATGCTTTTCATTTTTTTTTTTGTTCAGAGGTGGACTCGATGGTGATAACGACGATTCGCTCTGCAGTGCAGAAAGAGCACGCACCATAAATCTAATCGCTTTGGAAGCTGATTTAGATTCTCAATTAGACTATGCTCGTCGCAATCTTAAGTATGTTACAGAAGATGCCACGAATCGTTCATTTGCCTATGTTACCCGCGATGATTTGCTTTCGGTATTTGGTGATGATGTTGTTTTAACCATACCCAGTCACGATGAGGAAGTGCAAATAGCTCAAAGAAAGGTAAGAAGATAAAGAGCTGCATAGAGAGCGTAAAACTCTTTGACAGTTAGTATTTATAACTTTATAGAGCACAGAATTGTAGAAAAGTCTTTGTAAGGACTGCGAGCAAAAGATTAGTGTGTCTGTTAATTATTAATAATTTTATTCAAAATTAAATCAACAATCGAATGTTTTCAAAAGGGAGATTACAAGAGCGCTAGTTTTTAAATTTCAGTTTATAAAAATAGAAACTATCAGAGGCAGCAGTGCAGAACTTGCGGGGTTTTATGACCATCATTCGTTGGGGTGGATCATACATCCCAGAGCTAATAAATAATAAAGACAAGGAAAAAACACTTCCTACGACCATGTTAAATAAGAAAAGACAACAATAAGTAATAACTATGCAATATATTTTATAATAGTCTCCATGGGGTAAAGTTTACTTATATGAAAATATTTTTGTTTTAATGGCGTTTATTTTTCGATGATTCCGATTGTATATGAACTAAAGTACAGAATGGTCAGAAATTAAGAGAAAACAAACTTTTTTTTCCGCCATATAGAACAACCCTATCGAGTGTCCCCCATTCTATAGTAAGGGCTTATAAAGTCGAAGAAAAACAAAGACTGATGTAATATTTGGGGTAGAGGTAATTTACTCCAGGAGCATTTGTTATATGAAGTAGTTTGGATCAAAATAAAAGGAACTTTAGAAATTTAAAGTCATATCGATTCTGAAATAATTTTTGAACTACTAATTCACATAATTTACATTCAATATTGTAATTTAGGCCTAATCTGCCAGCTCAGCTTTCCTCTGGTGTGGTATTCGTATTCACTTTCTTTTGGCCCCATATTGGATAACATTAGTGACAAATCTCTGATCTGATCAAAAAACTGCCATTTAAAAATTTCTGTTATACTTTCTGTGTAACACACGACTAATCTCACTATTTTGTGCGTTAGAAGGCTAATTATAATACATAGAACATTTTTAACTTTCCCTCTAAATTACCTTTCTTTTTCGAAATCCTTTATTTCATGACATATTTTGTTCTGCTTTATTTATTTATTTATTTTTATTTATTCATTACATAACCGAGCCATACGGCCAAATATGGTTATAATTAAAACAACACAATATGGAAAGATTCAAATTTAAGAAAAAAAATATAAGACAGTTATTAAGTAATTACTAATACAATATTTCACATAGATATAACAATGGTATTGAATAAGCTATATGAGTAAAATACAATTTTTAATATGTGAATTTAAAATGAAAACACAATTAAAAAAATATCTAGTCCATCAATTGTGCAATGCTAATAATATCAATAACATTTCAATTTAATTCAAACATGAATTTAATTAAGGATAAATTTATATTATATATTAATATACAGTGGTGTGCGATGAAATAGAGTCGCACCTACCCAAAATTGTCAAAGCAAGAAAAATTCACAAAAAAATATTTTTCTATGGAACTTTCAGTTATTTTTATTAAATTTTAATACTAATCTAACAAAATCAAATATCAGTGTGGAAGTTCAAAACTTAAAATGGCACAAACAAATAAAAATATTTGAAAATCCCAGGATTTGGCTGTGAACAAAAATAGAGTCAATGAATTTACCGACCTTAAAGTAAATAAATTAGTTATTTAAATTAAACAAATGTTTAAGTTATATCTTACTTTACCTCAGTAGTTTGAAGAATAGCCATTATTTTTAATTACTGCTGTGCACCGATTTGGCATTGAATCCCCTAACTTTTGACAAGTCTGTATTGGAATATTCTTCCACGCAACTTCAATCATTGCCCATTGTTCGTCCTTATTAGATGGATTCTTAACTTTAAGAGCCATTTTTAACCCCCGCCACAAATTCACAACAGGATTTGGGTCTGGCGATTGTGCAGGCCATCTTAAAACTTAATTTTTGTTGTTTTCGAATTTAGTTGTCTTGCTAAAACACCCAACGAAGTGGCATTTGCCATTCAGTCTAAGGCATCATGAAGCCATTCAAAATATTTATGTAAAATGTAGCGTCAGATTAACCTCAAACCGAAATACAGGCCCAGTACTATAGTACGAAAAGCAACCCCATATCAGTATGTTCCCACCACCAAGTTTCATGGTCATGATGGTGTGTTTGGGAAGATATTCGCTGTTGGGGACGATAATCGGTGTTGGGTGGTCTTTGTAAAGGAAGCTCAAAGCGATCAGAGTTAAAAAACTTCACTTTCGTTTCATTTAACCACAAAATATTCAGCCACTTGGTTACTGGCCAATCCGCAAGTTCTTTGGCGAACTCAACTCTTCTTTTTTCGTTTTGTTTATGGTAAAATGGATGCTAAATCTTACACAAATATTCTGAATGACATCATAATGTCTTATGCTGAATGGGAAATACCACTACGATGGGTGTATCACCAAGAAAACGACCCGAAACACACATGGAAAAAGGTTAACTTCATTTTGGAAATAACAAAGTTGGAGTTTTAAGATGGCCTGCACTATCGCCAGACTAAAATCCTATTAAGAATTTGTGGCGGGAGTTAAAAGTGACTTAAAGGAAAAAATTCATGTAATAAGAATGAACGATGGGCAATGATTGAAGTTGCGTAGTAGAATATTCCAATTCAGACTTGTCAAAAGTTAGGGGATTCAATGCCAAATCGTGGCACAGAAGTAATTAAAAATTATGGCTTTTCTACTAAGTACTGAGGTAAAGAAAGATATAACTTAACCATTTTTTAAATTAAAGTCACTTATTTATTTACTTTCAGGTCGATAAATTCTTTGACTCTATTTTTGTTCACAGCCAAATCCTGGGAATTTTAAATATTTTTATTTGTTTGTGCCATTTTAAGTTTTGAACTTCCACACTGATATTCGATTCTGTTAGATTTTTATTGAAATTTAATAAAAATAACTAAAAGTTCCATAGAAAAATATTTTTTTGTGAATTTTTCTTGCTTTGACAATTTTGGTTAGGTGCGACTCTATTTCATCGCACACCACTGTATATATATAAATTTATATATATTTATATATCCTAATATATATATATACTTTCTTATTAAATTTTCAAATAAAGCAATCACAATGGACCGTAATGGTCTTCGAGTGATGCAATTACAAAGTCTCACGTCAAAGTGATTACTTGTCTTCAACCTAACCTAAGCTTCTGTGTAACACAAACTGAAATAATAATCTATCTGTGTATTACACGTGAATAAATAATGTCAAAATGCCAACAATTTTGCCGCCAACACCCTTGAAATTCTCACGAATATTTACCACTAATTGAATTACTAAATGAATAACATATTGCGGTTATAAATTTATTTATTTCTACGATAATAATATCTTTCTAAATGCGGTTAATATCCACTATAAACTAAATTTTTATGTTCACAACTTAGAGGAACTGCTTATAGAAAAAATTATAAGTATGCATTTTTATGTGTGACTGTTATAGTACAAAGTCAAATCTTCCAATAAGTTCACTAACTTAAACGTAAAGATTTACCATAAACATTTTGTATAATGACAAAGGTAAGACTATGTATAGAGCATGTGTTTTGCACTTTCATATTTTTCAAATGTACATATGCGTGTGATGTGTTATTACATATTTTCATATTTTTAAGAATGAAAATCATCGTACTGCAGTATATTATTCATACATAATTTATTCATACCTATTAATATATTAAATTAATGTGTTTGTCAGTTTTTTTTAACCCTGTAGGCAAATTTGATGCACAGATAGTGTTTGGCAAACCATATATGAATATGCAAACTATAAGTGGGCAGAGGGTGCATGGCAAAACTGTATGTTAGCCCTAGAAAGACTGTTGAGCTTGAAATAGAAAAAAAAGGAAACTAATACTATCAGCACATACTATTCTCTGACTCGATAGGGAACTTGTTTTGGACACAGTTGCGGAGATGAGTCGTTGTGTTTTACATCTAGTATCGTCGTGATGACCTGGCCAGATGGTAGGCTCAACCCCACTGGAACATACTACAACGCCGCTGTTAAGCCCCGGATCTAATTTTACAACACTTTACGAAATATTTAAATTGTGCTCGATTCTTATGTGTGGGTACCATATTGACTGACAAGTACAAGCTTGAGGCTTGTACTCCGTCCGATTTGGCTCCCACTGTTATTATTTCCTATTTGATGTTTTTAAATTCTATTATTTTGTCATATAGACAGTAACCATTCCTTCCACAACACTCTTGCAAACTACAATTAAGCACCACACCGCCATCAGCTAGGAACCAAAGTTCCCTATCCGGCCGGCCACTCTTCCGACATCAGAATATTAAAGTATTCTGCCGATGCACACTTTGTCACCTTCAGCTGGGAGCAAAGCTTCCGGCTGACCGCAATTACCACCTTCTGCTAGGTACATTGGTACTCCATCCGGCTGGCTTCATCAATTTAACTCAAGGTTAACCCGCTTTAGACATTGCATAAACATAAACTGAAAGGTTACTGTCCGACTTAATAGGCAGAGCTCAAAGAATATGTCACAATTATAATCTTTCGTTTTATGAAGGAAAATACACAAAACAACGTAACAGTGTTCCTGCAATCGCTGTTACACCCTTGTTAAAGGTAAAGTGCTATCCATCAAAAAGACGATAAGAATGCAACACAACATTCAACCAAAATGATATATCGATGCACAATGAAAGATGGTTTAACTTTGTCCAAAATTGTCTTAGACACCGTGGGTTTGAAACGTGGTGAAAATACGCTCTATCAAAATCATTCAAAAGAATAAAATCCTCCTATTCGATAACAGTACTTTCTGGTACATTGAAAGTTCTTTTTGGCACAACAAAATTACTTTTTGGTACAATAAAATTACGTTTTGGTATAAAAAATTACTTTGACCAAATAATGTTAATGTTGGTACAAAAAATTTTCTTTAGTACTATAATTTTACTTTTCAGTACTATAAATTTTCGTTTAGGTACAATAAATGTACTTTGTGGCGCATAAAATTCTTATTTTTGGTACGACAAAAGTACTTTTTACGTAACACAACTACAAATTTGTACAATAAAAAAATTTTTTTAGTACAAGAATATTATATTATATTTTTTTAGTACAATAATCCTACTTTTAATTTACATTTGTAATACTTCATTGTTCCTCGGAAATAGTTTCTCGGAGACATTTTATTTAGACTAGTGAAACAAGAATTAGGTATTAAAAAGCCAATGAAATGGGACCTACAGCATGATTATTACCTTTGTTGATCTACAATTCAATTGCAGAATTGTTATATACAAATCACCAAATACGTTGAACAATTTCCTCCTCCACCACTTTTTCAGAACACTTTGTACATTTCTCTGGATAACGGTAGTACAATTGATGTGCGATTAGTAACCGATAAAGGCAGATGTTGTACGACCAAACCTGAAACGGAATCTGCCCGACACTATTCACGTTTGGAAACACCATCGCCCACATTGTCATCATCATCAACGCACTCAACATCATCGGGTACTCTGCAACAAACTACAACCAAAGCGAATCTAGTCAATGATGAACATACGTATTTTTGCAATCCCGAAGTTAAAGAAGAAATGGAGGCGCTCGAAAATGAATTAACAGCCCGTATAATATTGCAAAATTGCACTGCTGGTCATTCGCTACGAAGATTCTTTCCGGATGATCCCCATATGGGTAAGTGAAAGACAAAATTCTATATGAAATTAATGTCTTAATTTTCTACTTTTCTTATATTTTTCGCAGAAAATCCACCTTTATTGCCTTTGAATCCTCCACAGAACGAATACAATTTCGTTTTGCATCAAGATGAGGGCATATGTGAACTCTATGACATACCCTGTCCCTAGTAAAAATTTGATCCCTCTACTTCTATTGTACGTACGATCAAATCAAGCAATGATATGTGCAGTGACCGCATATACATAATTATTTAAAATTTTCTCGCTCTGCGCGTAATTGTAATAATATAAATAGTGCAAATATTTCAACAAGTGAAAATCATTACATAAATATTTTAGATGAATTATTTTCAGAACCCATAAATTATACATAGATTCTCCTTAATGCAGAAAGACCGTATAAATTTGTTCGGTATTTGAAAAAGGAAATCTTTTTCTTTTTTATTTTATTAGTTAATTTTGTTTGTTTTTTTTTCTCTTAATATTAACTGATTATTTTTAGTCCATTCAACATATGATCTTCTTTATACATTTTAACAATTAACGCTTGACTATTTAAATTTGTCGTCCAAATTTTATTTAATTATTCGATTACTTTTGTAATGTGCTACTAAAGACTTGTATTTTCTTTATTATTGATATGTATATGTTTTTATCGTTCCATTATCTTCCCTATTCTCGACTATTCGAATGAGTTCTTATATAATTCATAGTTTTACATTAGTTTAGGATGTATTTAATTCATATTTAAAAAAAATTAATGACTTTTAACAATAAATACTTGCCTATTTAATTGGAAATAAAAAACGGTATTTGAATTTATTGTTGAATTATCCGGTAAGGGGAAGTTTTTTTAAAAAATATATTAATAACACTGTGATAGTTTTTGACAGATATTTTCGAAGACAAGGCCGGACTCAGCAAGCCTTGCAACTAATAATGCAGTTCGATTCCTCGTGTCCAAATTAGGATAAAATCGCCAAGTCCGGTGTTTTTTTCGACTACCACAATGCACAACGTTCTTCATGAAAAATCAAAAAATGCCTTTAACCGTTTTACGTTGAAAACTGAAGCTTGTTTGGAAATGTATTCCTCAATTAAAAATGCATTCGCGGCAGTTGCCTCAATATTACGACTGTGAACCAATATCGCAAATGGTTTCAACCGACTGCGAAAGTGCGACAAACACACTGAGAGGACTTAAACGTTTGCATATATGTTATTGTATGTCAAGTTAATAAAATTAAGATTCTGACCAATATAACCACCATCCTTCAAAATCAACTGCGATGCGATTCACATGCGTCTTTTAGTTTTAGCAAACCTCAAATTCGCGAAAAAATAATAAATAAACGCGCAAGTTTGTTAAAATTTTTTTTATTTACATTTCTTTTTCTATAAAAAAAAAGTGGTAACATTAACTTATGTTATATAACTACTACATAAACGTACAATATAAAAATATGTATAAGTTCAAACACATCACTTCTTCTTAGCCTTTTTCCAGCTTGATTTGCCTCCGCCACCACCGCCTCCTGTCTTCATACGTTTACGAGCTCCAGTAAAATGTTCGGAATCATCAAAGTCGTCACCACCGGCGCCTTTCTTAAACCGGCCTTTTGCGCCTTTTGATTCTTCAATATCTTTCAGTTCGAGTTTGGCAGTACGTTGGGCTTCGCTTACACGCTCCTGCAAAGCCATTACCTCATCCTCTTCGCACTTGTACAACGGCAATTGTTTACCCAGTAAATGTTCTATACGTTGATACAATTCCACATCGTATTGGGTGACAAATGTGATAGCTTTACCCGAACGACCAGCTCTTGCTGTACGACCCACTCGATGTATGTAATCTTTGCTGTGCGTGGGTATGTCAAAATTCAATACCACATCCACGTGTGGTATATCTAAACCTCTAGATGCCACATCGGTAGAAATAAGTATGGAACGATTTTTCGCTTTGAATTTGTTAAGGGCTGCCAATCGTTTATTTTGAGACATTTGACCATGCAATGGGATGGCTGCCAAGCCTAGGGCTCTAAGCATTAGAGCTGTTTTAACGGTGTTATTACAGGTGCTGCAGAAGATCATAAAACTGTTGCCGGCCAATTCATTAAGGATGTGAACCAGATAGACATCTTTGTATTTGACCGGTATGAAAACATAGTACTGTTGCAGTTGTTCCACAGTTTGATATTTATTAGAAACTTCAACTTTAACGGGATCCTTGAGAGAAGCTCTCTGTAATTTCTTGACCTTCTTTGTCATAGTTGCACTGAACAGGAAAGTTCTTCTTTCCTTGGGTAGAACTTTCAATATTTTATCCAATTCAACTTCAAAGTCCATATTAAGAATTCGATCAGCTTCATCCATGACTAAGTATTTGATAGCTTTCAAATTAAAACCTTTAAGGTTCTCCAAATGATCAACCAAACGACCAGGAGTGGCTATGATAATGTGAGGCTTTTTGCCCAATTGCAAGGCTTGCGACACCATATCCATGCCACCTACT
The DNA here is from genome assembly GCA_964034835.1 of Muscina levida. NCBI lineage: Eukaryota > Metazoa > Arthropoda > Insecta > Diptera > Muscidae > Muscina > Muscina levida. The sequence continues at coordinate 124,393,476 of OZ035881.1, forward strand.
ACCACACAACATTTGACGCCAATGGTGCTGCCTAAAAGCAAAAGGATAGAAATAGAGAAAGGTTATATTAGTAAAATTGTTTTAAAGCAAAAAATGTTTTAAATAATATATATTAACAGGCTCAGAGGTAGTGACGAATAATAATAAAAGGTATTTTCATGTGTTTTATATCAAACTACGTTTTAACATCATGGCCTGGGTTTTGTGCGGGGAGCGTAAGCATTAATAAAGCGGTACTAAAGAGGATTTTTAGTATGGATTATAAAGCATTACTTAATACACAGGGAATGAAAACTAATGGCAGTGACTATTGTAGTGGCTTTCATAAAAAATTCATATATACTTTAGGGGTCTAATCATAGCATAAAACCTACTTAATTTCCCTTTGCACCCCATGAATGAGGTATGGGATAGCTTCTCGCGTTGTTGTGAATTAACACGCTTTCTATTTTTAGATTTACAACTAACGGCACCTACTTGTTTATCGACGAATGCGAACGTCACTGTTTGAGAAGCTCTTACTAGACACGACGATTGAATCGACGCTTAATAATGCGAAGTTGCTGTCAAAAACATTCGAGGGGAGCCGACAATGAAAGAAAATTTTTATTTATTTTTTTCTTTTAAGATGACTGGAGCCAGTTTGAACCTGCGATCTCCCGCATGGTAGTCGCGTGTTCTAATCACTATGCCATTACGGTCTAATCATAGCATGGTGGTAATTAATTCTATAATTACCACAAAAAGGGGATTATAATATAATTCAAAATTGGCAAACAAGGGCTCCGGTGCCTTCTTGCTTTTCGGGTTTGATGCTGGTTGGTATTGGTTCCATGTTTCGTACGAAGAGTCAAATTCCATACAAATTATTTTGCTTCAAAATAAATGTGGAAAATATTAAAGAAGCAGTACTTAGTTGTTCATATAATGGGCAAAGCAATTAGTTCAAAACGAAATGTAGACTTGAGCAAAGAAAATGTATTGAAATATTGAAGACAGAATTTCAAAATAGCGAAAAAATCGATGCCGCGCTACTACCATACGGGAGATCCCGTGTTCGATTCCCGCCTCTAATCATCGACATTTTTCTTTCATTGCCGGTCCCCTCGATGTTGTCAACAGCAACGTCTAAGTATAGTGTCGAGTCAATCGACATGTATAGTAAAAGCTTCTCAAACAGTGACGTTTGCATTCGTCGATAACAAGTAGGTGCAGTTAGTTGTGAGCCTAAAAATAGAAAGCGTGTTCATTCACAGCAATGCGACACAACTTAGTACCGGCCCTTATGTGGAAATTTGAGAGGGGTGGCATTTTGATATTCCCGGCCCCTACCCGTAAATTGCAATTTTATCCCTGTACGGAAGGCGTCCTCTAATTGGCATTTTCTTCCTAAACAAAATGTGCTTTGCAAATAGATGTTCAGATAGAAAAGAAAGAACAACACTGATAGTTTTTGACAAATATTTTCGAAGACAAGGCCAGACTCGACAAGCCTTGCAACTAATGATGCAGTTCGGTTCCGCGTGTCCTAATTAGGATAAAACCGCCGAGTCCGGTCGTTTTTTTTTCATATAGAAAAGCTGTCAGTAGAATATTTTGACGAAAAACTGGAAATACGAAAGTTAATTTCCTTCATGTAGAACTCTTTGTGCCATACAGTTCATATAGAATTTGTATGTTTATTAGCCCTGGTGCAGCAGCACTGTTATAATCTGTATTTTAGACGCTACACCACACCACCATTTTGTTTTTCATTCCCTGTAAGTTGTATGTAAATCTATTTTGAACTTACCTAATGCTTCGAACTGCTCCGATATCTGAAATGCCAATTCACGAGTGGGTGTCAGAATCAAGGCAAAATATCGTTGGGGATTATCCAACAAAGCCTGCAGAATAGGCAAAGCGAAGGCGCCCGTTTTGCCGGAACCAGTTTCGGCCAAACCAATTACATCTTTGCCTTGCAAGGCTACAGGTATGGCCTCCTTTTGGATCTTTGAGGGAGCCTTCCATTTGAGCTCTTCACATGCTTTACACAGGGTATCATTTAAGCCCTAAAATAGTTCAATACTAACATTCAATTAAATGTTTTTCATGAAATCTACGCGTTTATTTCATTCTATTTACTCACCAGTTCTTTCCACGTCATGGGCTTATCTTCTTTGTCGCCACTGTCATCAACCACATCATCTTCATTTGTTGCGGCACCTTCATGCTCCTCCTCGTCATCATCATTTTCCTGTTCTTCATCAACTTCTTCCTCTTCTTCTTCACCACTTACAATATTCTCTTCGTCTTCTGAAGTAGTGGACATTTTTAATTTGTTTAACTTTTTCTATTGAATATGTATGTTTACCAGGGCAGCTACTAAATATTTGGAGTAGAAACACGTGCACGTCTGTTTCAGGGAATGAATTTATCGAAAGTGGCCGAAAGCGTGGTGCAGGAGAAAAATCATAACCTTCCACAAGCATATGATTGATACATGTTTGAGTGTGGCCAGATTGCTATTCACATCAATGACATATTCAAGTATACAAGATGACGGTGTAATTAATTAATAGGACGTTCATACTACTGGCGTAATTAAGCAATTTAGTGTTTCATGTAATTTCGACACATTCAGGCAGAGTTATAATGAAACATTTGCCATTTAATTTAGAATAAATAGAAAAAACAAAATTGATAGAAATATTGCCCGATTTGACTTTAGTGTATCTTTTTTGAATGAAGACAATAAAATATATATCTTACACTCGTCAAAAGAAGAATGGAGAGTTTGACAAAATTACCCTTTTTGAGGCTAGCCCCCAAAAATAACAATGTTCTACCCACCGAAATACATTTAAGGGTTAATAAACGCGCGGGGTCTACAAATATGGTATTGTGAGAATGATTCTAAACAATTCTGGACCACATTACCCAACTTTTGGTTTTTTATGAATTGTACATTTTAATATATTTCTGGGTGTGAGTATGCGGTATAAGGTTTAAAAAGTAAAATTAAAAAAATATGGTTTTGAAAAAAATTATTGAAAGAAATTGAAAATTATAACAATGTAGATAATCAGTTATAGGAAGGTGGACTGGAAAACAAAATGCTCTGATTTCTCAATAGATAGGGGATAAGGGTGAATAGCTTGTAGGTCAGCCTTAAAGCAACACAGGGAAAGCTTTTTAAGAAAACTTTTGTATATTAAAAAAGGGTAGGCAGCAGATAGAATTTAGTAAAAAAATAATAACTGAAACAATTTAAAAATATTTCGGAATTTTTATAGTTAACATTTTTTTAATTTGCGCGACATCAAGAACCTTTATACCCCTACTCCACAACTGTCTCTAGTCGAAAAACTTTCGCACACATAACCATACTTAGCTAATTGCGTAGTTAATCACAAAATTGCCATTTAATGTTCAGAAATTGTTTAACAACCGTGTAAACTTTAAATTTTTAATTGTCAAAGTTGTCAGAAAAAGCATTGCCATTACATTGTAAAACAACTATATTAGCAGATCTGCCAACATTGTAATATCTGGCAACCGTCTATACACAGCTTCATTTGTTTTTTCCTGCACAAACATATATTGAAAATATCGCATTTATTTTGAAATTAAATAAACCGTTAAAATTTGATTTTTAAAATATAATTTTTTAATGAAAATTTTAAAAAAATTTTATAAACCGTTCTATTGTTTTTAAGAATATAGTTGATGAAATCATTTTGGTTTCTTGTAGTTTCTGTTTTATTTTTTTTGTAATTTTTTAAAGTTTTTTTTGTAATCTATAATTTTTGTAAACCAAAACATTAAAAAAATTAAAATTAAAAAATATACAAAAATTACGAAAAAATTAAAAAATAAAACTAAAATAATTTAATTATAATTTAAAATATTTTTTATCATCAAAGAAAATATTTTCGTTTTATTCGTAGTTTTTAATTTTTTTTTGCAGTTGTTGTACATTTTTATTGTTTTTTTCTGATTTATAAATTTTTAAATATTTTTTTTTGGCTGAAGTGCAGAATATGGGGAGGGAGCCCGATTAAAAAAAAAATATGCCATTGTCTTCGTCTTGGTCCCCAAACATCGGAATGGTAGGTCAAAGTTGGCGTTCAGACCCATGGGGCCCGGGTGGTCAATAAAGGGGCCCCTTTCGGTTCTATGATGTCCCACCATGTGTGGGTACTCAAATGAAAGATACTTTCGAGACGAATCCAACGATTATTTTCCTACGGGTCTCCTGGACCGAGTTAGAGCCGGGATATACCAAAATAAAAATAATTTTTGCCTACGCGCTATTAATCGTAACACATTCATTTCCACTCTAATTTACAAAAAAAAAAAAAAATCCCGGGATATACCAAAAAAAAAGTATTTTTTAAAAAATCGCGCGATTTTTAAAAAAAAAATTTTGCATGCGTCGCTTCTGCAACCATCTAAACCGTTACCGCTCTAATTTAAAAAACAAATAATAATTTAAAAGGATATATCAACAAAAATGAATACAAATTTACATAACATAGCTTTTTTTTAATATTTTTAAAATTTTTCTTCTTTTTTATCAATTTTCTTTTTTCAATATTTCTTTTTGCTCTTTTTCTTGAATTTTATTTTAAATTTTTTCTTAATTTTCTTGTTTTAAATAAAAAAAAACCTAAAAAATTCCAAAAAAAAATTAAAATTTTCACACATTTTTGATGACATTTCATTTTTCTACAGAATTTCTTAATTCATTTCCTTAAATTTTTCTAATTTTCCATGATTTATTTTTAATTTTTTACGGGGTAATTCAGAAAAAAATATTTATTTTTTTTAAAAATCGCTCGATTTTCAGTTTTTCTATTTTTTTTTAGAATTTTTAAATTTATTTCCTTAAATTTTTCTAACTTTTCCCATGATTTTTTCACATTTTTTCAATTTTCAATACAACCGTTGCATGGTGGGTTATCACAGAACCCAAGGGGTCCCCTTGTTGGGCCTCCCCGGGCCCCGTGGGCCTTAGCGCCAACTTTGACCTTGATTTTCGTGTTTTAGGGCGTATATTAGGGGGAGTGGCATTTTTTTGGGCTCCCGCCCCTTATTCTGCACTTTTGCCTTTTTTTTTTGCAAAATTTATGGACCCGCGACAATGGACACGAAATTTAAAAAACTAAATTTTTTAATTTATCGGTTTCTCGCATTTCTGGCTGCTTTCTTATAGCCTTTTTACACCAAAAAAGCATTCCGCATCTTGAGCTGAAGATGCGGAATGCTAAAAAGTGGTTTTACACCGCAGTTTCGCATATTGTCAGCTGTTGTCTAGCTCACACATTTTTCCATTTGCCTTGTAAAACTGCAATATTTTCCTGCCACAAACCTATTAACATTGTTACGGAGGCTGTATTCCACGAAGCGCGAATATTTTTAACTAATTGAAATAACCATTTGTTAATATTTTGGCAAAAATGTAATTTTTTATCCGTCCATGTTGTTTGGCATTTTTTCCGATAAACGTAAACAAACGACGAAAATGGTGGTTGCCGGATCAACATTACTGAGAAAAATCGCTTAAATTCCAATTTTCAGAGTACAACTCAGTGTATTTTTCCGCATCTTTCATGGATGCGAAAATATGTTAACATCTTTCCAACAACAAAATACATGTAAAAATTTTAGCATATTGGCCGCATCCATCGAAGATGCGGATTAACGCGGAAATATGTTAAATGCGTTCCGGTGTAAAAAGGCTATTAATTTCGGTATTTTTTAATTTTGACTACAGGTAAAGTGCAATTCAGCCAACTTTAGTGCTTCTTTGATACAAATTTAACAATTTCTACTTTCAAACCGTTTTAGCGATTTTTATTTGTACACTTGTATGACATCCCCGTATATACGTTACAATCAGGCAACACCACAAGTTGACAAATTTATTGATTAAAAAAGTGACGTTTACGAATAGTAGTAGAAAAATTTTCCAATTCACACAATAGGAATTTCTTAAAACCAACTAAACGCGAGAAAAAACGAAATTTCACTGGGAAATTCATAACAAAATTAAAAAATAATTGCAGAAAAGTGTAAAGTGTTTAGATTGTCATAAACGTGAGTTGAAGTTTAAAAAAAATCCGAATGAATAACGCTAGAAAATCGAATTGGAAAAAAATTCCTTAAGTCGAATGAATGAACCAAAGAAAAGTTGTAATTGCAAAATTCTCAAGCTTTGTGCAGAAATGATATGAGAAATATATACAACCGAATGGGAAATATGATGCAAGGAGAAAATGAAGTGTTAATTAATATGAAACGAAATTGAAGTGCTTAAATAATTTTGTGTTAAGAACGGTATAATTTTTTCACAAAATATTGTTTTACATTCTCTCTTTTTTTCCCTTTTTCCGTCCATTCAAATGTCTTTGGATACACATACGTCGTGCTGCTGCGTACGCTTTCCTCCTTTCGGTTTCGGTATTTTCAGGCTGTAGCTCGTCTGCAAGAGAGTGCGGGGATTTCAATTGTGTATGAGTTTTCTTTTTCGGTTTTTGTCGCAACTCTCCTCGCTACGACGAACGAACGTGTTGTCCGAATCCCTCCCCCCCGTTACACAAAAAAGGAAGAAGGAAAGCACAGCCACATACACACACACACATATGCATTTATTGCCAGGCGGAAAACGGCAGAGCCGACGAGGAGCAAACGAACAACTTTAACGAAATAATAACCATTAATAGAAATCACAACTTGGAGAAGCAGAAGAAGCAGCAGCAGCGCATTGCTTAACGCGTATCAAAAAGAGCGGGTGGTGGGAATCTAAACGCAAACGCATTAGAAAGGAAGAAAACACCATCACAACAACAACAAAAATAACACCAGTGGGTAGTGGGAATAATCGGTAACAAAGGAAGACCAAGAAAGTTCAGCCAAATATACGGGCAACCAAACGAACGAAAGTAGTACAACAACAATAACGATAATAACAACAAAAAACGTGTACGTGTGTGCGTTTGTACAGAAATCTCCATCTACAACAATAGCGAGAATAATAACAAAAACACAACAACAACATCATCAGAGAAAGAATACAAAAAATACACCCATCAAAATTGTACCATAAAAGTGGGAAGAACAGATCGTAACATCAACCCAAATCCTAAGTAGATCTGAAAAAAAAAATATAGTTCACGACAACCCTTCCACCCACTAAACAAATACCCTCTGCGCTCGCAACTTACAACTTTCAACTTACTTCGCCAAAAATTTAAGAAAACAAATACTCAGCAGGAAAGCAAAGTTTGTTGAAAGCATCCTGCAGAGCAATCCAACGAACATCAACTACACACATTGCCATCAAAGTGTCGTCTAATATCGCCGGAAGGAACAAACTGTGTCACTTCTTCACATTTTTCCACCGACGACGACGACGTCATATACATTTCTGCAAGGAAATCCGTTTTAAGTGCATTGTCCCAATTTCAAGACAAGAAGAAGACGACGGCGACGACGGCGAAAGCAAAACTTTGGAAAACAGATAAAGAATCGGCGAATTGTTGTCACCTCCACTTTGCTTCCATCTCACAAATTTGCTTCAATTGCGCATACATTGTCAGCGCTAGAATTCAGTAAAAATCGTTACCAATAACAACCACCAAAGTACCACCATGAATCCAGCCACAGATCCTTGGGTTATTACCCAACGCGAAAAGCTGAAATATCAGGAACAATTTAAGTCATTGCAGCCACAAGGTGGATTTGTAACCGGTGGCCAGGCCAAGGGGTTCTTTTTGCAATCACAGTTGCCGCCTTTAACACTGGGTCAGATATGGTGAGTCATCTTAAGATACATATATATGTATTATTTGTTTATATTGTTGCTTATCTACTGCTATTATGTTTTGTTAGTTATTAATTAATGTTTATTGACAGAATTTCTGTGTGATTATCGTTAAACGCCCACTAAATACAAATAAGCGCCAGCAAGTTTGATATGTGTCTACGGCCTCTTCAGACAATGTTTTAATAAAGATTGTATTGAGGAATTGGTACTAAAAAATAATATCTGTGTTCCCATTATTAATTGGTGTATATTTTTGCCCTTTTATCAAAAAGACTATTGCCGTTCGAGAGTCGATATAACCAAATACCACTTCGTAGCATTGAACACATTTGCGTAGTAGACAATCAACAAGTCAAATAAGACTCTTGCAGAAGTATTTAGATATATCCCATACTGCAACGTCATCTGCAATTCTTTGATCGCCATGTCATGTCTAGTAAAAGCTTCTCAAACTGCTGACGTTCTATTTCTTCATTAAACTGTTGCTGTTATAACAGTTTATCTTTTTCCAAAAGAAATTTTCCTGCGGAGATATAAGAGATAATTGATTAGATGTTTTCGAGTGAATTGGTGGTATTGAAAGGCGGAGAAAATGAGCCACATTGACGGTCTTTACTATAGCTCCACTGGCCGCAGATCCACTGTTTGGAAAGTTGAAGAGATGCACCGTGTCATGGGGGCTTTGCAGACATTAAGGGCATTGATTAATTATTCCAGAGACTAAGCGTTCGTGGTAGCAGTTAAGAAAACTGCACTAAACGGATCTTAGTTGCGCAAGAGCAGTTCTTGTCTTCCTGGCCAAAGCTTTTCATTATTTGATATCGCTAAGGATTTGGTGCATCGGCCAAAGCAATTGCAAAACAATCACTGTGAACAATCGGTCGATGTCAGAAGTAATGATATCTTGGATGTGGTAGCTAAAGCGTCGAAAGTCTTTTCGGTACGGTCAAGAGGCTTGGGTCATGAATCAGTATCTAGTAGGAATTGTTTAGTCAACAACACATTTTGTTATCAATATTCTTGTCCCTTCATGCATCCTTGTCCACGCTCGACATCTTGACACATTCGGTAGCAAAACGGTGTGGATTGTTCTGCTGGGACTGCATAGTTAAAAATAGATTCAACAATTTCCTTATATGTTGCTACTGTGGTCTCCTGGGGGTCGAGAAAGTTTTTAGGACCTTCTTCATGTTGATGTAGGTGGCGTGAAGGAGGCTGAGATGTTGGGTTCCATCCTTACTTCATTAGTCAAGGACGAGAAAAGGAACACTGTTGACATTGAGGTTGATTGTTGAAGCTTCTGTTCCTAAAAAAAGACCAATATGCTGGCCAGTTACTGAGTTATTTAGGCACAAAATCGGCCACGTTTACACTAGATAAAATCAATCATCTGAGTGCTTTACCGCCGGAATACACTAAAAATTGGAAGGAAGATTGGAATCATAACTCTTTAGGAGTATGGGTGAGCTTGATTTTTGGAGTCTGAACTCCACAAACGCGTTTGATGTCATTGGTAAGAGTGGAGTTCCAGATGTTGAACAAGTTCAACAGTACATAGACATGGTCGTTGCTTATTGAGGCCATATGTTGTCGAAGTCATGTTGGTGAGTTGAAAGATCGTTCAACTGCGGGTTGCGTTTGTGTCATTCAAAATATAAAAGCGTGTTAGCCACTCAAATAAGAGAAGTATCCACATACCTCATTCATGGGATATGTCTCCTGTACTGTAACCTTTCGGTCGATTATGGTTGTACTTTATGTTGCTAGCTTATACTGCAATGCTTAAAATTTTTCTGCAAGTACGAACTGCTCTCCGATATGATGTTTAAGGGGATGCAAAGGGAATTTGATAATTCGTCTTAATACTACACTTATCTTATCTTAGCTAAGCTTCATTTTAAAAAGAACTAAATAAAATAAATATATTAATATTATTAATGTTGCATAAAACCGCTGAAAAAGATTCAATGTGTTGGCAATTATACATACACGGAAATAGTTTCGGAAAAAGTTCAACTTTGTTTTTAGGTCTTGTCTATTTTAGTAAACTATTTGGATTATCTGTCCACTATTTTATTTCAGTTCAATGTCTATATTGTGATCGTTCAATTTTATTTTGTGCTCATTGAAAGATGCTGAAACCAAAAGATCGTTTACTACAAGTGACTTAACCTTTCTACTCTAATATTTTACTATACTATCTCAGTGAAGTTCTTCGAAAGTTAAACCGAAATTGTATTTTTTTATTTTAATATAAAGAACTAAAGTAGTATAGCTACATGTTTTGTACTATTAGTGTACATCCATACAACTGTAATTGTAATAAATATATGATTTTTGAAGTTTGATTTACAATTGTTGTATGCATCCATACATGCTATTAGTTTCTATTAAATATGCAGATTTTAAAAGTTTTTTCAACAGACACTACAGACATCACCCTTTCCTGTCGAAAAATTGGTAGTTCTGCTCCTTTTTAAAAGAAAGATAAAATCATGCAGTCTGGCGTTATCAAGCCTGACTTCAAGAATGGGCTTAGAATCTCACAGAGCGCCTGTTGTAGACATTGAGCAATGTATAATTGCATCAAATCCTTTATATATAATTCATTTTGTGAATCCATCATCTACCCACTCTACCTATTTGTTTTTATAATAACAACAATATTTTTCATTAAATTAAATTTTTCCATAACTTAGCTCAACCAATTTACTTACATCAATCCTCATACGTACGTACTAAGTTTAATTGCTATGTTCTTGAAATATCAATTATAATTTATCACTGAGCAAGTTAATTGTCACATAACTGCGTTATAAATAGTCTTGAGATTGTGGAACAAAAACAAACAAATTTAATACGGTTAATATATGTAGTCGTAGTACTGTCAGTGATTAACATCAATGTCCAAAAGTTTTTCTGCATTATGTTGACGTTTTTTTTTTTTTACAAAAATACAACTTTTCATACTTACAAGTTGGAAAAAAAATATCGTTCCCCCATTTATAGTTGCTCATGTTTTTATTGCAAGTTTGATAATTTCCCTGCAATATCACAGACATGACATGAACTATTAGTACTTCTTTTTTTTTGGCTCTATTTAAAATAACTTTTGGCAGCCCCCCAAAGTTTAGTTATAGTACACAATGATGTGTATGTGAATGTCGTTTTTGTTTCATCCATTATCGATTGTCTATAGACTGGGATGAATGGTTTCCCCATTTTTTGTTCGGTATATTTTACGATTCTGACATACAAATGATGATAAATTGCGCATATGACAAATTTTAATTGCAACATTTGCAGCAAGTGGACATAATGTAGCACTTTGCGTGGTTAGGGAAATGATTGGGTTGGGGGAGCAAAAAAAAGTAAAAAATTATATATTTATGTGTACAATATATTTTTTTTGTGTGTTACATATACTTGCAATATTTAAAGCCATTAACTAAAATTTTACGACATAAAATGTACTAATTTTTTAAAGATATAATAACAGATAATTACAGTTTCAGTTTTTTCTGTTCCTTACCCATTTTACATTCAAAAATACTAGTGAATATTTTAATTTTCACTAGATAGAACAATATATAGGGATCTTAAGAAAATAACATAGTAATTTATCTACATTTTGCTTAAGGGGCAATTTATCATTTACTGTATTTGGAAAATGAGACGTCAAAAGAATTGACACTAGTTGTGTACATCATAGACCAGACTTTCTCATTGGGTATTCCATAAAAGTAAATTAATTTTTCTTAATAATTTAAAATAATAGATTTTTCCAATGTTTGGTTTGTTCTTCAGGTTTCACAATATCACCTGTTAGCAGGAAACTAAATTTGAGAAATATGCTGGTTGGAGCAGTAGGTCATGGTTCAATTTATGGCGCCGTCATGAAATGCAATGTTTTCTCTTGATTAAGTTGTCTACATTATCATCATCGCTCCTAAATTCATTAAAACAATTTTTAACTCAATTGATATTACAGAGTCTCCATAGAATTGATCAGGTCTTTTGAATAATTAAACTCATAGATGTGGCGCTATTAGATCAAAGACCAAGGTTTTTGGTACATATTCAAGGATATTCGATAAGAACATCTGTACTTTATGTATATTCTAAATGAAATAGAAAAATTTTTTGAAATAGTTGAAGAGTTGATCATTTAAATATATGGGAAATTATGCATGAAATTATAGAGCTTGCACCATTAGAAAAAACCGGTAAGACTATGTCATTACACCACTCGGAGACCATTATGATCTATTGAAATTAAAAGGAAAATTATAAAGTGTAGTTAGCTACGCAAGATAAATAAATGTTTACAAAATTATAAAAATATAGTACAAAAACAACAATTTTGCAATTCTTTATTAATCAACATAAAATTTTTATTTTTATATTTTGATATTTTAAAATATTTTATTTTGTTGTTTTTTATATTAAATTTAAAATTAAATTAAATTTATGTAAATTAAATTTATGTAAATACACCTGAATATTGTAATGATCTTTGTAATATTATAAATTGGCCAACAATTGGCTTTATATTGCAATAAACGAAATTGAAATTGAAATTGAAAAAAAAAAAAAAAAAAAAATTGAAAAGAGAGGGAGGGAAATTTTTAATGAATTACCGAGTGTTCTATCATGCAACTTTATATAGATAAACTATGGTCTTCTGCATTTAAGCCAGCTTAATGAATATCATTAGGTTTTCCATGTCGCATAACGATAGTTCATTAAGACTATCAAAATACCACTTCCCAGGAACAACATCCTTCTACTGTGAAGAGCTGGACAATGGCAGAGTAAATGCTGTATTGACTTAATTTCCTCCTTATCGACACACATTCCACAGTAGTCCCAGTCGGTGCGATGTTCCCAGGAGTCGTTTACTAAAAAAACTTTAATTTGAGTACCCGCACATAAGCGGTCATCATAGAATCCAAGGTGCCTCTTTTTTCCCCCAAGAGGGCCATTGTCCCGGATCCAATTTTAGCGTACCTTTTCGATGTTTGGGGACCAAGACGAAGTGAATGCTATATTTTTGTAGTTCTTTGGGCTTCCGCACCATATTCTGCAGTTCCGCCAAAGGCAAAAATTCAAGTATTTATAACCCATTTATTTATATCCATTTCTATATGCCAACCAGTCAATTACTTTTTAACCAGACAATAGATTCTCTTCCGCAGTATTTCTTTTGTTTTTTGAAATGTTTTCTTCACGCAGAAGATTTCGATTTTTCTTGATTTAAAATCTGAAAAAGAAGGCAATTTTTTTCATGAAAATAAACACAATTTTCATATGTATTCAGTTAGTACGGCAAAACTATGCAATTTATTGAGTTTAGGTTATAAAATTCTTGTAGGCCATTTGCCCTTGAAATGTTGGTCAAAATCCAAAGAAACTTTGCCAGAAAAAAAATTTTTACACATTTTATTTTTTCTTTACCCGAAATTCGTCATCTATCATAAAAATAGTGGTATCCAAAGACCAGAGAAAAAATAATCATTTCGAAAGTATTAGCGGTTTTCACCCTTTGAATTTACTTTACAACTCTGTTAAATTTACTACCATTATACAATACAAAGCACGAGCGTCTTTTTCGTATGTATTGTAAACTTATAAATCAGCTGATTTTTGTTTTAGTTTTTTGTCTGTTTAATTGTTTAAATACATAAAAATATTAGGTTTTTATCCATATTCTACTAAACTCTTTTAATAGTTATCACAAAATTTATAATTAAATATCAAACCAGATATTTTTGCCAGCATATGTTTTTGATTATCAGCTGTTTAATTCTGGTGAATTTATCACACATGTTTACTACAGCTTTTTGCGTGACTTTTTATTAAATTTTAGTACTACATTAACAAGATTAACAAGGTCTACAAGGGTACTTTACTACTAAGAGTGAAAACCGCTATTGTTATCTACATGTTAGAGATACTCCCGGTAGAAATCACATAAGTACTGCTTTTATCATTGCGAAGGTGCAGAATATTCAAAGATGACCTTTCTGTTCGTTTTCATGTATTAATGTCGACTTCAGCAATTCTTAAATATTTATTATTTCATAAAATCTCAAACAATTATACTTTATATATTATTATAATTTTTATACAAATTAAAGATTAGCTGTATAATTGGAATAGAAATAGAATTTAATTAAAAAAATTAGGTTTTTTGTCAGAAAAATTTTTAAAATAAGTTGTATTATTGTAATTTAATTTATATTGGCCACAAGGCTTAAAATTACAATTTTGAATATAAATAAATAAATAAATAAATAATATACGAACGTCACTTCTTCAATTTCAATAAATTTGACACATTACAACCGTTTGGGAATTTCCAACCCCTATCTATTCAAGCCGAATCCCGTTTTCCTATTAGCATATAATGATAAAAATTGGTGGCCATCCATTGTCGTAATTCATCGAGTAAACAAAATCAAAATCAGAATATGCTGAAGTTCTTCAATGTACATTAGCTAGGGTCGTTCTCTATGGCGGAAAGAAGTTTATGTTTTCTCCCCCTAGTTTTTTAGTTTGTCTAAAGACAATTTGAGGACATCTATTTTTTTCAAATCCGTACACCTTACGACCCCGCAAATAGCATTTATTTTGTATCGTCATTTGATAACCGCTCGAAACGTGGCTCATATCGTTATTCATGGTTAATTAAGGGCTACTTTTAGCTTATTGGACTTTTTAGACTCCGACCTTAATGTTAGTTTTTAAGTTTTAGGCGGAGTGTAGGGTGACCTATTGATTTTTAAACCCTCTATATCTTTTTTGTTTATAAGTAAAAATATCTACTTTAAAAGCAAATTTTTATATTTTTTTGTGATCTTTACAAATTTTATAGGAAAAATAGGCATACTTATGGTGTAACAAACGAAGTAAAAAAATCATAAACTTAAATTGACTTCGGAGACAAAAATAACCAATAGCCCTTGATTACTCCGCTGCCAATTTTTGAACCATCCTCGTTGATAACTATATCTTGATTTTAAGATAATTTCAACATTCGAAGAAAAATGTAGTTCAATTGTAAAATAGTTAAATCTTTCGTCAATAACCTCTACATCGTAAAACTATTGGAATGACCTGTTGGTGAACGCTACTAACATCGTCGATCCCTAAATAATATGTAGTTATGATGATGATTATATCTACAGGCGGCAGTTGAGTTATTATATTCAAGACAGCTTGAGGGGTACTCTCCTAGCGCCTGTTATACAATTTTTTTGTCATTTAAATCTATTCCTTAGCTTTTGTAATGTTTACTAATTTATAGCGCAAACAAATTTAAGCAATTTCCAACTTTTCTAAAAATTAATTTGAAATACGTATTTTTATTTATATAATTGCAAAACAATATCCTACACCTAAAAGCGACAGATGTAAGATGATTATTCCGATTACCCTTTAGATTAATGTTAAAATTTCGAACTTGAATTTCTCGCTGCCATCCTAATTTACTAAAAGTCACATTTAATGGTCTTATTGGCAATAAAGAGTGATTTACACGCTATCCACCCATATCTGCTATGTATTGAGAAATCAGTACATTTTGATTTTATATCCACCTCCTTATATTTAAATATCTACTGTGCTATAATTTGGTAGCCTTCATTTTTGTTCACTCTTACGTTTTTTCTCATTAAGCTATCTCGCTTATGTGTTTGAAGCTATGTATATGGGTAGATACTAAATATTAGATAGCGTGTATATCATACTTAATTTATTATAGGTTTGCAGAACGATTTCCTTAGAAAATTTCATTAATAAACTTTTAACAAATGTTTACAAATACTCCTTTATATTTATAATAAAATCGCCATAGTTTTTTTATATCCTACTTTGCAAATAAAATCTCCTTTTTAAATTAGTTAATATATTATGTTATGTAAAATATGAATAAACCTTCATACTGGTATATACGCCTATAACTCGCCGTGACCAAATTTCAAATATATCACCTCAAATTAAAATACGTTTAAATTACTTTTTAACATTTATCTCGGTAAACACAATCATCATACAAAATCAAAACACTTGACCTTTTGTTAATCCAAGCAACCAATTGACTATATGGTTTATTGCTGCAAATTAGCAAATAACCTTTAGTTTTGGTAAAACACACACACACACTAACAGCCGCTCTGCCGTCCAAATGTCCTTCTTCTTTTTGTGCGAACAAAAATCGTTTGTTTGCAGTGTTTTTGTTTGTTGTACACCAACAATTTATGACCAAATATATGTATAAACATTTATATTTCTAAATGCCAATTTATTCAAACTCAGGTAGTGTTGGGTGGTAGGGTGGTGGTGCCTGTGCTGTGCTGCCCCTGGTGTTTTATGGCACTCATTATTCACACTTGAAATGATGTTATGAAATAAAAGGAAAGCATTTAATTTGTTTATAACTGCAAGTACTATCGTATGTTATGTGATTTCAATTAATAATGTTATGCATACATATAAAATAATTAAAAGAAATTAAAGATTATAAATTACGTATTAAAGGATATGCAAAAAAGGAAGTGGTATTTTTATGCAGTACTACAATTAATGGGTATTATTTAAGCCAAAGTTAAACTGTAAAAGGTCGCAATGCAAAAATTGTTAATAAATTTGTCAACAAATGTAAAAATGTCAATACATTTTTACTGGGCATTTGGTCATTTTGTATGGGTTTATCGAAAGGGTCTTATACAATACCATTAATAATTTGAACAAAAATATTTAAAAATATCATCATTATTTTAAATGTGTGAGGTACACCTAGGGTTGCCAGGCACCGAATTTGAAAAGTCTTGAAAACCGAGACTAAAAAGTGGGATTTGTCGGGTCAAATGTAAAGATCATATTATACAGGTTTTGACATTTTTTATTAAGAAATGTTATTAGTTGTTAAAAATGGCTGGAATTCCTGACAGCTTTTATCAATATTCAATCTTATGATTAGTTCAGCCTTTATAAGATCAAAAGACATTCGGTTTCTATCTTTCGTGTATAAATTGTTTTTTTAATACCAAATACTTTTTCGCAATAAGCATTACTTATCGGTAAACAAATTTAAGTTAGATCAATTTAAACAAATTCAAGTGATTTTTCATTGCCTCATTTGGTAAAAAAATGTGACCATATTTTGTCATTTAGTATATCTTTGGGCAATTCTCCATAAACAGCTCGAAGACTGCAGTAGTCGCTGTACAACATGTCATTGTCCACTGCATCTGATATTTGTAGAACTTTGGGAATTTCTCCCAAGTCAATAGTGAGTCTTTTAGATTAAATGCTGCAATTTGTCCAAAAATTTACATCTCTTGAAAGTCGTAATGTTATGAACAGCTGCGGTGAAATCAGATGATAGACAATTGCTAGGGATAGGAAAGAGATTAATACCCACGGAAATGGGTAAATGAAAAATGTTAAGTGCACACAACTAGTTCATAAGAGAAAAGTATTTTTTTGTATCTTCTTTAACAAGTTTTTTCTTTGATTATTCTAAGTATAGGTAGTAAATATTAAAAATTCGGGATTTTCCCCTGAATTACTTCAATACTCGGGACTCCGGATTTTTGCGAGAAGTCGGGAAAATCCCGCCTAATCCCGACCATCTGGCAAGCCTAGGTACAGTCCAAAGTTTCAATTATGAATACAAATTACATAAAAATAAATTATTTTCAACGGTTTGGGATTCTTGTAAGAAATTGTAAAAGTAATAATTTTCGCGAAATTATCTAATTTCTATAGGTGGTACCGGAAGGTAATTTAATGTTCAATAAAGGCTTACATTGGCAAATTTTTACTACATTCAGTGAACTTACCAAAAAAATATGCATGTACATTTAACTATAGGGGCAGTTTTTGTTATTTGTATCGGAGATACTAGAAGGGTTGTGCCAAACAGTTCGATTTTCTGAGGTTTTGCCTACTATTACAAGATTAAATATCTTGTCAAATTTAAATAACCTGCAGTTGTCCGTTTGGAAGTCATGAGAGAAATATAAATTTTTCAAAAATAGATAATATTCTATAAAAGGTACCAGAAGGGGTCATCCGTCATTCAATATAGTCTGTATATAGTTATTAGAAAAATATAATTTTTCCAAAAATAGGTAATTTTTTATCAGAGGTATCAGAAGGAGCTGATCGATAAAGTCTATATTTATTCCTAAGTTATGGGGCTCAATCCCGTCATTTGTATGGGTGGTACTAGAAGGGATATAACAAAATTTCGGCGTTTTGGGAGTTTGTTTACAATTACAAGATAATTCAACTGACCAAATACAAAAATTTAAAATTCTCCAGTTATCCGTTTGGATGTTATGGAAGAAATATTCCCCCATATTATGTATGTCGTAGTCACGTCTTAATTTTTTACCAGAGGTACCAGAAGGAGTTGACCGATAAAGTCCATACTCATTCCTAAGTTATGGGGCTCAATCCCGTCATTTGTATGGGTGGTACTAGAAGGGGTATAACAAAATTTCGGCGTTTTGGGAGTTTGTTTACTATTACAAGATAATTCAACAGACCAAATTTAAAAATTTAAAATTCTCCAGTTATCCCTTTGGATGTTATGGAAGAAATATTCCCCAATATTATGTATGTCGTAGTCACGTCGAATCTTTGTCGTTTTTAAATTTATGACATCGTTAATGTTGTTTGTAAGACTCAAATTCGACTGCCCTTGCTCATATCATGTTCATCTTTATCAGTTGATAAAAAATGTCCAACACTAAACATTTCTGTTCAGTATTACTAATTTTTTTCAAATAAAAAAAACACAGTCGAATGTTGTCGAAAGTCGACTACGACATACGTAATTGGGGTGATTATTTATCCAAAAATTGGTCATTTTATATGGGAGGTGCCAATAGGAGTGAGCCTATTCTGTCCTTTTACAATCCCATTACTTCGTTCTATAAAAAATTACTTAACTTAATTTCCCTTTACACCCCATGAATGAATGAGGTATGGGATAGCTTCTCGCGTTGTTGTGAATTAACACGCTTTCTATTTTAAGATTCTCAACTAACAGCACCTACTTGTTTATCGACGAATGCGAACGTCGCTGTTTGAGAAGCTCTTACTAGACATGCCGATTGACTCGACACTTATACTGCGAAGTTGCTCTCAACAACATTCGAGAGGAGCCGACAATGAAAGAAATTGTTTTTTTTTAAGATGACCGGAGCCAGGAGTTGAACCTGTGGTCTCCCGCATAGTAGTCGCGTGTTCTAACCACTATGCCACGGCCGGTCCCATATTACTACTGGTATATTTTCATCAGGATCAGTTAAGTTTTACTCGAGTTATCCTGCCCACCTGCAATCCAGCCAGCCAGACTGACGGACATGGCTCAATAGTCATATAAACTCTTGAAAGATTCTTGCGGGTCTCACACGTCTTTAATGTGTTACACTTTTTCCGGTATAAAATTATATATTACTTCATCCCTTAGGGAGAGAGCCTTTATCTATACTAAAATAGCCTTGCCAGTAGTCCGATCGACGAACTTTCCTCTAAAATGTCCAAGTGGACAAAGACTTCATCCGAAAAGATTTTTTATTCAAAGGGTTTGTTCCACTTACAGCCTTTCCTTAGCGTTTCTATTCGTTGCCATGAATCTCACCAAGATATTTGGCCTCAGAGCACAGTCCGAATTCTATGACTTATTGACTCGATGATCAGAAGTTGATAATTTGTTACTGAAAGAAGCACCATCTGTGTTTTTCTGGGTTTAATGCCAAATTCACAGCCGTTGGCCCAATAAGAATCTAAGATCAGTGGAGTCTGCATTACTTAGCTGATTGTAAAAAAGGAAAACCAACTAATTTTTAACCCTTTTCAAACTCTTTTAGATTTGATGGTAGTACTTATCATCTCTCTCTCTTAAACAATATTTCTAATCAGGGATTGAAAAGACTCCAAAACACTCTGCTCAACACATTTTAAACGTCGGTAATGAGCGCAGGCGAACTCAAAACACAAGAGTTTAATGATCGAAGATGCTCCGCACACAGAGTCAACACATAACAAAACTCTTTTGTACAATTTTTTCCTGAGCACTCAAAGATGGTGTGCACACATAAACGAGCGACACTAAAAGATTGGTAGAGAAGAAGAAGAAATATAGCTGTATATGTGTAAATATATGTATGTATGTGTTTTTTTTCTCTATATGAATATTCATGTGTTACTCCGTGTTTGGGTATTTTCGTTTCTCAGTGCACATATGAGTTGTGTCATCTTTATCGCACACACGACTGGAGTCGGAAAAAAGAGCAACATCGTTTTCCGACACTTAGCGAGATGTGTTTGCATGTTAACATGCTCAACCCCGCTTGTTCGGCCAAACTACAATAGACACCTTTTCTGTAATGATTTCGTCGATTCTAACACCCAGTACTTACTAATTTATACTTTTCACAGTATACATCATTAACGATTTCGTTTAACTGCGTATATACTTACTTCATTAATCCAAAGTAAGCGAGCGTTGCGTCAATTGACTCCCATGCTCATTACTAGGGTATAGTAAAATAAACAGGCATATTCATTCTTATATTTTTTTTACTCTTCTCATCTCTTTTTTAAGTGCCGTTATTCTCTGTTGTGTTTGTAGCAAATAAAAAAAAATAATTTTATGATCGGTATGTTAAACGGTGGTTGAAAAATTCCATTCAGTGTTTGATCTACAAGTGTAAAGACAACAACTGTGTGAAAAGTTTATCGTGTTTAAATGGAAAGTGATCCCGCCGTGTTTTCTAAAGGATAAAAGTGAAATAATAATAAATTGAATTTAATTGTTCTCTGATGTGCCCGAAACAAAAAAAATTTGAATTCTGCATAAATAATGGAATGGAAAAGTGAAACATACACCTATAAAAAGAGTGATTTCGAATCAAAAAGCGGAAAACTTTTAATAAGTTTATCAAACAGTAAGTTATTCTAATTAGATAATATGTATAAGAAAACACTAAAATTATATAAAGCTGGACAAGCGGTAAAATTTCATTTAGTGTTTGGAAGTCTCAAATCAACGATTGTATTAGAAGTATACGATTGCGTTGGGAACAACAATGTGTGGTGCCACATAAATGATACAACAACAAGAACGTACATTCCTGAGTTCGTAAACAAACACGTTGCAGCATACAACAACAACACGTAGATATAACAGATCAACAAGTACGCACATTCTCGAGTTCGTAAACAAACCCTTTGAACGGGAAGAAAAGCTTTAAACAACTCAAAAACTTCTGTAGTGTCCTTTCAGGTAAAATCAAATAAAACAATTGTACAATGTAACATTAAATATAATATATATATAATTTCGATTTCAGAGGCAGTCTCGATGACGAGTGCAAACAAAGAAGGAGCATCCGATGACCCCATTCGAAAGGCCATCCAGCTACAAAAAAGGCGAACGTTTAAGCATTTATCGTTGCAGAGGAATGCAGAAAAACATAAGTAATTTAAAAAAATAGAATAGTGAATTAGAAGTTTTTTTTAACGTTTTTGTTCTATAAATGAATTAGTATGAATTTTAGTATTTTTTTTTATAATAATAATAATAATAAAAATGAATTCTAGCAAGTTAGTTTTAAGTGAATAAAGTTTTTTTAGTTCTTTTTTTAATGCAATTTTTTTTAATTTCAAATATAAATAATATTTAAAAAAATGTATGAATTGAAGTCATTTCTTAGAATAATAATAAAAATCAATTTCACAAAAATTATAGTATTAAAAAAATTAAATGTATAATAAAAAAATCAAGAAAGTATAAAATTAAATCCATATTTTTTATTACACAAGTAAAAACTGAGGATTTTGGGAAATTACAGCTTTTATTAGCAGCTTCGGCCTACAGAAGCGCGTTATGCATTTTCAGTACCTAATTCGATCATTATTTATCTTTAACGAAGTAATTCATTATAAACCATTAATGAATAGTTTATTACTCATCATTAACGAAGTAGTTCACCCCATCTCATTATCTATTTCATCATATACTTGGCATCGACGAAAGTTATTAGGAATTACCATTAATGATTTCGCCAATGGAAGGTAAGCGAGAGGGTGGCGATTGTATACCTCCTATGGCATCCCCATGTTAAATTCGTCAATAAAACGTATGGCGGGTATATTGACGAGGAAGTACTGTGTCATTCCTGGTAATCGATGGTATCATTACATATGTAATGCTTACCAGAACAAGCGGGACGGTACAGAGTTTGTGTCACATTTACCTCTCAAACACTCTCATGAAAAAAGTTTTGCATACATTTTGTGCACATTTGTGAGTTTTTTTCAAACGCTGTTTCTAATTGCAATAATGTTGAGTAATAAAAAAAAAACAAAAAGAGATTTTTCTCCACCCTTAGCTGTGGCATTTCTTATCAGCTTTAATAAACATACTATAATATGTACAAAATTTATTTAGTATACAGTTATGATTCATCTCATTTGTTTTCCAGTTATATTTCATTTAAAATACATGTTCTATTTTTAAATGATTGTTTCAAATTTGCATTTACATATATTTTTGTTTTGTTTTGTTTCTTATTTCTTATCAGGGCTCTGGCCGATACAGATTCCGATGGCAAAATGAACATTGGCGAGTTCAGCATTGCATGCAAATTGATCAATTTAAAATTGCGTGGCATGGAAGTGCCTAAAGCTTTGCCGCCATCTTTGCTGGCCTCTTTGAGTTCTGTAGGCACAACACCAACACTGACACCAACAGGCGCTGGTAGCCAAAGTCCTTTGGATCCTACAAAAGTTGCTAAGCCAGAAGTGCCACCAATGCCAATTGTACCACCCATGACAGCTGCAGCAGTAGCACCGCCACAAATGGTGCCTATGCCTGGAGCTGTGCCCATAGTACCAGGTATGGTGCCGGGTACTTTGCCTGGCATTGTGCCTCAGGCCAGTATGGCTCCGGCCGCAATGGTGGGTATACCGCCAATGCAACAAATTGCTGGTGCTGTACCCGTTATGCCAGCTGCAATGCAAGCCGGTATGATGCAAACAGCTGCTGGTATGCCCGCAGTGGCCGGTATGCCAGTAGTAACACAGCCTGGTGTAATGCCCGGTGTACCACCAGTACCTATGATGCCCGGCATGGTACCAGGGGTAGCTCCCACGGCAGTTATGCCAGCAATGGTTCCCGGTATACCACCGGTTGTAAATCCAGCGGCGGTGGCGGCGGCCAAAGCTATAACACCACCAACGGCGGCTGTGATTGACGGTAAAGTGTCGGGAACACCTACACCACCTCAAAGTAATCCGCCAAGTCGCAATATGTCCATATCTGAAAGGGCACCTTCCTTAGAATCGCCGTAAGTTGAAATAAAAAAAAAGGTTTAAAAAAACAAACAAACATTTAATTATTACTTCTTTAATTTAGACAAGGCGATTGGGCTGTCAAAGCTCCAGCTAAACGTAAATACACCATGATTTTCAATATGACTGATCGCAATCGCACTGGCTTTTTGACGGGCGTCCAGGCACGTAGCATTCTCGTACAAAGCAAACTCCCTCAGGCTACTCTGGCACAGATTTGGACATTGTCGGATTTGGATTGTGACGGTCGTTTAAGTTGCGACGAACTAATTCTGGCCATGTTTCTGTGTGACAAAGCCATAAATGGCGAAAAAATACCAGCCACATTGCCTATGGATTGGATACCACCTAGTTTTCGTAAAAACAAATCTCGTCAAGGTTCGGTCTCGGGTCCCGGTTCTAGACCAGGCTCCCAGCCAACTTCACGTCATGCTTCGGTTTCTTCACAAGGTGCAGTTGATGGAGACCCTTCGGCCGGTTTGCCACAAAGTATGTAACTGTAGTTGATATAAACTGGCACGAATTGTATTAACATTTGTATTTACAGCATCTTTTGAAGATAAACGCAAAGAGAACTTTGACAAAGGCCAAGCTGAACTCGATAGACGGCGTAAGCTACTGCAGGATCAGCAGCGCAAGGAAAAGGAGGAACGTGAACGCAAGGAGCGCGAAGAGGCGGAAAAACGGGAAAAGGCTCGCTTGGAGGTCGAACGTAAACAACAAGAAGAACTCGAAAGACAGCTGCAAAAGCAGCGTGAATTGGAACTCGAAAAAGAAGAACAACGAAAACGAGAATTAGAAGCCAAAGAAGCAGCCAGAAAGTAAATTAAAGTTTGTGCTATATCCCCCTCAAAAAATAGTATAAATATTTTCCATATATTCTAGGGAACTGGAAAAGCAGCGTCTTTTGGAATGGGAACAGGCACGCATTGCTGAATTAAACTCACAAAAACAGCGGGAACAAGAGAGAGTACTGAAACAAAAGGCCCAGAATACACAGCTGAATGTAGAGCTAAGCACATTAAATGAAAAGGTAAATTGGTAAAACAGTTCTATGCTTTCTCTTGTATCTACAGCTGTAATTATACATTCACTATAATTTTCCCCACAGATCAAAGACCTTTCGCAAAAGATTTGTGAGACTCGGGCCGGTGTTACCAATGTCAAATCTGTAATCGATGGCATGCGTTCTCAACGTGACACCTCAATGTCAGATATGTCACAACTAAAGGCACGCATCAAAGAACAAAATGCCAAATTGCTGCAGTTAACACAAGAAAGAGCCAAATGGGATGCAAAGGCTAAAGCTGCTGGTGCTTCGTCGGATTTGGGACAACAAGAACAATTGACTGCTGCTTTTGCTAATAAACAAGTAAGTGTTATATTGATATACATAGGTTAACAAAGAGGTGTTAATTTAAAATGTGGGGGAAAAGATAGGGTATGTTAAAGCAATTTAGTGGTAGTAAGGTGTAGGAATGTGGCTGTCCGACGTTAATTGGGTCATGTGTATTAAATGTCAAATTATAACAGATATACATATAATAATTTAGGTTATAAATATATTTTTTAATACTCGAATATCGAGTAAAATATTATACTGTTTAGAATAGATAATAACAACACTGCGAAAGTCTAATGACTAGACAAGGCCGGAGAGAGCGGAACTAAACAAATGACTTACTTGACAATGCTTGCAGGACATTCGCGGCTAATATTACAGATTTACATTAATGCGAAGAGAATCACAACGTACTTTGTTTATGTTCTATTTTTTCAAACTAAACTAAGAACATTTCTTGATAACTATAAGCACTCTTCTTTCAAAACCAAAACGATTTTAACCAGGTAATGCTTTTGAATGTTTTGAAGTCTACCATTTCTCATTTTGCTAGAATAGAGTGACAATCAGTGATGTCGTTTTTGTAATTGCGGGAAAAGCAAAATGTAGTTCTTGCTTTTTGATACAACAACATAACTTTGTGATACAATGAGAGTACTTTTAAATTCATTAACAGATTTTTAGCACTATAAAAGTACTATAAAAATAAAGAAACCCTAATTTATTTTATTACATACATATATATATATATATATATATATCTCATGTCATCCACTCTCTTTCTACCATTGCAGCTTGTTATTAAACAACTTAAAGATAAAGTTGAAAATATTCAATCCGAAATCGAATCCAAAAAAGAAGATATCAACTCACACGATGTACAAGTTACCGAAGTCAAGGGTGAACTTTCAGATCTCATTAGAAAATGTGAAGAACTATATACAGACTATGACAAGCAACGTACACAGATCTTGGAACTGAAATATAATAAGAAAAACGAAAATGTTACGGCGACTTCAGCCTGGGATACTGGTTCAGCATGGGGTGCAACCACAACATCCAGTATTGATCAGTATGGTCTGCCCAACGATAACAGTGCTGTTGCGGAAACTGTAACGAACGCTGTGGACACAAGTGGACCTGCACCAGAAGGTTTTGTCAAATATCGAGCGGTCTACGAATTCTCGGCACGCAATGCTGATGAAATATCATTTGTACCCGGTGATGTAATATTTGTGCCACTTGAGCAGAATGCAGAACCTGGTTGGTTAGCCGGTGAGATTAATGGGCATACGGGATGGTTCCCTGAGACATATGTGGAAAAAATGGAGGAAGAAGAAGTGCAAGCGGCGACAGAAACATATACAGCGGCTCAGGATACGTTTAACGACAATAGTCAGCAATACACGTAAGTATTGAAGAGGCCTAATATCAATAATCACATTGTTATCAAATTTGATATTAATACTCCATCGCCTTTCTTTTTTCTTAGTACAACTACAGACTCAACAGCCGCTACAACCGATGCTTATAATGGTGATGTTGAATACTATATTGCCGCTTATCCCTACGAATCAGCAGAGGTAGGAGATTTAACATTCGGTGCGGGTGAAATGGTTATGGTTATTAAAAAAGAAGGCGATTGGTGGACGGGTACAATAGGCAATCGCACTGGCATGTTTCCTTCAAATTATGTACAAAAAGCGGATGTGGGTGGCGGCACGACAGCAGCCCCAGCGGCAATAGCAGCAGCACCAACCGCCATCACCGAAACAGTGGGACAATATGACGACGATACATACAAGGTAAGTGAGTGAGTCAAGAGCAAACAAATGAACATGTTTCCGGCGTGGTTAATCAATTGTTAACAGCATGACTAACAAAGAATTTGTTATAAGTACTAATGAACGCACACGAGCACAAACACGAATTGTTTATTAATCGAAGTCATCATATGTCATTAGATGAGTAGTCAGTCCTCCTAATCGCAAACTCCAAACATTTTGTGTCTCTCTCTCATTTACCCCCTTTTTAGGATAATACATATAATGGCAATGCTCAAGATCAAATAACAACAGACGCTTCGACAGCTTTGCAAGACACACAGCTGCCTGATGCCTCCGCTGCCGAAGAAACGCAATTAACTAATGAAATACCCATGCCTGCGCCCTCTCTTGAAAGCGATAAAACGTCGGCTGCTGCGGCTGCAGCCGAAGAGATACGTACAAATGAGGATCTGGACACGGAAGTCTCACAAATCAATACACAATCTAACGATAAGACACAATCAAATGAACCTGCCGAATCGTTTAGTCGCCCCATGTCACGTACTTCTTCCATGACTCCAGTAATTAAAATTCAATTATTATACTGTCTCTCTATATCTCTGTCTGTCTGTCTGTCTATCTCTCTATAGTTTGTTATAAACACGCATATGTTTTTTTTTGAGTTGTAACGCTTTTTTGAATAGTGTTTTTTATGTTGTGTTTTGTTGTTTTTTTTTAGTTTTACGTTTTTATTTATCGAAAAACGAATATGTTGCAGCCATAGTTTGACGCAATTAAGCTAACGTTATCACCTTTACTTTGTTGTTTTTTTTTCTTCTCTCGTATAGGGCATGCGAGCCAAACGCTCTGAAATAGTACAAGTTATTGCTCCGTATACAGCAACAAGTCCCGAGCAATTATCCTTGACGCGTGGTCAATTGATAATGATACGCAAGAAGACGGAAACTGGTTGGTGGGAAGGTGAATTACAAGCTAAGGGTCGCAAGCGTCAAATTGGTTGGTTCCCCGCTACATATGTGAAAGTGCTACAGGGCGGACGCAACAGTGGACGTAATACACCGGTGTCTGGCAGT
Source organism: Muscina levida (assembly GCA_964034835.1). Taxonomy (NCBI): domain Eukaryota; kingdom Metazoa; phylum Arthropoda; class Insecta; order Diptera; family Muscidae; genus Muscina; species Muscina levida. Next base: position 124,420,863 of record OZ035881.1, read on the forward strand.
CGCATTGAAATGACAGAAACGATTCTGGGTAAGTACTGTGGTGGAGGAAAGAGTGCAATAGAATTGGGTTCGCGTTAAAGAGAACTGCAAATATTGAGAACTTTTAAATAAAATTAAAAAAAAATGTGTATGTTAAACATACAAAAAAGTAAAAAAACTTTGATGCAATAAAAATATTTTTTGACAAAATTTAAGTACTTTCTGTAAAGTAAAATAAAAGTACCTCTTTGTACACTTAATGTACTCTTGGTACAATAATAGTTCTTTTTGGTACAATAATAGCTCTTTTTTTTACAATAATAGTACTTTTTTGGTGAAATAATAGTACTTTTTGTCACAATAAAAGTACTTTCTGTATATTAAAAGTACTTTTTTTTTACAATAAATGTACTTTTGACGACAGTAATATGTAGAATAAGGTACAATAAATGTACTTTTTGGTACAATAACAGCTCTTTTGGTACAAAAATAGTACTTTTTGGTACAATAACAGCTCTTTTTTCTACAATAATAGTACTTTTCGTTACAATAAAAGTACTTTTTGCACAATAAAAATACATTGTACCACAGTAAAAGTTCTTCCTGGTGCAATAAAAGTAATTTTTTGGTACTATTAAAGTACTTTTGGTACAATGATAGTAGCTTTTAGCACAATAAAAGTACTTTTTGGTAATATGTACTTAACAGTAATATGTACTTTTAAGTAAAATTATTATATTTTTTGGTACAATAACCGCTCTTTATTCTACAATAATAGTACTTTTTGGTATAATAAAAGTATTTTTTGCTGCAATAATTGTACTTTTTGGTACTATAAATGTAGCAAATGTGCTTTTTGTCACAATAAAGGTACATTTTGTCACAGTAAAAGTACTTCCTGGTGCAATAAAAGTAATTTTTTGGTACTATTAAAGTACTTTTTGTACAATGATAGTAGGTTTTAGCACAATAAAAGTACTTTGGTACAATAATACTACTTTTTAAGACAATTAATTTACTTTTTGATACAACAAAAATACCTTTAGGTACAATAATAGTACTTTTTAGCACAATAAAACAATTTTTGCTCCAATAAAAGTACTTTGTGATACAATAAATGTACTTTTTGAAAGTACCTTTTAGTACAATAAAATACATTTTGGTGCAATAAATGTGAAATGGGGCACAGTGGAAGTAATTTTATTAACAATAAACGTCCTTTTGGTTCTATAAATGTACCGAATGTGCTTTTTGCCACAGTAAAAGTACATTGTGCCACATTTACAGTACTTCCTGGTGCAATGATATTAGTTTTGAGCACAATAAAAGTACTTCTTGGTACAATAATAGTGCTTCTTTAGACAATAAATTGTACTTTTTGACACAACAAAAGTACCTTTAAGTACAATAATATTACTTTTTAGCACAATAAAACAGTTTTTAGCACAATAAAACACTTTTTGTCACAATAAAATTACTTTGTGATACAATAAATGTACTTTTTGCAACAATAGAAGTACTTTTTGGCACAATAAAATACATTTTGGTACAATAAATGTGCAGTGGAGCACAGTGGAAGTTATTTAAATTACAACGTACCAAAAAGTGTACATAAAGTGCCAAAAAAGGAGCTTTAAGTACCGAAAATGCACATAAAGTATCAAATTATACATAAAGTACCAAAGTTTCTTTAATATTTATTGTAAAATTTGTTTCCCTTTTTCCACTTCCAGACAAAGTAATTGCTCTGTATCCCTACAAAGCAATAAACGACGATGAGTTATCATTCGATAAAGATGACATTATCAGTGTATTGGGACGAGATGAACCTGAATGGTGGCGTGGAGAATTGAATGGTCTAACGGGTCTGTTCCCTAGCAATTATGTGGGTCCTTTCGTATCGTCCGGTAAGGAAAATCGCAAATAGTTGGTGTTCAACAAAATACAACAACAACAATAAAAAACACAAGAAATGACCAAAAACCAAAAAAAAAAGAAAAGAAAACTCCCCTCCACTATTTGATTTAAGTATATTTTAGTCAACCTAAATGCTCTCTTTTATGTAAATTTTAGTAGGCTTTTGCTTTATTTGTATTTTCGTATATCTCTTTCTTTGTTGATCTTGTTTTGATCATAAGAAACAAAATTAGACATTCCATAAATCGAAATTATTGTAACCTATCCTTCCCTATTCTGTTTGTTCTTAGCTTGCTCTCTCTTAGAGACAATGTTTAAAACATTATAAGTATATTTTGTATGCAAGTGTTTAAATTAAGTGAATTATATGCTTTATTTTTTTTATTTTGTAATAACTAATTTATATTTTACTTGCAATATCGTAGATAGTCAAGTTTTGTTAATCATAATCAATCATTATCTTTGGTAGGCAATTCAAGTAAATGCAAAATAGAAAAATAAATATTTTAATATTTGCATTACATTGCTTAAAGCGAATGATTTCGAATTGTATTCAGGTACATTTTTCTGTGTCATGATGTACATTTATTATTATTATTATTTTTTGTCCAATTTTACAATTTTACTTTATTTTTCTACAATTAAACGCGTCTATGCGATTCCTTATGGGTAGAGGCGTGTTCAAGCAAGCTTTGTAAATTACACAATTAATATTATTATTATTACTTTTCTTTATAAGTTAGAATTTCATTATGTTTTGTCTCCTTTTTGCGCAATACAAAAGTCTGTATAGTTTTGCTAACGTTATATGTTTAAGTTTTTTTTTCTTAGTCTTGAATATGAGTTGCCAATGTAGAATATGTAAATATATTTATATGTGTTATTATTACAAATTATTATTTTTTCTATAATACAAATTATAATAAAATATGTATTAAATAAATCATACATTTTGATTTTATAATTGCTTTTTGTTTTAATTTCTGATTTTTATTATTTAGGTTTGTGATTATTTTTTTAAAAAAAGATATGTACAACTCAGTGGGATGTGCGTCAAACTGACAGTTGTAATATTGTATTTACTAAACACTTAATTTGGCTTAGTTAGATAGCTCATATTTATTTTAATTATGCCGACAACAAAAATTACAACAAATTGTGCCATAATTATATCCTTACAAAATTTCAACTCCTTTTCAATGCAAATCGACCACAATCAGTAATCAGTCATTTCAAATGAGGTTTGGCCGCCCTCTTCTGCGACGCCTATCGAGTTCATTGTCGAAGCCTCTTCGAGCTGGAGCAATCGCTGTACCATTAAGAGTTTAACTACGTCAATGTCTCTTCGGTAACGTGTCATTATCTAGCCATTCTCTGTTCGTTGAAAGTCCTTCTCAATCTTTGTGTTGGCCCGGGGATAACCCTCAAAGGGCTTTATCAGCTTTACAAGAATATCAAATTCAGCCAAGGCTTCGTTGGTGCGCTAAAAAGTATGCAAGTAATAATGCAAATAACAAGAAAAAATATTTGTGATAATGCTGCAACTACATTATGTCATACCTAACTTTTTGGTTTTTGAAGAAAACTTTATACTTCCAATGCAAAGTATTCTTAGTTTTAAAAAGACTTTAATCCTATGAAGAAATATTTTTAAGAAACTGCTTTAAATGAGACTAACATTACAAAATGATGTCGTACGTCAACGACATCTATAGGACACATGTTGTACTCATCGAGACCTATACAGCGATGTCCCGAATGTTACGATTGAGCCACAGACAAAAAATCAGCGATAAAAAACGATTTTTACTGTTTTATGTTTTAATTTGTCTCGATGTTATCTTTAATATTTACCCTCGACTTTAAACATTTTTTTTGTGACCCTGTGTAATATACACAGATGACAACAGAAGACTAATGCTACGTGATGTATCCGTATATATTGTTGTATATTGTATATTGTTGTGAAATCCCCGTTGCTGTATTTAGGCGAGAGTATAAAAAACAAATTTTTCCTAGTAACAATGCAAGTACTTACGTTTTCCCCCGTGCAGGTTAGGCAGATGGTGGTTTTTGCTTCATCGGAGCCATGGACTTTGTTGTCTACTATGTTGGTTTCCTGCTCGAGAGCTATATTCGTCTGTTTAGTAGTGTGGTAGAGTGAGAGGTCAACAGAGGCGGCCAGACAGTGATGCAAATTAATTTGCACCACCCTTAGCTTTCTCTGGTTCAGTTCTGCCTGGACCACGGAATCAGGCAAGCGAGTGATTCGCTATCCTCTGCTGCCTTCATATCAAACCCTTCTTATCCTTGTATGGGTGTGTGGAAATGATTTTCTATAACTCAGTGTAGAGTTGGTCGTGCAGCTTGTCGAGCAGTTGGAGCGTTCGTTCCACCTCTCGTGAGGGAGATGGAATCCACACTGAAACTGTCTGTCGTTTCAGTATGACGCTCAACTTTGCCCCAGACCAAACTTCGCCATTATTATCGATTTGCGCGTTCCACAATCTTGACGCCTTTAGACCAGTCGGCTCTGCTGAAGTCAATTTCGTTTTTGCTCCCCTCCTTGCCCGTGGACGCCAATTTGGCAGAGGATTTTGGCGTTCTAGATGGTCCCAGAGTGCATACAACGCCATCCTTGGCAGAGGGTCTTGCAGCAATCTTCTTTGTAGACTGAGGGGTGAGGGACTCCGGGAAGAAAAGAGAGACGAAGCCTTCGCTCTTTTTGGGTACGTGGGGATACGATTTCTCGAATTAAGTCACATACCCTAAATGCTTTATGACCAGTCCCTTTTCCCTACCAGACAGCAGAGCAATATCATTTCCTACAAATCTCCTAAGGAGACTGCAGGATAGGTTATAGCCAACCTTGGCCTTGAGCTCCCTCTTTTGGTTCCCCTCCTCTGTCTCAACCACGGATATTGTGGGCTCCCTACCAAGTGGAGGAGCCGTCGGTCCCCTTTTTGTGGATATTGCCTCTATGCAGGCCACCGAGGTAGTCCTACAGGAAAATCCTGTAGGAGAAGACCGGTTTCGCTCTTCCGTTGGTAAGTTTCCATTGCATCTTGTCTACAGAGAGGAGGGATAATCGAGTCGGCTTTGGCCGATTTCTGGTGGGTACTACCAACGGGTATCGACCAGATAGAAGGAGGTGTCGGTAGTGGACCCTTATCGAGTGCTGTCCCCAAGGATTCAAGAAGAATCTCTCCATCAGACAAATGCTTACCCACAATGATGGCACCTTCCTCATCAAAGAGAGGTCCAAAAGTAGGCTTACCAGTCCCTGTAGATGACTCGGCCTTGTCTGTGAAATCAATAGGGTTTGGAGAAACAAGTTGGCTTCTCTCTTTATCCTTCACCCTGATCTGCGAGAGGTGCACTCGCAATTCCTCATGTTGCGCTCAAATGCTATCGTTTACCTCTTGAAAACTAAGTCCGACCTTAGTATCGTTATCATTATCCTTTTCGTTGTGCCTGCCGTCAACTTTAAAATTATTTCGTACGTGGCCGCTGGTGACACGTAAAGAGGTGTTAGACTCCTCACCATGCCCACCAGAGAATGACAAAATGTATAATAAGAGTACTGTTGAAGTATTAATGTCCAAACATGTACATGTGTAAAGAGTAAACGATCAAACAATGCCCATACCCGCACACACTTGTGCATTGGTATACCCAAGTACACGAGAACCCAGCACATGTTGTCACAATGTTGGCTGTGTTGGGTGCTAGTTATACATGTCAAATTTCTACTTCTGTTCCGTAGAGCATGGGAATGTACAGGAGTACACATGAGTACTTATGTCACCGGTAGTGCTTAGAAGTGTTGACGAATGTAAGAACGATCAAACACGATGATCTATGATGATCATTATCGTAGATAAAAAACTTCATAATTAAGTTGAGTCTGCTTCGGCTTCTGACATCGTGTGCTTCGAGTGTATTTTGTGTATACTTGTGTATGAGAAACAAAAGTAAGGGTAGGTAGAGGTAACGATCGTTATAAATGGTGTGCAAATATGTCTTTTTCAACGCAAGTAAGAGTTTGTAAGTATTCTCTGTGTGTTAGGTATAGTTCCACACATGTATACAAATTATGGGTATGTACTTAAGTATACATTAATGCCGAATACTTATTGTCATTCTCTGATGCCCACCGGTAGTCGCCGCCACAGCCACTACCGACGGTTGGGTGTACCACCCGCTTTTTATCTTTTTCTGACTCCATTCAAACATTCTATACTGGGTTGATCCATATTATAACCAATATAAGTAGCCCTAGGTAACTAGGACTTATTGGTCACCCTACTCTCGCCGGAAAAAGGGAGTGTTGGTAGGCAGCCGGCCCGCATTTTTTACATTTTAACCCTATCTGCCAGGAGGTTATACGATCCTCATCCTGAGGATTGGACGGAGGGCGTTTCCTATACGTCAAGGTTCTTCCTAAGTTGGTGTTACTGTTCTTCACCACCCAAGTTGAACTGGACGATGACGTGCGTACTAGTTATTAACTGGCGTCAGCAATCGCCAATGACTCATTAGCACTTGAGTTTTGTGGAATAGTGCTGGCACAGAGACGTCCCCTCAAGATCCACTTCCTATTACCGCTGAGGTTTCCCAGATCGCCTAAAAGGCAATTACGCCGATGTGACAAACTGCGAGGCGTTCCACTATCCGCAATCTGGGGACGCATCACATAGCGCTCCCCTATGCTCCTCAAAGGATCATTAAATCATATATACCAACGAGTCAATATATATATATTTTATTGATCCCGATAGCGGGTCTTCCTGAGCATATTTAACAAATTCCTCGTATCTAGGCCCTCCCACCAAACCAAACATCAATAGGTGCAAATTGGCCGGACTAACGTGGTATATAGCCACATTGTGAACTTCGGTCTGAGTTCCCTAATTTTTACGTAACGAGTTTCGGTACGCATAATAATAACGTTTCTTCAATTGAAGGACTTGACGATTTGACTTTCATCTTATGCCGTTGCTTAACAGCCTGGGATTCATGCAGCATCCTTTTCTTCAGACCATATTTTGGTTGTTTTTGTGCCGTTTTTCAAAACTAAGTGCGGTTGCTGGGGTTGCCGTTGTCGGACGTGTTGATATGTAGACCTAATTTTCCGGTCGATGGACCAAGAACATCATGCCTTAATAGTATTGCATTAAAATTTCCCAGACAATTTCAATTTCGTAGCCAGGTCAGCGATAGTGCGTTTCCTCTAAGAACTCTTAGAATTTATCTTTAAATGAGGTAAAAATAATTGGGTATATACGTTAACAGGATTGAACCGCAAGACAAGATGTATGAGTCTTTTGCTATCAATTACAAATCTTTATCCAATTCATCCTTTCCGCATGGCAACTGCAAGAGAAGACGGAACTTTTATTTCGCGATCACCCCCGTCCTGTCCATCTCATCTACCAGATGGATGTGATGTCAGCCTTGTTTTTGCCAATGTATTGTTGAAGTTGCCACCACACGAAGTTTGTAAGTCGGCATGTTCCACTTAACATCTCCAATGGCACCCCAAAGACTTTTTCCATAGAATATTAAATTCTACGAAATGTTATATTCTGTGGATCACTTAGTGATGATTGCATCATCCTTAGTGATGCTTGGACCTGAAATTCGATTGGTTGCTCTTGCATTTCAAATGTAAATGGATTTTTTGTCCACCTTGTATTTGTAATTATGATTCCATTTTTATACCCTTCACCATGCGCATGAACGGAGTAAAGGGTATATTCATTTTGTTCTTCCATTTGTAACGCCCATAAGGAGGCGTGGTAGGTATAACAATATATATATATATAAATGATCAGCATCGAAATCTGAGTCGATTTAAGGGTGACCTCTGTCCGTCTGTCCGTCTGTCTGTCCCCGCGATTACAGCCGCAGTTTATGTTATATCGAGCTGAAATTTGGAATGCAAGCTTCTATCATCAAAGAGAAGGTTAAGTTCTAAGATGAGCCCGATCGGTCAAAAACTACTCCCACCTCCCATACAAACTCCCCCTTTTTGGGGTCTATCCCTGTGGTTACAGCCGTAGTTTAAGGGGAATCAAGCTGAAATTTTGTATGCAAGCTTCCCAACACTAGGCGGAGGTTGAGTTCTAAGATGAGCCCGATCGGTCAAAAACTGCTCCCACCTCCCATACAAACTCCCCCTTTTTGGGGTCTATCCCTGTGGTTACAGCCGTAGTTTAAGGGCAATCAAGCTGAAATTTTGTATGCAAGCTTTCCTACACTAAGCGTAGGCTGAGTAGTAAGATGAGACCGATCGGTCAAAAACTGCTCCCACCTCCCATACAAACTCCCCCTTTTTGGGGTCTCTCCCTACGATTGCAGCTGTAGTTTAAGGGCAATCAAGCTGACATTTTGTATACAAGCTTCCCAATACTAGGCGGAGGTTGAGTTCTAAGATGAGCCCGATCGGTCAAAAACTGCTCCCACCTCCCATACAAACTCCCCCTTTTTTGGGTATATCCCTGCGGTTACAGCTGTAGTTTAAGGGCAATCAAGCTAAAATTTTGTATGCAAGCTTTCCTACACTAAGCGTAGGCTGAGTAGTAAGATGAGACCGATCGGTCAAAAACTGCTCCCACCTCCCATACAAACTCCCCCTTTTTGGGGTCTCTCCCTACGATTGCAGCTGTAGTTTAAGGGCAATCAAGCTGACATTTTGTATACAAGCTTCCCAATACTAGGCGGAGGTTGAGTTCTAAGATGAGCTCGATCGGTCAAAAACTGCTCCCACCTCCCATACAAACTCCCCCTTTTTAGGGTCTATCCCTGCGGTTACAGCTGTAGTTTAAGGGCAATCAAACTGAAAATTTGTATGCAAACTTCCCTACACTAAGCGTAGGCTGAGTATTAAAATGAGACCGATCGGTCAAAAACTACTCCCACCTCCCATACAAACTCCCCTTTTTGAGGTCTGTCCCTGCGATTACAGCCGTAGTTTAAGGACAATCGAGCTCAAATTTTGTATGTGAGCTTCCCTACAATAAGCGGAGATTAAGTGGTAAGATGAGACCGATCGGTCAAAAACTACTCTCACCTCCCATACAAAATCCCTCTTTTTGGGGGTATCCGTATGTCAGTCCCCGCGATTACAATAGTAATTTAAGAAAAATCAAGCCGAAATATTGTATGCAAGCTTTACTGCCCTAAATGGAGGTTGAGTAGTAAGATGAAACCGATCGGTCAAAAATTACTCCCACCTCCCATACACAAACCCTCTTTTTGGGGTGTCCGTATGTCAGTCCCGCGATTACAGTAGTAATTTAAGAGCAATGAAACTGAAGTAATGTATGCAAGCTTCCCTACTCTAAGCGGAGGTTGAGTATTAAAATGAGACTGATCGGTCAAAAACTACTCTCACCTCCCATACAAAATCCCTCTTTTTGGGGGTGTCCGTATGTCAGTCCCCACATTAGTAATTTAAGAGCAATCAAGCTGAAATATTGTATGAAAGCTTTTCTGCTCTAAGCGGAGGTTGAGTATTAATATGAAAACGATCGGTCAAAAACTACTCTCACCTCCCATACAAACCCTCCCTTTTTTGGGTTTGTCCCTGCGATTGCAGCCGTATTTTAAGAGGTAAATACATAGCTAACATTTTGTACGCAAGATTCAATATCTAAGCGGAGGCTACTTTTTAAGACATGATCGGATTTAAACTACTCCCACATCCCACACAACTTCCCATTTTTGGGGAGTTACAAAATTCATAAAATCGAATAAAATCTATACAAAATTACTGACAAAATGGATGTGTGAAGCTAAAAGTAACGTCCACTTCTCACCAACTCCCCTGTTTTGTGTAATAAAATATAGTTGAAGTGCAAATAACCAGTTTTACCACCATTTTTACAAATGGTGAAGGGTATCTGAGCTTCGGCATAGCCGAAGATAACCGCCTTACTAGTTTTAAATTTTTTTGGACTTTTTTTATTCTGAGTTGTCATGATAATTTCTTTTCAAACTATGTTAAGGATTTAGAAAAATTTTAATGCCATTTTAATTTTTGTAATTTATCTATAAACTAATATCTCTCGTATTTTTATTCTCATTTCAGGAAATGTATAACAAGTTATGGCTGCTCCAGCATATTAAATTCTCTATCACTGTTTGAAATATTGAACAGAAATATTGAATCAGCAACAAACCACTTACAAAACAACATATAGGAAATTAAAGCAGATATGAATTGTATTTAAAGAAATTTTGAAAAACTAAACCAAATAGTTATAGAAAAAAATTCATGTTCAAAGTTTCGTAAAAAATAACAAAAAAAAAATCATTCCAAGAAAAACAAACGAAAGTTTACATTGTCGGACAAATGAAGCGTTAAGTGACTAGTAAAAAATAATGAAAAAAAAAACACAAATATGAAATTGAAACAAATGGTATTAGCAAAAAGAAGAGAACTAGAAATATTAAATATTAACATTTAAGCAAATTCAACTCACATTAATCATTACTCACCACCACCACCAAAGACAAAAATAAAAAAATATAAATTTAAAACAAAAAAAAACAAAACCTATTATTAACTATCAAAACTCATATGTATTAAGGACAATATTAAAGCTTTCTTTAACAGGGCAAAAAAAAAAAAAAATTTCATTGCAAATTAAAAGAAAACAAAAAACAACAAAAATAAATTAAACTACAAAAATGTAGCATTCATTTATACCTAAATCTACTTAGTAAATGGGAAACACTTTAATAATTTCTAAATAGTTAATAAACAAAAATATATAAAATATTTAGTACTCGTATAATCAGATACACATATAAACATTCATATAAACAAATGGTATTATGGTACATATTATAAAATTTGAATAGGTGTTTTTTGTGAATGTTTTTTCGTTTTGTTTTTTAACTAATAACATTTAACAGTATACAGGAGACAACAAAAGAAAAACCAAATAAAATCAAGGCCAATATTGAAATGGTGGAATTAATCGGGTCAATATTTTGGAGATTTTAAAGATTTTGTATTGCTTACATGGCAACATTCAAAGTAAGCCACTTTTTTAAACTTGCTCATTTGTGAGCGCAATAATATTTTTAATGTCTAATGTTTTATAGGACCCCTTTTAGTAAGCTGAATTTCGATTGGTCAATGATCATTGGTCAATGGTCATGCTTGAACTATCTACCGCGCTACTTACTTAAATTACCCTATGGTAAAAGGTCTTGTATGTAAAATATTTCTGAAAAGCTTTTATAATCAAAAAGAAAATATTACATTTTGTTCCCTAGCGAAATAATGATGTTTTTCGAAAACAATTATTTAAATCGGTTCAGCACTTTTTGAGATTACCCGTTACATACATTTTTCTGAAAACAAATTTCATGGATAGTCTAAATATAAGTGGAGATATTTAAGTGAATTACGTAGGAAACATCTTAAAATCTGCCGAAAATTAACATGTTGCTAAGATTGAGTCCCTCTTATCTGCCAAGTTTGGTCCTTAAAGACTATGACTGCACATTCAGTTGTTATCAGGTTTCTATTTGAGTTTTTATAAAGTCTTCTCTAATTGGTATGTTATGTAAGAACTGTAGTGAACAAATTTTTTTGCGACATAACAAGTTTATAGCGAAATTCTTATTTTCAAGGGAATATTATTTAAATATGGAGCTGGATTTGTCTCGATCGTTAGTACAACTTTTTCCGAATGAGCAATACGATTTGGAAGGGATTCGCATAAGTTTTACCATAGAATTTTGTTTCAAATTTAAAGCATAACCTTTCATTTGCACAACATGTAGCTTCCTGTCAAGTCACGCTTATTTAAACCGCTTTCGTTTATTTTGGTCTTAACTGGATAACCGCTTTTAAATGGTGACAAACTTTCGTGACTAGATAGATATCCATAGATTTCCAAGTATTTCGCCGTGACTGAAATTTACTTGAGATTATAATTGGTTTAGTCATTTGATTAGAATTCCTCATTATTGGACATTAACTTCCTATAAGTTAATCAGATAATAACTGACCGCTACTGGAAAGCAACTGCAACATTTCTAAAGAGAAAGTTATTACAGTTTGCTTAAGACATATTATCGTGATTAAGGCTTGAATATTATTTTGTTAATGCGATAAAGCCTATTTTCATCTTTGTGACTGAATAATTGTGTTAGTTTGTACTGATCGTGACAGGATAATCCCTTCCACGTCCTTTTTTATATATCGCACGTAGAATTGTATTATATGTGCTTTAGCTGATTGCAATCACATCTTGCAGTTTTCGACTAATGATGTCTATAACATCATCGTACGCAAGTAGCATGTGGCCTCTGTCAAATATCGTGGAAGTCGTGTTAATTTTAGATTTCTTCATTGTTGAAGAGATCGCTGGAATAGTAAACTTAGCCTTGGTTTCAATAAAATTCTGTTGTATCAAGCTGTTAAAGGTAGCATTATTGTCGACGGATAGTTAGTATGTTTCAATCTGGTTATCATGGTTCTTTCCTAGGTTTTTTCTTAGTGTGAATATCTGGTCAGTTGTTGATTTTTCAGGTCTAAAGCAAATAACAAACTTGACACGACTTTATTTACGATGGGCACACACTTGGATGGCTTTTTTAACACAGGATAAAATACTCCTAGATTCCAATAATCAAGAATGCACTCGTTTAACCAAACCGTACATAAGAGCTAGGGCATGTTCTTTATCATTTCATCGACAGCGGCATTAAAGGACTCTGCCGGCAGTCCTTCGACAATCTATGCCGTCGTCGATAATTGGCGTGATATCTTTACGTGTGCCAGCTTTCGGGATCAGCAATTTCTTTCTCTTTCTCTCCATATTTTCAGCACACTCTGTGATCACATGTCTATCAAGGAAATGATTAATCGACATCGCAAAATAATTCAACAAAACCAGCTGGCGCCATCTTTGGAGGAATTTGGCTGTTAAAATTCACAACAACATCTAAAAGTCCTTGGCACAAACCTTGTTATCAACAAAGGAACGAAACAGAGTTGCTAACAATGAACGTATGATAATCGGATTACATGCCCTATCGAGTGCCGATAAATTGAAAATCGGTATAAAGAATTATCACCCCAGCTAATTTCTCCAGCTGTTACAACAACAACAACTTCATGTCCATCCTTGTCCGTACTGTCAAAGTAGCTTGGAGAGTTTGTTGGAGTATACAGTGGCTTCCTCTGGTGTTTGAACTTTCTTTATGCTTGGTGCCGAGCCTTTTTTGCTCGGTAATATAATTACCGAAGATTATTCGTTAGTCCATGACTCTAGTTACATGCCTTCCATCGGTAACCATAAGATCAATTTGATTTTTGGGGGTTTTGATTGAGGGTTAGCCAAGTTTGATACCTTTAATCTGGAGAAATCTGGTTCCACTCACAACAATGATTCTTCCCGCTGCGAAGCTAATCAAGGCATATATATTGGGTAAGTCTTTTTTGTCTTCGCTGGCCTCTTTTTAATGTTAGAGAAGACAGCAGTAACATTTCATTCAAATCTGTTTAGGGTGTATTGTAGGGTTTGCAGCGGCAATTCGACTTTGGTTTTCGGTAATGTTAGAGTGGTGTCAGTTGTTATAAAACGGCTATGGTCAAAATTTGAGTAAAATTGGACTACTTTAAGCCGTGCCTCAAAGAGGGCAGAGGTCATATCTAAATATATGAAACTGAGTTTGTCTTTGTTTGTTTGAATTTAATAGTACCTTGACTGATCGTTTCGAAATTTTCACAGAAAGTAGCTTTGTGGTCAGTGGCGAAAATCGATAGTTTTAATTTTAAACAAATATTGCGGGTTTTTAAACAAATATTGACTAGTTTTGAATGTCAGTTGATGAATTTTGAATATTATTTGATGTGTTTTGAATATTCGAAATTTAAAACTCGTCATTTGAAATTTAATATTCGTCAATTGAGATTTAAAACTCATCAATTGAAATTCAAAATTCATTAATTGATATTCAAAACTCAACAGTTAAATTTCAATTGACGAATTTTAAATTTCAATTGATGAGTTTTGAATATAAATTGATCTGTTTTAAATGACAATTGATATGTTTTGAATTTCAATTGACGAGTTTTAAATTTCAAATGAAATGTTGGCTTAACAAATATTTTCTGTTATCCGATTAACTGTCACCAATGTAAGATTTGTAATATTAAAAAAAGACACCTTAACTTCAAATCTCCAACACCATTTCATTATTGGCACTGAATTCATAGCCCGCCTGCCACGGCAACCAAAGTCTATATATAATCAGGTTTAAATTTTGGAATGACAAGTTTTTGAAACAAAAATTTAAAAAACAAAACACAAATAATTGATTAATATCGGAAGTATTTATAACATTAACATATATATATAATATATATAATCACAATATTAAGTGTTTTTTGAAGTTTACATCAATTACAATTTAATAAGAAAATACAAAACAAAAAACACTTTTCGGACATATATATATATATTATATATCATACCCTAGATACTGTTCCCATGTACATATACAATTGTAATTTGAAATAAAATTAAAATGTTATGAGTTAATTGCAATAGCAAAATAAAAATAATAACATTTGTTTTGGAAATAATAACATTTACATACATAAATACATAGACTCCACCCCAGTCATACTCCCCGGTTCCGAAGTGTAATTACAACATTCGTTTGGCATTTGAAAAGCGCTAAGTATATGTTTAAAAAAATATTTTACATCATTTGTTGACCATAACGCTGAGTATCATTATAGCTATGCATGTCGTATAACTTCTATAACTACCTACCTACCTTAACTATCTACCAATCACACTGTGTCAGCCTTTAACGTATAATAAACAACTAGGGAAAACAACAACAACAACTAAGCAATTGATTAATTATTTAAATTTAATTGAAACATTTTTAAATATTTGTTGCCTACTCTATCACTCTCTCTCTCTCTCTCTCTCAACACTTACAAGTGTTGATGGAATCTAAAGAAAACTGCCACTTTATTGTTTAAGTTTATAATTGATTAATTTTAAATAAGAAAACTAAACATTTATTAAGATAAAATATAAATCGCACCCTCCCTATTTAATTGTTTATTAATTTATAAGTAAAGCTATGATAGAAAAACACAAGCAAATAGTATGATTATTTGTTGCGTATAGGGTAAATTTTTAGCTGAATGTATTTAAGGCATATGTATATATAAAATATCTGTGGCACAGTGTTTTAACTATGTTTAACACCGGAAGTAGGCTAAAGGAAGCTCGGCTTGATCAGCCACCCCTTAAGACAGCAACATCTGAGTACACGAGTAAATTGGCATGTGTATTAAAAACTTCTCAAAAAAAGCTTTTCTTAAACTGTAAATCTCATTGTTTGAGTCTAAAAATATCAGTGCGTATTAACTAACACAAATGTGAGAAGTTGTCCCATATCTCATCCATCGTATGCAAAGAGAAACTAATTTAAAGTAAGTGATATTCGGCAAAGCTTTATTGCCTTGTCTGAAAAGACGATATGCTCAGAACCAATGGCGTACAGAAAACCGCTATCGTTGCAATCGCTTTGTACAAGATCTAAACACTGTGCCTTTAACAACAAGTAATTACTATTTATTTCATTTTGTTTATATGACATACAACTACAACTCTCTCTCCCTCTGTTCTTCTATGTTCCCTATAGCCCACTAGAACTTAACCCATAGTATACCAAAAAATATTCATTAGCTACTTAAAATTGTAATTCTTACTGAAACCAAAGCTTTTTGTGGTTAAGCAAAATTGTGTTAAGATTAAATTTATTAATTATATTATCTTAGTTAAGCTACAATAACTGTTCTGACATTGTTGACAAAAGTATGTATTATCTAAATAAGTAAAACTAAATTTATGGCAAAAAATAAAATTCACTTTAAAATTTGATAAGCTATACATATATATTTCGTATTATAATTGCTTTAAATACTCTAATACAACAATAACATGTATGTAGTAAAGTTATTTATTTCTATCTATATATATATACATAGTTTACATAAACGCAGTACATACATATACTACTCTATATAGCTAATGTTTGTTTTGAGTTGAATTTCTAAGTATTACAATACATATTTGCAGCAATAGCATAGAAAGTAGCTAAAGGGAAAGCTCGTAATGCAATGTTTTGCCTAAAAGTGTGCTATAGCTAAAAAAAGAGTGAAGAGCCAGTGGTACAGGTTAATTACAATAATGTGTTTAATCAAATCAATGAATGGCTTAATTTAAATGAGTATCTATAGAGAGCAAGAGTTAATAGCATTACAAAGAAGTTAGTTATATGAAGCCATGTCAGGGTGACAGTACTAGGTTAGTGTAGTACAACCCCCAAGGAGTTTGGTGTTCTCTACAATGCACCTGACGAATAAAATGAGAAATCATCAATGGTTCTTGAGTTATAGCTGAAAAACTAAGAGATCTAACATCAAGATAAGCAAAAATATAAAAGGCCAAATATTTGGCCTAAGAACGTCAAACTCTTTGTGGGTTTTACTATACTGGCCTGTTAACTTCACTCTGCCTTGGAATTCTCAATCCCTCCCAGACAATGACCTCGAAAATGTTCTACACTGTAAACGGAAACTTCGGAATCAGGTCGATTTAAGATGATCGGTAATTTTTTCGAAAATATAGACATTAATAAGGTATTGCTCGGAAACGTGATAGTTAGGGTGCTTTCGGTGATTAATGTTAACATCAGCAATTCGGCATAATGCTGATGATATTAGTGCGTCGGCAACTCAGGTTCGTGCAGCAACTTGCGGTCGTATTGATAATTCAGATTTGTCGGCGAATCGGGTTAATATCAACAATTCGCCAATGTACTGATTTACAAGGCAATTCATTCATGTTCGTATCAGTAACTCGCGGTCGTATTGATTCGGGAATGTATTGATGATACTGGTCTATCGGCAATTCAGGTTAATATCGTCGATTCTGGAATGTATTGATGATTCAGGTTTATCGGCTATTCAGGATCATATTATCATACGGAATCGTCTTGGTTATACGGGTTTGTCGACTAATGAGAGTAATATCAGCATTTCGAGAATTCAATGTTGCCGTCGATTTAGGTTAGTAACAGCAACTCGAGATCGTATAGAAGATTCAAGTTTGTCTGTAATTCTGCCTTATATCAGAAATTTGGAAATGTGTTGTTGATTCAGGGTTGTCGGTCAACTCAATTGGTTGTCTATGACTCGCGGATCGTACTGGTAATTCGCGTTCTTTGGTAACTTAGCTATGTGTTGATAATGCCTTTGTGTCGGCAATTCAGCTTCGTGTCTGGAACTCGGGATCTTGTTGATAATTCTTCTTCTTCGGCTATTCAGCTTTGTATCGGCAGCTTGGATGTGTATTGAATGTTAGAACTAAAATCGAGCTAAATTCGATTCCATAGACCGAAGTCCGAAAAAAAACAACGAAGTCCGATTAAAACGACCAAAGTCGGGTTGAAACAACCGAAACTGTATTCAACAGACAGTAGACATATTAAACCGACCGAAGTCGAGTTAAACTAACCGAACTTTGGTTCAACCAATCACAGTTGGATTCAAAAGAAAGAAGTAGAGTTGAACTAACGGAAATTGTACTCAACAGACAATATTTCCATGAAACTGAATGTAGGTGAATTAAACTAACAGTTGGGTTTAACCAACCGAAGTTAGATTCATTAACTGACCGGAAATTAAGTTCAACCAACAAAAATTGGATTCAGCAGACCAAAGATCGAAAAAACCGACCGAAGTCGGACTAAACGAACCAAAATTCAGTTTCATATACCGACGTAAGAAAAAACCAACCTAAGACCGATAGAACCGACCAAAGTCGCGTAAAAGCAACCGAAATTATATTCATCAGACAGTATTCCGATTAAACTGACCGAAGACGGATTAAACCAACCGAAATTGGTATCAATCAATCGAAGTTGAGTTCAACGTACCAAAGTCGAGTTAAAACGAAACGAAGTTGGACTCAACAGACAATATTCCGATTAAACCAACCGAAATTGGTATCAACCAATCGAAGTTGGATTCAACATACCGAGTTAAAACGAAACGAAGTTGGACTCAACAGACCGAACTCGAGTTAAATTAACTAAAATTAAGTTCAACCAACCTAAGTTGGATTCAGCAGACCGAAGTTCGAAAAAATTTACCGAAGTTGGTTTAAATCAACCGAAATTGGTATCAACCAAACGAAGTTCGACCGAAGTCGAATTAAAACGAAACGAAATTGAATTTAACAGACAGTATTCCGATTAAACCGACCGAAGTCGAGTTAAACCAACCGAAATTGGATTCAACCAATCAAAGTTGAATTCAACAGACTGAAGTGCGTTAAGACCTACCGGAGTCAAATTCAAACAATATATTCAATTCACGAAATTAAGTTTTAAAACTGAAATTAAGATTAACCAACCGATGTTCGATTAATCCAAAATAAAGAGGGAAAATTTACCATTAGAAGGGATAGTGGGGCCGGGTACAATAAACTACGCCGAACATCTACCAAGCAAAATGCTCAACCACTTAAGTAGCTATAGCTCTTGAATCATAAAATCTCGGTGTAATGAGAATTACATCGTACAAGTACATAATGAAGGTTAAATCCAAAACCGGAGTGATAAGATCCAAATGGGTCGCTATAATTGAAATTCTTGGGAATACTTGAAACTATGCTCGATAGCAAATTCTTGAACCTAGTTTCTACTTATCAATAGCATGAAACCTTAGTATTTCACAAGTAAAAAAATAACAGATGTCAGTTTCATTTACACTTAGTTCACTGCGAAATATTTGTGGTGGTAGACAATACTCGGGTATTCTCGGTTCGGTCGCTTTCGATATGATGAAATATAAAAGAAGCGTTAAATCATCATATTGAGATCTAATAGTACTTTATCGACTTAGTCCGTTCAAGAAACTTTGATGTCAAAAGTCCTTTTACCCCGACTTAACTACGAACTCAAAAATATTGGGTCCCATCAAAAGTTTGGGAAACATCATCATTCGAGTTCACTGCGGAATACATTTTGAGGTGGACATTTGATATTTCATCATATCGAGATCTGATAGTGCTTTATCGACTTAGTCTGATTAGTAACATATAATATTCTTTTACCCTGGCCTATCCGCTCAACATATCTCAGCCGTAAAATTCGCTATATTTGAATACATCGATATATTTGTGCAACTTATGATTCATAGATAGGTCCAATAGATTGCAAGGTATTTTCTTTCGAAGACTTTCAGAAGAGAAGAGTATTCTTCCTATGGGCCTATTGTGGCTTGCTGATTGGAACACGCGACTATCATGCGGGTGACTAGAGTGTGATCACTTTCACAGTTATTTTCTTTTTTTTGATGGGCGGTCTACTCCATGTTGTCGATAGCAAATTCTAAATACACGAGTCAATCGGCATGTCTAGCTCGTCGCTAAACTGTAGTCCCCATTGTATTAATATAAAAATAGAAACGAGCTAACTTACTTTTATGCATGCTCTCCGCTAATAATTTGTTAATAAAAAGAATTTAACTTTTATTGACAAAACCTCTGGGACTCTACAAGTAGGAGTTCTCTGTCCACTTCTCTGGAATCTCAACATCAATACTCTTCTAAAGGAGATGGACAAAACGTGACGCACAACGTCAAGGATCCTAAACAACTCTTTGAGATTTTGGAACCTGTGCTGAAACTTCTGCTAAAAAAAAACCCGAGCCAAAAAGGGCATGTCTAAAAAAAACTCCTCTAAAATCTCTAAACTGTAGGTTCCGTTATATGATCATAAAAATTGAAACGTGTGAACTTACTCAAATGCCAGATGCTCTCCGAAGACAAAACCTCTTTCATTGGTGCCTCTTCAATGAGGTAGCTGCAGTACCTTATCTTAATTTTCGGTCATTTATTTCTGAGTAATATAAGTTGATTAGCTGAATATTAAATTTCCATAATTAAATCATTGATTCGATCAGTTAAACTATTCATGCGATTGATTAAACACATTAAACGCTCAAAATCAAGCAAAATGACTAGAAAAATTCCCAAGAGTAATATAAAGATGTGAAGTTACATAAAATTTTAGGCAAGAAGAACACAACAGTAATAGCACCTCGTAATATTTTAAATATTTACAATTTAGCAAATCGGTTCGAGTTTATCCTCCAGTTAACTAAGTACATAATAAATACTCCTAATGTTACATATTTGTAATCCACATCTAGTTAAGTTATACATACATATATACCTATATACAAGTATCATAAACTACCAAATACGAAATAAATTGTATCTATAAACATACAACAGAAATCTTTACATACACATTTATATATGTATGTAGTATATAAATAAACGCAATTGTCTTCTTAAATATTTAAATTGTTCGTTCATATGTTTCAATGTTCCATTGTTTGCCCCGACCCGTTTCTCCCCCCTCGTTTGTAAGATTAATTAAAAATACTTATAGTACTTTAGTGTGATTTCTAAGGCGTTAAGAAGAATTTACTTCGTTTGTATAACATTAACTTCAGACATTAGTTATATTTATCATCATCTCTACTACTACTAAAGTGCGCTTCATTAAGAACCAATTTAATAAAAAAATTGAAAAGAAAAATAAAAAAATATATTAAAAAACTTACCAAGAACCTATCAACCTATGACAAAAAATAAAACCTAAACGCTAAAATAAAACTAAACTATATATCATTAACATTAACACATTGACCGAAAGAGATTAAAGTGAAAAACAAACATAGAAAATTATATAAATGATATAAAATGAACAATAAATTAGAAATTTATTATTATAATATATTATTTCTCCATGTTGTGGATTACGACTGCGCAACGAGTATACATTTGATTCTAAAAATATAAATAAAATTAAAAGAAAAACAAACCGAATATTACATAAACATACATCACTTACAATTATACATACACTCCGCATATACCATATATTCATAGTTATATAAATATGTATTACTATATGGTACATACATATATATAATGTACTATGGTCATTATCATGTATATCCATACAAGAATGCTAGCTAAAAATCGTATAGATAAAAATTGGAGAGGTCCATTAGGACCACTGTCATTATCTGTCTTACCACACACACACACACTCATATGTATTTACCCAACCGTAAATGCAAGTGAGAAAAACGGAAACGGATATGGCAAACCATATGAAATTCATTAGCAGAACCAAAAAGTGTAACCGAAATAGTTTGAAATAATATGCAGCAAGTATTAATCCATTATGATAACATAAAGAAAAAGAAAATAAAAGACGGAGTCGGAAAAAAATAAACAAATATGAAATGAGAAGAATAAATATTTGATGCAATAAATGTATAAATTGAATTTAAAAATAATCCTCTGGTGTGTTTTATTCAATGGGTGGTAGAAAAACGTTAGGAACGTTAGTTCATCATTTGTACGGACAAGTTGTGCATAATGTCGTCACAATCTTCTAATCTAATTTGCTCAAGCTGCTATAAAAAAATACAAACTGGCAGTGAAATTATTTGCAAGATTTGCCAATGCAAATTTCATAAATTCTGCGCTAAAGTGGATAGTGAGAAAGCGGTCAATGCCCTATCAGAATTTGTAAATATTGTTTACAATTGTGATAATTGTTTGCAATCTGCCTGCGAGTTGGTGAAAAAGGTTAGCCTGCTATCGTATGAAATCGGAGAGTTGAAAACAATGTTCTCCCAGCATATAACTGCTAGCAACAAAAACATCACGGCTACAAATGCATCTAATCGCAGTTTCCATTTGCCCAAAACAGGTTTTGAGAAACCTAAAGCTTCGAATCTCTCACAGAATGAGAGTGCTGCTGCTGCTTGTGTGACTGTTTCTTCGTCTGCGTTGTCCGTTGCTGCTCTCCCTGTTCGTGAGAGTATTTCTAAAAAGTGCGCTCCAGCAAATTATACCTCTGCTGCTACTTGTGTCGGTGATAACTCGTTGGAGATGTCTGCGATAAATCCTACTAACAGTGATGCCAATGTTGACTTAAACGATCGTACTGGTGTAAGTGAGACGATACAGATTAATAACTCTGAGAATGGGTTACCTGTTGCTGCAAGTGAGAGTGAGTTTGGTTGTGTCTCTGTTGTCAATTCCGCTGCTTGGAGTAACGTCACGAGAAGAAAGCAGAAAAGGCGACGTCTTGTGGTTGGTTTAAACAACAATGCAGAGCTGGATGTTGTGGTAAAGAAAAAGTGGATACATCTAGCTTCGTTCAAACCGAATGTTACTGAGGAGAATATTATTTCCTATGTTAGCAAACACTTAGATGTTAATGCCTCTAATATTTCTTGTTTTAAGTTGGTCAGAAAAGATATGTCTCCTGATAGCTTAAAATTTGTAAATTTCAAACTAGGTATTTCTCCAATTTATTATGATAAATTATTCAGCCCCGACCTGTGGACAGCTTCTATAAAAATTCGTCCCTTTAAGGTTTTTCCGAGAAAAAAGCCTCAACAGGAGGTTGCTTAATAGATAAAAATGACAATTTCAATGAAAATCTTTTAAAAATTTACTATCATAATGTATCTGGCATAAGAACTAAAGGTGCCATATTTACATTATTTTCATCTCAATGTGATTATGATGTATTTGTCATAGTTGAAACTTGGCTTAACCAAGATTTTTTTAACACAAAACTATTTAATGTGTATCGCAAGTGTGTGTCTCCAGTGGTTGTTCGAGAGGTGGTGGTGTGTTGATTGCCGTTCGAAATTGTCATGCTTCTAAGAAAATTGTTTTAAAAGAAAATAACACTTTGTTGGACCAATTATGTATTGAGATTAAATCTTATAATAGTAGTATGTATATATGTGCGTCATACATTCCTCCAAACAGTTTGGATGAAATTTATCATGGACATATTCAAAATATTTTGAGCGTGTCAGAGAATCTGGGGCAAAATGATAAAATATGTGTAGCTGGTGATTTTAACCTCAATCATATTGTCTGGTCTGAAATTCAAAATACAGGGAATTTTCTTCCCAGTAACTTAAATAAGTCTTTTGAAATTGATTTTATTGATTCTTTATTTAGTATTGATTTACACCAAGCTAATAAAGTTCTCAATAATATTGGTCGATTACTGGACTTAATTTTTATTAATTCTGACGTGAATATTTCGGTTTTAGAATGTGCTTTTCCTTTATCTCCTCCTAATATACATCATACTGCATTACATATTGAGTTACAATTTTATCGATACTGTAATGCAAATTCAAATTTTTACAATGCGCAATATGATTATAAATCTTGTGATTTTCAGTTGTTTAATTGCAAACATTGATTGGGTAGACTGTTTACAGGGCGATATTGTTGCAGTTTGTTATAAAGAATTTTTGAAACAAATTAACAACATTTTTCAAAATAATATTGCAGTTATACGGCCAAAAGTATATAAACTACCCTGGTATACTAGAGGGTTAAAAAAATTAAAAAACTTAAGGAATAAATATTATAAGAAATATATGGTATCTAATTGCATAGAAGATCGGAATTTATACATCAGATATATGCGGGAATTTAATTTCCTAAACAAATTTCTATACAATCAATATATATTAGGGTTTGGGGACTCTTTGAAGTCTAATCCTAAAAGATTTTGGTATTATATTAAGTCAAAAAGGAATTGTTCGGACATTCCAATGAGTATGACTTATAATGGAATAATTTCAAATTCTACACAAGAATCTGTCAATTTGTTTAAAATGTTTTTCCAATCAAATTTTGTTAGTGTAACAGATGCTGTTAGCATGCAGGATTTCAATAACGTGATGCCTTGTGTCGACATAACATCGTTTACTATTTCTGAAAATGATATTGTATTGGCTATTACTAAGCTCCCAAATGGTTATAAGATTGATTTAGATGGAATTTCAGCTTTTTTACTAAAAAAATGTGCTTCTTCTTTGGCTAATCCACTTCGTTCATTACTTAATAAATCTCTGTTATCGGGATACTTTATTCAGAGATGGAAAACTGCTACCGTAAGGCCAATTTTTAAGTCAGGTGATAAAATGTCTGTCTTAAATTACAGGCCCATTTCTATGTTACCCAATGTGGGCAAAGTATTCGAACATATTATCTTTGATAAAATTTTTTTTCATCTTAAACGGGTTATTAGTTCCGATCAGCATGGGTTTATTTCCGGCCGATCTTCTACAACCAACTTATCATTATTTATGAATTTTTGTATTAAAAAATTTGAGGATGGTGTTCAAGTTGATACAATTTTTACTGATTTCTCTAAAGCTTTCGATAGGGTTAGGCATGATATTTTAATCACAAAAATGCACCATATGGGGTTTCACTCCTCATTAATTAATCTATTTCATTCGTATCTGTCAAACAGACACTGTTATGTTTGTATTGATAATTTTTATTCGGAAGTTTATATTCCAACCTCTGGTATACCTCAGGGTAGCATTCTAGGTCCATTTTTGTTTAATATTTTTGTTAATGATATTGGTCATTGTTTTAAATTTTCACGTCATCTAATGTATGCTGACGATTTAAAAATTTTTAAAGCTATTTATAATTTAAATGATGCTAAATTGCTCCAGAAAGACTTAGATCGAGTAGCTATGTGGTCAGAGATCAATGCATTACCGTTTAATGTTAATAAATGTTTTCATATGACATTTCATCGTTGTCGGAATTTAATTAATACTGCTTACAATCTAAGAAATTGTGAGCTGAAAATAATTTCCGAATATATGGACCTTGGAGTTGTTTTTGACCCAAAATTATCGTTTATCAGTCACCTAAATTACATTGTTCCAAAAGCGTTTTCCTTATTGTATTTCATTAGGAGGAATACTGGAGAATTTATTGACCCGTATATTAAGAAAACTTTATTTTCATCATTTGTTCGTTCCAAATTAGAATATGCCTCATTCATTTGGAACCCAACTGCAAACATTCATATTAATCGCATTGAAAAAGTACAAAAATCGTTTTTAAAATTTGCCTTGAACTCACTACATTTTTCTGATCCCATACCATCCTATGAAAGTCGCTGTCGCTTCTTTCATTAAAAACTTTATCTGCCAGGAGGGATATTGCGTCTCTTATGTTTTTACATAACATTACCTCAGGTTCTACTGACTGTTCCGAATTGCTGTCACTTCTACGTTTTAATGCACCAATACGATCATTACGCCAACTTAGTACCTTTAATATAGATACACACTTAACCAATTACGCCTCGAATGAGCCTATTACTAGAAGTATGAAACTTTATACTTCTATTTGCATTTCTACTGATCTATCTTATTCAGCCGATAAATTTAAGAATATATTATTTGTATTAATTACATAACATGTATAAGCTTTTTATATACTTGTAATAATTATTATGCTAGTCTGTAAGGATTGTTTTTTCCATAGACTGAAATAAAATAAATGAAATGAAATAAATGAAATGAAAAATTTTCTGATTTGATTATTCTAAACGTTATTCACTTTCAAAAAAAAAACCAGAAACCTGCTGTATAGGTCTTCAAGCAGTTGGGTAATGCCAATGATAGGAAACGTAAGAACGCTCAATACTAAGTAACCGAAATGTCATTCTACCACCGATGAGTTCCAGGAACTAAGTAACAGAAGTTACTAAAGTTTAGCACAATAGCAACAAGGCGAAAAAACTTTTACATCACACTGAATACAAAATACAAAAAAAAAAAATAAATAAAAATCTGATTTCCAAACAATAACGCGATTTGTGGGTGAACTTTTTTGACAACAGATAGAAAGTAAAGGGACCGGTTCGTGGGAGTACTCATTCAAATACTCTGGAATCTCAACATCTATATACTCTTCTAAAGGCGTTTACGTTGATCAATTAAAATAGGAATAATTGGTGTTAGAATTTAAAATGGTACGGCAACGGGACCTACATATGGACGAAAGTGAGTTATTAATATATCTGATGAGCCTTTTAAGGTTATATTAGGTTAAATCGGCCGGCCGTGGCATAGATGTTAGAACACGCGACAACCATGCGGGAGATCACAGGTTTAACTCCTGGCTCCAGTCATCCTAAAAGAAAAATGTTCTTTCATTGTCGGCTCTCCTCGAATGTTGTCGACAGCAACTTCGCAGTATTAGTGTCGAGTAACAGTAAGAGCATGTGTAGTAAGAACTTCTCAAACAGTGACGTTCGTATTCGTCGATAAACAAGTAGGTGCCGTTAGTGACCTGTGACCGGTTATAACAGCTATGATGTTCCTCAGGTGGGTTCTGGGCAAGTTCAGCACATATCGTGACCTCTGTATATCCATTGTGGGCCAAATTTGTTTGGTCGCCGTGCACCCATATCTCACCCATCTCTCTTTAGAAATGAAGTTCAGTTTTTCCGCAATTAGCTGTTTCCCCTTGTGAGAGGGATCCCAATAAAACCGTAAACTTCGCCCGAGTTCACGGTGGCCAACTGTTCGGCCCTTTAGTTACCATATATGTCCCCATGTCCTGGAACCCATGTAAGGGTAACCGTCTTCTCAAGCGACGATCGGCACTTTCGTTACATTTCTTGAATTAGTGTACACGTTCTCCAGAGTTCTGATAGCCGCTTTACTATAAGTATGAATATGAATATTGCCGCCGAATATTCACAATACTGAATTTATCTACGGGCTGAACTATGCTACAGTGATCTGGTAGACTGATTGATAGCTGCAAATTCAACTCCTCCGAAAAGATTCTAAAGCCCGCTCTTTCCTTTAATTTCGAACCGTCCGTGAAAATTAGGATGATAACCTCCCCAAAGTTTAGGGCATTTACATTATCATCGTAGTGGGACCTATCCGGGATGTTCCTTATAAAACCCGGATCGAAGACCGGTTCTGGTATGGTGAAATCCGTGTGACAGCTCACATTGATTAGGTTCAGAATTTTGGCATGACCATAGTTTTTGTGCATCCATGCGTCTAAACGCATTGCGGTGTTCACTGCTATTTTCCTCGCCGACGGTAACCAGTTTAGGATCGTAAATAGTGCCTTAGTTCGAGTAGTTCTAAGTGCCCCTGTTATCATGATTGCCACCAGCCACATAATGCATTTGAATTTTAGGCTTTAGGACGCTCTATCTATCGCCAGGGTTTAATAACTGATTCGTATAACCAGTTTAAGTTCTTGGGGATAATTCCTCAATTGAGGCTGATTGCCCTTTTGCAGCAGTATAGAACCGTTGCCGCATTGCTGATCCTGGTCGGAGTGTTCAGATTCCAATTCAGTTTACTGTCCAATATCTACCCAAGCTATTTGGCACTTTTATAGAGTTAAAGTGCGACTCCATTTAATCGGGGTTTGGCAAAATATGGGATTTTGTATCTCCGTGTAAATAGCACCAGTTTCATTTTACTCGGGTTTGCACCCGGTCAACAGTCATGACACCATTTTAAAAGAAGTTTCAGCGCAGATTCCAGTAGCTCAGAGAGTAGTTTCGGATCCTTGCCGGTGACTATTAGTGCCACGTCGTCCGCATATGCGACGATTGTGCAGCACGTTTTTTTCATCGTCCTCAGGAGAGTATTGATGTTGAGATTCCATAGTAGTGGAAAGAGTACTGCTTCTTGTGAAGTACCGCGAACCGACACCTTGAAAATATTTGACACACCCAGGCTGGATCCAATGCGCCTTAATTTTAGTAGTTTATCAACTAAGGCGATGACCACTGGGTTCATCCCCAGTTGTTCCATTGAGTCAATTACAGATTCAAGTTCCTCAATTGGTCTAAAATCCTTGGCGTTAGTGTGGAATGCCTTACCCCCTTTAGGGATAGATACTATTTTGTAGGTTGTCCATCTCGTTGGAATGTGTGACAGCTTTAGATAGGCTTTGCAGATTGTCTGAAGCCAGGGCGTCAATACTTCGATGTTATTGTATAGATCCGCGGGAATAGTTCCATCGGATCCTGGCGATTTAAAAGAGTGGAAACTTTTGATAGCCAATTAAATTCGATTTTCAGTAATCGGTATATCGGGAGTATCAAAGTTATAGCTGTCCGAGATTTTCATAAACTGGTAGTCACTTTCCCGACAACCTGGCAAGTGTGCTTCCATCAGCACTTCTAGAGTTTCGAGGCTGTTAGTGGTCCATGTACCATCTGGTCTTTGTATGTAGGATGGTATTGTTGGATTCGAGGATAAGATCTTACGTAGCCGACTTTCTACATTACTGATCAGGTTCTTGAAACTGTTAACTAAAGACTTATATGCGCTCCAGTCGCAATCTCTTCCCACCTTGTTGAATAGTTTCATACATTCCCTGCGTTTTGCCCTAATATCTGCTCTAATAACAGTGTGGCATAGCTTTGCCTTTCCTATCAGTTTGAAGGATTTTTTCCATGTCTTAGTTAATATTTCTTGCTCTCTAGAACCATCCTAAAGATGACCCAGTTTGTTTTTCTTCTATTAATATAACTTTATCAGGAATCCACTTCGAACGCAAGGTCAAAGCCGATATATAGATGGTCAGAAAACGAGCAATCTTTCTATAATCTCCAATTACTGACCATGTTGGAGTATTTATCGTTAATAAGTGTAATAAAAGTGGGTCCGTTACCACCGTTAACTACTGTTAGTTTGTTCTCAATAATAAAGTTGAAAAGCGACTCACCCCTTAGGTTGATATCTGAGCTAGAGTTGGACTTTCTAGTTCCTTTTGGTGAATCGTTCCTTTCAGTTCCGTTCATCAAAAGGAACTAGTTCGTTCCTTTCGTTCCTTTTCGTTCCTTTTGATCTTTTCGTTCACTTATTCCTTTTCATCACTTCGTTCACCCGTTCAATACATTTTGATTGTTTTTAGTTCTTTTCCTGTTTTTTAAGTGAACGATTTGCAAACATATTGAAAAATGTAAGAGCCGCTTAAAAGAAGTATTTTCATATTGTTTAAATGGTGTGTTTAAAAAAATAGTAATCAAAGGATTTGTTTATAGGATTTATAAATCAATTTTCATAGCAAAATACCAAAGCAATTTGTCTTTTGTTGTTGGTGATGCCACCCCTTTAGAATTGTTACATATGAACGTAAGAACAAGTGAACGAATGACCGAAAATGTCAAATGAACGAAAAAAACTAAAGGAACGAAAAGATCAGAAGGAACGAAAAGAGCAAAAGGAACGAAAAGGCCAGAAGGAACTAAAAATCTAAAGGAACGAAAAGAGCGGAATATGTGGAACTAGTTCCAACCGTTCACTACATGGAATCACTACAGGCTGGATACCGAGTTAGTTTCTTCATTGACAGATGGACACACCATTTTATTGGTTGCTGGAGTCTTCCACCGCTTCATTAACCTTAACTACTTTCCAGTCCTGTGTGAGTTGTTGAGGATTACTGTATTGAAGAATTACCACGATTTCCATAGGATCGGAGGGTTCATCGGGAATCTTGGCAATAGATCGTGGCATCTGTGGAACATTGGCAAGAATAATTGCTTCGAGTCTCGCACCAGGAAAGACTTCCCCGAGCGATTCTAAAGCTGCCTTGTATAGTTGCGATGAGCGGTCATCTGCACAATCAACGAGTTTGATGTGACCCTGCTACCAGACTACATCATGACATTGCGGCTGTGGTCCATGTCGCTCCAGAACGAATTTTAGGGACTCCACAGTAAGGGAAACAAGTTCTAATATTCAATGTCATACCCTTCGAAAGTGGTATCAACTGATAGGGTGGCGCACGAATCGTGCTACGTGTAACAATAACAGCCAATGGGGACTGTTGTTTAAAGATGTTGAAGAAGTTTTTTTGTTTATCCATAAATGAGTCGGAGACGTATCTGTTAGGATTTTGTTCTAGCAAGATGGAGCAAATGTACACATAGCCCGACCGGTTATGGTGGAGCACCAACGAAAATTCCCAAACAAATTAATGTCAAAGAAACTACACTTTCCGTTTCTCATATCATTCTTCAGCAGAATTGTAGCTTAAATAAATCTATATATATAAAAATGGTGGCAAAAATGCATAGTAATTCATCAATTGAGTACGGCTGGACCGATATTGCTGAAAAGCCGGAAAATTGGAAAAATCGAAAATTGCATTTTTGTATGGAATTTTGTGTGCAATTGTTACGAATGATTTTTCGAATGGAAAAATAAAAAAATTTTGTTGAAAAATTCGGAAAATTCCGGAAAAATTCAAAAAGTTTGAATTTGTGTTTTCGACGAAATTCTGCATTTTATAGTATGATTTAATAAATTTGGACGATGGAACTGTGAAAAATTTCGGATAATTATTCCAAAATGACTTTTTGAATGGAAAAATAGAAAAATTTTTGTGGAAAACTCGGAAAATTCCGGAAAAAATTGGATTTTTTCTATAAAATTTTACATTGTATCGATAATTCAATTTTTGTTTAAAATGTTGTGTTCATTTGTTCAGTTAGGGGCTTTACGAATTTAAAAACAGAAAATTTTTGACGAAAAATTACGGAAAAATGTCAACAAATTTAATTTTTTTAGACGAAATTTTTAATTTTTATCGTATGATTGATAATTTTGGACGATGTTAATCTGTAATATTTTAGATAACAGAAAAATTCTTGGTGAAAAACTCGTAATATTACGTAAAAATTCGAAAAATTTAGATTTTTCAACAAAATTTTGCTCTGTTATGATGTTATGATGCTTGGAAAATTTGGGATTATTATGTTAAAAGATTAAACACGAAATGATCGAACAATTTCAAAATCATCTGCATGAGAATAACGCATTGGTCCGATTGTTCAAAACCGCATTGAATACAATGCATTCCGACGACCACAAAATCATTATCAGAACAGACAAAAGTCCTTCTGGTTGCCATGCTGGACAATTCAATGCTCCCACTATAAATGAAGTCGCAGTGGTGATTGTTGGGAAGAATGTGGTATCACGCGATATTGTTCTCAAGCGTCGGGATGGTAGACAACTGAGGCATGACTCATCGGTCATATGATGCATTTCAATACCCGTTGATATTCTGTCGTGGAGAGGATGGCTATCACCTCAATTTAAAAATGATCAATAGAACAAAAGTCATCACTTCTTTTTCATTCTCCATTTAAGTTCAAATTTCGATCTTAAAATTAACTTCTGACCGAAGACATGTGCGTGCTCATGTGCGGCAGTCTACTGTCGAAATTGGAATACCAGCGTCAAATCGTTCGATGCATGATACATTCACTCGCGAATTGCAACGAGATCAAGCATTGATCGAGTTAAGCTGACTGAAAGAGTCCGAAAAAATGTGCCGCCATTGAATGCCGAGCAAACGAACGTGTACGATTCGACGATTCGCTGATGAAGGTTGTTGACGATGGAACGGGAGGCATTTACTTTTTCGATGCTTGCCCAGGCAATATATTCGTCATTTCTTTGATTCTGGCAACATTTAGTCAAGTTCGGAAATTCCGTTAGCTGTTGCATCCGCTGGTATTTCTCCAACATTGTTGAAACGTGGTCGACCCGCACTTTCCGCTTTGAAGCTGCTGATGAATCTTCTCACGGTTGACAAGCCAACGTGCAGCGAAATTGTTGCGAGAATGCAAAATCATCATTTGGGATGAATGCACGATGGCACATAAACGAGTTTTGGAGGCACTTGACCGAACGATTATGGATTTACGAGGTGATTCGAGATGATTTGGTGTGACTATGGTATTTTCGTCAAACGCTTCCCGTCATCCCAAAATCTACTGCTGATGATGAAATTAACGCATACCTGAAATCGTCTTCTTTGTGTTACGGAATTTTAAGACAGCTACTGGTAATGGCCAAATTCCTGTTGATGTTTCAACTGGATCGATGACGTTCCCGGCAAATTTTTTCGAGTTTACATCATCAAAGGAGGAACTCATTACCAAAGTTTTCCCCGGCATTGCAAAAAATTATTAAAATCCAGACTGGATAAGTGAACGGGCCATACTAGCAGCGAAGAATAAGGTCGTCGATATCTTGAATGTTATTATTCAAAGTCGAATCGATGGAGAACTGTATTCATACAAATCCGTTGACAGTGTGACCAACGAGAATGAGGCGACCAACTATCCGACAGAATTTTTGAATTTTTTAGATGTGTCAGGAACTACGCCTCATAATTTACAGCTGAAGGTGGGATCGATCATAAGCGTGTTGCGGAATCTGAATCACCATAAATTGTGCAACGGTACGAGTTTGTCGGCCAAGAAACTGATCATCAATGTGATTAAATCGACGTTCATCAGGGGCAAATTCCAAGGAGAGGAAATCCTTATCTTACGAATTTCTATTATTCTAACCGATCTTCCCTTCCAAATTCAAGCGAATTCAACTCCCCATTCTATTGGCTTTTGTGAGATCAATCTCGAATTTCCCTGCTTTTCCCAAGATCAGCCGTGCATTGTCTGTATTGCCAAATCGTCTTCATTGCTTGTTTTTACGCCGGAAAACAAATCGGAAAACATTGTTAATAAGATCGCTCTTCACCGCTCTTCACTAATTTCGATTAAATTCAAATAAATCACATTAAAACTTGAACTAACTGTGTTTTACTATACCCCTGGAGCTTATATGAATTCGTTACCTTAGGAGCGAGACGAAGTTTGCCGGGTCCGAAGTTGTATAGCAGAACAACGTTTGCCGGGTCAGCTAGTAACATATAAAAAAAATCGATGTAAAAAATCAAGATGGAATAATTTTATCGAATAAGACTTTTAAAATATTGTCATTATTATTAAACCATAAATCCACAATATTGGAAAGAAGTGCGTATGATTAATATTAAATCCGCATAACATTAATATTACCCATACGTATTAGCAATAATTCAGGTCATATAGTATTGCTAATGTTATCCATAAGATGCCTGATTAGCAATAGCATCACAAATAATTCAAAAGAGTACAACTCCAAAAGTATATATGATTGGAACAGATGCCAATGCGGTAAAACTGTTCAACGAACATAGGAAAAAGTGGTTTTAGTACACTTTTTGTCAGCAATACTTTGGCTTATTAAGTGAAAATAGAAAAATTTTGAGCACCAAAAGATACAAAATTAAATACTAACTTGTATGTTGTGAGCCATAAAATTGTCTATTTCTCTTGTATTTCCTAATACGCTACATTGTGTCTATATACGCTTAGTGGTAATTTGTATGACCTCTTATCGACTTGCCAATTGGTAAATATTGGCAACAAAAAGAATACTAAAACTACTTTTTCCTATGTTCGTTGAACAGTTTTACCGCCTTGGCACATCTTATGTCTTTTTTGGTAATGGTAACTCGAATAGATCTACATTTGGCACTGCACTGCGCTCAATTGCAATTTTTACTTGACACCTTACCGACGTAGTAAGGGCTCTCGTAGAAATTAAAACTTTCTAATTTTTAAACAAATGTTTATGTCGGCAGCGCTGTATCGTGTTTGTACTCAAATAACCATAACTGCTTTATCGAGAAAACAATACAAATAAATGATTTTGTAACATACATAAAAAAGATTCAGTCCTTACTTGAGTACACATGGGTTTTGCGACTTTATTAAATATTAAATGTAAAACACCCTGTTACTGTAATATTAAAAGTAAGACACCCTGTTAGTAAAACCTTGTTTACCAGCTCTAATATATACTGAAACAGTGTTTAACGTTATAAGTGCGTATGTGTGTGTGCCAAGGATAAAATGAGATTTGTTGTAGACTGGAAGTATTGTCTGCATTACCTGCCAAACATTTTAACGAAACCTGGATATTATAGCACATGTTCGTTCATCTGCTACACAAGTGAGAACAGTACTTACATTATAGCAAATATGAAAAGGTTTTGCAAGTATAAAAAAATATTATGGCGCAAAGATTATGTATGCTTTTATTTTATAAACTTATTTATAGTTAAATTTTTATGGTACTCTGCTCGTTAGCTTTATAATTTTGCTAAAGTTTTAAAGCATATGTTATAACTTAAACACAAAAAGCCAGAATCCTTTCACCACTGTGGTTTTAAAAGCATTTTAATCGTCAGTGTTTGTCAAATTTTAGTCCTGCCGAGTACGGTTTGAAAAGTACTGTCAACTGCAAGTAACTGCATTTTATGTTAAACAACTTGTTAATAGTATCGTTCTAAGCAATGGAACATTTTTATATTTGAAACAACAAAAATAGAAGATTATACATGGTTTGAGTTAAAAAGTACTAGTTACTTGTATCGAAAGGCATTCATGTTGCTCTATATAAAAAGTAATGATGGTCGTATTATAATATAAAATTATCAAAAATTAATTGAATATCAAGCTGGTATTCAAAAGAATTACACGATCTTAGATAATAAATATACTACATATAACATGTAAACTTTAAGTGAAACTATAGAAAACATATGACTTCGCGCAGCTTTTGACAAAATATCTTGTACTGCTATTTATAAAAGTTAAATTTAATTCATATCAAAAGGCCAACTTATTCCGTATGGAGTGTATTGAAATTTCTGAAGAATTCGATACAATATCTAGTGTTAAAGATAATTACCATGAAAGAGGCGCGACTAATTTTGATAATTCTATAATTCTAATTATTCGAAAAATGGCAATTAAAAAAAAACCGGTTGCGTTTTTGAAATTCACAAAAAACCGGATAATCCAGTTTTCAAAAGTATGCCTAATAACAAATTAAAACACAATTTTAGACCAAATATTTTATTAACAAATAACAGAAAACAATTCAATTATACCTATAAGAAGTAAACTTTTAGTTTAATTATAATTACAATGCACAACATTAGTGAGATCAGTTTGTTTTTTTAACAAAGACAAACGAAACAAAACAATTCATTTGTAAATACTTGATTATATATAAATATATTTAATTTTATCTTTAGTTTTCCCTAAAGTAACATTTAAGAAATAAGATACAATTTGAGTTCTAGAGTGTATACCTATTTTTTTCTTTGGTTTTTATAAAGCTTGACATTGAAAATGTCCTTTCACTCAATGTACTAGTTGGACTTATAGTGTACAAGGCGTTTAATAATCTGACAAGGTTTAGAGTCCTTTCGCCGCTCTTATCCATATATAAAAAATCAAAAATAATTTGTACTTGAATATTTTAGAAATGCGTCACTAATTGGGAGTTTACTCGTACTTAAATACAAAATGAGAGTATTCAGGGATTGAACACGTCGTTCTGATATACGTCTTTTTACAATTTCATATAAATTTATTGATAATTGGTTTTGAATTGTTGAAAAGTGTTAAAGTAAAAATTTAAAAATACCTTCAGCATCAGCTAAAGTCGGAGAGTTTGCAGAAAGTTTTTGTATAGACATTTCCAAAGGTTTAAGGGAGTCACTAAGCACAGACAAAGTTGCGATATTATTTTCACTAAATGGTGTCAGTCCTAAGTCCAATAAAGTATGATTCACACATTTGTGCAATTTTAAAAATTGAGAAACCATATTGGCCCTAGGATTCCAGCGGTGCTTAACATCATGGATAAGTTGAAGCTCCTTATTAAATTGGTCTTTTACAAACATTTTTCTTTCGCTTTTCAGTCGACATATTAAACATTAAAGATTTAATTTAATTGTCAGAGGTTGTTCGGCCGAAACAATGGAAAAGAGCATGTACGAGTACACATTTAACACAATCTATTCTATAATATAAAAATAAGTCGCTGAATGTGTTGCTAAGCGCAAAACTCGAGAACGGTTGGACCGATTTGGCTCAATTTTTTTTTCAGTTATTCGTAATTGCCAGGAGTAGGTTTTTACGAAAGAAAATTTTGGAAAAATCTTTCGGAAAAGCCGGAAAATTGGAAAACCCGAATATTGCTTTTTTGTATGGAATTTTTTGTGCAATTGTTATGAATGATTTTTCGAATGGAAAAATAAAAAAAATTTTGTTGTAAAATTCGGAAAATTCCGAAAAAATTCGAAAAATGTTAATACTATTTTTCGACGAAATTTTGCTTTTTGTCGTACTATTTGATAGTTTTGAACGATGTAACTTACGAAAAATTTCGGATAATTATTCCGAAATGACTTTCCGAATAGAAAAATATATAAATTGTCGGTGGAAAACTCGGAAAATTCCAAAAAAAACCGAAAAATGTGAATTTTTTCGGCAAAATTTTGCATTTCATCGCCTGATTTGAGGTAAATCGAAATTAAATTTTTGTCGGTTTTCGAATGGAAAAATATAAAATTTAAGTTGGAAAATTATGGAAAATGCCAAAAAAAAAATATTTTTTTCGACAAAATTTTGCATCTTATCGTATGTTTTGGTAATTTTGGGCGATGTAAATGTGAACAATTTCGAACAATTATGACTTTTCGAATGGAAAAATAGAAAAATTCTTAGTGGAAAACTCGGAAAATTCCAGAAAAAATCGAATGATTTTAATGCCTTCGACAAAATTAATTCATATAGTAATTCATCAATTGAGAACGGCTGGACCGATTTTGCTGATATTTTTTCAGTTGTTCGCAATTGCCAGGAGAAGGGAAAATCCTCCGGAAAAGCCGGAAAATTGGAATAACCGAAAATTGTTTTTTTTTTGTATGGAATTTTGTGTGCAATAACTGCGAATGACTTTTCGAATGGAAAAATAGAAAAATTTTGTTTTAAAATTCCGGAAAAATTCGAAAATTTTTAATTTTTTTTCGACAAAATTTTGCTTTTTGTCGTATGATTTGACGATGTTACTGCGAAAAATTTTAGATAATTCCGACATGACTTTCCGAATGGAAAATAGACAAATTCTTGATGGAAAACTCGGAAAAACTCGAAAAATTTGGGTTTTTCGAAAGGACTTGGTTGTTTTTACGGAGAGTTATTTACTAGACTAAAGCCTCCTATTAGACAATATAACTTTGGACGGCGTACGCGACGTGCTGTAATTAGTCAGAACGTCCGTAATAATCAAACGCAAAAGGAACGGGCCATAACAATTTTGGGAGACGTGCCCATATTGCACAGTTTCGCGCTGCACAATCACCACCTCAAATTCGACAAAATGTTACTAGAAGAAACCAGTCGTAAATATAGACTAGAATCGAGCTGCTTTTGAATACGATTCCACAATCGCCTACAAAGATCTTCGCTGCGTTGATATCGGTTCATAGTCTGTCGTATGCCAGCATTGCAATGCATTGAAGTTACAATCGAAAAATCCCGTCATTCGGAGCCGAAGTTGTTGTTCAACCCGGCAACAATCCGAGTTAAAAGGTAATGGCGTCTCATTACACAGTGGAACAGTGAAAAAAAACGCACGAACATAGTTATGCAGTTCAGATAGTATTACTGGAGCTGAGTAAACCCCTAGCTCAGTGAAAAATATTTTTTTCACTTTTTTAAAATAGGTCGCAAAAACATTTTATTTCTTTTCGTTGCTTAAAAAAAGAAACGTAGACATAATATTCAATTATATTAAATATTCTAGGAATATCTTAAGCAAAGTGTAAACTGAGGCAAGGTTTTGCCCAACGTTCGAGTGTTTCCGAAAAAGTTTGATTTTGTGTCAGTGTTATTATTAAAAACTATTCCTCCCGTTTTGCTCGAAATTGCTTCCACACATTCAGATTCAAGGGCAAATACATCATCGAGCTGCCGCTTTGTTACCACCACCAAACGAAGATCATAAGTTCATTAAGATCTATTTCGTTGGTGATTCGGCAATAGAACTAGATCAACGTTGTGCAATTTTTACTTCAATAAAACACGAAATAATCGAACAGTTGCAATATTTTCTGCATTGGATACAATTATAGTGTTCAAATACTTGAATTTTTCAGAAAACCGGTTTCCGGTTTATTCGAAAAATACCTTTATCCAACAATTCGGTTTTCGAATACATGATTTAGTAGATTTAGGATATTTTAACTTAACATATAAGTGCAATCTATATGATGTACTCACAAACTTTAAAGGCGTTTTCTGTAAAATTTTAAATTTACACATACCTTGGCTTAGAATTAAGGTATCGATTTGATCACATGCATGTTAACCACCTTTTTACCATTCCATATGAATATCGACGGCGTGCTACTCATTTCATGGTGAGATCCCAATCTATTTTAAGATGAGATCCCAACTGTATTCTTTTTGCGCTCGAACATTTTTGTTAGGAGATAACTGCATTTAAAGTTGTTCATATGAATATCGACGGCTTCACAGGTACTGCAGGGTGAGAATGTGGAACCACACGATATTGTTCTCAAGCGTCGGGAAACTCATCGGTCATATGATACACTTCAATACCCGTTAATGTTCTGCCGTGGAGAGGGCGAATATCACCACAATAAAGATGATAAATACAACGACAGGTTTGTCTACAAGTCATCAGGAAGAGAAACGAATAAAAAGGTTAGCTCAAATAATTTTTATGCGTATCGATCGCAAATTGCGTTAGCTGTTGCATCATCTGCTGCCACTTTGTTGAAAGGCGGTCAAACTGCACACCCCGCTTTGAAGTTGGCGATGAATCTTCTCACAGTTGACAAGCCATTGGGCACAATATCCAGAAGTTCGGCGACAGCGAAATTGTTCCGAGAACACAAAATCATGCACGATAGCGGTTCAAGGAGCTTTCTAGGCAGTTGACCGAAAGATGAAGGATTTATGAGG
Source organism: Muscina levida (assembly GCA_964034835.1). Classification (NCBI taxonomy): domain Eukaryota; kingdom Metazoa; phylum Arthropoda; class Insecta; order Diptera; family Muscidae; genus Muscina; species Muscina levida. Next base: position 124,459,440 of record OZ035881.1, read on the forward strand.
TGATTCGAAACGATTTGGTGAGGGCTACAATATTTCTGTCGGAAGAATTTCGTCAAACGCTTCTCGCCATCCTCATTTCCCCATTCGATTGGCTTTTGCGATGACAATCAACAAATCGCAAGGCCAATCATTGGAAGTTTGTGGGATCGACCTCGAATTTCTCAGTTTATTTTAGCGCCGAAAAACAGATCGAAAAACATTGTTTATCAGACTGCTCTTCACTGATTTCGAGCTTATAAGAAGGCGTTAACTTGGAGCGAGACGAAGTTCGCCGAGTCAGAAGTTGTATGGCAGAACAACGTTTGCCGGGTCAGCTAGTTATGAATAAATTTAAATAAAACATATCGAACGCCAAAAAACCGAGATTCGGCAAAAAATAACAGGATTATTCGATATTCGAAAAACAGGGATTTAAAAAAACCGATGGTTTTTATGAGTGAAAAAAAACCGAGTAGCCGGTTTCTGAAACCCGAACTGATCACCCTAGAAACTAGATCTACTATAGAAACAATCATAGAAGCGTTTGTTAAAACGAAATTCGAGATATTCTACTGCAACATTTGTTTTTCTATTTCGAAGAAATTCGGGTATTTCAGAAGCATGCTCGTTTCAAAACATTTCCATGTGCACAGACAGCGAACATTGTTGTTAGCTGACAATTCTGGGCAGTCAGCATTACACTCTTAAAGAAGCGAGCGAAGTAAGCGATGTTACAACGGCGAATGAGAATGCAAACTTGTATCCATAGTCTTTTTGAATTTAAGCGCTGAATGATGAATAAAGCAATGAAAGCCTAAAATGCCAAAACCCACAATATGCAAAAATACCTTAGTAATTTCACTTCAAAATCGGATAAAACGAACAATGCAATTGCACGGCATAAAAATAATTAAGAGCGGAAGCCGATGGACCGCCGGCAGAGCTTTTTAAAGCTGGCGGCGATGAGCTGGTAGCATGCATGCACCAGATCATAAACACGACTTGGCCGAGGGAGTGCATGCCCGACGATTGGAATCTGAGTGTCCTATGTTCCGTGCTTAAGAAAGGCGATCCAAGTGTATGTACCAACTATCGAGGGATTACCCTTTTACCTGACCTGATTGGACCTTATCAGTGTGGCTTTAGACCTGGCAAATCCACGACCGACCAGATATTCACACTACGATAAATCCTGAATCCTGGGCGTTCAAAAAGACCGAATGCGCTGACTTGGAAACGTTGTACGAATGGACGAAAACGCTGCGGCTCGAAAAGTCTTCGGCAATAAACTCGATGGGCTGCGCAGTAGGTGGCGTCCAAAACTCTGATGGATGGACCAAGTGAAAGAGCTGATAACTAAGCTTGGTGTGACGAGCTATCTACGGACCGTAAAAACTTACTTTCTTTTCTACGTCCGGCTACTGATGGAAAAATTTCAGTTGTTGCTGCCATTAAGGAAGAAAAAGAAAGAGAATGTAGGAAGTGTGATGTGGAAAAACATTGTCTGATTCATATAGTAGATATTCGGTTGTGGATATACTAGGTTGAACCGAGAAATCTCTTACAACCGCCCATTCTGGATCAGATGCTGATTAGACTATCGCTCACTCTGAGTTGAGGTGCCTGGATTTTAAATTTCCCCTGTCACAGTTAGCTGGGCTGTGACGGGCGTTTTAACCAACGTTTCCTGGTGTCAACATGTGGACGCAATCCGTCCCCAGTAGTACTACGAATACGAAGCTCCGCGAGTAGCGTTACCCTGGGTTGAACAAGTTAAACCGATTAGGAGCATCACCTTGCAGCACACTTCCGACTGGTTATTGTATATTTCTAAAGGAAGCTTGACATCCAACAGACGACACCATGATCGTCACCCCATTCGTCTTGGACCATAATGTGTTCAAGACAACAAAACTAATTACGGCGTATGCGGCGGGGGGCGTGCCCCCCACACATGGGGGATTTGCCTCGGATCAGTGGCGAATGAGCAATATGTATACATATCCCAGCATCAATATAACGTATACGCTCTTAAGAAGATTTCTACACTTATTTCGAAGCACAAGACCAAAAGAATAACACTCAAAAACGACACTGGCTGATAACATTTAAGTTTCGCCGCGGCAAGGTTTTTTATTTTATAATGATATCAGAGTCCTTTAAACGATTTTCACCAAATTTTTATGTATTTTATCGATTCATTGATATGCTTAAAATTGTTGCACTGTTACTGCTTCTTGTATTTATATCCCATCATTTTATGGGGATGAAATATTATAGGACGTGGGCAAGCGCAACAATATACATCGATAGCCTTAGCCGCGATATGTTATGCTTCAGCGTGCGATCTAAATTTCGCAGGACATACCAGGTTTCTGAAACCCATTTCTAAGCTTGATGTGAAATCGGAGAGTCGATATAAATGCCATCAAACATTAAAAGCCAATTCCGTTTGCTAACAAATTGTTATCAGCCTGACATTACATATATTTTTTTCAGACTGCAGTTTTAAGGCAAATTCCTTTGCCAATTATTACACTAGTCAAGTTAATTGCAGTTGAGGTTGTCATCTTGTTGAAAGACTATCGTAATTTCAAATTGTTTTCATGTTTACTACCAAAGAAAATTAGCTGTCGTATATAAGGAACTTTGTCTCTTGTTTTTCTCCTGTGTCTCTTCGAAAACATTCATTTGGCATCAGTGATGACTGTTTCTATTTGCTATGCTTATCACAAGCCTTAGGCAATAACCAAAATTTGTATACAATATTCATGCAATATGAATGTATTCAGTATGTATGTACGTCGTTCCAATAATCTATTTCCATTTTTTAATGCTTTCGTCTAATGAATACCATAGCAGCTGTATGCTTGCCTGCCTGCCATAAGAATCAGGACATTTCATTTCTCAACTTGATTACGAGCAAATGATCTTGAACTCTTCTAAACAAATATTCAGTTCATTACAATATGCACAATATCCTAGCTGTCACCCCCTCCCTCCCTCTCCCCACAGATTGAGAAAAGAGTCCATCAGACAGATTTCTATTCAAATATGAAATGAAAATCCCATTCTGTCTAAGCTCTGATGGTGGTGCGATGCATCCACACAGCCTGGTGCCTGGGTTAATTTTTCATACTTTAAAATTCATGACAATTGCTGGGGATCATGATGGCGGTCGGTCGTTTGGTCGGTCGTTCGAAATGAAATGGTTATCTTCTCCTTCCCCCCCTATACGCCTTGGCCATCTTCATTGTACATTTGACTTTTTCCACATATTTTGTTTTGGCTGCTGGCATCCATTTCACGTTTACGCTGTTACCATTTACAGAAGCTACATATGTAGACGACGACTACACGCTTATGTGGAACACTTGTGTGTTTCTTTTTTGTTGTGTTTTTTTGCCTCTATCATTTTGACAAATGAAAATGGTTTGGTTTTTGAAAGGATTCTCCCAACCACTGATGCAGGAATCTGATGCAGTTGTATGAGTAGTAGTTGTTGTTGTTGTTATTGTTGCTGGTATTACCAACTAACTGATGGTGTTACTAGGTGGCATTGGAAGGGTTCGTGGTCCGCACAAGCCACCACGAAAGTCTGCCAAGAAGGCGTTAACTATAAATGCAAAAAACACACACACATACACTCATGATTTCTGGCTATAATCCATAGTGGAAATACCCGGGGATTGAATCAAAGAGAGGCACAGGGAGAGTGAGAGGCAGAGAACAAGAAGCCGGCAGAAGGAGCAACACAAAAACAACACAAATTTATATAAAAACTTTGTTATTTTTATCGTTACCCTGCGGATGTACATCCGAATGCCATAAAACATTTGATAGATTAAAACAATATGCTATGGGAAAATAGAACGCGAACGCGTCAGGATCTGAGCGAGCGCTAAGCAGAACGCGGGTGCGGGTGCGGGTGCTGATGATAAAGTCAAATTTGTACAAGTACATATTTCAGTTTTATTTGCTAGACCGGAGAGGAGAATAAAACGAAGAGCCTGACTTTCATGTTTTTTGTTTGTTTAGAAATTGTAATGGAATTACACATTTCGATTTCGATTAAAAGATTTAAATTGCTCCCAACCACACACTCCCTTTTATAGGATGAGGGTGAGGATGAGTATGAGGGTGTGCATGTGTGTGTGTGTACGAATGTGCCCTTATTCTCTATATTGGATGTTTGGTTTGCTGCCAGTGGTTGTAGTAAGGATAGCTTTGGTTGCCAATATTTCAGCGTTTCCAATTTACAGCTTGTTGTTTATTTTGACATGACTTCATATTGGTGTGAAATCGAATATGCAAACTTGTGTGGCTAAAAATAAACAGCCACGCCAACAAAAAACAAAAAAACACTAAATAACTGTAAAAAATTGGTTGAACTTGATTCTTTAAAGCTTATGGCACATTGGTTGGCCAAGAGTATGAATGGGGCGAAGTCATCTATGACGTCAGGTGAAAACAATATATAAAATATTTTGTTTTATTTAACACTATTGAACCGAGGTCAATGAGGGCGGTTTAGTTAGTATGTAAGTTTTTGAAAAAAAAAATTACACAGATTTATTACACAGTGCAACAGTCAATCTGGGGGGGATCGAAAATCCAAGTTATGGGGACGGTACTAGGTCAGTATAGTAAAACCCCCAAAAACTTTTATGTATTATCCTTATCATGTTTGTGCGCTTAGTTTTCAGTTATTACTCAAGAACCATTGATTATTTCTCATTTCATTCTTCAGCAGAATTATAGTTAAAGCTTAAATTACACCTGTAAAAAATCAATTTAGACTAATTTTATAGAATGAAATCTTAAAAACATTGTAATTTTTTTCATACATTTTCCCCAATAACTCCAAATTTCTGGCCATAACTATATAGGCCGTCTCGTCTGTGATAAGTAGAAAACTGGTCATTAATATTGAACGACGACCCTGACTCAATTACATACTGCATTTACACATACATACAATGTATCGAGTTTGCATATTGATGTGTATCTATGATAACGTATGAGTAATATTATTTTTATGCGGATTTTATATTAATCATACGCATATCATTCCAATATTGTGGATTTATGGTTTAATAACTCAGTTTAACAGCCAGTCTGGGGATGAGAAATTTCAAGTCAGGGTGAAGGCACTAGGTCAGTATATTTAAACGTGACAATTACTCAGGTGTAAAACAACAATGTTGATTGACTGCCGGCAGAGATTTTCAGGGCTGCATGTATGCATGCCCGATGATTGGAATCTGGGTGTACGACGGCATGTGCTTAAGAAATCCCAGTTGGCACAAACTACAGCGGGTCATACTTTTGCCCATAGAATATAAGGTCCTGGCGAGTGTACTAGATGATAGACTTATGTTCATTTTGGATTCGAGCCGGAGCATTTTTGTCCATTCGTACAACGTGTTCAAGTCAGCGCATTCGGTCTATTTGAGCGCGCTTGACTACGTAGATGTCGAAGTATTTTTCTCTCAAAGACTACCACAAAAGATTGATCCGCTTGTGTCATTACCCAGGATTCTGCGCTGTAGAGCAAGACAGGTAGGATAGTAGCATCGGTTTTCGATCAATACTCGTCTCTTAATTTCCTGGCTGATATTATTATTTTGCCGGAGCCGAGGTAGACAAAACCATCAACCACTTCAAAGTTATAGTTGTCAACATTCATGTAGCGTCTCAAACGAGTAGACTATTTGTTCGTTGAAACAAATAACTTGGTTTTGTTCTCATTAATCACCAGACCCACTTCTGCCGACTGCTTTTCAATGGTCGAAAAGGCCGCAGTAACATCCTGCAGTCATCGGCAAATCTACATCTACATATATCATTGGCACTCGCGAGCAGCATATGAGTTTTGTTAAAGATGGTGCAAGTCGTGTTTACTGCTGACTTCCGCATGATCATATTTATTATGATGTTAAAGAGATCGCACGACAGACTATCACCTTGTCTAGAGCCTCTTTTGGTAGAAAATGGCTTTGTTAGACTTGTGCCTTTTTCACTGAAGACTGCGCGTCAGTCAGTGTCATCCTGCAAAGTCATATCAGTTTCGCGGGGATACCAAACTTAGCCATAGCATCTAATAGTCTCTGTCCTACAGGACTGTCGAATGCAGCTTTCTAGTCCATAAAGAGACGGTAGGTGGCGATCTGCATTTCTTGGGTCTTCTCCAGGATTTGTCGTAGTGTGAATATCTGGTCTGTAGTAGATTTACATATGAATACGCGAGCAACATGTGAATTTTGTTGAAGATGGTACCATTCCTGTTTACTGCAGCCTTCTGCATGATCATATCCATTATGATGTTAAAGAGATCGCACGACAGACTATCGCCTTGTCTAAAGCCTCGCTTGGTAAAAAAAGGCTCTGAAAGATTTTTGCCAATTTTAACTGAAGACTTCGTGTCCGTCAGTGTCATCCAGCAAACTCGAAGTTGCTTCGCAGAGATACCAAACTCAGTCAAAGCATCCAACAATTTCTGTTGTATCGGACTGTCGAATGCAGCTTTATAATCGATGAACAGATGGTAGGTGTCGATCTGCATTTCTTGGGTCTTCTCCAGGATTTGTCATATTGCGCATATCTAGTCGGTCGTGGATTTACTAGGTCTATAAAGCCACACTGATAAGGTCCCAGCAGGGACTTAGTCTTTCACATAACACACTAGACAGGACCATGTACGCGATAGTTATACACATATTTGTATCGCTTTTCTTAAGCACAGGACATAAACACTCAAATTCCAATCATCGGGCATGCATTCCTTGAGCCAAATCTTGTTTATAAGCTAGTGCATGCACGTTGCCAACTCATCGATCTGCCGGCATTCCATCGGCTCCCGCAGCTTTTTTTTAAGCCGTGCAACTTCGTGCTGATATCTTATTGGATCGGTGGTGGACGGTCTACTCCATCGTCGATAGTTGGCGTGATTTCGTCACTATTGATGCCTTTGGGAATAAGCAGAGACCGAATGTGTTCTCTTCATATTTGCAGGACACTCTGAATATCAGCGATCAGATTTCCGTCTATGTCCTTACAGGGAAGGGATCACTGGTCCAACACCTTTGCTTTTTATCTTTTGATGGAACTTTCGTGGTTCTCCTCTATCCCTGTAATATTCGATATCCTGACTCGCTCTTTTCTTCCATATACGCTTTTCCGCTCGAATAGGCGTTTCATTTCGCTCCTCTTCTCATTAAAACGCTCCATCACTACACGCGTTGCCATTGGCTGCAGTTTTGCCCTGTATGGAGCATCCTTTTCTTCAGACATTTTGTGACATTCCTCAACGCACCAGGGCTTGTTTGAGCGTGGTTTTTCATAATCCAGTACGGTCGTTGCGGCAGTAGTCGTATAATTCGCAATATGTTGCCGCTAAGTGTCGGGAATATCAGAATAACACAGTACAACACATGATTTTGGGACTCAACTCTGTCATACAAAAGAGACAAATTATTATTATTATGGCATGTAACTTGACAAAACGAATGATGTAGAACTTCTTCAATTTTGGGCTACTTTCACGTGCAGTTCTCAGAATTGAGTCCCAAATCAATGAGCTGTACTGTGTAAGGGGGGTTGCTTCGAAGTAATTGAGAGAGTTGATTAGAGTAGACATTGTCTATGTCGGTGGTATGCAGCTTTGTGATGTCTAGCTTCTTTTGCGTTTGGTTACAAACGTTTTTAGCTTTGCTTAACTGCGCGCGTACATTGGCTGCAACTAGATGGTGATCCGAGTCAATATTTGCACCACGCATCACATACCCATAACACTTGAGACATGCCTTCCATCAATTTCCACTTGATCAACCTGATTTCTTGTATTTTGATCAGGGATTATCCAGGTTATGAGCCTCCAGGCGCTCATAGAATATGTAAAAGTGCAATATTGTGTTGGGTGTATGTGTGTATTTTTTTTTATCACGAAAACTAATATGAAATATCAGAAACTGGTAGTGGGAGAGAGGGAGACAAAGGCAAGCAGATGGCTTGAATATGGGATGTAGATGAGCGATAGCGACTGGGGATGAAGGCTACAGAAGAAGTCTTTGTAAAATCTTAGAGATAAAGGTAAGGAATTTTCTAGCTATTTATCAATGTACTTATAATTGCAAGGGTTTTATGAGCAATGATAGTGAAATTCCCGTCTAGTCCTGACTGATAAATACCCTCCACCTATCTATGTCCTTTCTCCGAAATGCTGATGGATATTAATTATTTTTAAGTCTTGAAATTAATCCAAATTTACTTTATTAGACTGCTTGTGGACTTCGTTCTCTAAGTAATAATTATTCCAAAAGACTTCGTACTCTGAGTAACCGCTATTCCCACATTTTACACAGTACAACATTATACAGCTCATTGATTCGGGACTTAATTTTGAAAATTGCACGTGAAAGTAGCCCTCAAATTGTACTAAAAGGCACTTCAATTGTACCAATAAGTACAATTTATGGTATCACAAAGTACAATTTATAGGACGAAAAAGCACAATTTATCTACCAAAAAGTGCAAATTATGGAACCAAAAAGTACAATTTATTGTACCAAAAAGTACAATTTTAGGTATCAAAAAATACAATTTATTGTAACAAAAAGCGCAATTTCGGGTTTTAAAAGTACAATTTATTTTACCAAAAAGTACAAATTATTATACCAAAAAGTGCAATTTGTAGTACCACAAAGTGCAATTTATGGTACCAAAAAGTTAAATTTATTGTACCAAAAAGTACAATATATTCTATCAAAAAGTGCAATTTATGGTACCAAAAAGTAAAATTAATAGTATCAAAACTTAAAATTTATTGTACCAAAAAGTACAATTTATGGTAACAAAAAATTCAATTAATTGTACCAAAAAGTGCAATTAATGGTACCAAAAAGTACAATTTGTACAATATATTCTACCAAAAAGTGCGATTTATGGTACCAGAAAGTACAACTTATTGTAATAAAAAGCGCAATTTATTGTACACAAAAGTAAAATTTATTCTACCAAAAAGTGCAATTTAGGGTACCAAAAAGTACAATTAATTCAACTAAAAAGTGCAATTTATAGTACCAAAAAATAAAATAAATTGTACCAAAAAGTACAATTTATGGTACCAAACAATTAAATTAATTTTTACCAAAAAGTGCAATTTATGGTACCAAAAAGTACAATTTATTCCACCAAAAAGTTCAAGTTATGGAACCATAAAATACAATTTATGGTACCAAAAAGTACAATATATTGTTGCAATAAATACAATTTATGGTACCAAAAAACAAAATTTATGGCATCAAAAAGTACCATTTACTGTACAAAAAGCGTAATTTACGGTACCAAAAAGTGCAATTTATGATACCAAAAAGTACAATTTATTGTACCAAAAAATACAATATATGGTACCAAAAAGCAAAATTTATGGTATAAAAAATTACAATTTATGGTAACAAAAAAATTAATTAATTGTACCAAAAAGTGCAATTAATAATACAAAAAGTACAATTTGTACAATATCTGCTACCAAAAAGTGCAATTTATAGTACCAGAAAGTACAATTTATTGTAGCAAAAAGCGCAATTTATTGTACACAAAAGTACAATTTATTCTACTAAAAAGTGCAATTTAGGGTACCAAAAAGTACAATTAATTCACCAAAAAAGTGCAATTTATAGTGCCAAAAAATGAAATTAATTGTACCAAAAAGTACAATTTATGGTACCAAACAATTAAATTAATTTTACCAAAAAGTGCAATTTATGGTACCAAAAAGTACAATTTATTGTGCCAAGAAGTACAATTTATGGTAAAGTATAATTTACTGTGCCAATAAGTGCAATTTATGGTACCAGAAAGTACAATTTATTCCACCAAAAAGTTCAAGTTATGGAACACAAAAGTACAATTGATTCCACAAAAAAGTGCAATTTATAGCACCAAAAAAAAAAAAATTAATTGCACCAAAAAGTACAATTTATGGTACCAAACAATTAAATTAATCAAAAAGTGAAATTTTTGGTACCCAAAAGTACAATTTACTGTTACAAAAATTACAATTTATGATACCAAAGAGTATAATTTATGATACCAAAAAGTACAATTTATTGTACAAAATAGTAAAATTTTTAGTACCTATTCAACATCTACAAATTAACATGAGACACAATGAAATATTTTCTATAAAATACAGAAAAAAGAGCTAAAAATCCAGCTTGAGCAAACAATTTTGTATGGCCATTAAATTATTACTGCAGCCAACTTGACAAAACGAATGATGCAGATGTTCTTTATGTTAGGGCTACTTTCACGTGCATTTCTCAGAATTGAGTCCCAAAATCATGTGTTGTACTGTTGTTAGTTAACCGATCTTAATCATATGCTCTTGTGTCATGTAGCCGGAAATTATTTATTATTATTTATTAAGAACATTTTAAACATTGTTATGTTGAGATAACACGGAACAACTTGTGTAGGGTGTAAGAATAATGTATAAAATGAGTTGCAGCCATAAATAAAAATGTAAACAACTTATAAATTATGCAAAGGAGCGCATTGGAATTAACTATGGAACATGTAATACATACCCCAGTCCAATCCAATCCCATCCAATCCAACTGAAGCAAAACAGACATACAAAAAAAAACCGGAGAGTATCAAACAAACGTCCACACATTTTTTATATAGGTACAAACACAGTTTATGTGCATGCAGGAACAGTTATGGCTACGGACAATAGCACAGGGATATTAAGGCTACGGTAGGGACATGTAATGATTTTTATTTTAATCATAAAAAAAACGTAAAAACTTGGAATCAACTACAAGGCTGACATCACTGCCATACTGGAAATGAGATGGACGGGACAGGAATGCATATGACGAAAGAACTTTGATATCTTTTTAGCAGCTGCCATGCATAAAGTCATAAATTTGGATGTGGATTCATAGTCGGCAAGAGACTTGGACACCTGGTCTTGCGGTTTAACCCTATAAGTGACGGAATAGCTACAATTCGTTTCTAGGTGAAATATTTTTACATTACGCTGATTTATGTACACGCCCCTTCGGAAGATAAAGATGAGGACATTAAAGCTGCATTCTATGAGTGCCTGCAGGAAATATATGACCGCTGCCCTGCACATGACATTAAAATTGTTCTTTTAATGCTTAAATAGGAAGGAAAGATGCTCTTGGTTCAGCAGTAGGAATATTCAGTTTGCACAACAACACCTCCGATAACAGATTCAGACTAGTTAGCTTCGCGTCTGCAGAAACATGGTTGCGAGTGGAACCTGATTCTCGCATATAGATATCCACAAGGCAACCTATATATCCCTGATCAAAATACAAGAAATCAGATTGATCACGTGGTAATTGATGGAAGGCATGTCTCAAGCGTTATGGACGTGTGTGTGATGCGCGTGCAAATATTGACTCGGATCATCACTTGGTTACAGCCAAGGCACGCACGCGATTTAGTAGTGCTAAAAATGCTCGTAACCGAAATCATGAAAGTTAGATATCACAAAGCTGCATACCACCTAGATAGCCAATGCCTACTCCTCAAAGTTCTGATGTTCCCGACACACTGTGGTAGCATATTGCAAATTCTATGACCACTGCTGCAACAACCGTACTAGGTTATGAAAAAAAACCAAGCTCAGACAATGCCTGGTACGAGGAGGAATGTCGCGAAATGTCTGAAGAAAAGGATGCTGCATACAGGGAAAAACTGCAGCCAATGGCAAAGCGTAACGGAGCTGTATAATGAAAAGAGGTGGGAGATGACAGGACTCTTCAGGCAAAAAAACGTCTATGAAGAAAGAAGAGAGCCAGGATATCGAAAACTACAGGGATAGAATTGAAGCCCGAAAGTTCTACCAAAATGTAAAAAGCAAAGGTTTTGGATCAGGGATTCGCACCTGTAAGCACAGAGACGGAAATCTGGTCACGGACACTCAGAGTGTGCTGCAAATATGGAGGGAACACTTTTGATCTCATAAGTGACGAAATCACACCAATCATAACTGACGGAGTACATTGTCCACCATCAAGCCAAAATGAGATCAGCACGGCGATCGCAAGGCTTAAGTATATTAAATCTGCGGGAGCCGATGGACTGCCGATAGAGGTTGCTAAGGCCGGCGGCGATGAGCTGGCAACATGCATGCATCAGCTCATAAATACGATTTGGCTTAAGGAATGCATGCCCAATGATTGGAATCTAAGTGTTCTATGTCATGTCCTCAAGAAAGGCAATCCAAGTGTATGAACCAACCTTTACCCATCGCTTACAAGGTCCAGTCTAGTGGGTTATGTGCACGACTAAAGCCCATTCTGGCGAACCTTATTGGACCTTATCAGTGTGGTTTAGACTTGGTAAATCCACGACCGACCAGATATTCACACTATGACACAAATCCTGAAATAGACCAAAGAAATGCAGATCGACGACTACCATCTTTTCAACGACTACAAAGCGGCATTCGACGGCCCGATACGACAAAAATTGTTAGATGCTGAGTTTGGTATCCCCGCGAAACTAATTCGACTCTGCGGGATAACACTGACTGACACGAAGTCTTCAGTGAAAATTGGCAAAAATCTGTCAGAGCTATTTTCTACCAAGCGAGGCTTTAGACAAGGCGATAGTCTGTCCTGCGATCTCTTTAACATCATAATGGAGATGATCATGCGGAAGGCTGCAGTTAACAGGAATGGTACCATCTTTAGCAAAAGCCACATGCTGTTCGCTTATGCGGATGGTATAGATATCATTGGCCGTGGATTGCGGGATGTTACTGCGGCCTTTTCGAGCATTGGGAAGCGTAGAAGAAGTGGGTCTGGTGATAAATGAGCACAAGATACGAACAAAGAGTCAAAACAAAGGCGCTGCGTGAGCGTTGACAACTATAACTTTGAAGTGTTAGATGATTTTGTCTCCCTTGGCTTTGAGCATTGATTGCAAGCCGCTGCTACTATGCGCTAGGCAAGCGATTTAATGACAAAGCGCTCTCTCGAAGAACAAAGATCCAACTATACCAGACTCTGATCCTTACAGTCTTGCTCTACAGCGCATAATCCTGGGTAATGACATAAATCGAATGAACCATTGGCTGTATGAGCTGTACAACGACATCGTCGTAGTCAAGCGCGTAGAAGTAGACCGAATTCGCTGGCTTGGATAAGTTGTAAGAATGGATAAAAATGTTCCAGCTCGAAAGGTCTTCGTCGATAAACTGGATGGGCGGCGCAAAAAAAAAAACGGACTAGTGGTTCTCGAGTTATGTCAAACAAAGGAGCATGAAACGTGACAAATTCGCCTATACGATACTTACTAACTTCAGATCGGTATTAAATTATTATGGCATGTAACTTGACAAAGCGAATGATTCAGAACTTCTTCTTTTTGGGGCTACTTTCACGTGCAGGTCTAAGAATTGAGTCCCAAAATCATGTGTTGTACTGTGTACTGTGTTTTTTTGATTTCTGTAGACCTTTCTGTGGAAATGCCCATATGTGCAGCTATTACAAAATGTCCTCGCAATTATTTCCCCATGTGCTATTAATTCGAACACCTCTGTTTGCATGTAAGAAGATTGCAAAATTGTGTAATAACAACCGATATTACCATGTTGCATTGCAACCACACACACACATACGCACACTCAGCAAAAAAAACGACAACTCCTCGTCGTCGTCGTCGCATCTTTCCGCAAATGTGTTCACAATGTCGTAAGTCTTATTCAGAACTCGTAGTATTGTTTTTGTCTCCATCTACAATAAAGTCGTGATGCTATCACGGCACAAGGATGTGACTTCAAAAAATAATAATAATACTTACTACTCGTGCTAGTACATGAGGAAAAACAACAACAACAACAAAAATACAATACAACGATACCAAAGAAGCAAAGGAATATACAAAGAAATCGCAAAAAGGGATAATGATATTGCCAGCAATATGTTGTCCTTGTTGCTGCTACTGATGCGACTGATGATTCCATTGCTGATGCAGATGTTGTTGCAGCCACTGCCACTGCTGTTGATACTGCTGTTGTTGTTGTTGTGTAATACACAGAATTGTTTATTTTGTAATAAAGCTGATTTATAAAGTTAAAACAAACACGGAAGAAGAAGATGTAAGTAACAAAAATCAGATGCATGTAATAAATGAGTTGCATACACAAAACCAGATACCAGAACTCAACTATCACCACTCAGTGGTGCTCTTAGGCTGTAAGCCATTGGTTGGCCCTAGCAGGAGGCATATAACGATGTTTATAGCTCTTTTTGCCTCCAATAGCACTAGTACGAGTAAGTAGTTAAACAAAGATGCAGCAATAACATCTTAAAATTTTTGCCATGAACATGTTTACAAAACTTTTCACTATCATAAAAATCATTCTCGAGAATATCGGAGGGCATATAAATGTGTGCATGGAGAATATTAAAATGAATGAACATCCAAGAGAGGGAGTTTGTCTGTTTGTTTGCCAAGTACGTGCCTAAGGCTTTGGGAGATTAAGAGAATAATACAAAGAGTTATGAAGGAGTGGAGTTACTGGCAGCAATTGTACGGTGGCCACACAGCAGTTTATTATTATATATTTCATATGTTAATTAAAAGCGATCTAATCGTGCAGATGATGCTGAACTCAAACCACTTGCAATTTTCACATGATCTGATTGCACTTGGCATAGTTGACCTATCGTCGAGTCTGATAATATTACTTACTTACTTACTTAGCTGGTACTTCTATGCAATCCCAGTGGATTATATACCGCACGCAGAAAAATATTATAAGCTCCTCGATCTTCTGCGCTTCTTCTTCAGTTAGTCACACCGAGTTCCGTAAGGTTCTCAGTAATCTGGTCTTTCCAACGGAGTTTTGGTCGCCCTCTTCTGCGCTGTCCATCGAGTTCATTGTCGAAGACTTTTCGAGCTGGATCACCTTTTTTCAGCACAGGACATAATACGCTTAAATTCCAATCGTCGGGCATGCATTCTTTAAGTCAAACCGTGCGCAGGAGCTGGTGCATGCTCGTTATCAGCTCCTCGCCACCGGACTTGAAGAGCTCTGCCGGCAGACCGACGGCACCGACTGCTTTGTTGTTTTTCAGCTGCGATATTGCTCTTCTTACCTCGGCTTGACTTGGTGGTGAGCAATCTAAGCCGTCATCGACAGTTGGCGTGATAATTTTACGTGCGCTGCCTTCTGGAACCAGCAGTTGCTGGAAGTGTTCTCTCTATATATGCAGCACACTCTGCGAATCTGTAACCAGATTTCCATTATTGTCCTTACAGGAGGGGAGAATTTTCGGGCCTCACCTCTATCCCAGTATCGCAGTATATCCACGTTCTCCCGTTCCTTCATCTGACGTTTTTGCGTTTAAATAGCTGTCTCGCCTGATTTATTGTCTCATTGAGCAGTTCCCCAACAGACCGGATTATGTTTGGCTGTAGCGTTGCCATACAAGCATCATCTTGTTCCTCAGACGCTATGCGACAATCTTCATCGTACCAGGATTTGTCTGAGCGCCGTTTTTCATATCCTAGCACGATTTCGCATGGAATGCGCAATATGCTGCCACTTTGTATCGGGAACGTCAGAATTAGAGGCGTTGTGTCGTAGTAGTTGGGAGAGCAGGTTGGAGTAGGAAGTGGCTATCTCTGGGGTTTGCAGCTCTGCGATGTCCAGCTTTCTTTGTGTTATGTTACGTGAGTTTTTCGCTCTGCTCAATCTGGTGCGCACTCTGGTTACAACCAGGTAATGATCCGAGCCAATATTAGCACCACGTATCACGCGCATGCCCATGATAATACATGCATCATTTACCACATGATCAATTTGATTTTTGGATTAAAATCTTACTTATTTTTTGCATTAAAATCTCCTAGAACAATTTTTTGTGTCCTGACCAGGAGAGCGGTCGTATGTATCCTCAAGGCGCTCGTAAAATGCTTCTTTAATCTCATCGCTTTTATCTTCCGTCGGGGCATGATCACAAACCAGCGTTATATGAAAATATTTCGCCTTAATGCGGATTGCGGCTATTCGATCACTAACAGGATTGAGTTGCGATACAAGATGTCTGAGGCTTTCGGCAACCACAAATCCACATTCAAATTCGTGCTTTTCGGCATGGCGGCTGTAATATATGTTGCAATTTTTAAGTCGCGAGCATCCTTGTCCTGTCCGTCTCATCTCCTGGATGGCGATGATGTAAGCCATATATTTTTTGAGGATATCCGCCAGACGGATAGTTAGGTTAGTTAGGATAGTTAGTTAAGATAGGACGTTCCAGGTGCATATCCTTAAATCATGGTCCTTATTAAGGTTGCGGGGGTCGTCAGAATTTGGGGGGTTCCGTTTATTATGTTTTATTTCTCGTATTGTTTTATAGCCAGTGAAGGACCTGAAGGCGGGTAGCCCATGTGTCACCACGAAGGAGGTATTTGAATCGGCTAGGTATGCAAGATTCACTTTATTTATATTCAATATGCGATTCAATGTTAAAAAATATATTTTGAGTTTCGTGCATGTTATAAATAAATTGTGAAACCATTTACATTATAAGTTGTCTTCACTTCAACTTTAAAACCAAACTCCAAAACTTCCAAACTCTCCTCCTTCCACTGCGTTCCTTTACTTACAAATTTCTTGCAATTTACTAATATCATATATTTAACCATCTAAGGCCTAAACATTTAAAGTAAATCCCATATTTGAGATTATCATGTTATTAATAATCATGAAATGCACACGCAAATTCCCTGTGAGTATAATCTTTGGCGAGCGCAGTACAATTACCTATTAATTGCAGTTTTATTAAAGATATCCATGGCATTTAATGTGGCGCTTTTCAATGCTTAAGCTTAATTATTCACTAATAATAATATTCGCCTGCGGTTTAGAATTATTTAGTAATTAACGAAATCATTTCTGTTGCTGTCTGTGAAATCAGCCATTCAAATGCATCGACACACACACGCACCAGAACATATCCTAATTTAACTTCCTTATCCGGTTACACAGTCACACACACCAAAGCTCGCACAAACTTCTATAAAGAGAAGGAGACACAGGGAGAGAGAGAAACACTTAAATGCTTATGGACAATTTTACAAACAATGCTCGATACTTATACAACACACTCATGCCACCAACATATATGTAGTTATGCAGTGTTATAATTCATATTTAACACAACACACACAAATAGTTGCACATATGCATTTGTACAATATCTCATTATGTGCGATTATTTGTAAATGTATTTGGATGTGCGGAATTGTTCTAGCTGGTATGTGTGTGTGTGAGTGTGAAATGTGATAACATTTTATAGAAATTCCTTTTCATTACAAAACGCTAAAAATCCATTGTCAAAGCAATTATGCATTGCTGAGCTGAAATCAAATCGAAAGCGCTCTCCAAAGGAAAAGCGCTAAAAGCAGTTGCGAATTTGCGAAAACGCTCGGAAATGCAACGGATGTGGGTGAATGTGCAACATAATGTAAATTGCATTTACAATATAGTTAAAAAATACAACAACAACAACAGCAATAACAACGAGTAGTAGCAATATTAGTATGAATTGTATGGCAGAGATGATAAAGGGATTTGGTTTAAGAGGGAGGCAAAAAACAAAACAATATGACAACGTTGGAAAAAGGCCGGAAATAATTATCATTTTGGTTCTATAGAGAAAGTATTTGACACCGATTTCCATACATATTTATAAAAAAAGGTAATGGCACATTGAATTACGTAAAATTTAAGATCAATTTGTTGTTACAAATAAAAATATCCGAAGAAGTCTTAGGTTATCATAGCCGTTATTATTGTCCTTACTGTGGCGTCTATCGGTAGAATAAAAGAATTTTGTTTGGTGCAATAAAAGTACTTTTTAGTACTTTAAAAGAACTCTGGTGCAAATCAAGTACTTTCTGATACTTAAAAGTACTTTTAGGAATAATAAAAGTAGTTATTTGAAACAATAAAATACTTATTTGGTACAATAAAAGTTAATTTTGGTACAATAAAAAAACTTTTTGTACAATAAAAGTACTTTTTTGAAAAAATAAATGTATTTTTCATGTGCAACAAAAGTACTTTTGGTACAATACAAGTACTTTTTAGTACTATAAAAGTACATTAAAAAAAGTACTTTCAGCCACAAAAAAATTTTTTCTGGAACAGCAAAAGTACTTTTGGTGAAATAAAAGAAAGTATTTGGTACAAGTAACTTTTTTTGGTACAATAAAAAAATTTTAGTACAATAAAAATACTTTTTTTGTACCGTAAAAATACTTGACTTGTAAATGCACTTTTTTTGGTACAATAAATGTACTTTCTGCTGCAATAAAAATTTTTGTAGAATAGAGTAATTTGTTGATACAATAAAAGTAATTCAGTACTAAAAATGTACTCTGGTACAAAAAAAGTAAAATTACTTTTTGGTACAATAAACATACTTGTTTATAAAATGAAAGTACTTGGATTGCAATATAATATACAATAAATGTACTTTTTTTCGCAATGATAGTTTTTTGAATAATAAAAGTACTTATTTGATACAGTAAAAGTACTTTTTAGTGCTATAAAAGGATACTTTTAACAAAAAAAGTACTTCCTGTAGCTACAGAACTTAAACTTAATTTCCCTTTGCACCTCATGAATGAGGTATGGGATAGCTTCTCGCGTTGTTGTGAATGAACACTCTTTCTATTTTTAGATTCACAACTAACGGCACCTACTTGTTTATCGACGAATGCGAACGTCACTGTTTGAGAAGCTCTTACTAGACACTTATAATGCGAAGTGGCTGTCAACAACATTCGAGGGGAGCCGGCAATGATGGAAAATTTTTCTTTTAAGATGACTGGAGACAGGAGCTGAACCTGTGATCTCCCACATGATAGTCGCGTGTTCTAACCACTATGCCACGGCCGGTCCCAGAACTAGTACTATTAAAGTACTCTAATACGAAAAAAGTACTTTTAGAAACAAACAAGTTTTTTTCAGTAACAATAAAAGTATTATTTGGTGCAATAAAAGTACATGTTTGGTACAACAAAATTCTTTTTGGTACACTAAAAATACTTGTTTGTAAAATGAAAGCACTTAGTTGGTAAGATCAAAGTACTTTTTGGTACAATAAATGTACTCCTTTCCGCAAAAATTATTTTGTTATAATAAAAGTACTTTTTTAATACAATAAAATTACTTTTTGGTACTATAAAAGTACTCTGGTACAAAAAAACTACTCATTTGGTACAAAAAAGGTGCTTATTTGGTACAACAAAATTCTTTTTGGTGCAAAAAAATTACTTGTTTGTAAAATGGAAGTACTTGGTTGGTAAGCTTAAAGTACTTTTTTGGTACAATAAATGTTCTTTTTTTCGTAATAAAAATTGTTGGTATAATAAAAGTACTTTATTTGGTCCAATGAAAGTAATTTTTAGTACAATAAAAATACTCTCGTCTTCTCTTCTTCTTTAATGGCAGCAACAACAGAAATTTATCCATCAGTAGCCGCACGTAGAAAAGTATTCCAAGTGCTTCGATCGTTTGCGCTTCGTAGATAGTTCGTCACACCAAGCTTAGTTAAAAGTTCTTTCACCTGGTCCATCCATCGGAGTTTTGGTCGCCACCTTCTGCGCAGCCCATCGAGTTTATTGCCGAAGATTTTTCAAGCCGCAACGTTTTCGTCCATTCGTACAACGTTTCCAAGCCAGCGCATTCGGTCTATTGGAACGCGCTTGAATACATCGATGTCGTTGTACAGGTCATACAGCTCATGATTCATTCGAAGACGGTACTCGCCGTTAACGATAATGGGTCCAAATATTTTGCATATATCACCAGACCCACTTCAGCCGGCTGGTTTTCACTGCTCGAAAAAGCCGCAGTGACATGTGACTTTTGTTGAAAATGGTACCATTTCTGTTTACTGCAGCCTTCGGCATGATCATCTCCATTACGATGTTAAAGAGATCGCAGGACACACTATCGCCTTGTCTAAAGTCTCGCTTGGTAGAAAATGGCTCTGACAGATTTTTGCCAATTTTCACTGAAGACTTTGTGTCAGTCAGTGTCATCCCGCAAAGTCGAATTAGCTTCGCGGGGATACCAAACTCATCCATAGCATCCAACAATTTCTGTCATATCGGACTGTCGAAATGAACTGTGTCGATCTGCATTTAGTGGGTCTTCTCAAGGATTTGTCGTAGTGTGAATATCTGGTCGGTGGTAGGTTTACCAAGTCTAAAGTCACACTGATAAGGTCCAATCAGGTTCGCCAGAATGGGTTTTAGTCTTTCACATAACACACTAGACAGGACCTTGTATGGGATGGGTTGGTGCACGCACTTGGATCGCCTTTCTTAAGCACGGGACATAGGACACTTAGATTCCATTCATCGGGCATGCACTCCCTGAGCCAAATCGTGTTTATGAGTTGGTGCATGCATGTTACCAGTTCCGCTTTAAAAACCTCTGCCGACAGTCCATCGGCCCCCGCAGTTTTATTATTTTTAAGCCGCGCAATTGCCGTGCTGATCTCGTTTTGGCTCGGTGGTGGACAATCTACTCCATCGTCGACGATTGGTGCGATTTCGTCACTTATCCTGCCTTAGGGAACGAGTAGAGATTGAAAGTGTTCCCTCCATATTTGCAGAACACTCTGAGTGCCCGTGACCAGATTTGTGTCTTTGTCCTTACAGGTGGGGATCCCTGTTTCAAAACCTTTACTTTTTACCTATTATTAGAACTTTCGGGCCTCGCTCTATCCCTGTAGTATTTGATGTCCTAGCTCTCTCTTTTCTTCCACAGATGCATTTTCCGTCTGAACAGGCGTTTCATCTCCCTCCTTTCTCTTTATAACGCTCCGTCACCGCACGTGTCACCATCAGCTGCAGTTTTGCCTTGTATGCAGCATCCATTTCCTCAGACATTCATTCGTTTCGCGGCATTCATCACCGTACCAGGCCTTGTCTGAGCGTGGTTTTTCATAACCCAGTACGGTCGTTGCGGCAGTGGTCATAAAATGCGCACTATGCTGCCTCTGTGTGTCGGGAACATCAAAACTATATTGGTTTGTTTGGAGTAATTGAGAAATTGGTTGGATAGGCATTGGCTATCTCGGTGGTATGTAGCTTTGTGATGTCTAGCTTCCTTAGCGTTTAATTACCAGTGTTTTTATCACTACTTAATCGTGTGCATACCCTGTGTCCTTGTGTCTCGTACAAGAAGGAAATTTCAGGTGCTAAAAAGTACTTTTTGGAACAATAAATGTACTTTTTTGGGGCACTAAAGAACTTTTTGGTAATTTTCTTTTGGTATAATAAAAGTACTTTTTTAATACAATAAAAATACTTTTTAGATCTTTAAAAGTACTCTGGTTCAAAAAAGTACGTATAGAAGCTAATAAGTACTTTTTGGAACAATAAATGTACCTTTTTGCGGCACTTAAAAACTTTTTGGTACTTTACAAGTACTTTTTATTACAATACAAGTACTCTGGTAGAAAAAAAGTACTTTAAGGAACAAAAAAGTTTTTCTGGAACAACAAAAGTCCTTTTTTACATATTTGGTACTACAAAATTTATTTTGGTGCAATAAAAATACTATTTTGTACAATAAAAGTACTTGATTGTTAAAAGCGTACTTTTTTTGATACAATAAATATTCTTTTTGTTGCAATAAATAATAAATAGTTTTTGGTATAATAAAAGTTTTTTTTTTGATAAAAGAAAAGTACTTTTTAGTACTATATATTACTATGGTACTTTTTCGAGCAATAAAAGTACTTTTTGAAACAAAAATTTTCCTTTTTGGGTGAAATCTAAGTACTTTTTAGTAAAATACAAGTATTGTTTTATATTACAAATGTACTCACTTACTTAATTTCCCTTTACACCCCATGAATGAGGTATGGAATTGCTTCTTGCGTTGTTGTGAATTAACACGCTTTCAATTTCTAGATTCACAACTAACGGCACCTACTTGTTTATCGACGAATGCGAACGTCACTGTTTGACTGTGAAGTTGCTGTCGACAACATTCGAGGGGAGTCGACAGTTAAAGAAAATTTTTCTTTTAAGATGACTGGAGCCAGGAGTTGAACCTGTGATCTCCCGCATGGTAGTTCGCGTGTTCGGTCTCAGGAACATACAAGTTATTTCTGCAACAACAAAAGTACTTTTTGGTGCAATAAAAGTAATTTTTTGGTATAATAAAATTTTTTTTGGTACAAAAAATGCATATTTTACGATAAAAGTACTTGATGAACTAAAATTTTAGTTTTTGGTACAATAAAGTACTTTGTTGTTACAATGAAAGTACTTTGTTGATAACTTAAAGGTTTTTTTAGTACAATAAAAGTACTTTTTGAAACATAAACTGCACATTTTCAGTGCAAAAAGTAGTTTTTAGAATAACAAAAGTAACTTTAGGCATTTATAGTACTTGTACTTGACACTTAAAATAATGTAAGGGTATAACCTCATAGGGTTGAGGAATAGTGTAACGCATTAAAAGATACTAGTTAGACTCCAAGTACCTTAAGATACAATTTGTTTTAGGATTTTCGATTTAACCCTTCAGATACCTCCCAAACAAAATGAATTTTTTGCGAAAAATTACTGGAGGGTTTTTGACTTTGATCGGTTTACCTAGGTACCCTTCTGGTACCTCCCATACAAATGACTGATTCCACTGTCATAGGCCGACCCATTCTGGTACATCCCGTACAAAATAACCTTTCCTCAGAAAACCGAAAGCTTTGCAACACCACTTCTTATACTTCCTGTACAAATTACCGAATTCACCGTCATAGTTTTACTTATATATCATTTTTGTGAGTATACTAAATTCATTTTGCGTAAAATGTACGCATATTGAAATTCGACTCAGGATTGACTATATTGCCCTAAACAAAATGACCTATTTTTGGAAAATTTAGGCGACTCCCAAACTGACAATTGGAGAATACTAGAATTTTGAGTTTTATTATCTTCTAATAGCAGAAAAATACTTAGAAACCCGTAATATGTACTAATAAACTAAATTAGCTTTTTATGATTTTTTTTATAAATCAGCACACTTTTCTCTTAACCCAAAGAAAAAATACCATCTCTGCTCTCAGCGAATACACCACAAACGACGTTTCGCACAAAGCAAAAGTGGAAATAACTTGAATTTAGGAAATGACAAGGAAATGTGAATGTTGGTGCGACTGGTTGCCGGCGGCGGCGGCGGCGGGTTAGAGTGGGAAGAGGGCGCGGACTATGAACAGAAGTAGGCGGCTTCCAAGCAAAAAGTACTTGAAGAACAATTCTATGGCGTTTGGGAGAGTTTTCGCGGCACGATATTGGGTGCTGCCAAAAAGTTTAGAATTTGTTTTAAATATGTATGTATGTATGTGCGGCTGTGTGTAGCATGTGCCACACAGAGTTTCGTGCTGCCACTGCGGCAATAAAATGAAAATTTTCGACACAACAATAAAATGTACTTAAAAAGTGTTTAGAGGTGGTGCTGTTGTTGTTTTTGTTGCTGTTGCTGCTATAGTTGTTGTTTTATAAATTTGGTTATAGATGTTGTTGTTGTTATAATGTTGGTTGGTGGCGTAAAAACAACATCTTCACAATCATCAACTATGCTGCCATACAAGACTACATTGCAATTGTTGTAAATGCACACACAGTCTGCATTTCAGCCACTCTCAAACACACACTTACACACACACATACTCTGATTTTTGGAGAAAAACAAGACGTTAATGTGAAAAACAATACAAAACATAACAAGGACATTTTCAAATATAGTGACAAGTTACACGGGATACCCTACGAATGGTGGCAGTTGCTTATTGCGTTTAAGTTGTCAGTACTCTCGCTTAAGATGCCAACTCCGTGATGAGTTCAAATATCATTTGATATTTGGTGTTAATATAACATACATATGTATGTGTGAAGAGTGCGTAATGGAGAGAAAAATGGGTCGATGAAAAAAAAGAAAATAATTTATCTTTGTAATCTTCAAATGAAATTAGTGAGAGTACATTTTAGTGAGGTCACACGTATTGACTTTGTCGAAAATAGTTTTTGCAAAACTTTTCAAAATATACTCAAATATTCAAAAACTTTCAAATGGAGGACGTTTTTGGGATTGTTAAATTACCTGATGTTGGGGTGTATGTTACCTGAAAAATTAAAATTGAGATTGCTACTTAAAGTTTTGTACCCGATAACACAGTACCTAATTTTTTAACTTATTGATTTGGGACTCAATTCTGAGAACTGCACGTGAAAGTAGCCACATGAACAAGAACTTCTGCTAAGTTGGCTGCATAAAAAGCCATACGAATTTTTTAGCTCAAGGTGGATTTTAAACACTTTTTTTATATTTCAATGATTATATCTCGGAATAAGGGAATAACTGTCTGAAGCAAAGTTGTAGATATTGAATAGTGAAAAAAGTGCATCCAGTGCCTTAAAAACCGCAAAAATTTCCATTTTTACCATTCACCTATAGGTTTAAGGACATGAGCTCAGGTTTTCCTCTTAATAGAGACTTATGACTCTATTTTGTGATAAGTGCAGTTAGTCTTGGCTTTATAAGAACGACAACGTAATTTCATTTTTATAGTAGAAAATAGAAAATTGAGAGAACATTTTATGTATCAACGGTTGTCGGCAACTAGAATGTCATAGAAAATCGTTATCGTTAACACTCCTGACAGACAAATGTTTCGACAGATTCTATGGGTGTGAACGCACCTCGTATGTACTGACTTTCATATGAGTAACAAATAAAATTGCACATAACTCATACGCTCTGGCTTGGGTAAACTAAGATTTTATTAACACAGTACAACATTTTTCAGCTCATTGGTTTGGACTCAATTCTGAGAACTACACGTGAAAGTAGCCACATCTGCATCATTCGTTTTGTCAAGTTATATGCCATAATACTTTAATGTCGATTTGAAGTTAGTAAGTATCGTATAGGGGAATTTGTCACGTTTTAGACACATTTGTTTGAAATAACTCGAGAACCACTAGTCCGATTTAGCTGAAACAAATTTAAAAAAAATTAAGACTTACAATTCCTTTAATCTGTTTCTATAACGTTTTCCTACATAAGCAACAGTTTCACTTTTCCATTCATCAAATGATTTTGAACTGGGTTTAGTTTGTAGCAGTTACAATAAATCTGTTGTACTCCGTGGCGTATGAATTACGTGGAAGATTACTAATGATAATCATACGCCACCATATATCAATATAACTAAAGAGCCTAAAACGTGACAAATTCCCCTAACTTTAAATCGATATTAAATTATTATGGCATGTAACTTGACAAAACGAATGATGCAGAACTTCTTTTTTTTGGGGGATACTTTCACGTACAGTTCTCAGAATTGAGTCCCAAAATTATGTGTTGTACTGTGTAAATAGCTTATTGCGACACAATAACTTTTAACCTACAATCACTAGATCATGTTATACTTCCTTGCCATAAAATAAGATTAAGTTAATTTTTCATAAAGTTATATTTATGTTAAAAATCTAGAAAAAGTACTAAAAATCCTTCTTGAGAAAAAAAAAAATTCGCATGGCCATAAAATTATATCAGTAAAACCGCTAATTCGTAACAAGGAATATTGATGTGTCCATGAACCCAGTATATGTTTAACATCCCCTTACTTTGATTTACTCCATGTTCAATTGATCAAACAGAAATAGAGGAATTTCCTATGGTGACTAAAGGAATTGCAACGTCCACTTTACGGAAATCCACAAGCTTTTCCAAATAATCAGTAAGAGGCAGCAGACTACAGGAGTCATCATTACCCAAAAGCTGTAGCAGTTAATCGTCGTAGATCGACTGATATTACCCACCATGTTACCCTAATCCAAGCAGCTCGACAAAAGTGGTTCCATAATGAGCTCTAAGGTTTGAACGTTACCAAAAAAAAAAAACCAATTCTTTTATATCCTTATGTAGAACCCTTCCGAACTGGGCCGCATAATGATGAGGGTATATATCATTTGATACGAATTTTAGGAGATGAGTTAGACCCCAGGTATGTTAACACAAAATTCACTTCAAGACATTTTAAGACAATTGAGCTATGTCCGTCTGTCTGGCTGGCTGGCTAGATGGCTGGTGGGCCCTATAACTCAAGTAAACCTTTACTAATCCGTATGAAAATTTAACAGTATTCATATTTTCTAAAACGAAGTAATGAGATAGTAAATGGGCAGAATAGCCCCACCTCTTTTGGTACCTGCCATTCCCAATTAATATTTACCAAAATTAATTAATATTTCTCCCATAACTTCCAAACGGACAACTAGAGATAATTTGAATTTAGTCAGTATAATTACCTTGTAATAGTAGACAAACACCCAAAAAATCCTTTTGGTACCTCTCATACAAGTGACCGATTTGACCCTCACAGTATTACATACATATGTATTTTGTAAGTATCCTTAATTCAGCCATATTTTGCGATAGATGTTCGATTATGAAGATTTGACTCAGGAATGAGTATGGTCTAAATCGACTGTCCCATTCTGCTACCTCCCAAACAAAATGACCTATTTTTTGAAAACTAAATATAGTGGAGGATATTTTGATTTGGTAAGTTTTATAATAAAAACAAATCCTCAAAAAACCAAAACCTTTGCCACACCCCTTCTGGTGCCTACCATACAAATGACCGATTTCACCCTCATAGTTTTATGTACATATCTTATTTAATAGTACACTGAATTCATTCGTACTTTGCAAAAGAAGTACGGTTATAAAAATTTGATTCTACAATGCAGATATGGTCTACACCTCTTCTGGTACCTCCCATACAAAATGAGCTATTTTTAGAAAATTATTATTATATTATCCATATGCTCAAAGATATTGAGTTTAACATTTTAGATTTGTGGGCTCTAAACTTTTCTACAGTTTTACTATACATCTCGTCTGGCCATTCGACCGAAAGTCTTATTGGTGATGGTATTTATCAGTCAATTCACCTGACTGAAATTTCTGTGCTGGTTAATTTTTAGTTCTATAAGCATTCGAGTCCTTCTTTTTTTAATAACGTTCTCTTTGCTTTGGGTAAAAGCTTTAACTAGGGCATCCACTTTCACTTTAAACTCAATTGTACTGCAAATTACCCCTAGGGAGTTTACACCTGCAGCAATATCGTCGCAGAATTTCACCCGATTAATTCTTCGTGGATTTGTACATGATTTCTGATTTTCCCTATCACATCCTATGTAGATTTGATAAAGCTATGGTCTGAAAAAAAGTAGAGAACCAGAGACCCTCAAATCCCTAACAATAGAAGTGCTAGTTGCTAGGACGATGTCAATGACGGTATCTCTATTATATTAATAAACGTCGGGAAATATTCTACTTTCCCATTGAACTCATCAATTGTATTACAGATACCCCCGAAGGAGTTTACAGCAGCAGCAATTAGGTCACGGAACTTCACCTAATTTATTCATCGTGGATTTGTACATGAATTTTGATTTTCCCTATAATATCCTTTAAAGATTTGATAAAGCTATGGTCTGAAAAGCAGTGAAGACCCAGAGACTCTCCATTCCCTAACAATAGGATTGTCCCTAGTTGCTAGGGCGATGCCAAAGACAGCATCTTTATCAATATTCTTGAAGGTCGGGGTCCTAGTAAAGGTCCTTCTTTATCATTGAACTAATCAATTGTACAGCAGATTATCCTTAGGGAGCTTACGTGGATTCTTATTGATTTTTGATTTTCCCTATCACATTCTCTGTAGATTTGATAAAACAATGGTCTGAAAAGCAGTGAAGACCCAGAGACTCTCCATTTCCTAATAATTGATGTCCTTAGTTGCTAAAGCGATGTCAACGACAGCATCCCTGTTATTGCAGATTTCACTTAGGGAGTTTACAGTAGCAGCAATTTGGAACTTCATCCAAGTAACTCTCCCTGGATTTTTACATGATTTTTGATTTCCCTTATCACATCCTCTGTAGATTTGATAAAGCTATAGTCTGAAAAGGAGTAGAGACCCACAGCCCATTCATTCCATAACAATAGGATTGCTCCTAGTTGCTAGAGCGAAGTCAACGACAGCATTCCTGCATATAACACATTGCATATAACATAATCCAAAACAGACTTACATTTTCTGTTTATGTCCTTGCTCGGCATTGCGTTACAGGACATGGTGGCATCTTTCGCACTCGCATACCTTGTGAGCTCGTGTAAAGTGTAAGCTAGCGTGTCCAACTCTTAGTACGAGATGTAGACAGTAAATTCCCTGGTAAAGCCTCAGCTGGCGGGTCCACCTCTTCGTACGTCATATAGACAAGGGACAACATTAATTTCGTGCTGCACTCATCCTCTACACACAAGGATGTCATATCTTTCTCTTTTTCTTATATGGCAGTAATAACAAAATATCGTCCATCAGTAGCCGCTACAAAAGAATTCCAAGCGCTTCGATCTTTTTCACTTCAAGTTAAGATAATAGTTCTTTCGCCTGGCCAATCCACCGAAGTTTTAGTTCCCCCCATTGAGTTTATTGCCAAAGATTTTTCGAGCTAAAGCATTTTCATCCATTCGTACAACGTGTTCGATCTATTTCAACGCGCTCGACTATGTCGATGTCGTTGTACAGTATTGTGGGTCGCAAAAAAAAGTTGATATGGACACCCCCTTCGATTAAAGATTATCCAAAGGCAATTTCCGCCTTGGCTTAATTTTTAGTATGGGGACCGAACCACACTATTGTACAGCTCAATGGTTCATTCGACGATGGTACTCTCCATTAACGCTTGTGTCTTTACCCAGGTCGTCATATCACCGGTACTTTAATTTGAAGAACGAATTATATTATGTCTCTCCATAGCAACAATACAGGTTCTTACTCTTTCAGACGTGTTCACCACATACAGGTAGTAGTTGTCATCCTTGAAATTCCAGAATATGTTGGCAACATTCCAGCGTTTTCGGACAAGAGCTACATCCACACTCAGGCTTGTAAGAGTGGCAAGAAGGTTTGCCTCAGCTACTACGGAGAGTGAACATTAATCTGCAACATTCGCAGCCCTTTTTGCTGTTTTCTTACAGGCAATGAAGGGGTGACAGAATAACACGGCACCGAGGGGTTAGCTCCATGTGGCGTTTTGATTTACCAACAGGTCAATGGCGATCTTTACAGTCTCAATGCGTACTGTTATTCACACTGTATCGATTTGACGGAGTGAAAGTCCAGATCTCGAGACGATTTCCAGTCTGATGCCAGACCAAATTTACCAAAACTATTCATCGTGCTTTAGAGAAAATTGTCCGTCTTCTTATTTTTACATTCAAAAATGTTGACTCCCTTCGACCAGTTTACACAAATAAATGTGACCTACTCTGTGCACAAAGTGCTGTCGGGTTCAGTTTTGACCATTATTGCCACTTAAGAGAAGGAAGGAAGGCGAGCCCTCTTACTTACTTACTTACTTAAGTGACCCTTTACAACTCATGAACGTGGTTCATAAATTTGAGGCCTGAAGTATTGAAGAATTCCACACGCTTCGGTCTTCTGTGTGCGTTCTCCAGTAAGTCCTACCAGATGGTGGCACGTCGCCCACCACTCAGTCCTTCCAACGAAGTTTGGGTCTCCCTGCTCTGCGCCGTCTTTCAGGTTGGCCTTCAAACACCTTTCCGCTGGGATATTTACATTCTTCCTGGCAACATGTCCCATCTACGTCGATGTCGTTTTAAAGCTCAAACAGCTAATGGTTCATCCGATGGCGAAACTCGCCGTCGACCCAGATAGGAGATTTTTCGGAGTACTTTTCTCTCGAATACTCCCACATTTTGTATGTCCATTGTCGTGAGCACCCACGATTCGGCAGAATACAACAGAACGGGTAAAATTAACACCCGGAACAAATGTGTCTTCGTATCTCGAGATAAGGTAGCACTATTATTCGCATATTGTCTTGGCTGACATTATTTCCGATCCGATAAGATCCGAGGTAGGTAAACTCATCTGCTACCTGAAAACTATATTTTTCAACGTTGACGGTTCGTCCCATTGTTCGTCGAAATCATTATTTTTGTGCTTGTTGACCGCTAAACCCATTTTTGCTGACTCTTTTTCTAGCGATGAGAAAACTGCAGTAACATCCCGCAAATTTCGGCCAATGATGTCTATATCATCGTCATAGGCTAGTGGCATGTGGCTCTTGTGGAATATGGTGCCAGACATGTTGACACCAGCCTTTCTCATCACCTTCTCCATAACTACATTAAATAGTGTACAGGACAAGCTATCGCCCCACCTGAGACCACTTTTAGTGCTGAATAAATCCGAGTGATCCTTACTAATCTTAACCGAGGATTTGGTGTTTTCCAAGGTACATCTGCAAAGTCGAATTAGTTTTGCAGGAATCCATGATTCAGGCATGGCGTCATATAGCATATTCCTTATCAGCGAGTCGAAGCCAGCTTTGTAGTCGACAAAGAGGTGGTAGGTGTCAATCTGCTTTTCATGAGTTTTTCCAGAATTTGTCGTAAGGTGAATATTTGATCCGTCGTTCATTACCAGATCTAAAGCCGCACTGATATGGTCCAATTAGTTTTTCTACAATTGGCTTTAGACGTTCACACAATATGCTCGAAAGGACTTTGTATGCAACTGGTAATAGGCATATTCCACGGTAGTTCTTACACTCACTACTATCTTCTTTCTTGTATATGGGACATAACGGATTAAGACTTTAATTCTCGGCATGCTCTCCTCTAGCCAAATGTTCGCCATTAACTGATCCATACTCCTAATCAGATCCTTCCCACCTGCCTTAAACAATTCTGGAGCGAGACCATCGGCTCCAGCCGCTTCTTAATCTTATTATCATAGGCTGACAAGCTAAGGGGGTCACCCGACTTCCCATACTTTTATCGATACATTCTGAACTCATGAAGGTTGCAGTAAATTCTATTACACTCATATATTTATCAGCGGCCCATATAAGCAAAATGTTGAAAATAGTTCGGTCGTACTTTCTGAAACTCTCCGCATCAATATCTTTTAAATAAAGTCAAAGAGATATGCAAATTTGCCTATCTCCACTGAAAACTTAGCAATCTTCAGTGTCTTACCACAGACCGTATTAGAGGGTATGATATATAGCCTCTCTTGACCACCAATAACTTTCCTGAAATTTTAGCTATTTTATTAATTTTACTCTTCAAAATTTGTTTGACGCCTTCACTTCGTAAATTCAAACAACTTCTTAAACTATTCGATCCGGTTTAACCTTTTTGCATAATAGGCAAATTCCCTTTTGTTGTTTTTGTTCCACCCGCAGTCTGCCTCACTATGATCTGTAGCGTACCAGAGATGACATTAAGCGACAAATGATAAAAGTGGCAAAAATCATTCCTACTCCATTGTTGTTACCTTTAAATATGGAACAACAAAAGCCATTACTCGTACTTACTTACGTCCATTCAGTTGCCGCACTCAATGAACACGAGCGAGGGGGGTATTGCGGAGCAGCGGTGTTTAGGATGTCAAAAAGAAAAGTTTTCTTTTGTTGGAGCCGTGATTTTTATGAGTTAAAATATTGTTAAAACAAGTTTGCACAACTTCTACTGTACTCCAGGGGTAGCAATGCAAGTTGCACTTGTACTTATTGTTTCCAGTGGGTGCCGCCAAGGCGATCATCACAATGACGATGACGATGCAGCTGACGATGATGATGACGATGGCGTTGGCGTTGGTGTTGGCGACATTTGCATGCCACACAATTAATGTTCTCATAAAATTGGTTACACAATACAAAACATCACTAATGTTTTGCGAAAAAAAAACTAAAACTTTTTTTTCCACTCTTCACAGTGTTTTATTATTGGAATGGGTGGCACAGGCTACGTTTTGCCGTGGACTCTTAACTGACTACATAGTGAGGGGCAACATTGCCTTGAGCGCATATATGTAGTTTAGCAGTTGCGGGTGTACATGAAATTGCAATCACTTACCGCGTACCCAGACATAACTTTTGCCATCAACTCTACCTACGACAATTCAGCAAAAGACCTTTGCTAAAATAGTTTCCTCGTTTCCACGATGTTGCCCCAAGCCGGACGAAGAGGCAGGGTAAACACCGATGGGTTTGGTTGGTGTCAAAGTGCTGGGAGACTTTGGATGAGTGCAGCCACTTGTAAAAGTGACATTAGTTTCCGTTTCCTATTTGTTACACGAAATTCAGTTGCGACCCGGCCCCGTTTCTCTGTGTCGTGCGACACAGGTTTCTTGATGATTGTTTTGGCCATAAATTAGGGACGACGACAAAGTTTTTCGGTGAATAACGAAAAACGACAAATAAACTGATTTTGTGGGACAACAACATTGAAATAAGTAAAAAAACAAGTAGAAATGTTGATGGCAACATTAGCATTATGTCGACGGACAGAAAGTGTGGCAGCTATATGTAAGTTGGTGTGTGTGTAGGTACAACGCTACTAACTAAGCAGGCCGAGGTAAAAGTTAGTGTTATAAGTTGTTTTGATAATATTTAGTATTGCTAAAAATCGACGTTGTTTTAAAGTACGAAAATTAGGACAAACACTTAAGTAACACTAGAAGTGATTTTACGCCATTTGACACCAGATTAAAAAGATGGAAGTATCAAAATACTCTCTTATTTTGACTAACGTATAGCGCACTTCGTCAAGTTTACGGTGTGCATAATTGGTCATCGGACAGCAATACTATCGATTGATTTATGGCCATATATCCTTTTTTGGATACTATTCATTCGAATCGAGCATGTGCGGTGAGTACAAAAGCAGCCATCGCCACTGCAGGTGTGAGTGTGACAGAGGACTCGAATTTGTCGATCCGACGACTTTCGCAGCAACTCGGTCTATGCCCGTCCACTACATCGGCAATTTTGAGGAAAGATCGAACTTGTAGAAGTATTAAAGTCTCCGGACTATCAATTGCGTCATTAATTCAATAAATGGTCTGAAGATTAATTAGATTTTTATCGTCAAATCATCTTCAGCGGCATTTTTGACTTCTGGCACAATTTTTGACTTTACGGTTATGTATACAAGCAAAATTCTAATTTTTGGAGAGAGCACAATCCTCATGAGAATCTTAAAACTCCTTTACATCCAGAAAAAATCCCTATTTAGTGCAGTTTACCATTAGCACCAAGGCCATCAGACCTTTAATATAATTTTGGGACCGGTGCCAACATTACCTTGAATGACGAACGCTACAGGCCAATGATTCGTGATCTAGTATACCCTCACCCTATGGGTAGGAGGGTATTTATCATTTGATACATTCCAAAAGTGTAATACATAGAAGGTTTCACTTTAGACCCTAGGTTTCTTTGAACAAAATTCGTCTCATGAATTTTTAAGCCGTTTGAGCCATGTCCGTTTGTCTGTCCGGCTGGTAAGCAAAATCTGTATTTATTAAAGCTTAAGCAGGATAAAGTTTTGGAGAAAAAATATGAAAGTCTAGACACGCCTCTTCTGGTACCTTCCTCACAAATGTACCACACCGCGCACTATAAAAATCAAGTAATAATATTAATAACTAGAAAACTGTATCTTTTACTGAGGGTGAGGGTATATGTTGGTCGGGTTTCCTGACATAAACTTTCTTACTGGTTTATACCTCATGTAAATGCATATCATATCATATGGCATAGTCATGCCATAACCATCGATTTGTTGAGTCATACATTTGGTGACCGAATTACCTCAAGTAATGGACCTGTGAATTGGCCACATAGTTCGTGGGATTTGACACCTATGGACTACTTTTTGTGGGGGTACATCAAATTTCTGTTCCATGCTGTTAAAACAGCACCGACAACATCAAGGGGGCCGGCAATGAAAGAAAAATGTAGATGACTGGAGGCGGGAATCGAACCCGGGATCTCCCGCATGGTAGTCGCTTGTTCTAACCACTATGCCATGGCCAGTCCCATATACCCAAAAAAAAATTACAAAATTGCACCCACATAGCGTTAATAAGGGGCAAACGTGGTGATCATAAGCCCGAAATTATTTTTAAACATTAAATGCCAAGAAATTTGCGAGCTTCTTCTTCTTGCTCCTTGCTTCTTCAGTTGTCGCATGCAGAAAAGAAGCGCTTCGGTCTCTTGCACTCCGTAAAAATTTCGTCACACCTAGTTTAGTTAACAGCTCCTTTACCTGGTCCATCCAACGAAGTTTTGGTCCCTCCCTCCAGCGCCGCCCATCGATATTATTTACGAAGACTTTTCAAGCTGGAGTATTTTTATCCATTTGTACAACATGTTCAAGCCAGCGTATTCGGTCTTTTTAAACGTGCTTGACTACGTCGATGCCGTTATATACGGTTCATGGTTCATACGACGACATTACTCAATGTTAACAATGATAAGTCAAAATATATTGGATAGTATTTTTTTCTCGAAGACTCCCAGCATGGATTGATCCACCGGTGTTATAACTCAGGATTTACCGCTATAGAACAATATAGGCGTGATTAGTGTCTGGTACAGTGAATGTTTGTTCTTCGAGAGTGTCGATCAGCGCGTCATTCTGCAAAGTCGTATCAGCTACACGGGGATACCATACTCAGCCATAGCATTTAATAGTTTCTGTCGTATGGGTCTGTCGAATGCAGCTTTGTAATCGATAAACAGATGGTTGTTCGTGGATTTACCAGGTCTAACTTAACTTAATTTCCCTTTGCACCCCATGAATGAGGTATGGGATAGCTTCTCGCGTTGTTGTGAATTAACACGCTTACTATTTTTAGATTCACAACTAACGGCACATACTTGTTTATCGACGAATGCGGACGTCAGTGTTTTTGAGAAGCTCTTACTAGACACGACGATTGAATCGACGCTTAATACTGCGAAGTTGCTGTCAAACAACATTCGAGGGGAGCCGACAATGAAAGAAAATTTTATTTATTTTTTTTTTCTTTTTAAGATGACTGGAGCCAGGTTTGAACCTGCGATCTCCCGCATGGTAGTCGCGTGTTCTAACCACTATGCCACGGCCGGTCCCAGGTCTAAAGTTACACTGATAAGGTCCAATCAGGTTCGCTAGGATGGACTTTAGTTGTTCATATAATACACTAGACAGGACCTTGTATGCCATGAGTAAAAGGCTGATACCGCGATAATTGTAGTTTCTGTCGTATCGGTCTGTCGAATGCAGCTTTGTAATCGAAAAACAGATGGTTGTTCGAGGATTTATCAGGTCTAAAGCCACACTGATAAGGTCCAATCATGTTCGCTAGGATGGACTTTAATTGTTCATATAACACACTAGACAGGACCTTGTATGCCATGAGTAAACGGCTGATACCGCGATAAGTCGTGAAATTGCCGTGTTAATCAGGTTTTGGCTCGTTGGAATTGATTTCTTAACATATGCTGCCTTTAGGGAACAAGCAGAGTAAGAATGTGTTCCCAACCATAATTACGTGTCCGTGATCAGATTTCCATATTAAGCGTCGATTCAATCGGCGTGTCTAGTAAGAGCTTCTCAAAACAGTGACGTTCGCATTCGTCGATAAACAAGTAGGTGCCGTTAGTTGTGAATCTAAAAATAGAAAGAGTGTTAATTCACAACAACGCGATAAGCTATCCCATACCTCATTCATGGGGTGCAAAGGGAAACTAAGTAAGTCATACTTTCGGGCCTCACCACTATCCCTTTAGTTTTCGATATCCTGGCTCTCTCTTTTCTTCCACAGACGCTTTTTCCGCCTGAACAGGTGTTCATCTCCCTCCTCTTCTCATTTAAAAGCTCCATCACCGCACGCGTCGCCCTTGGCTGCAGTGTGTCGGGAACATCAGAACTAGGGGGTTTTGTTTGAAGTAATTCAGAGAGTTGGTGGGAGTAGGCATTGTCTATCTCGGTGGTATGCAGCTTTGTGATGTCTAGTTTCTTTTGCGTTTGGTTTGGCTGCAACTCGATTGTGAATCTAGTTTATATTTGTACCACGTATCACATGCACTTCCATAATGCTTTTGACACAATCCTGACATCGATTATCACGTGATAATTTTGTTTTCTTGTCTTGCAGACAAGATTGTCGGCTCCCCTCGAATGTTGTCGGCAGCAACTTTGGAGTATAAGAGTCGAGTCAATCGGCATGTCTAGTAAGAGCTTCTCAAACAGTGACGTTCGCATTCGTCGATAAGCAAGTAGGTGCCGTTAGTTGTAAATCTAAAAATAGAAAGCGTGTTAATTCACAACAACGCGAGATGATATCCCATAACTCATTCATGGGGTGTAAAGGGAAATTAAGTTTTTTTTGTCTTGCAGACTATGAACCCACATTCTTCGTGCGCATCACTGTCCCGTTCACCGCATTTACTGTATGACGGTGATGTTATCCTTATATTTGACGAGGGCATTCGCCAGACGGATAAAGGCACCAACTCTGTAAAGAGTTCGGACATTCCAGTTGCACGTCCTTAAATTATGGTCCTTATGAAATTTGAGAGCTAAAAAACTTGGCCATTTTATTGAATTTGATGTGTTTTATATA
The DNA here is from genome assembly GCA_964034835.1 of Muscina levida. NCBI lineage: Eukaryota > Metazoa > Arthropoda > Insecta > Diptera > Muscidae > Muscina > Muscina levida. Next base: position 124,496,012 of record OZ035881.1, read on the forward strand.
AAAAAAACATAAGATCTATATGTCCCTTAATTTGTATAGCCAAAAGACTAAATTTCTGAGTGTTCCACCAAAACTGGACCGCATTTTGAAGAGCTCAACATAGCCGGAGTCTACGTTTAAAATTAGAATATTGTTTTGCTTAAAACCTTTACGAATTTCCAAAGTCTTAATCATAAATTAATAATTTACAGCAATCATTTAAGCTTACACTTCTTCCACCTGTTCAATGTTTCCAATATTTATAAAGCTTTTTTTAGTGGACATTTTCAGGCAGTTGTTTTTATTAAATCTATAAATAAAATTCATATTGAAGTTATAAAAAAAAATATGTATATGTATGTATTTGTTAAACATATGTATGTATGTATTTACTCTAATCCTTTTTGAATGTTATGTTTTGTATCTCTGTTTGCTTTTGCTTCGACCACAAAGAAATATTAAGTATTTTCATTTAAAAACATGACTTTAAAAGCATTGTACACATTAGTATTCCTTGTAGTTTTCTGCATTGTATAACAAATTCTTTAAAATAAACAAAATGTATTCAATTAAATTAAATTCTATAATAACAATTGTCTTCCATCCTCTCGTTATACCTGCAACTCTGGGTTGATGTTGAACTCTGGAGAATTGTGCAGGAAATGTTTTTCACATTTCTATCGATTTAAAACTATTTAAAAATGTACTTGAACTTTGACATGATGTCATTATTCCTTATTGTGCACAAACTCTGCATGAAGTTTTAGTTCTAAATAATGCTATTCTTGTTGTAGTTGTCGTTGTTGCAATTGTTGTGTTTGATGATGATGATAATGTCCTGCTGTTGCTGCTGCTGTTGTCAATGTTGTTGCTGCTGTTGTTGCCAGTGTCCTGCAGTCAGTTACACATTTGTGCTTTCAACAGGAACACCACCATTGTCCCCTAGACCTCTTACCATCGGAATTATCCCACTCACCGGGTGAGGAACATCGTCAAACAAACAACTCCAGCGAAAGCTGCAACAAAAGGCATAGGAAGGAGAATAGTAAAATAAGTAACAACATCTTTGCTGTGTCTTCTCCGGCGTTTGTGCTTTCTAACAAAGTTTTTCAACCGGAAACGGATGCTGGGATAAAAACTTAAGGTTTTTTGTTTTTGAATGGAAATAAATTTCACCAGGAGTGCAAGAAACACAGTGAGCTCAGAAATATGTAGAGGCAAAATAGAAAAAACACTGAAACGGAAAAATAAATTTTAAATACGCATATATAGAAAAATAAATGTATGTGTTCGTGTGTGGGTTGAGTTGTGTTTATGGTAGGGTGGATCGATATATGTAAGCAGATTAAATGTTAACAATCGGTAATCGGTAAAAATATACAAAAATAAAAATATAAAAATATGAAAATATGAAAATATAAAAATATAAAAAAATAAAAATATAAAAATATAAAAATATAAAAACATAAAAATATAAAAATATCAAAATATAAAAATATACAAATATACAAATATACAAATATAAAAATATATAAATATATAAAAATATAAAAATATAAAAATATATAAAAAAAAATATAAAAATATAAAAATATTAAAATATAAAAATATAAAAATATAAAAATATAAAAATATAAAAATTTAAAAATATAAAAATATAAAAATATAAAAATATAAAAATTTAAAAATATAAAAATATAAAAATATAAAAATATAAAAATATAAAAATGTAAAAATATAAAAATATAAAAATATAAAAATATAAAAATATAAAAATATAAAAATATAAAAATATAAAAATATAAAAATATAAAAATATAAAAATATAAAAATATAAAAATATAAAAATATAAAAATATAAAAATATAAAAATATAAAAATATAAAAATATAAAAATATAAAAATATAAAAATATAAAAATATAAAAATATAAAAATATAAAAATATAAAAATATAAAAATATAAAAATATAAAAATATAAAAATATAAAAATATAAAAATATAAAAATATAAAAATATAAAAATATAAAAATATAAAAATATAAAAAAATAAAAAAATAAAAATATAAAAATATAAAAAAATAAAAATATAAAAATATGTAAATATAGATATATAAAAATATAAAAATATAAAAATATAAAAATATAAAAATATAAAAATATAAAAATATAAAAATATAAAAATATAAAAATATAAAAATATAAAAATATAAAAATATAAAAATATAAAAATATAAAAATATAATAATATAAAAATATAAAAAAAATAAAATATAAAAATATAAAAAAAATTAAAATATAAAAAAAAATAAAAATATCCCTTAATTTAGCTTACCGAAATTATGCCGATTGCGTCGACTAGTATAATATTGCTTAAGTTCGTCCACCCTATTTTAAACACTTATCCTCATGCAAATATTATAAAGTTCATATAACTAGATTTTTGCCAAAAAATTCATTTGTTAAAGTGAATGTTATATAATCTGTGTGGTCAACACATCGAAGAAAAGAAAATAAATTAAAAATTTAATATTTTATAGACACACACAATATAGATATAGACAGATATATTGTATGAACATATAGCCATATAAAATATATGAATATAAATGTACGTACGTATGTGTATATTATAAATAAATTGATAAAGATTTACACGTAGAACATAATAAATTATTTGCATTTTCCTTTTATAAGATTTAAGATTTTATATTAAAAGTACTGGATTTACAGGAATCATTTTTTAATGTAATTTGTTTTCATTACACATAAGCCAGAGAGAGGGGCGGGTCGAGAGAATGAGAAAGAGATAGAGTTGAAAGGTTTTGTTAAAGGGAGTGTTAGAAATTTAATGAAATGTGTTTATAATTTATAAAATTAAGTTAAAAGTTGATGTTGATACTTATTTATTATTAAACTTTTGTAATAGTTAAAAATTGCCAATAAAATATATATAATTTAAGGTTGGCGAGTTATGTTTGGTGACATCTGGTACAGGAGATGATGTCGTTACGTCGTTTACTACAACTTCTTTGTATTAGCCCTTTGTCGTGACTTTGTCGTCACCATTACAAGCCATAAAGGGGAAACGTTTCACAAAGCCAATGTCAAACATACGAGTCAAAGATGTGAAGTTGTTCTCAAAGAAGAGCACATGTCAGCGAAGTACAAATGAATGAAAGCTCTTGTTTTTTGTATCATATAAAAAATCCATCGATATTTGCGTCCGTAACCAAAGGGTTACAAATTTGGTTAATACTTGAATTTAAGCAAATTTACAAAATTTATTTTAAATACTGTAGAAATACTTATTTTTAATTACTGTACAGTTAATTTATTATAACCCCTATAAGTTTGGCTAAGCAACTTTCCCCAAATTGATTGTCATCATTTCCATTTACTACACCCTTTGTGGTATCTTAATTGCTTCTTAGTACAATCAATAATAAATTTCAATTCCATATAGTGGATAACTCTTTACAAGTCTATTTTACAAAAAGATAAAATGAATTATTGTTAAACAAAATCAAAAAGTTTAATTTTCAGCCTTTAATCGAGAAAAAGACGATAAAAACTAATAGGGGGGAGAGCAAAAAACTGAAAACAAAATTAAAATGTAATAATTTATTATAATATTCCATAAACTGCTGAGAAGAAGAGAAAAAATGCCACTGCTGCAGGGAATTCTTTGTACGTTGTCAAAGATAAAATTCATTAAATTTGCAGTTTTTTCTTGCTGTTATAGGCTCACTCCCATTGCAGCCATGCTGTGCCCTACAATGGGACTGCAATGCCATGATGACAGGCACCGTGTTGAGGGTGCTGTAATTCAAGGCAAAATATGAAACGCTGCAAATGTACGTTAATGATGATGATATAGTTTTGTTAGTAAGGGGATTTTATGATATGATTGGAATTAAAGGGAAATGTTCATTTTATAAACTTTAGGACTGGATTTAATTTAAAAACAAAATGCCGTTCATTTATGTCTTAAAGATGATAATGATGTGTTCAACGTATGAGTTACACATAATAATTGCACATTGCGTATACGTCCCATATAGATCTTCGCATCTTCATTGCAATACATAATGTGTATTCATGACTAGTAAGCAGTCTAAAAAAGAGAGGTAATCTTAGAGGGATTGGATATAGACGAATTATATATGATTGAAACATTAGCTTGTCGTGGAGTTTTTTTATGGATGCCTGTCTATTCATTCAAATTGGTGCATAGAAGTAAATAACACAGTACAACATTTTTCAGCTCATTGATTTGGGACTCTATTCTGAGAACTGCACGTGAAAGTAGCCCCAAAAAGAAGAAGTTCCGCATCATTCGTTATGTCAAGTTACATGCCATAATAATTTAATATCGATTGGAAGTTAGTAAGTATCGTATAGGGGAATTTGTCACGTTTAAGGCTCTTTTGTTTGACATAATCGAGAATCACTAATCCGATTTAGCTGAAACATATTTAAAAAAAAAATCTAAATTACAATTCCTTTAATCTGTTCATATAACGTTTCCCTACATAAGCAACAGTTTCACTTTTCCATTCTTTAAATGATTTTGAAATGGGTTTATTTTGTAGCAGTTACAATAAAACTGTTGTACTCCATGGCGAATGATTTACGTGGAATATTACTTATGATAATCATACGCGACCATATAGTATTTATGTTATGTCAAACAAAAATGCCTAAAACGTGACTTCAAATCAATATAAAATCATTATGGCTTGTAACTTGACAAAACGAATGATGCACAACTTCTTCTTTTTGAGGCTACATTCACGTGCAGATCTTAGAATTGCGTCCCAAAATCATGTATTGTACTGTTTAATGGTTGTGATTGGATTATGGTCTGTTGATTTGTTTCAGACATTAATTTTTATATACTTAGAAGCAAAAGCCGATATGAAAATATTTTCTAATTTTATTTTTTAGTTAGTTAAATCCATGAATTTTTAAACTTCCTTCGTTGGTTATTAAAAACCATCACTGCTGCAGTCAACAACCATCCGTTAATAGACTACTGCCAAATTATGACAAAGCTGTGTTATGTATCTAGTTTGCGTTTGACAGCCACTGTTAGCAGCATGCAACATAGTGTATTTTTACAAAAATGAAAAAAATTTAATTTAGTGCGTTCATGAAACATTTTTTTTTGCTTAATAAAACTATCACCAAGACAATGCCAGTGCTTGATAAATACAATGGGGCCTCAGTTTAATTAATTTCAAGGTTATAAATTGGTATACTGAACTGTGTTGTCGGCGTACTAGTCGAACGTCGGGTCTTCCATAACAGTTGATGAAGTGGATCTCAACTAAGTGGGTACATCATATTTGTAGGTGAAAAATCAAACCACTCGATGGATGCCGCGAAATCACATTGAAAAACAAATACGACGATACTAAAAAAGCAATACATGACGGAAAAACCTTTATTGAGAAAAGGAAGAATCGAATATGTCGAAGAAAAAAGAAGGAGTAGTGATGCAGCCTGAAAATTCTTCCTATAGGTGGTAGTCTGGTCATGGATACGCATATTGTGCTGCACAACCAAGGATTTTAACCACTAAACAATCACTCGACGAACACAAATCCAACTATACCTGTTACTATAATCTATTCTGAGAGTTTCGAGAAAAAAATACTGTCAAATATTTCAACACTTCATCGTATCGTCTTCATATGAATCGTGAGCTATATAACTTGTCTAACGACATTGACGTAGTCAATCACGACCAAATAGAGCCAATTCGCTATAAAGGGTTATGTTATGCCCAATCATGCACAATACTAGGACATCAAAACAATTTAGATATTAGTTTGACTTCAATAGCCTTTCGAACCTAATATTTTTTAAAGTTTTCTTCAAAATTTACCTACTTTTGCCCATTAAAATTTTATTTTTTTTAGTTTTGGCTTTAATTTTTGCATATCTTTAAGTGCACTTTTGACGAACACGTCCTAACGATACTTTTGATGTATGACAGAATGAATAGTATTGTTGTTGTAATTGTTGCGAGAGAGGGCTATGGTATTAAATCGCTTGCTAAATCCGTATTTCAAGGCTCGCATTGTTTGTTTAGTTGATGGTGGAGCCAAGGACTTTATATGCAACAGATAGAAGGCTGACCCCGCGGTAGTTCGAGTATTCCTTGGATCTCCTTCTATCAGCACAAGAAATAACACTCTTAGATTTCAGTTATTAGCTCTTCACCACCGGACTTGAAGAGCTCTGCCGGAAGTCCGTCGGCACCGGCTGAATTATTATTTGTTAGCCGCGGTATTGCTCTTCTTACCTCGGATTGACTTGGTGGTGCATATTCTAAGCCAATTGGCGTAATATCTGTCCCTTCCGGAATCAGCGATTGGTGGAAGAGTATATGCTGCACACTCTGCGTATCTGTAACCAGACTTCAATACTTGCCCTTAGAGAAGGGGAGCCCTCAACCGTAGCTTTTAGCTTTTACTTCCTTGAAAGAGTTCGGACTTTATCTCTTTCCCCGGATCCGTATATGTACTCGTTCTCTCGTTTCTTTATCTAAAGTTCACTTCGCTTAAAAAGCTGACTTGCCTGTTTAAATGCCTTCTTGTGCCGTTCCCTAACAGCCCGAGTTACAATTGGCTGTTGCATTGCCCTGTAAGCAGCATCATATTCCTCAGACGCTAAGCGACATTCTTCATCGTACTAGAATTCGTCTGAGCGGCATTATTCATATCCAAGGACGGTTGTTGCTGCAATGTGTTGCCAGCGCGTATCGGAAACGTCGAAAGTAGAGGCCGTAGTAGTTGGGAAAGCAGGCTAGAATAGGCAGTGGCTATCTGTGGGGTTTGCTTCTTTGTCATGTCCAGTTTTCTTTGTGATTGGTCGAAGTGCATTTTTCGTTATGCTTAATCATATACGTACCTAAGCCCATGGTGTACCACAGATCACGCGCAATTGCATGGCATTTTTATACAATCACCCTTAGGGATGAGGGTATACGACCCAAAAGTGTAACACATAGAAGGAGTCACTTTAGTCCCTAGGTTTCTTTGAACCAAATTCGATTCATGACTTTTTAAGTCGTTTGAGCCATGTCCGTCTGTCTGTCTGTCTGGCTGTCCGGCTGGTTCGCACGATAACTTTCGAAAGACGTAACCAAATGTTTTGAAATTTTGCACGAGTTATTATTTCCTCAAAACTACTTACGGTATGGCAAATGGGCTACCTGGCCCCGCCGTTTTTGGTACCTCCCATACAAATACATCATTCCGCCCACTTTTGAAATCGAGTAATAATATCAAAACACCCAACGGGATCGTACCAAAATTCTGTATTTGGTAAAGCTATAACAGGATAAAGTTTTGGAAAAAAATTTTGAAAGCCTAGCCACGCCCCTTCTGGTACCTCCCATACAAATCTACCTTTCCGCCCACTATAGAGATGGAGGAATAATATCAATAAATCAAACGTAATCGTACCCAAATTCTATTTTTAGTAAATCTTTAACAGGATAAAGTTTTGAAGAAAAAAATTGTAAGTCTATTCACGCCCCACCTGGTACCTCCCATACACATCTGGTACCGCCCACTTTAAAAATCGATTAATATTATTAAAAGACCTAACGCGATCGTGCCCAAATTCTGTATTTGGTAAAGTTCAAGCAGGATAAAGTTTTGGATAAAAAATCTGGAAGTCTAGACACGTCCTTCTGGTACCTCCTATACAAATGTACCACTCCGCCCACTTTAGAAATAGGATAATAATATCAAAACACTCGACTCGATCGTGCCCAAATTTTAAATTTTGTTAAGTTATAATAGGACAAAGTTTTAGAGAAAAATTTGGAAGTCTAGACACGCCCCTTATGGTACCTCCCATACAAATGTACCTTTCCGCTCACTTTGGGGATGCAGTAATAATATCAACACACCCAACACAATCGTGCCCAAATTCTGTATTTAGTAAAGCTATAACAGGATAAAGTTATGGAGAATAAACCTGGAAGGCTAGACACACCTCTTCTCGTACCTTCCATACAAATGTACCACTCCGCCCACTTTATTATTCGTTTTACTGAGGGTAAGGGTATATGTAAGTCGGGTTGTCCGACTGAAACTTTATAACTGGGTTTAATTACAAATCGGTTAATTTCAATAACTCAAGACTTAAACAATATCTTATAGTGGGTGATGGATTTATCAGTCAGTTTATCTGACTGAAATTTCTGTACTGGTTATGCAGATTTTTGGTTCCACTTACTTCCATGTTCCTTGAAGCTGCGAAGTTAACCAGCCTAAACCCGTTGTCTTACGTGTCGGTATGCAGATTGAATTTACCGATCGATGGACCAAGAACATCTTCACTTCCTATTTTTGCATTAAAATCTCCCAGGACATGGGAATGCAAGAGGCAAAATTTTCATGTTGAGATATTCGCCTTCAAAATTTTAAATTCTAGTGCAAATGCAGGTATTACAGTTGAACAGTTTTTCCGCTAGCCATCAGCACTAGTAATAATAATTGATCTCATCCCATGCTAGTAAGCATGAGATAGTGTCAAGGAACACTACAACTGCACACTTATCTCAATATTTGTTTATTTGTTACTTGCACCCCTTTGCTTCTAACCCCTTCAATTTTAATGCATTCATAGCATTTATCTTTAATCTCATCGTCTTTATGTTATTAGTTCCATTGGGGCATGTGCACAAAGAAACGTGATGTAGAAATATTTTGCCTTGATGTTGATTGTGGCTAATCGATCACTAACAGGATTGAACCGCGAGACAAGAATTTTGTGTCTCTTGCCAATTTCATATCCACATCCAAATTCTTGCTTTTTTGCATGGCAGCTGTATGAGATGTCGCAATTTTTACGTCGCGAGTATCCCTGTCCTATTAATCTAATCTCCTAGAAGACTTTGATCTTAGAATTGTATTTTTTAAGGACATCCACCAGTCGGATAAAGAGTTTGGACGTTCCAGTCGCGGAACTTATAAAGTTTGGGGTTCGTCGTTAACATTTGGGGTGTTCTGTTTGTTTTTCTTTCTTCGTGTTTTTATAGTCAGGACCTAAAAGCGGGTGGCTAGCTTAACCATTAGGATTTTCACGTTGCATCCCCAAAATATGTTTTCTCTACAGTTATAAAGGATCTGAATCGTATTCTTTGAAGGGATACGCATTTTCTTATGACTAAATAAAACGCTATTTGTCATATTGCTTATTTCTAATGCAGTGTAATGTCACGAATGGTGCCTTAAGACATCTAACATCTTACTTGCCTGCTTTAATGCGGTATACTTTTGTCTTTGTAATGTGAACAAATTCCTTATGATAAACACTCTAATTGACGAAATTTGTTTGAATTAGGATATATCTAATATCTAAATACGATGATGATTGGTACTGGTGTGGGTAAATGCAGTTGATATGACTGGTCAACATTAGTATAACAATATGAGAGTAAACTTCTGAGAAGAATTCAGTCAAGTAGAATTAACAAGAAATTTGTGATAACAACACTTGTTAATTTTATTTGTAAAAATATTTGCACATAATTTTAACAAGAAATTTGTGATAACAACACTTGTTAATTCTGTATGTTGAAATTTTTCCTAATAATTTTGTTTTATTTTGTTGTTTCTGTTGAGCATATGTGGAGCATGTTCATTTTCTTAAAGGAAATAGTGCACAATAATTAAATTGATAAGTAATGTGATAAAAACCAAATGTTATGACGATCTGGAAATGTAACTATAATAATTTTTTTGCGGCAGGGTAAATGTAATATGAAACGTTTAGCATATATCATGAAGATGCAAAGTGATTGCTGTGCCCGGGAAACATAAACATATATAGTATCGAAAAGAAGTATTATTGTGATGGACGAGATAGGAATAAGCACGACAAAAGATCTATGAAATATCTTACAGCTGTTTAACCTTGTAAGTGATTGAACATCATGCTGATTTGTGTAGACGCCTCGAAGGAAAACGAAGAAGAGGAGGGAAAAGTTGCATTATATTAGGGCCTGAAAGAAACGTATGACCGCTATCTTACTCATAAGACTACAATTGTTTATAATTGATTTATCTCTATGTTTGACACCCTCTGCCCTTATATGTACAACATTCAACTATGGACTGTTAAAAATCTCTAACTGATTTATCCATTTCTATTTTTATCATCGTGCATAGAATAACACTAACCGCTAACACAACGAATGACCGCCAATGCATTACAAATTATCCACTCTCTGAAAACATGCATCGGCTGTTTCATTATCCCTCAAATTCATTTGCAAGTACCTAACTACCGATACTAGGGTATCCCCCGACCTGAGGCCATCTTTCTGCCATAAATAACTGCATAGATTTCCTGGTATCATTTTCTAGTTCTCTCTCTCTTAATTCTAATGTCCTCTATTTTTTTTTGCACATTATATTTGTGCCTCGAAGCCTGATAATAATACCGAACGAAAAAAACCAACAACAAATAAAACATTTATTAATGCAGCGAAATGCAAATAAACAAACGAACAAACAAACAGCACCAAATGATAATCTTGGTCCTGGAAACACTAAATGCAACAACAAGCATAACAACAATTATATTTCACCTCATTCAGGACTCTGAGCGTAAATGCCCATCATTGAATGTGAATCTCGACAGCGTTTACTGAAGTTAAAATCCGACTTTCTACTGGGCATTCATTTGCCTGTTCACTGATTCAGATTCGAAGGAAGTTTAGAATGATTTAAAATTGTACTACAGGGGAACGTTTGAACAGTTGTAGCTTAAACTCGGAGTTAAAGAGTTTAACTAAAGTTTGCTAGATACGTTGAGTTTATTTAAGATAGAAGCACGTTAATGTAAAATTTCAATTTTATTAAGGGGAAAGTATGCGAAAAATTATGAAGTGAAAAATTCTAAATGGTGATTCATATAGAATGCTTTTTTTAATATAAATTTAATATTTAGAATGTCAAAATATTTATTGAGACCTGGAAGACTGATCTCTGACATTTTCTATATATAAATTATTTTATACACTTTGATCTAATCGGCCGAATGTGGTTCAATAGAAAGTTCCAACTTTTCATAACTTTCTCCAGCATTGCCGTCGGAGGATAGTATATATATTTAAGCTACCATGGCCAAGCCATTGAATAGTTCTGGGAGATATTAGTGTCATAAATTTAAGTTAACTTAATTCAGTCTAGATTTCCACATGACAACCAATTCTCAAGGCAACTTGGTTATGGACCTGATCAAAAAAAAAAGAATAGAAACCAAACTGATTACGCGATAATTGAGATCACAAGAGATCAAACAGTGCCAACTCTTTTGAATAGTCCAAACAAACGACAACAATTCCGAAGTTCCGGATACACAGCGGCAGCATATTAGGCATTCTATGATGAATGCCGCAACGAACGTATTTGGTTTTCAAAAACCATGCTCCGACAAATACTGGTATGATTAATAATGGCGAGTATTTTCCTAATGAAAAGGATGCTGCATCCATACCACTACTGCAGCTATAGTTGATGTGAATAAGAGGGAGATGAAACGCCTCTTCAGGCGGAAAAAGCATCCATGGAGAAGAGGAGTGAGAGAAGATATCGAAAAGTATAGGAATATAAGATTTTTGTTACTGCCCGCAATTAGGAGGTTGTGATAGAATCCAACAAACCCTTTTTGACCCCTCCAGGGTCTACGGCGCCGACTTTAATCTATCATTCAGATATTTGGGGACTAAAATGAAGAGAATGTCATATTTATACCCTTCACCGGCAGTTCAAACGTAGTGATGGGTATATTAATATTGTTCATTCATTTGTAAGTCCCATAAGAAGGCGTGGTAGGTATAACAATATATATTTAAAAGATCAGCGTCGAAATCTGAGTCGATTTAAAGATGACCTTCTGATCCTCTGTCTGTCTGTGATTCCAGCCGCAGTTTAAGAGATATCGAGCTGAAATTTTGAATGAAACCTTTCATCATCAAGTTGGGGGTTAAGTTCTAAGATGATCAAGATCGGTCAACAACTACTCCCACCTCCCCTGTTGTACTGTACAAAATCCCTCTTTTTGGGGAGCTGTCCCCGCGATTGCAGCAGTTGTTAAGGATCTACAGAGCTGACATTTAGTATGCAAGCTTCCATCCTCTAAGCGCAGGTGAGGATAAAAAAAATACTTAAATTAGATAAATCCACTTCCACCTCTTATGCAAATACCCCCTTTTGGGGGTGTTCGTCTGTCTGTCCACACTATCGATGCCGTAGTTAAAGAGCTATCGATCCGAAATTTGGTATGCAATCTTGGATTTTCAACTACAACTCAAGAACCATCGATGGTTTCTCTCACATCATTCTTCGACAGAATTGTATAGAACTCCAAACACCTTTTGAGTTTTACTATACTGAACTAGTACCTTCATCCTGACTTCAAATTTCTTACCCCCCAGATCGGCTTTTTCATTGTGTTATTTTAAACCATCAATTCACAATTCACGGCTTCGTATCCTATGCCGAAGATTGTATAATTCTGGCGTCGGGCTTCTCGATTGATGACATATGTGGAAGGTTGAACATCTACTTAGCTGAAATTGTCAATTTCTTTGCTGCGAGAAAGATGCAATTTTCCGCCATCACACTTTTCACTGCATGTAAAGCGCAAGTGAAAGAGCAGCTTAACGTGATAGTCGATGGCATAACAATTCCGACCTCCAATCAGATTCAACGCACACGCCACAGGTATCTGCAACAAGCAGAGAAGTAGGAACATGGTTCTCAAATCGCTAGCCGGCAGCACTTGGGGAACCGACAAAGAGACCTCTTACAAAGCGATAGGTCGGTCTGTTGTAAAATATGCAGATCCAGTGTGGTCACCGACTGTGAGCGAGGCGCAGTCTAAGAACCTGCCGACATGTCAAAATGTCGCCCTCAGAACTGCGACAGGGAGCCTCCTCATGTCTTCTGCGGACCACCTATATGAGGAGACGAAGGTCATACCCTTGCGTCGACATAATTGTTTTCCCTCGCAGCAGTATCTGTTTGGCTATTCCGGTCCAGCCATCCCAACCACCACCTTGTGGATAGGCTCCCACCCCAGGTAGGTCAGGAAAGACCTTCATGATCTAGAGTGCGAGGTCCAACGTTACAAGAGAGAGCCTCTAGATCAAAGAGCAATTCAGGCACTCTTAGCGGACATTCATTCGGACGCAGTCGTCGAAGCCGTGAACAACTATAGAGTGAATGTCTTGCTCGGGAAACACCCTCCATCAGTGGCTTCGGAGAAAGAGGTATTAATGCAGCAGACAAGAGTTGTTTTGGCTCAACTAAAATCTGGCTGGTTTAGCCGGCTCAATTCGTACTGGGCAAGAATTGATGGAAGTAGCCACCTTCCTTGGCCTGGAAACAAACACAGCAGGAAATAATACACTAGACGAACTAATTAACACCTAATGAACAATAAGATACATATACTGCTACAACAACAGCAACCATTGTTGCATGAACTATGAACTGTATAGAGGCGTTAACAAAGTTTAGCTCGACCAAATTAAGCGTATGCACTGGCTGGGACATGTTGTGCGAATGAATGAAAATGCTCCAGCTTAAAAGACATTTAATATGTTCTAAATTGTTGTCGCTTCTCGTTCTGCCACTTAGTATATGGCATCTGGTTGTTACCCAAACTTGGTGTGATGAACTATCTAGGGAGCGCAAAAGACTAAATAACTTGGAAATTGATGGATGAATATCTGTTGTTACTGTCAATATGAAGAAAATCCGTGCATTCAGGTAAACTAACTTATTAATATGCCCACCTATGTCCTTTCTTATGAGAACTATCTGAAGCGGTGGGGTTATAATGCCTATTTATAATCCAATGATAATAATTTGGAAAATACTCATACTGGTAATTTTTATAAGGATCATAAGGATCCTTATTGTTCTCACCAGCCAGACAGACGGACATGATACAATCGTTTTGAAACGAATTTGTCCCTAAAATACTAGGAAACTCGTCTCATATAATGCGTTAAACTTTTTGTCGTATCAATCCTTATAGGTGAGAGTATACAAAGAAATTTTGTGGTACCGACTTAATAATTTAATAGGAGCAAACAAAATTTGTTTAACATATTTTAAAGTCAACGAATAGGTAACTTAAATATAAAATTCCTACCCATATTTTCAGTGTAATGTCTCAGATATCCTTGAGGAACGCTCTTTCAATGTACTATTCAATTAACTCAGTCCCTATATTAGAAAATACGATAACTTCACAGAAATTGTTATTCCTCTGTAAATGGACGGGTGTTTTTGAATTGAACTTACATTTCTATCCAAGTAATACTAGCCCAATAGCAATTTTGGTCCTTTTATTCCCACCCAGGTAACCCTAGCCCAATAGCAATGTCGGTCCTATTATTCCTACCCAAGTAACTCTAGCACAACAGCAATGTCGGTCCTTTAATTCCCACCCCATTATCCCTAGTGCAACTGCAATGGCCGACTGCAATGTCGGCCCTTAATCCTGTTGTCATTGTCCTCGTTGCCACAGTTATTATGGTTACAATGTTTTATTGTATATTATTACAAGGGGGGGGGGATGCTTTTTGTTGTTACAGTTGAAAAGATGAACTAAAACCAAACCACTTAAGCTCATTACATCCGTCCATCCTCGGTTATTTACAATTTATGCATAAAGGAAGAAGGGAGAGCGAGCGAGAGGAATAAAAACCGAAACGTACAAGAATAATTGGAGAGGAATTGCATGCTAGGTATGGTATGGTATGAGTGCGAGTAGCATCATGGACAACAAGTACTGAATGCTTGGAATGTGCAGTGATAATGCGGTATTTTTATTGTTCCAGGAACAACAGCAAACATGATGATTACAGGTAATGTCCAGGTTATCTAGTAACCAAGGAGAACAAGAGGAATTTAAAGTGCCCACATAGGTTTGGAGAGGCTGCAGCAAATATACGTTGGTATGTGTAAGTTTTATAAGTAGGTTGTGATGTGTTTTGTATATACATATACTCTACTAGGGTAGCTCATAATGAGTTGTATTGTTAAGGCCTTGAAATGTATTAAATTGATGATGATTTGCGCCAATTAAGTGATGTAATAACTTTAAAGGGACTTCAATATATTTCATGCATCTATCACAACATTGAAGTGAATTTAAAATCTTTTGGTTAATAAAAAAATCACAAATTATAAAATGGAAAATAATTTCCAATTTACTTACTGACCACAATAAACTGCAACGTCTGCCATTTATACCACAATCTTTAAACAATTACAAAAAAAATAACAAGATAACCATATTAGCAACCAGTGATGATAGGAGAAATGTAATGTAACTCCATAATTTTTCAGTTCATATCATAAATTTACTTGTATTCGTATATCAAACAACGAAAAGAAAAAAACACTACTGAACTTTTACAAAACTCTAGGATCTGTGTGGAATTTTCTAATTAGACATCAGCTAACGTCATTCATTCTTGTGTTAACCACAA
This sequence comes from Muscina levida, assembly GCA_964034835.1. Lineage (NCBI taxonomy): Eukaryota > Metazoa > Arthropoda > Insecta > Diptera > Muscidae > Muscina > Muscina levida. The sequence continues at coordinate 124,511,532 of OZ035881.1, forward strand.
CTTGGCAAAATGGTTTACGCACTGAATACGACAAAAACAAAAAACAAAGAACCAAGACGAGATAAGGCAAGAAAAAAATCCAGCACGAAACTTTAAATATGTATATAATCATGCATGGTTTAGCGTTACATGATGCCACACAGAGAGAGAGAGAGAGAGGGAGAGAAAAAAACAACAGGACAAGACAAGGACTCTGTTACAAGGATGTTGAAAAAAAGAGCTAAAATATAAAAGCAGTTGTCAAGTGAAAAAGCAATGCAAAACTTTTTCCTTCAGCTGTCTTAATTCCGCAAGAAATAAGTTGTAGTGGCATTTCTTGCCACCGCTCCAGCAGCACTCGCTCAGGATCGTCTTGCTGCATGAAGCTTCAAGTGGCTGATAAACTGTCATATAGTTTTAGATAAATACTATTCTCATATTCACATCTTGTCACGTTGTCAAGATGTGTCAGATACTTTTTTCCGACTGTACTAAGGCGCACACACACAGAGACATATAAATACAAGTGCAGTAAGGGAACAGTGGGGGAAAACGCTATCATTGCTAAAATGAAAAATGAAACAATAAATTTCAAAAATCGAATTTATTCTAATATTCTAATATTCAAATATTCAAATATACAAATATTCAAATATTCAAATATTCAAAAATTCAAATATACAAATATTCAAATATTCAAATATTCAAATATTCAAATATTCAAATATTCAAATATTCAAATATTCAAATATTCAAATATTCAAATATTCAAATATTCAAATATTCAAATATTCAAATATTCAAATATTCAAATATTCAATTATTCAAATATTCAAATATTCAAATATTCAATTATTCAAATATTCAAATATTCAAATATTCAAATATTCAAATATTCAAATATTCAAATATTCAAATATTCAAATATTCAAGTATTCAAATATTCAAATATTCTAATATTCAAATATTCAAATATTCAAATATTCAAATATTCAAATATTCAAATATTCAAATATTCAAATATTCAAATATTCAAATATTCAAATATTTAAATATTCAAATATTCAAATATTCAAATATTCAAATATTCAAATATTCAAATATTCAAATATTCAAATATTCAAATATTCAAATATTCAAATATTCAAATATTCAAATATTCAAATATTCAAATATTCAAATATTCAAATATTCAAATATTCAAATATTCAAATATTCAAATATTCAAATATTCAAATATTCAAATATTCAAATATTCAAATATTCAAATATTCAAATATTCAAATATTCAAATATTCAAATATTCAAATATTCAAATATTCAAATATTCAAATATTCAAATATTCAAATATTCAAATATTCAAATATTCAAATATTCAAATATTCAAATATTCAAATATTCAAATATTCAAATATTCAAATATTCAAATATTCAAATATTCAAATATTCAAATATTCAAATATTCAAATATTCAAATATTCAAATATTCAAATATTCAAATATTCAAATATTCAAATTTTCAAATATTCAAATATTCAAATATTCAAATATTCAAATATTCAAATATTCAAATATTCAAATATTCAAATATTCAAATATTCAAATATTCAAATATTCAAATATTCAAATATTCAAATATTCAAATATTCAAATATTCAAATATTCAAATATTCAAATATTCAAATATTCAAATATTCAAATATTCAAATATTCAAATATTCAAATATTCAAATTTTCAAATATTCAAATATTCAAATATTCAAATATTCAAATATTCAAATATTCAAATATTCAAATATTCAAATATTCAAATATTCAAATATTCAAATATTCAAATATTCAAATATTCAAATATTCAAATATTCAAATATTCAAATATTCAAATATTCAAATATTCAAATATTCAAATATTCAAATATTCAAATATTCAAATATTCAAATATTCAAATATTCAAATATTCAAATATTCAAATATTCAAATATTCAAATATTCAAATATTCAAATATTCAAATATTCAAATATTCAAATATTCAAATATTCAAATATTCAAATATTCAAATATTCAAATATTCAAATATTCAAATATTCAAATATTCAAATATTCAAATATTCAAATATTCAAATATTCAAATATTCAAATATTCAAATATTCAAATATTCAAATATTCAAATATTCAAATATTCAAATATTCAAATATTCAAATATTCAAATATTCAAATATTCAAATATTCAAATATTCAAATATTCAAATATTCAAATATTCAAATATTCAAATATTCAAATATTCAAATATTCAAATATTCAAATATTCAAATATTCAAATATTCAAATATTCAAATATTCAAATATTCAAATATTCAAATATTCAAATATTCAAATATTCAAATATTCAAATATTCAAATATTCAAATATTCAAATATTCAAATATTCAAATATTCAAATATTCAAATATTCAAATATTCAAACATACAAATATTCAAATATTCAAATATTCAAATATTCAAATATTCAAATATTCAAATATTCAAATATTCAAATATTCAAATATTCAAATATTCAAATATTCAAATATTCAAATATTCAAATATTCAAATATTCAAATATTCAAATATTCAAATATTCAAATATTCAAATATTCAAATATTCAAGTATTCAAATATTCAAATATTCAAATATTCAAATATTCAAATATTCAAATATTCAAATATTCAAATATTCAAATATTCAAATATTCAAATATTCAAATATTCAAATATTCAAATATTCAAATATTCAAATATTCAAATATTCAAATATTCAAATATTTAAATATTCAAATATTCAAATATTCAAATATTCAAATATTCAAATATTCAAATATTCAAATATTCAAATATTCAAATATTCAAATATTCAAATATTCAAATATTCAAATATTCAAATATTCAAATATTCAAATATTCAAATATTCAAATATTCAAATATTCAAATTTTCAAATATTCAAATATTCAAATATTCAAATATTCAAATATTCAAATATTCAAATATTCAAATATTCAAATATTCAAATATTCAAATATTCAAATATTCAAATATTCAAATATTCAAATATTCAAATATTCAAATATTCAAATATTCAAATATTCAAATATTCAAATATTCAAATATTCAAATATTCAAATATTCAAATATTCAAATATTCAAATATTCAAATATTCAAATATTCAAATATTCAAATATTCAAATATTCAAATATTCAAATATTCAAATATTCAAATATTCAAATATTCAAATATTCAAATATTCAAATATTCAAATATTCAAATATTCAAATATTCAAATATTCAAATATTCAAATATTCAAATATTCAAATATTCAAATATTCAAATATTCAAATATTCAAATATTCAAATATTCAAATATTCAAATATTCAAATATTCAAATATTCAAATATTCAAATAT